>CM066318.1:13756378-14356378 GCA_033807775.1 Saussurea involucrata | reverse complement strand
CTCACAGAGTCGACCGCGGTTTTCTCCCTCGTTTTGGGATTTTCCGCGTCACCAAATCTCTTGTCTTATTTACTTTTTCCTCGCAATTGTGTTATTTGGCTTGAGATACGTTTCTTTAGTTGTTAAATGTCCGCATCGATCTTAAGTTGTACTTTTGTGCGATTTTTGGCATTAACAGTTTGGCGCCATCCGTGGGACCCCATCTAGAGAAAATCTCAAGCCAACATGCACCGCTCTAACGATCTTGTAAAGTTCTTTCAGGTACAGGGCAAATTATCAAGATCTCATGATTCAACTTCAATCGGAATTGAATGCGGCTCGAAGCCAGACTCAAGCCCCGATAAAAAAAATGCTCCGTCAAAATATCGCGTATATCGCATCATCCAAAGGACTCGGGGGCTCGGAACACCCTTCACAAACTGAAAAAAATACCGCATTCGATTTCCAAAGTCCCCGGAAAAAAGACGCTTATCGACTCCATGTTACGGTAACTGTGACGTCCCATTTAGAACAACTCTATATATATATATACTCTAAGTATATTCTCCTCGTTAATTATTTTGATCTAATATATGATCGTTGATTCAAGCATCAAAAGATCATTGGTCAAACCAACGACCACCCCCGATTTTATATTGCAAGCTCGCAAGATCATATGAATACAGGTCTTACGATTTACATCGTGAGAAACCAAAGTCTCTACGACTTAAAAAAGCACAGGTTGCAAATTATAGTCGTCAATAAAAGACGATTCGCATTTTTTCTCATGATCGCCAGTGATGGCAAACGCAGGTTGCAAATTATAGTCGTCAATAAAAGACGACTCGCATTTTTTCTCATGATCGCCAGTGATGGCAAACGCAGGTTGCGATTTATAGTCGTCAATAAAAGACGACCCACATTTTTTGTGATCGCCCGTCACGAAAAACACAGGTAAAAATCCTCGGTCGCCAATAAAAGCGACTCGCATATTGAAATCTCATCGCTAGTCATGGCATATGTCGTCAATAAATACGACTTGTACATTGAATTTCACAATCATCAGTCATGGTAAGACGCATGTCAAAACGCAAAAGTCGCCAATAAGTGCGACTCGCACATTTTAAACTCAGGGTTGCCAATAAAGGCAAGTCGCAAGATTAACCGTATAATCACAAGCAAGAGTCTTTCAAGAAGGCGACTACATCCTCCGTCGAGTGTTCCAAAGCACCCAAGAGCTTAATGCAGGTAAACTTTCCACCAAGTGGGAAGGTCCTTATCTTATCTCTGAAGTCGTGGGTAAAGGTGCCTATCGGCTCCAAACCCTCGACGGTCGAAATATCCCACGCAGCTGGAATGCAACGCATCTGAAAAGCCAACGACCAACCTCTGACATTGCTTTATTGCAGGATCGCACGACATAAGTTACTAAGTCTATCATACGACTTCAGTAAAATCGTTCGGTATAAACAATCAGTTTTATTAGACGACTCGATTGTATAACTACAGGAACACATGATTCAAGTTCATCGTATGATCAAATCACACGATCGTAAGGGTTAGCGACCCCACAAGCTAAGTTCTTTAACTTAGAAAAATTTCATGTTCTGAATGAATGCTTTGATCGCATGCGCTTATGTTTGCTTATACGATTCAAAAAGTCTTATGACTTGCGTTTTAATCGTTGTATTACAATGGATGCCTGATAACTCTCATTTTGAGCGTTATTTACACATCATTTGTGTGAGTTTTTCTTCCGTTTTAGTTGTATTTTTTTATTTATGTGTTCGTATTTTTCCTTTTGTTAATTTATTTTTATTTGGAGTTGTTGAGGATGTTTGATGGTTTTTTGCATCAATTTTTGAGGTTTAATAATTGTGCAGCGATGCCCACAGTGTGCCCACTGTGGGCACGAACGGATATTGCTATTATCCAGCGGGCAAAGCGATTAACTGGGTAATAAAAGGGCATCCAAAGCTGGCATTCTAGTGCAGAAAAACTCAGCAAAACCATGGGCTCTAGATGGTGGTTTTGGTATTACCTTTTGGATAATAGCATTTTATTCATTGGGTAATATGTGCAAGTGGGATTATAAAAGGAGAGACTTGGATTGGTTGAAGGAGAGGAAAAACACCAATTACTCAGCTGTAGTTTACTTTCATTTCCAGAATTTAGTTCCTCTTCTTGTTTCCTAAAAACTTGAAGAGTTGTAGCATTTACTTCCATGTAGTTATAATTGTAATTTCTGCCCACAGTGAGTTACTGTGGGCATCGTTTTTATATTTATGCAAGTAACTTTTTATGTATTCTCTTCATCTTATTATGTCTTTCTTTTTAATTATTAGCTAAGCACCCTTGGGTGTGGGTGTGAACAAACTTGAGACTAGTAGGCAACACTTGGGTGTGGCCATTTGTTACTAACTCTCGAGATTGGTCACTTGAGTCGGGACTTAAACTCAACGCGGATAAGCCGATCACTTTGAAGTGTTAATATTAGATCTTAGACCTCGAGAGGGGCGGATTCGAAATACGGCTTAAGTGATGCACAAAGATTTGAGAGAGTCTTTGATAACCACGTCGAGAGGCGGGTTTTGTATGATTTATTAAGGTTCAAACGCCGGTCGAGATTTATATCACAAAGAGATTTGGGTATAAATCTCCATATTGGTAGAACTTGATGTTTAGAGTCAAACTTAATTAAATCGGCAAAATTGGGAGTTGGTAACAATGGAAACTTTATGGAAACTTTGTAGGACCATTTTATAAATCGCATCATTTCGAGAGATCGGGCTTTTTATGAACTTTTCATCCTACAAAGCAACTAACCATTTTGTTACTACGTTCATCTCAAGGAAACTTACACCCATACCCATTTTAGTTATTTGTTTAGATTTTATTATTATTAAAAAAACACCAAACTCGCTCAAAATATTTTATTCTTCTCTCATTAAAATCGGTGTATTCTCGACTTAGGACTCGAAACTTTGAAGTCCAATCCCTGTGGATACGATCTCGGTATATTTACCACTTTATTACTTGTAGCGATCCCATTGTCGGTATATACTTGTGCCTTCATTGTGGAATTATTGTGTCCATATTTTGGATACACGATATTTAGCTACCAAGTTTTTGGCGCCGTTGCCGGGGATTGGCGTATTTCCAAGGTTTCTTGAGTTATAAGTTGAGTTTTTCATTGGTTTTTCTTCCACCAAAATGGAAGGTTTTAGTTGGGATGCCCCGTATTTTAATTTTTCCAATTATTCATGTGAACAACATCCTAATTTTTTGCAAAATTTTCAAGATGATGACACCTACACTTCATTTTCACCTCCCCGTCAAGATTGGAATGACACGTTTATAAATACATTTGACCAATCATGGGAGGGGAATTTTGATGATTTTTGTGATTTTCAAGGGAGTGATCCTCACCATGGATTTACGTCCTTTGTTTCCAACAACGCACCCGAGAATGTTTTTGAACAACTCGAACCGTCTCACTCTTTTGAAACTTTTTCCTCAAGCTTAACAGAAAATTTTACAACATTTTTGGGAAATTTCACATCCTCTTTTGAAGCCTTAAATACTAAGATGGGACAACTAGTCGACGAGTTGAAAAATCAAAGTCAAGGTTCCTTACCAAATGATAATGAAAAATCAAAATGTTTTGGTAAGGATGAGAGTGATGTTGAGAAAGAGTTGGAGATTTTTGAGGCAAATTTCAAGCACAAGATCAAGCCTTCTTTACTTCCTAATAGTAAAGAGGTGCTTCAAGATGCTAAAATTCCTAACTTAATATTTTTTGCTCATTTTGTGCAGCCTTCTTTTTGTGATCACAATGCTCCTACCGGCATCATGCCATGGACCGTTGGGAGGATTTGTGTGATCAAGAGCTCGGGAACTTTGCCTATACCGTGTTCGTTGGGCGGTGGAATTGTTGGAAGAAACTTTGGTATGGTGGAGGTGTCTATTATCTTGAAACCACTCCACTTTTTGAAGATGCACATGTGGGGTGGTGAACCACATCCTACATAAAATTGATGCTAACTTATCTTCTTACTCTCAACTCCAATTTTGTGTTTTTTATTTTACACTTTTGTGTGTGTGGTTTGAGTCTCTTCATTTTCGACTAGTATCAAGAGTTTCTTGGGATAAAAAAAAAAGAAAAAAAAAACAACAAAAAAATATCATGCATCTTATATCCTTTGATTTTAAGTTTCATAGTTTGAATAACTTTTTTCACCACTCGCAGATTTCTAGAACTAAGCAACCAATTTCCCGGTATACAAATTGATTAAACTTTCATACTCTAGAAATGACATGGGCCTTCTTTCTAAACACTTGGCCGATACACTTTTCCTTTGTTGCCTTACCCAAGCCTTTGAGTCTTACTATTCCCTCCACAATGAAGATATTAAGTATTTTAAATTTGGGAGGAAACTCAAGTGTTAAAAAAAAGAGCTACATCCTTCGAAAAATTGGAAGGGTAAAAAAAATATATAAATAGCTGAGATTGACACGTTGGGGAAAACAAAGTTGGGCATTACACATCAAACACGTAGTAGAAATATTTTTTTGTGTAACCTAAAAAGACAAGTTTGGGGGAAGATGAAAAATGTAAGAAAAGTGAGAAACCATAAACACTAACCCTTCAAAGTCCCGTGGATCTAGGTTTGCAAAGTCAATTATCATAAGATGGGTGAATTATAGCTTAGCCTATGGAAATCAAAGTGCGATAAAAAGAACGAAGTGGAAAAATTACGAAAAACTATGGATATTTTCAATCAAGGGATTTAAGATGCAAAATAAAAAAAAAAGAAAAATTGAAGATCCTAGTTGTGATACTTAGTCTTTTTGCGTATTTTGAATCTTCAGTTGTTTTTATATTTGTCATTTTCGTTACTTGGGGACAAGTAACAAGTTAAGTTTGGGGGTGTGATAACTCTCATTTTGAGCGTTATTTACACATCATTTGTGTGAGTTTTTCTTCCGTTTTAGTTGTATTTTTTTATTTATGTGTTCGTATTTTTCCTTTTGTTAATTTATTTTTATTTGGAGTTGTTGAGGATGTTTGATGGTTTTTTGCATCAATTTTTGAGGTTTAATAATTGTGCAGCGATGCCCACAGTGTGCCCACTGTGGGCACGAACGGATATTGCTATTATCCAGCGGGCAAAGCGATTAACTGGGTAATAAAAGGGCATCCAAAGCTGGCATTCTAGTGCAGAAAAACTCAGCAAAACCATGGGCTCTAGATGGTGGTTTTGGTATTACCTTTTGGATAATAGCATTTTATTCATTGGGTAATATGTGCAAATGGGATTATAAAAGGAGAGACTTGGATTGGTTGAAGGAGAGGAAAAACACCAATTACTCAGCTGTAGTTTACTTTCATTTCCAGAATTTAGTTCCTCTTCTTGTTTCCTAAAAACTTGAAGAGTTGTAGCATTTACTTCCATGTAGTTATAATTGTAATTTCTGCCCACAGTGAGTTACTGTGGGCATCGTTTTTATATTTATGCAAGTAACTTTTTATGTATTCTCTTCATCTTATTATGTCTTTCTTTTTAATTATTAGCTAAGCACCCTTGGGTGTGGGTGTGAACAAACTTGAGACTAGTAGGCAACACTTGGGTGTGGCCATTTGTTACTAACTCTCGAGATTGGTCACTTGAGTCGGGACTTAAACTCAACGCGGATAAGCCGATCACTTTGAAGTGTTAATATTAGATCTTAGACCTCGAGAGGGGCGGATTCGAAATACGGCTTAAGTGATGCACAAAGATTTGAGAGAGTCTTTGATAACCACGTCGAGAGGCGGGTTTTGTATGATTTATTAAGGTTCAAACGCCGGTCAAGATTTATATCACAAAGAGATTTGGGTATAAATCTCCATATTGGTAGAACTTGATGTTTAGAGTCAAACTTAATTAAATCGGCAAAATTGGGAGTTGGTAACAATGGAAACTTTATGGAAACTTTGTAGGACCATTTTATAAATCGCATCATTTCGAGAGATCGGGCTTTTTATGAACTTTTCATCCTACAAAGCAACTAACCATTTTGTTACTACGTTCATCTCAAGGAAACTTACACCCATACCCATTTTAGTTATTTGTTTAGATTTTATTATTATTAAAAAAACACCAAACTCGCTCAAAATATTTTATTCTTCTCTCATTAAAATCGGTGTATTCTCGACTTAGGACTCGAAACTTTGAAGTCCAATCCCTGTGGATACGATCTCGGTATATTTACCACTTTATTACTTGTAGCGATCCCATTGTCGGTATATACTTGTGCCTTCATTGTGGAATTATTGTGTCCATATTTTGGATACACGATATTTAGCTACCAAGTTTTTGGCGCCGTTGCCGGGGATTGGCGTATTTCCAAGGTTTCTTGAGTTATAAGTTGAGTTTTTCATTGTTTTTTCTTCCACCAAAATGGAAGGTTTTAGTTGGGATGCCCCGTATTTTAATTTTTCCAATTATTCATGGGAACAACATCCTAATTTTTTGCAAAATTTTCAAGATGATGACACCTACACTTCATTTTCACCTCCCCGTCAAGATTGGAATGACACGTTTATAAATACATTTGACCAATCATGGGAGGGGAATTTTGATGATTTTTGTGATTTTCAAGGGAGTGATCCTCACCATGGATTTACGTCCTTTGTTTCCAACAACGCACCCGAGAATGTTTTTGAACAACTCGAACCGTCTCACTCTTTTGAAACTTTTTCCCCAAGCTTAACAGAAAATTTTACAACATTTTTGGGAAATTTCACATCCTCTTTTGAAGCCTTAAATACTAAGATGGGACAACTAGTCGACGAGTTGAAAAATCAAAGTCAAGGTTCCTTACCAAATGATAATGAAAAATCAAAATGTTTTGGTAAGGATGAGAGTGATGTTGAGAAAGAGTTGGAGATTTTTGAGGCAAATTTCAAGCACAAGAGCAAGCCTTCTTTACTTCCTAATAGTAAAGAGGTGCTTCAAGATGCTAAAATTCCTAACTTAATATTTTTTGCTCATTTTGTGCAGCCTTCTTTTTGTGATCACAATGCTCCTACCGGCATCATGCCATGGACCGTTGGGAGGATTTGTGTGATCAAGAGCTCGGGAACTTTGCCTATACCGTGTTCGTTGGGCGGTGGAATTGTTGGAAGAAACTTTGGTATGGTGGAGGTGTCTATTATCTTGAAACCACTCCACTTTTTGAAGATGCACATGTGGGGTGGTGAACCACATCCTACATAAAATTGATGCTAACTTATCTTCTTACTCTCAACTCCAATTTTGTGTTTTTTATTTTACACTTTTGTGTGTGTGGTTTGAGTCTCTTCATTTTCGACTAGTATCAAGAGTTTCTTGGGATAAAAAAAAAGAAAAAAAAACAACAAAAAAAATATCATGCATCTTATATCCTTTGATTTTAAGTTTCATAGTTTGAATAACTTTTTTCACCACTCGCAGATTTCTAGAACTAAGCAACCAATTCCACGGTATACAAATTGATTAAACTTTCATACTCTAGAAATGACATGGGCCTTCTTTCTAAACACTTGGCCGATACACTTTTCCTTTGTTGCCTTACCCAAGCCTTTGAGTCTTACTATTCCCTCCACAATGAAGATATTAAGTATTTTAAATTTGGGAGGAAACTCAAGTGTTAAAAAAAAGAGCTACATCCTTCGAAAAATTGGAAGGATAAAAAAAATATATAAATAGCTGAGATTGACACGTTGGGGAAAACAAAGTTGGGCATTACACATCAAACAAGTAGTAGAAATATTTTTTTGTGTAACCTAAAAAGACAAGTTTGGGGGAAGATGAAAAATGTAAGAAAAGTGAGAAACCATAAACACTAACCCTTCAAAGTCCCGTGGATCTAGGTTTGCAAAGTCAATTATCATAAGATGGGTGAATTATAGCTTAGCCTATGGAAATCAAAGTGCGATAAAAAGAACGAAGTGGAAAAATTACGAAAAACTATGGATATTTTCAATCAAGGGATTTAAGATGCAAAATAAAAAAAAAGAAAAATTGAAGATCCTAGTTGTGATACTTAGTCTTTTTGCGTATTTTGAATCTTCAGTTGTTTTTATATTTGTCATTTTCGTTACTTGGGGACAAGTAACAAGTTAAGTTTGGGGGTGTGATAACTCTCATTTTGAGCGTTATTTACACATCATTTGTGTGAGTTTTTCTTCCGTTTTAGTTGTATTTTTTTATTTATGTGTTCGTATTTTTCCTTTTGTTAATTTATTTTTATTTGGAGTTGTTGAGGATGTTTGATGGTTTTTTGCATCAATTTTTGAGGTTTAATAATTGTGCAGCGATGCCCACAGTGTGCCCACTGTGGGCACAAACGGATATTGCTATTATCCAGCGGGCAAAGCGATTAACTGGGTAATAAAAGGGCATCCAAAGCTGGCATTCTAGTGCAAAAAAACTCAGCAAAACCATGGGCTCTAGATGGTGGTTTTGGTATTACCTTTTGGATAATAGCATTTTATTCATTGGGTAATATGTGCAAGTGGGATTATAAAAGGAGAGACTTGGATTGGTTGAAGGAGAGGAAAAACACCAATTACTCAGCTGTAGTTTACTTTCATTTCCAGAATTTAGTTCCTCTTCTTGTTTCCTAAAAACTTGAAGAGTTGTAGCATTTACTTCCATGTAGTTATAATTGTAATTTCTGCCCACAGTGAGTTACTGTGGGCATCGTTTTTATATTTATGCAAGTAACTTTTTATGTATTCTCTTCATCTTATTATGTCTTTCTTTTTAATTATTAGCTAAGCACCCTTGGGTGTGGGTGTGAACAAACTTGAGACTAGTAGGCAACACTTGGGTGTGGCCATTTGTTACTAACTCTCGAGATTGGTCACTTGAGTCGGGACTTAAACTCAACGCGGATAAGCCGATCACTTTGAAGTGTTAATATTAGATCTTAGACCTCGAGAGGGGCGGATTCGAAATACGGCTTAAGTGATGCACAAAGATTTGAGAGAGTCTTTGATAACCACGTCGAGAGGCGGGTTTTGTATGATTTATTAAGGTTCAAACGCCGGTCGAGATTTATATCACAAAGAGATTTGGGTATAAATCTCCATATTGGTAGAACTTGATGTTTAGAGTCAAACTTAATTAAATCGGCAAAATTGGGAGTTGGTAACAATGGAAACTTTATGGAAACTTTGTAGGACCATTTTATAAATCGCATCATTTCGAGAGATCGGGCTTTTTATGAACTTTTCATCCTACAAAGCAACTAACCATTTTGTTACTACGTTCATCTCAAGGAAACTTACAACCATACCCATTTTAGTTATTTGTTTAGATTTTATTATTATTAAAAAAACACCAAACTCGCTCAAAATATTTTATTCTTCTCTCATTAAAATCGGTGTATTCTCGACTTAGGACTCGAAACTTTGAAGTCCAATCCCTGTGGATACGATCTCGGTATATTTACCACTTTATTACTTGTAGCGATCCCATTGTCGGTATATACTTGTGCCTTCATTGTGGAATTATTGTGTCCATATTTTGGATACACGATATTTAGATACCAATGCCCAAGTCGCACGACTTCTTGTTCATTTTTGCACTTAATGAATTTTTACAGCTGACATTACATTTGTCCATGACATGTATGAGTCGACATAATACTCAGGTTCAATAGAAAGGTAATTTTTTTTTACCGATTATCGCTAAAGCAAAACTTACATAACGTAACATAGGTCTCTAACGACCGTATCGACTGTAAGCGCCAGATCATAGGTCTCTAACGACCGTATCGGCTGTAAGCGCCAGATCATAGGTCTTTAACGACCGTATCGGCTCAAACGCCAGATCATAGGTCTTTAACGACCATATCGGCTCTAAACGCCAGATCACAAGTCTATAACGACAGTATCGGCTTGGAACGCCAGATCATTGGTCTATAACGACCATATCGGCTCTAAACGCCAGATCAAAAGTCTATAACGACCGTATCGGCTCGGAACGCTAGAACATAAGTCTTTAACGACTGTATCACAAGATCCTTAAATTTTATCTTGGTTCGATCATCTTATGATCGCCGCCAAGCTTTATTTCGGATCAATCGTCTTACGATTGACTCCCGACCCATACATCTCATTTTGATAAAGATCGTCTTATGATCACCGTCGGTTCCTTACGTTTTAAGGTCGTCTTACGACCGTCAGATGAACACCGCAAGTATCTTGCGCATTAAAAGTCATCATTCGATTGTCGCAACTTACTTAAACACCATCGACTGGACTCACGATTTTATCTAACCAATTCAATTTTTTTAGCAAAAGTGACACGTCTCCGTATAAACACATTTTACTTTGGTACGAGATCTGAAATTCAAATGGCTTTGCAATTCAAATCTCGGGGGGCTAACTGTTTGGGTAAAAAATCACACCCTCGACCGACTTGGGAAATTCCCTCGACATGACCCATGGACATTGATTACCCTAATCTATGACAGTCATACCCCCGACCGACAAGAATAATACCCATTATTGTCATATCCCCGACATACGTTAATAACCACGATAATTAGTTATTAAAAGACATATTGTGTCAATAGTCATCTTACATCTAATGATCGCACATCACATATCGCACGTCGCACGTCGCTAGCCTTACATCGCCAGTTACGTGTCGCCCGTTACGACTCGTCGGTCTTACGTCGACAGTCTCCTGTCATCGGTGTTATATCGCTCTGGTCCTACGAAAGCATCCTGGTCCAGCGACCTGGTCTTACGACCTAGTCCTGCGACATTTTTATCCTAGTCTCACGACATTTTTATAAGACCATTCCTATACTAAGATAAGGTCTTACAAGACATTTACAGTCATATACATGGTCTTGTATTTCAACAACGGTCGTATGCTTCATAAGACCGACGTCTAGAACTTAAGACGGTCTTACGATTACACTAACTATCAACGGTCGATAGCCGTTTCTTTTGTTCATTAATGCAGGTCTACAAGCCATTATGGTACAACGGTCAATAACGATCGAGCTCTTAAATGACATTAAAGACTCGACAGCAGTTACAAAGACAACCATCAAAGTGCATTTAATGTCGACAGCGGTTACAAAACCAACCATTAAAGCTCACTAATGACCGGCGGAACCTATATAAAGGCACGCTCCAACCTCGAGAGGGGGACGAATAGATCGAGCTAGACAACTGCATTCTCATTTTCTCCCTCGCATTCGAGCACACGTCGCTAATGCAAGTACCGCACGACAACAGTTCAAACCGCATGACAACAGTTCAAGTCGCACGACAGCAGTTTGTTTCGCACGTTTAAACACACGACGCACACTTTTTACACAAGACTAAGTGTATTTTTACTTCATTTGTAACTTATTGTACACAAATTAGGGGTGTCAATTTTGTACCAAGACAAATTAACCAATTCCCGTACCAACCGTACCAATTTAATTGGTACCAATTTAGTTGGTACCAACCTAATTGGTTGGTATACCGTACCAACTATCTAAACTTGGTTGGTACGTGGTATTAGAGATCGTGTACCACGGTAATACCGTACCGTACCATTCCTGATCGTAGGGATGGATATGGCCCACGACTCGGGGGCAACCTCGCTACATGTCAAAAGCGATTCTCTTTTGGTTGTGAACTAGATAAATGGAGAATTCGCAGCCAAAGATTCAAAAATGACGTCGTACCTAAAGGTAGCAAAAGAAAAATCGAAAAAATTCAAAGCATTTTCTATTGAACAGATCCCAAGGGATCAGAACACTCAAGCCGATGCTCTGGCAAACCTTGGGTCCGCTCTAGTCGAACCAATATTCGACAATATTCCCCTAATCCATTTAGCAACGTCGTCCATCGAGAATGATAACGTCGCCCAGATCGAAGAGCAAGAAAATGATTGGTCGTGCGACATTCGAAACTTTCTCGTACACGACCAACTCCCAGATGACAAGATGGAAGCTCGGAAGATTAGGTTCAAGGCATCCAAGTACGTCATGATCGGAGATAAACTCTATCGACGATCGTCGACAGGTTTAAACCTGAGATGCGTCACCAGTAAGAGTCAAGTTCAAAAGATTCTCCAAGAAATGCACAATGGGGAGTGTGGCAATCACTCCGGAGGTCGCAGTCTGGCTAATCGTATCTCTTGACAAGGCTATTTTTGGCCAAAACTACGACAAGACGCCGTCAGGTACGTCCAGAACTGTGATCCCTGTCAACGACATTCAGGTATGTCTCATAAACCTTATGAACCTTTACACTCGATGCTTATCCCATGGCCCTTCATGAGGTGGGGTATGGACATTGTCGGCAAGCTACCACCTGCCCCTGGGCAAAAGGTATTTCTCCTCGTACTTACGGATTATTTCTCCAAATGGGTAGAAGCAACTGCCTTTTCTCAAGTTCAGGACAAGGAAGTCATCTCTTTTATCCAGACTAATATCATATGAAGGTTTGGGATTCCATCCGAAATTGTTTGCGACAATGGGTCCCAATTCATAAGTAACATGACTCAACAATTATGTGAAGATCGCAACATCAAGCTGACGACCTCGACGCCTGTTAATGCCAAAAATTGCACCAAAGGGACAACTTAAGGTCGATGTGGACTTAATCAACTAAAGAAAGGATCTTTCGACGAGACGTGCAATGAGGGAAAAAATAAACGAGACGAGGGATTTGATGACGCAGGAAAAACCTCAAACGAGGAAAAAACCTGCAGACGACAAGGGATGTCGTCGCTGCACTATGGTCGCCAATCAGGGGCGACGTCCTTGGTACTGGCGTCGGTCGTACGATGATTACAATACAAATAAAGGAAATACTTCGAAATGTAAAGTACAAGTGTTTAAATGTGAAAACAGGTGTTTGTCGTGTGTGAATACAAAGTGTGAACTTCTGGTCGAGGACTGTTGTCGTGCGTCGAGAGCGATACTTGAGTTTTCCTTCGAGTGTTATTGAGTTCGCTGTAAGATTCTGGCCTTCAGTATTTAATCTCCAGAATTTGAATGTTCTTTGCTATGAGTTGGGATGATTTTCTCTGCTGTTTGATGATGTTCGCTGGAGTGTATTGGATGTTAACCGATGTCCCTTGAAATGATGCTTTAGCTTGTCTTTTATAGGCTTCGCGTCATTAATTAGTTCCATTAATGATTTGATCAACGGCTACAACGGCTGGAAACGGTCGCCGAGATGAATGTTCATAATACTCTTCGTCCGTTACGGCTATTGATCGTTAATAGTTGCGTCGGTTATGTCCGTTGCTCTTTAATGACTTTGACTCCTGCATTAAACACTTAACAAACGTAACAGTCAAGGTTAACGTTAGTTCGGTCGAAGGTACAATGATCTTACGCGATGGTCGTACGGGACGGGCGATGCTAAGGTCGTGCGTCATGGGAGACGTACGACTTATCTTTTACGGGAGACGACGGATGTTTTATGGGTTCTTGTCGAGACCTTATCTTAACACAAGATTTAGTTCATAATCGTGCGTCTTACCTATCTTGGTCGTGGTCGTACGACGTGATTTTTTGCCCAAACAGTTTGCCCCCAAAATTTGAAAATTGAATGTCAAATTGAAGTTTTAAATTTTGTCTATCAGACGCATAGGAAATAAGACAAGAGTTAGAAATTACCTCAATCGCTTTGGAGCTAGACTGGTTCGTTTCTAACTGAACGAGAAGTTGAAAAGGAAACGAGGTCGTGACGTCATACTGACACATGATGATGCTTACCAGCTGTTAAGGACAGGTGGCGACGATCCCTGCTGTCATACGAAAGGACGGGGGCGCGCAACGGTTATCCAGGGATTTGACCTGACATGATCGACTGCATAAATAAAGATTACGACGAATCCTTTCTTTTCTTACGCTGAGTTTATTTTGGAAAGAAATTCCGCCTTGCTTTTCTTGCCATTCTTCTTCCGAATCCCTTTGATTTAGTGGAGATTGTTTGGGATTTAGGGCGTTTATATAACGCATTGCTTCTTCCTTTCAGCTTTCACTGCCTTCTTTCCCCTGGTAAGAAATGTCAACTGACCCAGAGAGTTCCATCGTTAGCCAGGAAGATTTAGACGACTTTAGGCGTCTAGCGAAGATTCCTTTAGAAGTAGAGCTAACAAGTCCGGGGACTGTTCGTCATAAGGATTGCCCCGAGGGGTATTTCGTGATATACGAATATCCTTTCACGATTGGCTTCGAATGGCCGTTTTCGACTTTGACTAAGAATTTGATGCGATGCTTTGGTTTGTCGCCGGGGCAGTTGATGCCTCAACTCTGGTGGCTTCTTTATGTTATTGAGCGTTTATCTGCGGATTGGGACCCCCCTATGTCTTTGAATGATTTCTTGGCAACGTACCAAGTTAAGGGAGATAAGCGTGGGCGTTATAGCCCGTATTCCAGATATAAAGGCGATCGTGCCTTAGTTTTGAATACTGGAGTGAACGATCGGGGGTGGGGGTCCAGGTATGTGTTCGTACGTGTTGATTCACTGGATACCGCTAGCAAGTGGATCCGTCCCGACTGGAATATGGGAGGTATGCTCTTTTTCGATCAGAGTATGGTTTTTCTAACCTTTTATTTACTCTTCTCCTTTTGTTGTCTTCAGATGTAAAGTTCGGCGTTCCGCACCCGAATGAAGGTTCTCGTGCCAAGATTGACAGATTCCTTAGTTACAGCGTCGAGGACCGATCTTTCGCCACGTGGCAACTGGCGACCGAGGATGAGGACGTGATGGTGGACGTTGTGGAGGAGGATGAAGGAGAAGGAGAAGAGGAAAGTGGACGACAGGAACTGACAGGTGGGTGTATTATGGTTTCCTGTCTTTTACCATTTATTTCTTATTCCTGTCTGACGTTTCGCATTTTTCCTAATCAGTGCCAACTGAAAGGAAATCAGTTTCTGGGTCGAGAGGGAAGCAAATCATGCATGCCCTTCGAGGAGGAGATGTCTCGACAGCTGGATCGAGCCAGAAGAGAACCAAGAGCACGGTCCTGGGGGAACCGTCGTCGAGGGTTGATGACTCATCGAGAGTTGTTCTGCCTAAGAAGGCGAAGGCGTCATCTAGCCGTCCTGGCGTGATGGACGCGACACCAGCAAGTTCTGCGCCTCCGGCGACGGTGACGAAACCGGTGTCTCAAGTGTCGATCCCAATACCTGCCGACAGGGGCGAGGGATCGTCGGCCAAAGTTATGACGGTCAATTTTACATTGCCGTCTGACTTTATGGCGGATGGTGTCCTAGACGGGACGACATCGTTCCCTCATCTAGGGAAGTATTTACTCCCGTCTTTCGGGGAGCGTTTTCACGGAGTTCCGGCCGGAGAGATGAGATCTCGAGTTGCCAGTCTGGCGTTCACGGTGAGTGTCAACCTTTCATGACTTGTGTAATTTGTAATCTTTGTCGAATGTTCTTGAATGAACCTTTTATTTTCACAGACATTCCAGTCTTCCTTGGCGTTACATGCTGAGACGTCAAGAGTTGAAGATCTGGTGGCATCTGCTCTTGAGAGGGAAGCTGCAGCGTTGGAGAGGGAGAGCGCGGCTTTAGATAGGGAGAAGTTGGCCATGGCGCGTGCCGATGAGCTGGCCGTCCAACTTTTCGATGCTCAATATGAATTGCCGGAGATTCGTGTGGTAGGAGTGGCAGATGGAGGCCCTCAGGTCGGGACTTCGAGCAGGGATACGACCAATGTTCCTCCTGTCGTCTAGATTTTTTTTTTCTTTCCTTGTTTGTTTTTGCCACTTGACCTATCGGGGGTTGAATATGTATACAGTGGTTTATGAATATATATCTTTTGCTTATGATTTATTCGAATCATGTTTGATTATAAAGTCGAACATAAGATACATATGAAATAATGCGACTAAGGCATTCATTGTTATACGATGACAAGAACGTAAAACAAATATAAAAACACGCGATTTAAAGCATCCATTCAGGGTATGAAAGTTAAGAAACTTAGGGGTAAAGTCGTTTTTGACTATGCGATCGTACAATGAGTTTGTATCGTATGCCCCTGTGGAGAAATGATAAAGTTAGAGACCTGATCGTTTATGTCATTCGATCTTGCGATATTAAAGTCATATAGTAGATTTAATGACTACTGTCGCGCGATTCTGCGATAATCTGTCGTGCGATTCTGCGATAAAACGATGTCGGGGGTTGGTCGTTGGCTCACCAACGACCCTCCGATGCTTAAGTCAGTAAACGTTTTGTGAGAAAAAATCGTATGAGAAAGAGCTAGAAAGAGCTCGAGAACGTACCATTTCAGACTCTCTCTATTTGCCTCCTGTCATAAATTACCGTATCCTTTTTGGGAGGAAAAGATAGGTTTTAAATGACAGAATGACACGGAGAAATATTGTCCCGCGGTTGACTATGTTGTCGTGCGACGAGGCACCATAGTAGATTTATCCCTGTGGAAAAGATATTAATTTAGGGATAGAAGAACGAACCTGTCGAGAGCTTGATCTTGCGACTTCAGTTTATTTTCTCGGCTTCAATGTAGACTTGTAGCATTCACGAGCGACTTTTGGCTCACTCTTGATCTCCTGGATTCCCCATGGCGTCGGGAATTTCAACATTTGATGATACGTCGAAGGAACAACTTTCATATCATGGATCCATGGTCGACATAAGATGATGTTATAGGCCGACGCACAGTCGATGACGCTGAACTTGGTGTGCTTGTTGACTCCTCCAGCGTAGACGGGCAAAATTATCTCTCCAAAGGTGCTCGTCGCTTCTCCATTGAAACCGACCAAAGTCGTCGAACGTCGGGTGATTTCCGAGCGATCGATTCCCATGGCTTTGATGGTGTTGAGAAAAATAACATTTGCTGAGCTGCCCCCGTCGATCAAGACTCGACGTGTTAGACAGTTACCGACTGTAAGCTGAATGATCAACCCGTCGTGATGCTTCTGATACGAGCGAGGAATAGGTCGAACACAATCTTTATGGCTTCTAGCTCCAAATCTCCTTTGGGTCTAGACGGGCGAGGAATAGGTCGATCATCGGGCGCCTGACTGGCATGACGCTTGGCCGCTGAATACGTCAGACCACACACATCTGAACCACCGGTGATGCAATTGACGACTTTCGCGTGCTCGGGGGTCGACGGTCGATGTCCGTTAGCTGAAATAGTGACATCGTCGATGATATGTTTGATATTTCCTTTCGGAAAATGATATGCTAGTTCCTTCTTCAATGCGATACAGTCGTCTGTCGCATGACCATGATCGGCATGGAAGTCGCACCACTTTGATTTGTCTTTCTTAGCATCGTCCAGGTCGGACTTCTTTGGCCATCGAATGGTACCTTGGGAACTTTTCAGAGCTTCGACTAGGTCCTTGGCAGATCCTTTGAATCCGTAAGAGGATATCTTGGGGTACTGAGTGAACTTAGCCGCGGTCTTGGCCTCTGCTTTCGTCTTGAAACGAACAATTGAAATTTGGTGCGCTGGCTCTACTCTAGAAACAGCCTTTGTCTTGAACTCTGGCTTTCTGACGCCTAACGACTTCTTGTCGTCAGTATGCTTGCGACGAAAGGCTGCATCGTCTTCGACCCTCATATATGCTAAGGTCCGAGCTCGGACGTCTTCGAAATTCTCCGGGGGATATTTGGTCAGGTCGGTATATAAACCCGAATTATCGTCCAGACCACGCTTATAGGCTTCGATTGCGGTTTTTACGTTGCAATTGCGGATGCTGATCATTTCGGCATTGAATCTATTAAAATAACTTTGAATAGACTCATTAGCTTTCTGCACGATGTAATATAGGTCGCTAATCTGCTTCTCCATCTTACGACTGCTGGCGAATTGTTGGGAGAATTGATTAACCAACTCAGCAAACGACCCGATGGATTTGGGTTTGACATTGATTAACCATTGGAGAGCTGGACCAGTGAGAGTTGCTCCAAAACTCTTACACATGCATACTTCCTGGTACATGAATGGGATTGAGATCGTCCACATGAGCTGCTTATATTGTGCGACGTGCTCAGTTGGATCGGTCACACCCGAATACTCGGGAGTGAAGGCAGGAATGTTATACTTCTTTGGGACCTCGACGGTGGCAATCTCGTCGATGAAAGGTGACGCCTGATATCCCGAGCGAGGCTCGACGTCGACGGGCACGGCTTCCCCAGGAAACTTGGCGAGCAAGGACAAGACGCGCTCATTTTGGTCTTCTAACATCTTCAAACGCTGAGCGACGGGATCGTTAAGATCGGGATTTGCCCCTATCGAGGGATTGGTCCCTGGACTAGTGCCATTACCATGCGACGAACCATTGGTGTCCCCGTTGAACGGGATGAAATATGGCTGTGGCCCATAGTGGAATTGTTGCGGTCCACCTTGAGGTCCATTCTGAAATGGCTGCTGAAATGGTTGCGACCCTTGCTAGAAAGGCTGCGATCCTTGTAATGGCTGAGACCCATTATTCATGGGTGGTGGCCTTATGTGCTGTGGAGGAACTGTCCCAAACTGAGGATTTGAGTTGAACAGCCCTGGCTGTTGATTCTGCATGAACGGGCCTGGATACTGGTTCTGCGCGGATGAACCTGGATTCGGGACAAATGGTCTAGGGCCATTCTGGTCACGATCTTGGAACTGGGTTTTGCACGAACGACCTAGGACCATTTTGAGGCCCAAGAGGATTTCTTAACCGCGCGATCTCCTCAGCTGCTCTGCGATTCTGCTCTGCCATTGCATTGAGCTGATTCCTGGCGACTTCGAGCTCCTGATACATCTGAGCAACAGCTTGCTGCGGATTTCCAGAGGCTGCCATTTTCCTGCAACAGAAAATAGAAGAAACTCCAAGAAACTATCAGTAGGGTGCACGTTCGTCGAGGATTTTCTCTAGATGAGGTCCCACGGATGGCGCCAAACTGTTAATTCCAAAAATCGCACCAAAGGGACAACTTAAGGTCGATGTGGACTTAATCAACTAAAGAAAGGATCTTTCGACGAGACGTGCAACGAGGGAAAAAATAAACGAGACGAGGGATTTGATGACGCAGGAAAAACCTCAAACGAGGAAAAAACCTGCGGACGACAAGGGATGTTGTCGCTGCACTATGGTCGCCAATCAGGGGCGACGTCCTTGGTACTGGCGTCGGTCGTACGATGATTACAATACAAATGAAGGAAATACTTCGAAATGTAAAGTACAAGTGTTTAAATGTGAAAACGGGTGTTTGTCGTGTGTGAATACAAAGTGTGAACTTCTGGTCGAGGACTGTTGTCGTGCGTCGAGAGCGATACTTGAGCTTTCCTTCGAGTGTTCTTGAGTTCGCTGTAAGATTCTGGCCTTCAGTATTTAATCTCCAGAATTTGAATGTTCTTTGCTATGAGTTGGGATGATTTTCTCTGCTGTTTGATGATGTTCGCTGGAGTGTATTGGATGTTAACCGATGTCCCTTGAAATGATGCTTTAGCTTGTCTTTTATAGTCTTCGCGTCATTAATTAGTTCCATTAATGATTTGATCAACGGCTACAACGGCTGGAAACGGTCGCCGAGATGAATGTTCATAATACTCTTCGTCCGTTACGGCTATCGATCGTTAATGGTTGCGTCGGTTATGTCCGTTGCTCTTTAATGACTTTGACTCCTGCATTAAACACTTAACAAACGTAACAGTCAAGGTTAACATTATTTCGGTCGAAGGTACAATGATCTTACGCGATGGTCGTACGGGACGGGCGATGCTAAGGTCGTGCGTCATGGGAGACGTACGACTTATCTTTTACGGGAGACGACAGATGTTTTATGGGTTCTTGTCGAGACCTTATCTTAACACAAGATTTAGTTCACAATCATGCGTCTTACCTGTCTTGGTCTTGGTCGTGGTCGTACGACGTGATTTTTTGCCCAAACAACGCCCATATATCCTCAAGGAAATGGACTCGCTGAATCAAGCAACAAGACCATCATCGCCTCAATTAAGAAGAGGTTGCAAGCCGCAAAGGGAAGGTGGGTCGAAGAACCCCCTTCGGTCCGGTGGGCAAATCGCACGACGTCTCGCACATCCACAAGACAAACCCCTTTCTCTTTAGTTTATGGTTGTGAAGCAGTTCTACCAGTCGAAGTTCAACTCCCTACCTCGAGACATACTTCCGTCGACCACAATCTGGTTGACCTAAGTTATGACCTCGATGCTCTAGAAGGGCTCAGAGAAACAGCTTTGGTCAAAATGGCATCACAAAAGCAAGTGGTCGAACGACACTTCAACAAAAATATTAAAGTGAAAATTTTTCAAGTAGGCGACTACGTCCTAAGACGAGTGTTCCAAAGCACTCAAGAGCTCAACGCTGGTAAGCTTTCCACTAAATGGGAAGGTCCTTATCGTATCTCAGAAGTCGTGGGTAAAGGTGCCTATCGGCTCCAAACCCTCGACAATCAAGATATCCCACGTTGCTGGAATGCAACGCATTTAAAAAGGTATTTCTTTTAAATCTCTTTCCTTTTCTCACATGATTTTTCACCACGACGATTACTAACTTAAGCATCAGAGGGTCGTTGGTGATAACGCCACTTTTTGGCGTTATTTTCGGTTCTCAAACCAACGAGATTGGCTTGTATTCAAGTAAAAAGGCGTGTATTTTACGGTTTATCTAGTGATTTACATAGGTTATCTAAAAGGCGGCATTCCTCAGAAAAGAAGCTAAAAAGAGCCCAAAACGAGTCAAAACGAAGCCTAACGGGAGCCCAAAAGCCAAGCCCAAGACCCGCGACCGAACCAGGACCCGACCCGCGAACCAGAAATCGACCCAAGCAGCATTTAAGACACGCGCGACTTACCACGCGACTTGCAAGTCGCGTAACCCTCTGTTTCGCGACTTTCAGCTTTAAATCCGATTTTAGGTCATTGTTTTCGGTATCCAACTTTCGGCAGACGACCAGGGGCGATTTTGGGGCGATTTCCGGCGACTTTTCGGAGCTTTCGGAGTCACGTTAGAGGGCCGATCACGGAGACAATCATCACGGAACGTAGATACAAGCACGATTGAAGGGAGTTACCATTACATTCTTTACGATTTCATCTTTTACGCGTTACCATGTTTACATAAACTTTCGTATCTTTCTCTCTTGTGTTTGAATCCACCACCGACATGAACTAACCGGTTCATGTTGGGGGTTGGAATGAATTCGGTTTATTAAGCATGTAACCAGATGATTTGACTTTTATCAGTTTTTCCTTAATTAATGAAGCATGTGATTTTGTGTTTAATGCCTTTGAGAGTCTAGCTAGCTTTCAATTGATTTATTATTTTCAGTTGAGTTCGATAGAATTAACTGTTAAATAGAACTAGGAATTGCATGCCTAAGACGATAAATCAGTGATAGAGATATACTGAATAAGTCTTAGTCCCAATTAAACCGTTAGGTCGATATCGAGAGATAAAATCTAGCCAATTTAACATAAATCGAGTACTTAATGTGTTTTGGAATCCATAGGTGAGATCGAGAGATTAAACTTATCCTTTTCAAAGTAAAACCCGTTGTGGCTTGAAAGAGAACAACGGTGACTTTAAAAGATTTGGGAATCATTAAGGGGATGAACTGGTAACTGTTTGAATTAATTGTTTGCATGTGTAGAACCGGAGGATTTCCAACCCTCAACTTTTCTCTCTATCGAAGTTCTTAATTTGTTCTTTGTTCCGTTTACGTTCAAGTTGTGATTTGCTAGTAATTAGTTTTAAAACCCATCTTCCAATTTCGATAGTCCAGTTAATAGAGCCTATAGTAATTGTGATACTTAGTTCCTAGTTCCCCGTGATTCGATACTCGTACTTAATCAAGTACTATTACTTGACTTCGACCCGTACACTTGCGGTAAGATCCTCGGGGTGTGAAAACCCCATGTCAAGTTTTTGGCGCCGTTGCCGGGGAACTAGTTGTAGCTAATAGCACTACCAGCTATACGCGCTATTAGATTGGACATTTTTTTATTTCATATTTTTTTCATACCTTTAATTTCTGAATTGCTAAGTCTGTTCGTTTTCTTCTCAGGTACTCATGGGCGACGAAGCGAGACGCCCTATGCGGTCGTTCGCCGATCCGAACGTGGCGGCGGCACGCATAGGAATTCAAGCACCAACCACCGCTGCGAATTACTTCGAAATCAAGCCGAGTACCATCGTAATGGTACAACAGAATCAGTTCGGGGGAGCACCAACTGAAGACCCCCACGCGCATCTACGAGCCTTCGAACGGATATGCAACACATTCAAGATCAACGGGATGGAAGAGAACGCGATTAAGCTAAGACTCTTCAGTTTTTCCCTAAAGGGTAGAGCTGAAATCTGGATAGAGGGCCTTCCATCAGATCTCATCACCACTTGGGCACAACTGAAGGCATCGTTCCTCTAGAAATTCATCCCACCGGGAAGAACTGAGCAATTGATGGCCGACATCACGCACTTCGCGCAATGGGACCAAGAGACGTTATATGAAGTTTGGGAGCGCTATAAGGACATGTTGAAGAAGTGTCCACATCACTGTCTTCATGGGTGGGTCATAATCCAAAGGTTCTTTGGAGGCCTTCACCCGCAAATCAAGAATGATATTACGGCTGCAGCGGGGGGAGCACTCATGAACAAGACCTATGAAGAAGCGGTCGAGCTGATCGAGAACCTTGCCGAACATAGCTACTCCACTCCACGATCGTCCATCGCACGAGTAGCGAATGTTCAAGAGTCAGATGAACTTAAAGAGATAAAAGCTCAACTAGCTTTTATCACGGACCGTATGAAGGGAAGCAATCTATGGGAACCTGAACAGGTTCAATTTATGCAAAACCGCAACCATCAGCCGCGAAACGACCCTTTCTCCAACACTTATAACGAGGGGTGGAAAAAGCATCCCAATCTTTCATGGAATCAGTCGGGTCAACAACCAGGTAATTTCTCTAACTCTTTAAACTCTTCCAATACTAATATTGCGTACCGTCCTCCAGGTTTTAACCAAAGGAGCGAGGGACCATCCAGGGAGCAGAAACCGGGATTGGAAGATATGCTCATGAAGTTCATGACAAAAATGGACAGCACGATCGGAGAGCTGGCAAACACGGTGAACACGGTGAAAGCCGCAACTGATCAGAATACGGCTGCAATCAAGATTCTCGAGAGGCAAGTGGGGCAGATTTCCGAGGCCCTACAAACCCGACCATCCGGTAGTTTCCCGAGTATGGCTGAAAAGAGGAATCAAGAACATTGCAATGCCATCTATCTGAGAGATGGCAAGGAGCTGAATGAGGAGCCAGCAAAGGAAGCCGAGAATGATGTGGAGATCATTGATATGGATGCATTAGAGGCTGACGAGGAGCGTAAGAGGGAAGAGAAAGAGATCGAGAGCAAAGTAAAGGAGCAAAAGCAACCACCGGTCAAGCCAGTGGTACCCAAAGTGCCATATCCAAGTAGACTGAAAGCAAATAAGGATGCTGTTAATTTTTCCAAGTTTATCGATGTATTTAAAAAATTAACTATTAACATCCCGTTCGCTGATGCATTGGCGCAAATGCCCTCTTACATGAAGTTCATGAAAGAGATTTTATCCAAGAAGAGGGCACTTGACCACCAGTCCACCGTTGCACTCACTGAAGAGTGCAGCGCGATTTTCCAAAATAAGTTGCCCCCGAAGCTCAAAGATCCAGGGAGTTTCTCTATCCCTATTCAAATTGGAAATCTTTCTTTTAATAAAGCTTTATGTGATTTACGGGCAAGTATTAATTTAATGCCATTATCTATTTTTAGGAAACTCAGACTGGGTGAGGTGCAGCCGACATACATGATGCTGAAGCTCGCGGATAGATCGATCAGATATCCTTACGGAGTGATCGAGGACGTGCTCGTAAAGGTCGGTAAACTCTACTTCCCGGTGGACTTCGTAGTGATAGACATAGACGAGGATGAGGAGGTTCCGTTGATCCTGGGAAGATCATTCCTAGCCACGAGCCGAGCACTGATCGATGTAGAGGAAGGAGAGGTGACCTTCAGAGTTGGTGGCTAGAGAGTGACTTTCAAGATGTTCGAGAAGATGAGAGGTCAAGAGGGAGAGGCATCCGGATCTGGTCATGGAAGACCAAGTGTGAGAGAATCCGCGAAGAATCGCAGGTGTGGGCGATCCAACTCCATGGATACTGAGCCGATTGAAACCGCACAGTCGTGCCACGACTTTAAATACGGCGCTAGGTGGGAGGCAACCCACCAAGGTTAGTTTCCGTTCTTTATTTTTAGTTTTACGCGTGTGTTTAAATAATGAAAAAGCCATAAAAATCGAAAAATTGAAAAAAGCGAAAAACGAACAGGGACATACGCGACTTGCCACGCGGTTTGCAAACCGCGCAGCAAGCCGCGGGGCACTCTGTTGGTTTTCTGAGACAGAGAGTTACGCGGTTTGCCACGCGACTTGCAAGTCGCGGGCTAAACCGCGGGAGTCCCCTGTTGGCTCTCTTTCGTTTTTCGTGCAAATCTTTGTTACTTTCTTGCATTTGTGTGTTTCAACTTTTCTTGCATTTTTGTCTTTTGCTTTTATTTCTGTTGTGTGCGCGTGTGCTCTCTCCGTCTTCTCCGCTAAGTGCTCAAATCTTTCAAGAATCTCCTCGGACCGGGCAAAACAGGTATGTTCTAATCATTTCTCTGCTAAAAGAGTGGTGTTTGATGGGTTGTTCTGTTTTAATTGCACGAGAGGCAACAAACCTAAGTTTCACTTAGGTTTGGGGTGCCTCATTTTTGAACTATCTATACACTCACATTAGACCCTGTGCAAACCTCGGTTTTACCGAGGTTTGGGGTTGGCTTTTATTTGGCAAACCTAGGCCACGGCCTAGGTTTGGGGTGCCTAGTTTTAGAAAATTTGGGTAGTCTTTTTATGCTATATATGTAATGCCTTGCCTGTTCTTTTAATAACTGCACAATGAGTCGCATCACCCACGACTTTACTTGCACATTGGGGACAATGTGTGGGTAAGGTTTGGGGTTGCCCAATCGGGCCCAAGTTATGCACGTAGATTTCCTGCACTTCTGAGTGTCTAGATCAAAGTAGCTAAAATTTTTGTTTTGAATGATTGAGACCGACCATTGTGGGAAGAACCTTGTGATAGTGACGTGACCGTTAGGGAAGGACCGGGAAAGGACATGACTAGGGACATTAGTGGAGACCACCCGATAGTGAGTTTTGAGCCTAAAAGACGTTTTTTCATTTCGAGGGATTCATACACCTAATTCTTATACACTTTTTCGAATTCCTTGTCGTGAATGTAGAATGATCTCGCTGCATTATTGCATTAAGTAGCAAAGACAAACATCGGGATATTAGGTAAGGGTACAATAGACTATATCGTGTGGACCTTAAGATATGATTCCAGGCATTGTGTGTTTTATTTTAAACCATTTTTAGCTATCGTCCCCTTTTACCCTTAGTGTGTACCCATAGCCCCTTTGCAGCCAAACACACACCTTAATTCATTTCTCAACCCATCATTAAACCCTTAGCCATAAACCTTAGCCAACCCAATCCGAAAGTGTCAATCGGAAGCAGTAATGAACCAATAGAGTGAGAGCATAAAAGAAGAATTCCGGCCAACAATGAGAATAAAACGGGTCAAAGTAACCCGAGAAGTAGAAAAGAGGACCAATGAAGTCCCAAATTTTTATTTTTTATTTTTTATAATACAGTTATTTAGATATCAGCTATAGCAGAAAATAAGAGAGTCAAAGCGATTCCAATAGTGAAGAAAAGGGCCAAATAATAGAGCGAAAAACTATAGAATTCGGAACTGCCAATGATTGACATGCCGAGGATAGTTGAACCATTTTACCCGTCGTTTCATAGCCTTAACCGTAGCCCCATTACAACCCGTGTAAAGACCTGGATGATCTTTTGGAAAATATGATTACGGTCTATGCCTACCTTTACCGATATTCTCTGTCTTGCTACTTAATTCCTTCGGAGATCAACATTTTGGACATTTGTGCGTCTTTCCTTAGAGTTGTCATGTAATATTTCGAGTATTATTGTACATAACTTCCATAAACATGACAACACAAGCGATAACCTAGGTTCGAGAGCGAAACGAGAGTATCCCGTGAGGTAGGGTTGAGGCGAAATGTTTTCCCTAGTATGTTCAGACTTAGTCTAATCCTGATGTGATCGGAACAGTCACGAGTTCAACTCCCAATGGAAGGTCATAGGTCAAACGAAATGAGAATGAGGCGAGAGTGGGATAGATATTCACGAGTATAGGAAATCACCGATGCATCACTTGGTACAGATTGGGAATTGTGTAGTTATTAAATTTTCACTGATATGTACTTTAATTCTGTTTTATCGCTAATTTGCTTGGGGACAAGCAACGCTCGGTTTGGGGTTGTTGATAACGCCACTTTTTGGCGTTATTTTCGGTTCTCAAACCAACGAGATTGACTTGTATTCAAGTAAAAAGGCGTGTATTTTACGGTTTATCTAGTGATTTACACAGGTTATCTAAAAGGCGGCATTCCTCGGAAAAAGAAGCTAAAAAGAGCCCAAAACGAGTCAAAACGAAGCCTAACCAGGACCCGACCCGCGGACCAGAAATCGACCCAAGCAGCATTTAAGACACGCGCGACTTACCACGCGACTTGCAAGTCGCGTGGCAGGTCGCGTAACCCTCTGGTTCGCGACTTTCAGCTTTAAATCCGATTTTAGGTCATTGTTTTCGGCATCCAACTTTCGGCAGACGACCAGGGGCGATTTTAGGGCGATTTCCGGCGACTTTTCGGAGCTTTCGGAGTCACGTTAGAGGGCCGATCACGGAGACACTCATCACGGAACGTAGATACAAGCACGATTGAAGGGAGTTACCATTACATTCTTTACGATTTCATCTTTTACGCGTTACCATGTTTACATACACTTTCGTATCTTTCTCTCTTGTGTTTGAATCCACCACCGACATGAACTAACCGGTTCGTGTTGGGGGTTGGAATGAATTCGGTTTATTAAGCATGTAACCAGATGATTTGACTTTTATCAGTTTTTCCTTTATTAATGAAGCATGTGATTTTGTGTTTAATGCCTTTGAGAGTCTAGCTAGCTTTCAATTGATTTATTATTTTCAGTTGAGTTCGATAGAATTAACTGTTAAATAGAACTAGGAATTGCATGCCTAAGACGATAAATCAGTGATAGAGATATACTGAATAAGTCTTAGTCCCAATTAAACCGTTAGGTCGATATCGAGAGATAAAATCTAGCCAATTTAACATAAATCGAGTACTTAATGTGCTTTGGAATCCATAGGTGAGATCGAGAGATTAAACTTATCCTTTTCAAAGTAAAACCCGTTGTGGCTTGAAAGAGAACAACGGTGACTTTAAAAGATTTGGGAATCATTAAGGGGATGAACTGGTAACTGTTTGAATTAATTGTTTGCATGTGTAGAACCGGAGGATTTCCAACCCTCAACTTTTCTCTCTATCAAAGTTCTTAATTTGTTCTTTGTTCCGTTTACGTTCAAGTTGTGATTTGCTAGTAATTAGTTTTAAAACCCATCTTCCAATTTCGATAGTCCAGTTAATAGAGCCTATAGTAATTGTGATACTTAGTTCCTAGTTCCCCGTGATTCGATACTCGTACTTAATCAAGTACTATTACTTGACTTCGACCCGTACACTTGCGGTAAGATCCTCGGGGTGTGAAAACCCCGTGTCAGTTGGCTAGCCAACGACCAACCTCTGACATCGTTTATTCGCAGATCGCACGACATAAGTCTATTACACGACTCTAATCTCGCAAGGTCGCATGATATAAGTGTTCAAGTCTATGACTTGCCTATTCTATCGCAGGGACGCACGATTCAGGAACGACGTACGATCTACTTTCTAAGACTTAGAAAAATTTGTATGTTCTGGATAAACACGTCGATTACGTATGTTTGCTAATACAATTCAAATGTATGACTTATATCTTAATCATTATACTACAACGGATGTCTAAGTTGCATGTTTTCTTCCACGATCGAAATTCGCAATTAAACATTATGTTTACTTATAGGACATATAAAACAAAGAGATATGCGAAATAAAAATTCCATTCATCGAATCAACTATTACATCAGATGAATCGATCACCAACAATCGATCATAAAAACCAAATCTATCCTAAGGCCGAGGAGTAGCATCTGTCGCGTCTTTTCCCGAGGCCACAACCTAAGGCAAGTTCGTTCGACGGCGAAACTAAGCGAATCATTGCCTAACAAATGACAGATCGTGCTCGACCAAGCCTCTGGTCCTAGAAAGCATTAAGGAACTTATGCCAGGATCAAACAAGTATGTGAGACAAAGCTGGGAGTTGTTTCCCGATACCATGCGCCACGACATGTTACGAAGAAGAGTCCGCAGTATTTTGAAAATGCGGCTTATAAGATTAATGTTAAGGTTGGGGGAAGGAATATGATATTTTCCATAACTCTCAACAATCGACTTCCGATCCAACATGGTGTTCCCCTTCTCATGGGCGGAAAACACTAGACCTTTAGTCTTCTCTAGCTCCGCACATCGGGCGAGAGGAGATTGAAATACCTGAGAAATACAAAGAAATATGTTAACAAAAAAAACATCGAAACATAAGCTTTGAAAAAGAAACTTACCAAGAACGCCAGTCCGGCTACATGCGATCCCGTGTCTTTGACGGAGACCCCTCGAAAACGCTCCCCGAAAGATGAGAGCTGATATTTCCCCAGATGCGGAAACAATTTCGTCCCGTCAAGGACATTGTTAGCTAAGAGGTCCGACGACAACGTAAAGTTGACCGTCGTGACTTCCTTCTCACCCTCTCCCGTCTTTGCACCCTTGCCCTTGTCGGCTGACGAAGGGATCGACGTGGCTACGGGGGACATCGTCGCCAGATGCGCAGGGTCCGCGAATGTCGCGTCAATCGCAATCGGTGTCTTCACCTTCTCAGGCACAATGACTCTCGACAAGTCATCAACCGTCGAAGACATTTTTCTCAGAATCGTCATCCTCGTCTTTGGTAAAGATCTAGACGTAGCAGTCGAGGTCTTTCTTCCCTTGTCTTTACTTTTTTCGAGCAAACTCAAGTTGTGTCGCTCTCTTAGTAGAACTAATTGGCACCTTCGTCTACGATTCTCCTGAAAAATGTATTAAAGGGAAACATTATGTGATGAACATAAAAACAAAAGAGGCCAGAATCTCCAGAATTGGGGCATTAACTGGGCCGAAGTTAAAACTCGAGCAGAAACACCTCAGCTAAAGACGAGTGGAATACTAGATTTTTAAGGTCATCAGGATCTTCAGCAGAAACCCACAGACTTAATTGATACATTTCTCGGAGTTTTTTAGCAATAGGCTGATGAAAGACCGAGAAATCGTACCTTATATAGGCGCTCTAAACCTCGAATCTCTAACAAGTCGAAAATCTATCACAAGTTTGGAAAGGATTCGGCGAAGAAACAGCAAGCAAATCGAGGGAAATCTCTCTTAAAATCTCTTTGAAGTCGTAAAAGGAAAAGATCCGACGAGGGTCACTATTTATGCAAATAATCGTGTCAGGTCGAACCTCACGATAGTCGACACGTGCCCCTGCCTTTTCAAGTACTCGACAGATCGTCGACACCTGGCAAATACAGCTGTAATGCACGATCGGGCGTCAGCATGACGTCACGACCTTATCCTCTTTTCAACTTCCCAATCCGTTAGAATTGGACCGATCAAGTTTCTAGGCAACTAAAAAGGTTTTTTACACGTCTCACGACCCTAGACGTACGACTAGCAAAATTTAAAACACTTTTGAAATTTGAATTTGCCACTCCACTTTTTCAAATTTTGGGGGCAAACTGTTTGGGTAAAAATTCACCAGTCTCGACCACGACCAAGACATTAAGAACATTTATTACACTTCTCTTGTAACAAATTCAAATCATAAACACTCCATCTTTTGACCAAAGCCCGAGTCGAGAATACCTCTCGACACTCGACCATCGTGTAGAAACACACGACCTCGACCGACTAACGCATGACTCTTCTGTTATGATTTCATCGTTTAATGCAGGTCAAACATCATTTATGATCAACGGACGAAACCGACAGAGCAGTTATGAGCATTGAACAACAGTGACCGTTGCGACCGTTACTAGAGGAATTCATGGAGCCATTAAATGCATCCGAAGACTATAAATACGAAGGCAAATCTATCATTTGAAGATCATCGAATTCTGGAATCACACTGCGTACTCAAGAGCATCCGAAGCAAAGAACTTTCTCTCAAGTGATCGCTCTCGATGCACGACTTACACACTCGACCTACAGCTTTAGCACACGACACACTTATTTTACATTCGATACATTTGTTATTTCTACATTTCAAGTCTTTTGTATTGTAATCATTGTACTCTCGACACCAGAAACAAAGGACATCGCCCCTGTTTGGCGATCATAGTGCAGCGACGACTTCCACAGTCGTCCGCGGGTTTTTTCCTCGTTGAGGTTTTTCCCGCGTCATTAAAATCCTTGTCTCTTTACGATTTTCTGTCTTAAACGCACTGTTTTGTCGGATGATTCCTTTCTTTAGTTGTTAAGCTCCACAATAAACCTTGGGGGTGCAGTTACAAGGCATTCGCCTCTTGCAAGCCACCCACCTTTAAGGGAGAATGCGACCCTGTGTTGGCCATAAAGTGGATAAGGGAAATGGAACTGGTGTTCGACACCTATAAATGTGCTGATAGCGACAAAGTGATGTTTGCCCTATCCATGCTGAAGTCAGATGTCGTGTTTTGGTGGGACGCGGAGACAGCTGGAGAAAGGTAGAGAGCTGCGAGGAGTATGTCATGGGAGACCTTAGTCTCAAGGTTCAAGGCATCATTTTGCCCGCTTGCGGTAGTGAAAAGACTGGAGGAGGAATTTCTGGGCTTAGAGCATGGTGGAATGTCAGTGAGGGAATACACCACAAAATTCATGGAGAAAGCAAGGTTTGCTGAGTTGTATGTGCCGGATGTGGTGACATGTACCTTTCTTGTTAACTCGAAATTTGCTAAAGTGTTATTTGACTCGGGTGCAAACCGTTCGTTTATCTCGCCGGTTTTCGCCCGGTGTCTGCATGTTAAACCCAAATGGTTAGAGTGTGGGTTTAAGGTAGAGATTGCTGACGATAGTCGGGTATTGGTGGAAGAAGTGTATGAGGGGTGTAGTATTGAAGTGGAGGGTCACTCTTTTCCCTTGTGTTTGTATCCAATGAGTATGGAAGAGTTTGACATTGTCGTGGGAATGGATTGGTTGGCTAGTAATAGTGCTAGCATCGTGTGTTATAAGAAAATGATTCGTATCGCATTGCCCAATAAGTTGGAGGTTGTAGTCCTTGGAGATAGGCGTGGGCGTGAGCGTAAGTCATGCCTTATCTCGGTGATAAAGGAGAGGCATTGTCTAGAGAAAGGGTGTCAGGGGTTTCTGGCGTATGTGTTAGACGCTAAGAAAGAAAAGAAGGGATTAGAGGATGTCCCTGTGGTGAACGAGTTCCCGGAGGTGTTTCTGGATGATCTGGCAGGTTTACCCCCGGATCGTCAAGTCGAGTTCAGGATCGATTTGATGCCTGGCGTGACACCAATAGCGCGTGCACCGTACCGATTGGCACAGGCGGAGATGAAGGAGATGATGACGCAATTGCAGGAGTTGCTGGACAAGGGATTCATACGCCCTAGTTCATCACCCTGGGGAGCGCCGATACTTTTTGTCAAGAAGAAGGATGGGTCTATGCGAATGTGCATATATTATCGTGAGCTTAACAAGGTAACCGTTAAGATTAAGTACCCGCTTCCAAGGATAGATGATCTGTTTGACTAGTTGCAGCGGCGAGTTTCTTCTCGAAGATAGATTTGAGATCCGGTTATCACCAGTTAAAGGTGAGGGAAGAAGACATGCCTAAGACGGCTTTTCGCACGAGGTACGAACATTATGAGTTTTTAATGAATCGGGTGTGCAGCGCGTTGTTAGATAAGTGTGTGATTGTGTTCATAGATGACATCCTCATCTATTCCCGTTCTCAGAGCGAGCACGGAGAATATCTTCGCTTAGTGCTGGAGTTGTTGCGGCGAGAGAAGTTATTTACTAAGTTTTCCAAGTGTGAATTCTGGCTTAGAGAAGTCCAATTTTTAGGGCATGTGGTATCGAGAGAAGGCATCAAGGTAGACCCGGCCAAGGTGGAGACAATTAGAGGATGGGAACCACTGAGATCACCATCGGAGGTGAGGAGTTTCCTTGGCTTAGCGGTTACTATCGAAAGAGTGCTAAGTTCGAGTGGGCGGAGGCTTAGGATGCAGCGTTCAGTAAGTTAAAGGACAAGTTGAGTAGCGCTCCAATTTTGGCGTTGCCTAATGGAACGGATGGATTTGTAATCTACAGTGATGCATCCAAGTTGGGGCTAGGGTGCGTGCTGATGCAGGACGGAAAGGTGGTCGCTTATGCGTCCCATCAGTTGAAGGTACATGAGAAGAATTACCCTACTCATGATATGGAATTAGCGGCGGTGGTTTTCGCTCTAAAGATATGGAGGCACTATCTTTATGGAGTCAAGTGTCAAATCTACTCCGATCATAAAAGTCTGAAGCACTTGTTCGATCAGAAGGAGTTGAACATGAGGCAGCGACGTTGGGAGGAATTGTTAAGCGATTATGACTGTGAAGTCCTTTACCATCCAGGTAAAGCGAACGTCGTGGCTGAGGCTTTGAGTCGGAAGGAAAGAAGAGAGACAACTAATCGAAGTAACTTCCATTTTCCTGGAAGAAATTATGAAGTTCCAAGAGGAAGCTCTTGAAAAAGAGAGATGGAAAAGTGAGAGGATCGTCGGGTATGTGGCATCCTTGGATCGTGACGGGCGTGGTGTTAGATGTTTGGAGAATCGACTATGGATCCCTACGTTGGGAGGCTTGCGGGGGCGTATTTTGGGGGAGGTGCATAAATCGCGATATTCGGTACATCCGGGAACCAACAAGATGTATCGGGATCTGAGGCAAATGTATTGGTGGTCGGGGTTGAAGAAGGATGTTGCCCACTTTGTTGAGCGGTGTATGACCTGTTTGAAAGTCAAGGCGGAACATCAAAGACTTTATGGGGAGATGCAACCGTTAGAGATACCAATGTGGAAGTGGGACAACATTACTATGGACTTTGTCACGAAGCTACCAAGGGTGTCGAAAGGGTATGATGCCATATGGGTGATAGTGGATCGTCTCACCAAGTTGGCTCACTTTTTACCCATTCAGGAGAATGATTCGATCGAGAAGTTGGCAAGGTTGTATGTCAATGAGATAGTGACAAGTCATAGAGTGCTGTCGTCCATAGTTTCTGACCGTGATAGTTGTTTCACGTCGTATTTTTGGAGGAGCCTTCAATGGGAGTTGGGTACGTAACTCTTGATGAGTACTGCCTATCACCCTCAGACGGATGGACAAAGCGAAAGAACTATTTACACTCTGGAAGATATGTTGCGTGCTTGTGTGATTGACTTTAAGGGCTCGTGGGAGTCCCATCTGCCGTTTATCGAATTCTCGTACAACAATAGTTATCACGCCAGTCTTCAAGCAGCACCTTATGAGACATTGTATGGGCGTAAGTGTAAAACACCGTTGTGTTGGAATGAAGTGGGAGAGAAGCAAAATGGCGGTACCATAGATCATGCAGCTGACTGCCGATAAGATTAGTGTGATAAGGGAGAAACTGAAGGTGGCTCAGGACCGCAAAAGATGTATGCAAATAAGAGAAGGAAACCGATTGAATTCATAGTGGCAGATAAGGTGATGCTTAAGGTGTCTCCATAGAAAGGCGTCGTGCGATTCAGAAAGAAAGGGAAGCTAAGGCCTAGGTACGTTGGGCCGTTTACCATCATCGAACGTGTGGGCGAGGTGGTCTACAAGTTGGATTAGCCTGAGGAACTTTGGGGAGTTCATCCGACCTTTCATGTGTCGAATTTGAGAAACTGTCTGGCTGAAGAAAGTATGGCAGTGCCACTAGAAGACATTCGTGTAGATGAGAAGTTAAATTATGCCGAGGAGCCATTGGCAATCGTAGATCGCAAGGTCAGAAAGTTGAGGAATAAAGAGATTACGCTGGTGAAAGTTCAGTGGCATTTCCATAAGGGTCAAGAGGCAACTTGGGAGGTGGAATCAGATGTGAGGATCCGTTTCCCTCATTTGTTTGAAGATGGAATTCCGGTGACATAATTCTTTTGAGGGGGGATGTTGTAATAACCCAGTTTGGAGTGTAAGAAAATAAAATGGAGTTTAGTGGCCAAAGTGTGAAAAACAGAAGTTGGGTGTTCAAGTGTGATTGGTATAAATAAGGACAAAACCCTATTTACCCTGATTTTCATCAAAACTTGATGTGTGTGGCTGGAGTGCGATTGGTGTGTGAAGAATTGGAGACTTCTTGCAAGGTTTATCAAGAAATCAGGGCATTCGAAATTCAAGTGTGTGTGGATTATACTCTTCTTCAAGGTAACCATCTCTCTCTTGTTTTGTGTGTTTCTATTGATTTCAATGGCAGCTCTTCATTCTCTGGAATGTGAGACTTTTGAGGAAGGAGTAGAAACTAGGAGAGAAATCAATTGTTTTCTCTCTTGAAAGGGGATTTAATTACCTTCCTTTGTTTTCGAGAAAGTATCGGGTCCTGTTGTCTTAGATTAGAAACCCAGTTTTGAAAAGAGTTGGTGAGTTGTGAGAAATCGCCCAGAGTGTCATCTTTTCTGGAGTCGGAAGATCCGAAATCCGGACTTGGTGTTTTCCGGAAGTTACCGGGATCCGGAATGTATCCAGAAACCGGAACCTTGTCCGAAAGTTACCGGAATCCGGAATATATCCGGAAACCGGAATGTTGTCCGGTAGAGCGGAATCCGAAATCCGGAAAGGATCCGGAAAGCACTGGAATCTGGACTACCTTGTTTACGTCAGATCGTGGGTATCTTTATGAGTGTCTAGGAGTTGGTCGCTAAGAAATTGTTAGTGACTCACCCTTTCTTGTGTGTCGAGTGCCGTTATAGGTACAGTTAGAGGGTAGCGGTATCAAGTGAGGGAAACTAGCGTGGACATCAGGTGAGTACTTTTAACCAGAGATTTTTATTAAGCATGTTATGTACGCATATCCTTGTTTTAAAACTGTCTTATTACTTGATGTATTTGAACATGTTTGCGGTGTGAATTATAAAGGTGTGGTTATTGGAGGATGGGCATACGATGGCTTATGGTGTGAATATGGGGTGTGTGTCCCATAATGTGTGATATAGATATATATATGAATTCGTTTCATATAAATCTGTAAGGGCGGGTGTGTGTGACCAGAGCGTGGGCCATCGGTATGTGCCAAGTGTGTGTGTGTGTGTGTTCCATTTATAAAAGTGTGATGTATACATTTCGTTTACATAAATTATTATAAATCTTGCTAATTACGTCGTGGGAACGTTCTTGAGGGAACTCACTAGACCTTGTGGTCTAACCCTCTTTTTTTTAAATCTAAAACTTTTCAGGTAAGCAGGTTGTAGAAAACTCGTCAAAAGGGAAAGGGAAGATGTGAGCCGGAGCTTGCATCTAGTGGATTAGAAGACCCCTTTTATTTGTTTATCTAGACTTATATTTCGTAGTTGTATTTAGGGATGTTTTTCGGGAACCCATGTGTTGAATTTTGTTATAGACTTGGTGTGGGCCATGTTTTGGCAGTTTTTCTTTAATCTGATGAATTTATGTTTGGCTGATTTTGGTTGGGTTGTTATAGTGTTGTAATAACCCAGTTTGGAGTGTAAGAAAATAAAATGGAGTTTAGTGGTTAAAGTGTGAAAAATAGAAGTTGGGTGTTCAAGTGTGATTGGTATAAATAAGGATAAAACCCTATTTACCCTGATTTTCATCAAAAATTGGTGTGTGCAGCTGGAGTGAGATTGGTGTGTGAAGAATTGGAGACTTCTTGCAAGGTTCATCAAGAAATCAGGTCATTCAAAATTCAAGTGTGTGTGGATTATACTCATCTTTAAGGTAACCATCTCTCTCTTATTATGTGTGTTTCTATTGATTTTAATGGCAGCTCTTCATTCTCTGGAATGTGGGACTTTTGAGGAAGGAGTAGAAACTTGGAGAGAATTCAATTGTTTTCTCTTTTGAAAGGGGATTTAATTACCTTTCTTTGTTTTTGAGAAAGTATCGGGACCTGTTGTCTTAGATTAGAAACCTAGTTTTGAAAAGAGTTGGGGAGCTGTGAGAAATCACCCAGAGTGTCATCTTTTCCGGAATCGAAAGATCCGGAATCCGGACTTGGTGTTGTCCGGAAGTTACTGGGATCCGGAATGTATCCGGAAACCGGAACCTTATCCGGAAGTTACCGGAATCCGGAATGTATCCTGAAACCGGAATGTTGTCCGGAAGAGTGGAATCCGGAATCCGAAAGGGATCCGGAAAAGCACCGGAATCCGGACTGCCTTGTTTACGTCAGATCGTGGGTATCTTTATGAGTGTCTAGGAGTTGGTCGCTAAGAAATTGTTAGTGACCCACCCTTTCTTGTGTGTCGAGTGCCGTTATAGGTACAGTTAGAGGGTAGCGGTATCAAGTGAGGGCAACTAGCGTGGACATTAGGTGGGTACTTTTAACCAGAGATTTTTATTAAGCATGTTATGTACACGCATCCTTGTTTTAAAACTGTCTTATTACTTGATGTATTTGAACATGTTTGCGGTGTGAATTATAAAGGGCGTGGTTATTGGTGGATGGGCATACGATGGCTTATGATGTGAATATGGGGGGTGTGTCCCATAATGTGTGATATAGATATATATGAATTCGTTTCATATAAATCTGTAAGGGCGGGTGTGTGCCCTAACACGCTGTCACGGATGTGTGTGACCAGAGCGTGGGCCATCGGTATGTGACAAGTGTGTGTGTGTTCCATTTATAAAAGTGTGACGTATACATTTCGTTTACATAAATTATTATAAATCTTGCTAATTACGTTGTGGGAACGTTCTTGAGGGAACTAACTAGACCTTGTGGTCTAACCCTCTTTTTTTTAAATCTAAAACCTTTCAGGTAAGCAGGTTGTAGAAAACTCGTCAAAAGGGAAAGGGAAGATGTGAGTCGGAGCTTGCATCTAGTGGTTTAGAAGACCCCTTTTATTTGTTTATCTAGACTTATATTTCTCAGTTGTACTTAGGGATGTTTTCCGCGAACCCATGTGTTGAATTTTGTTATAGACTTGGTGTGGGCCATGTTTTAGTAGATTTGTTTTAATCTGATGAATTTATGTTTGGCTGATTTTGGTTGGGTTGTTATAGTTGGTATCAGAGCGGGAACCGGACTGGTGTGCCAATGAGGACGCTGTGCTCCAAAGGGGGGTAGATTGTAAGATCCTACATTGGTTGGGGAGGGGAACAAAGGTTGCCTTATAAGGGACTTGATTCCTCCTCTATCAGACGCGTTTTAAAAACGTGAGTCCAGGTGTGTGGACAAAGCGGACAATGTCTGGTACGGTTGGCCTGGGTTTTTGCAACAAGGTTTACGGAAACAACCCATTACACAGCTGAGATTTCTAAAGACTATGCTTGACATGCTAAATATAATGGCTTCCTTCTAGTCCAAAGCTTCATGCTCACACTTTCTCCTTGCCCATACTAGAGCCTTCTACTAATCGCTTACCTGAAAGTGGTTTAGTTTTTTTGGAAAAGCGAGGGTTAGACCATGAGGTCTAGTGAGTTCCCTCTAGAAACAAACATTCACGCCACATAAAACATTGTAGACAATTTATAAGAATTTAAAACATTCACACTTTCAAATGATAGAACTACACATGTAAATGGCACACTGAAGTCATGCACACCTGTGTCAACGTGTCAGTCTCACACTGCCGTAACTGGAACACACCCTCCATGGCATAATCGGGACACCCCCCGGTATGAGCACTGACGGGACAACCCCCCCCCCCCCCCCCCCCCGACTTAGCCATAACATGTCCACTTCCAAATGTATGCATACATAATATTTCAACTTTCTCAAATATAGCAAAACATGCAGTTTCATATAAAAGATAAATCATGCAGTTTCATAGCATCTCATACGTTTAAAATAGTACTTGAGTCAACACGTTTTCAATTAGAAAGACTCACCTGATGTCCTTGCTTAAATCTTCTCACTTACGTTTCTGACCTCTATAACCTATGATAATAAGCGAGAGTGATAAGTCACCCGATCAAACCTTGAGATTTACTCTCAACCCTCTCTCTCTTAACCCCCCCCCCCTTTAACTCACCTCACAAAAGCTTGAAAGCTCAAACCAACATAGTCCGAAAGCACATTTTCGGATAATTCATCCGTATTCCATTTCCATATACATATATCCTGATCCCCCATTTCCGGGTAGCTTTTCGAATGAACTGCTTTTCGGATAAAGCCATCCGGACTCCTTTCCATTTTCTGGATATCCGGATTCCGGATAACACGTTCGGATTCCCAAACTTCCGATAGTTTCTCATTTCCGGACAAACCCACATTCGGATTCCTTACTTCATCCGGATAAACCCCACATCCGGAGTCCTCACCTTTCCGGGTAGAGCGATTTCCGGGTTTAGACTTACTGTGCACGAAAATCCCACTCGAAATCGCTCTCAACTCAAACTCAGCCTTCCCATTTGATTTCGATCCAATAATTGAAATACCTGATCCCCTTAACCTATCCCAAGATGATTAAAACAGTCCACATTCCATCTTTTGAAGTTATGATTGCTAACAAACCCTACAACAAAATCTCATAAGTCCCCAAGGTTAAAGAGATTAAGGAAGGAGAAGATTACCTTGATGAAGATGGAGATTCACACCTCAAAGCTTCCAATTCCAAGATCTTCTCTCGTGGTTGCAAAGTTTCTTCACACACAATCACACACATTAGAAGGAAAAATGAGGGTTTTGGGGTTTTAACCACATTCGCTCTATTCACAATAAGGCCCTTCAACATTCACTTTTCACACTACACCCACTATTTACAAAATAGTCCTTGAACTTCAAGCTTTCAACAAAATCCACTATTCCTCCAATTTCCGTTACAAAACGATTCGGGTTATTACTGTAAAAATTTTAATTAAAAAAGAATATAAAAAGTCAAAGTTGGTAGGCGTGAGTTTAAATTATCTTACTTTTTTACCCCTAATTGCCTTATTAATAGTTTTAATTAAAAACTCTATCTAATATGAGTTGTTGGATCAATAGAGATAGAGTGACTGAGATTCATCCTCACGTGCACAATGAAAATTGAGTTTTCATTTGAACTTTCCTCTCTCTCTCTCTCTCTCAAAATTGAGATTCATCCTCACGTGATCAATATATATGATATGGTTCAAATGAGAAGCGATCTCAAGCATTATATGAGATTTTTCAATGACCAAGATCTTAAGGGCAAAATATGTAAATATAGACAAAATTGTTACTAATTTAAAGAAACTTTGTATAGTTAATTACTAATCTACTCATCTTTCAAAATATTCTCATTTTCCTGTTTAAATAGAATTCCTATTTTTCATTTTCATTTTCTGTTAAATTAAATTATCTAAATATAATCTATACTTTAGTTAAAGAAATTATACAAAAAAATGAGAATTTCATAATCTTTAATTTTAAAATCCATGATGATATATATATTTTTAAGATTCATACATAAATCTTAAAGTCGTTTAGAATTTTGACTAGAAGTTGTAATTTGATTCATGTACAACTTAGAATTAAGATTCACATGTGAATCTGATTCACATGTGAATCTGATTCACACATGAATCTGATTCACATATAAATCCTAAAATGATTCGTAATCTCATAAAAAGTTTTAAATTGATTTATATAAAAGTTATGATTAAATTCACATGTTTACATATAAACTAATATAAACATAATTATTACCATCTGATAATGGTTTGTTGGGATCTTTTGCCACATTAAACGACCAATAAAGAACATCAATATTCGTACTCATTTACGAGATTTAGGCAAATGAGATTTAATTTAATTTGTAGATCATAAATTCGTCAATGATTTTAAGGTGGAAAATTGGATAAAAATCAGTGATCATCAATATCCAAAAAATATTATAGAAAGAGCAAAAAATTAATTAGGACATGATTTTCTTTTCATAGTTATCTTAATTAGCGAAAAAGACACGGAAATCAAAATTTTAAACTAGTGGTTGAGATTGATTATCCCATTCTTAACATTTTTTGTGCTTCTCATTTGAACGTAACACTACACACACACATACATATACACAGAGAGAGGGAGAGGGGGAGGGAGTTTAAAGTACAAACCGTGTAACTGTTACAAACCATACAAATCAACCACAACCGTATTTATAAATGATCAACTTGAGGATTAAATCAGCTCCTAAACTTACTCACAATCTTATCTTTAACTGATTTAATCTCTGTCTTTAAATTTTAAAATAAACAAAATCGAGGACCCATGTTTTGTTTGTAGGGTTTTTAACAATTACACAGATTGTATATGAAACTCCCTATTTATAATATAAGGGCAGGATCATATGAGAATTGAAGAGATGTATATTCATTGATGCATAGGTACTATCAAAATATGTGTTCTGTCAATGAATATATTCATCAATACATATCTACTATGTATGCAAGTATATATGCATTTATGCATATACTCACTTAAATTCATTAGTGTAAATACATCAATGATTGTACAGGTTCTCCATTTTGTCAAAATTTATGGTTCTCTAATGAACATCCACTTATGCGTGCGCGCACGCACACACACACACACACACACTTATGATCGTGTAGGAATTCTAAATATCGTAGGGAGTGTAAGTGTAAGAAGTCACCATGTAGATCCCAGTTTAACAATCAAGTAACAATGAATCACAATTAACAATCAACAAAGATGAATGGTTTGCAATATGTCGGCTCTCTATTGATTGAATTGAACTCAGAGAGTTTACATTACGTGATTAAGCAATTATGGACACAATACTAATCTCGTGAACGTCTAATCTAATTCTCACACAAACTAACATTATATACCCAGGCCTATGACAAGCAAGGCCCAAGCCCATTAACACTAAATAAGCCCATTTATCATTATGAGGCTTTTACAATTATAAATAAAACTATTCTATTCTTTATATCACTTTCTAGTATATATGACATTTAGTCCTAACAATCTCCCCCTAAAGTTATATAAAGGAAAAAATGGTCTTGAAATCTTCTCTCCCTCTTGAATCTTTGAAAACTTTGGTGTTGCTTGTCTTCATTGTTTCAACTTTATCACCAGATTCAATGAACAATAACCTCGAATGGATGCACTAGAAGCAGCTTTCAACTGTAGAAACTCAACACATCAGGTCAACACACAAGAAAGGTAATGTGCAAGTTACATGACAAACCACAGTGCAACTTCAGTTTAAAATAAAGAATCTGTCTTTGAATCGCGAGTTGAATTGACTTTCAGCTTTGAGAATTTGTAGAACCAGTATGCTTGAAGGAGGAATTAATTTGTAGCAAATACCACTTGAATAAGGGATAGAAGAACCATGCACTTGTAATCTTTTATGCACAAATCAAATAACAGTTACTCCCCCTCAACTTTTACTAACGCCCCCTCAACTTGATATTCAGTGTCTTTGAATCCGTATCATTTCTGCCCCTCATGATGATTAAGCATCATGAGCATCATGTAACGTCAAAGACAACACTAATGAGTAGCAAAATACCAGATAAAATATTAAGTAACCAAAGAGGGTAATCAACTAACACATCAACACAATAGTAACTGTTATCACATCAATTAAAAGAATTGTGTGGCCTATGTTCAGAGTTAGCATTAGGGTATCTCTGATAGGACTTCCAGTTATCACTGAAATAAAATTTTAAAAATTACTTCTCAAACCGTTCCGGCAATGTCATAAAGACATGCAAATGGAATCACAAAGATTCATGCTTGTGTGAAAAAAATCAAATCATGTATATTTGGATCAAAAATTGATTTAACCTGGGACTCAAGTTAAAAATCAATTGACACAGTGATTAGAATATGAAGTTCGGAGACCGGAGCTGATGTCTTCCTTTTTCAATATCTAAGACCTCCGAGTGAGGAATAGATAGATTATGTGTTATATCTCCGTGAATATATGAAACAAGCATCTTTTGTGAGATACTTAAGTGACTAGGTGGGATGACACGAGTTATCGACACTTGGTCCATGTCTGTTTCAATATTCATATCCAAAGAACGAGAATGAATAGTTTGTGTGGTTACCCGGAAAACTGACTCGGTTTGGTAAGGACTAATATATTCTTTTAAGTCCTGTCACATCCTCACCAAATTCGTTTCACTCCGAACTCATCTATGCATCTAGACCCCTCACTGATGTCTATAATTGGATATGTTTCTTGGGTAGGTCCTTCCGGTTCTGGGTAGACCATAGACATAGTATAAGTCCTAACACTCATTGCATGTATCAAATAAATCTGTTAAGTAACCAGTGAAGTACGAGTTCTGAATTGAAATGTTTAGAAGTCAAAGCATTTAAGAACGAGTCCTGATCTAAGATGATCAGAAGTCATAACAATGAAGTCCGAGTTCTGATATGAGGTAATCAGAAGTCACAATAAAATGATAATGAATTTCAAAGAACAAGATCAAACGCTAAACAGAATGACTCAGTAAGCACAATATGTTAAAAAATGAAACAATGATCAAAAAGTTTAATTGTGAAGAACACGTCACAATTAATATGTCAGATAAGAATTGAATTATTAATAAGAAATGACGAACTCTGAAAACAAATAGGAATTCAAGAAAATGTATTTCCATCGAAAAACAACAAACATATGATACATGGAAATAACTAAATCAATAAAATATAACACATGGTAATTCAGGAGTTTAATATAGGAGAAAAACAAACGCAAGTGAGTCTTTCAGAATAGATTGCCACGGTTCTTTAAATTCACTAAAAAATTCATGTATGTGTCAATCACCTGATACTCCCCCTCAAAAGTGGCATAACCTTTGAATGCCGTCATGTGAAAAGAATATTCCAATTTTTAGCACACGTGACATTCCTGCAAAGCAGATCAGAAAGATTTTGGTATCCATGCTTTGATGGATCCTTGACGGTTATATGCCTAGTTAGAATGAGAACCAAGGATACTATAAGTACCATAACAATAAGATGCATATTTACGGTCAACAAAATCATTCAAACCACATGCAGAACAACAAATACAATCATGAGAAAGTTGAAGCAATTGTTGAATTGAATAAAGTCTCAAAGAAAACATCACACTTTGTTCAACAAAAGTACGAGAATTAAACCATCATGTGATTGTATGTCCTAACATGCGAAACTGAATTAAATGAATTTGTATTCGTTTTGCTTTCATTAGACTTCTTCACTACCCAAACTTCTTTGAACTTTTTTATCCGGCCATTATTATCTGAAATATAATTAAAGTGATTGTCGGAAGAACTGGAGTAGTAAGAATGTCTTCTAGTTGAGTTACCGGCCTTTTGTTGTTTCCGTGACCTTCTTTTAGATTTTGGTTTTGAAGATTTGGGCACAGAAGCCTTTTGAGAGGCAGATGTGGAACATTCGCCTTTGTGAAAATTGACCGGTTCACTCCTTTTATCAAGAAATTGAACATGACTAGAAAGTTTAGGAGCAAAGTCAAACTTATTAAAGTCATCATCTGAACACACCTTGGAGTTCATGAAAGCAGAAAATCCATTTTTCTCATAAGATTGGACATGAGTAGTTGATGAGTTTGGGGAACTGGTTGGAATTGTGTTTTGTGAAGAATCAGGTGAGGAAGCTGTATGAAAAGTAGAGTCAAGATTCTTTTTAAGTCACTCCATTTGAGGTCCTTTTCCCTTTTTGGAAGAAATTGAGGAAATATTTCGCATGAAAGCCTTACAGAAAGATGTATCTGATGAGGTAGAAGAGGGTCCAGACAAAATGATTTTCTTTGCTTGGAGTTGATCAAACTTCTTTTAAAGTTCAACCTGCTTACTTTCTCTTGCATCACCTCTGTTGCCAAGGCAGACAGTTTACATGTGAGTCGTTTGATTTCTGTCTGAAGACTTTCCTTTTCCTCAACTGATACAGATTCCATTTGTGTGGAATTAAAACACTCAAGTTTGGATAAAATCTCTTGTTTTTCCGTTTGAAATTTAATCCGTTCTTGTTCAAATGACTCCTCTAACTGAACTTTTTTCTTTTTTAAAAGGACAGGTGGGACATAGCGTTTAAACTCGTCCTTCTCTTCTTTGGGTTCAGTTGTTTGGACCGCATTCTTACTAGAGGATGCTTCGGGCTTGGCAACTACATAGCCGTCAAATTAGTCATTTGAAAGATATTTGGATTTGTTTGTTTTGTAAGATGTGTTAAGAGTTTCATATGCGAAAGGCATTTGCATCTTAACAATATTCTTTCTTTTTAATTCCTCCAGTTCCTTATCCTTTTCATCAAGAGGCTCAGTCCATCTGATTTTGTATTGGGATATGTCTTATCAAGGCCCAGAAAGTTAAATTCATATAAAGTTGGAACCATTGATAAGATTTTCTTAAGGTAGTGAGGATTGTCATATCCTATTCCCCATTCAGATTTATAGTATTTGACACCCTTGGGTTTGTTCAGATGAATTGTTTGGTCAGTTTGGCGACCTTTGTAAAACTTTAGCTCAAGATCCTTTATTTTTTCAAAAAGCTGTTTATTTTCTATTTGAAGAGAAGAACATTGATAGACAATCTCATCTCTCTCATTCTCTGACTTATTGAGCTTTTCAGTTAGATCATATATTTTGACCCTGAAGTCTTGAGGTGCTATGGAAATGTTGCCACACTTTACTTTTAGATTTTCAGCTATGCATAGGTTACGAGCATTTTCATATCTGAGTTTGTCTATAACCTTATGCTAAACATCAAACTTCTCATTTAAAGTGGTAAGTTCAAGTGACTGTTCTTTAGTGGTAAGCTTATAGGACTCTATCTTTTGAATAAGTAGTTGCATCTGATCGACTAAAGCGTTATGAGTTGGTAGACATACTTGACAAGCTGCTTTAGACTGAGATGAATAAGACATTGTTACTTGAGTGATCGTGAGACAAGTTGATTTGATCCAAAACTCAGACAGTATCACAGAATACACAAATGTCCCCCTTCGGCGACTTAGCACGGGGGTCCCGCTAACCGGATTTGGGATCCGGGTGTGGCTAACCGGAATTTATGTCCAGATTATTTGTATCCAGAAAACATGGTCCGGATAGTGATGTCCGAATAACTATGTCCGGAAAAGAAACAATCTGGATGGGTAGTTTCCAGAAAGGGTGAGTCTCTCGGAAAGCGTGAGAGTCCGGGTACGAGGAACCAGTTTGGAAAAGTGAAACAGTCGGAAAATATAATCCGGACAAGGGTTGTTCGGAAAGTATAGAGAATCCGGATAAATATGTGTCAGGATATTATCAGTCGGAAAACGAAAACTTACCCAGAAAAGTGTGATATTCTTCGGCTTTTTCGGATCAATAAAAAACACCAAATACACAAACCCAAATCGATTTAAGACCAAAAACTACCCAATTTAACGAAAATCTGTAGGATGTCGATGAACAGAGATCGAAAAATTCACGCAACAATCTTTCACCAGTTAACCCTGAAACCTTTGATTTATACTGTGACACTTAGCCAAACACTAAAACTAACACAATAGAATGAATTAAAGCAAATAAATATTGATGATTTGAGCAAGAATCGAAAAGTCAGAAATGCCAACCAGTAGGCACCTTATTGAAATCGATGAACACAGTGAATACCTTTTTGGATCAAATTCCTTGCCTCTCTGATCTGATACCACGTGTAGATCCCAGTTTAACAATCAAGTAACAATGAATCACAATTAACAATCAACAAAGATGATTGGTTTGCAATATGTCGGCTCTCTATTGATTGAATTGAACTCAGAGAGTTTACATTACGTGATTAAGCAATTAAGAACATAATACTAATCTCATTAATGTCTAACCTAGTTCTCACACAAACTAACATTATATACCCATGCCTATGACAAGCAAGGCCCAAGCCCATTAACACTAAATAAGCTCATTTATCATTATGAGGCTTTTATAGTTATAAATAAAACTATTCTTTTCTTTATATCACTTTCTAATATATAAGACATTTAGTCCTAACACACCACAATCAACGTATATGATGCTTCAGACAGACACAGTGGTAATATGGTAATTTAGGCAAACTTTAAAGGCAAAGTTGTAGGCGGTCAAACATGGAGGTTAAACAAAAGTTAAAATTCCAATATTCAACTTTAACGTGTGTTAACGTATTATTATTCTCAACCATCGGATTTGTGAATAATGCAAATAGACATCTGGCTATATAACACTTAGAAATACATTGTTTCCTTTTGCTAAGAAAAGAATATATTCGATATTATTTCATCCATCGGATACAGTTCAAACAAAGACATCATTCGAAGACTTAGAAAAGAATGAAGGACAATCAAATGTGTCCGAATTTGGTTTTTTGGATACCATACTTAGAATATCTTAATATCTGATCTATGTAAGCACACCTTTGGAATCTGAAGGAAATTCATTTCTCTCATCTATTGGATTCACAAAGCATTTATGAAATATTTGAAGTCCTTGATACCCGATAGACACTTTACTTCATAAATGTTTATAACTTCAAACTGTTGTATAACTTATACTTCAGAATAAACAAAATAAGATTTTTACTTCTAAAAGTCTTGTAACTATTTGTATTGATTCAATGTGTAAAAAACCTTAAACAAAATCGAAGACTAGTTAATACGAGGTCAAGATAGTCTCCAAAGCGGATTGGTTTGTCATTTAGCCGAAAGAACATCAATACAAGATATAGACAAATACCAAAGAATGAGGTGTGTTAACATGTGTCCACATCAACTACAAAGGCTGAAGTGACAAGTACAAACATGCATGGATCAACAAATCATATGAAGACACATATTAAAGTTGAAGAGAACATTTAATGCAATAGAGGATATAAAAGGTCTTCATTTTCAATGTTTGCAAATCGCCCATTTTGAAACAACGTCTTTGTGAAAGCTTCAAAGTTAATTCAGCGTCACAATCTGAAGACTATCTTAGTTCTTCAATTTTAAAGAGAACCTTCTTTGTTCTCTCTTTCAGTGTTAGTAAATATGTCACTAGTCAGATAGTTTAGGATCACATGTCTTACCTTCCTAGCTTCCGTAACATATCTATAATTTTATGTTTTGAATAAAGTATAAAATTAAAAGTGAAAAGTTGTTGTGTTAGTATTCAACCCCCTCATTCTACAAACACTTTATGTGTATGTCATTGTGGGACAGGACCAACAAGTGGTATTAGAGCAGTTTGTTTAATCTCATAAAAAGGATCTGAAATGTCTTCCACAACCATCGACAGAAGCCTTCTATTCAAACTTTACTTTGTTTTAGAAAAAGGAGAGATGGTTGAGAAATCCGATAATCTTATTAGATCTAAAACAATTATCTTCTTTCTTTTGGAAAATACAAACAATAAGCCCCTTCTTACTCCACTGACATTACATCTATCATAATCTCTTCTTTGTAAAATCTCCCACTTTGTGATTTGACAGCTAAAGCACGTGTCTAGAACAACTCACTGTGTTTTTTAAAGATAAAGAGACAAATGTGGGTTTATGGGCTTTCTCTCCGAATCCTCTACTTTAGACAAAAGAAACTCTGAAAATCCATCATATGTTTTTAACTCAAGCAAATGCTCAGACTCCCATGCAAAGGGACCAAGTCATACGCAAATATGGTACTTGGATAGCGGATGTTCAAGACATATGGCTATTTTTCTTACAATTTGTAGATCCCAGTTTTATCAAGTAACAATGTAAACAATGAAACGATTAAGCTTTATTGATCGAATGTAAAGAGTTACAAGATTGGATTAATGAACAAAGTCTCTCTCTAAGCTATGAAGCGCAATCTGATTAATCTCTCACGGCTTATCTTTGATTAATTTCTCTAAGCCCTTAAAATACCAAGGCCTTAAGCCAAAGGCCCATGGCCCATAACTCTAAATAAGCCCATTTAACCAATTAAAGGCTTTTACAGATAAATAAATAAACCTCTAATTTCTTTATATCACTTTCTATTTTATAGGACATTTATGGTCCTAACAATCTCCCCCTAAAGTTATATAAAGAAAAATATGATCTTGGAATCTTCAGATCTTGATCTTTTCTCCCTCTTGAATCTTTGAAACACTTTACTGTTGCTTGTCTTAATGTCTTTCACGCTCCCCCTTAAAATATGCTCTTAGTCTTCATAGGCTTTGAAAAACTTCAGAACTTGTTGAACCAATATGCTCAAAGGAGGAACCAACTAGTTGCGAACACTTCTTGATAAGAGATGAGAAGAACCATGCACTTGTATTCTTTTCTGCACAGATCATAACAGTTACTCCCCCTCAACTTTTGTTTACTCCCCCTCAACTTGATAATCTGGGTCTTTGAACTTTTAAAACGTTTCTCCCCTCACGATGATGATTCATGTCTTTGAATCTGTAACGTTTCTCCCCCTCATGATGATTAGGAGCATCCTGAGCATCATGTAACTTCAAAGACAACACTGATGAGTAGCAAAATACCAGATAAGACGTTAAGTAACCAAAACGGGGTAATCAACTAACACAGAAACACATAGTAACTGTTATCACAACAATTAAGAAAATTGTGTGGCCTATGTTTAGAGTTGGCCTTTTGGTATCTATGATAGGACTTCCAGTTATCACTGAAGTAAAATTTTAAAAATTACTTCTCAAACTGTTCTGGCAATATCACGAAGATATGCAATTTGAATCACAAAGACTCGTGCATCTGTGAAATAAATAATATATATCTGTTTCGCTTAAAAATTGATTTAACCTAGGACTCAAGTTAAAATTCAATTGACACAGTGAATAGAATATGAAGTTCGGAGACCGGAGCTGATGTCTTCCTTTTTCAATATCTAAGACCTCCGAGTGAGGAATAGATTATGTGCTAAAGCTCCGTGAATATATGAAACAAGAATCTGTTGTGAGATACTTGAGTGGCTAGGTGGAGTGACACGAGTTATCGACACTGGCTCCATGTCTGTTTCAATATTCATATCCAATGAACGAGAATGAATAGATTATGTGGTTACCCGGATAACTGACTCGGTTTGGTAAGGACAATAATTCTTTTAAGTCCTGTCACATCCTCACCAAATTCTTTTCACTCCAAACTCATCTATCAATCTAGACCTCTCATTGATGTCTATTAATTGGATGTGTTTCTTAGGTAGGTCCATCCTGTTCTGGATAGACCATAGAAACGATATAAGCCCTAACACTCCTTTAATGAACCAAATAAAACACTGAAGTACACATTGAAGTACGAGTCCTAAACTGATTTGTTCAAAAGTCAAGGCATTTAAGAACGAGTCCTGATCTGAGATGATCAGAAGTCATGCTTTTAAGAACGAGTTCTGATCTGAGGTAATCAGAAGTCATTATAAATTGAAATAAATGAACTTCAAAGGACAAATTCAAGCGCAAACTAGAATGACTCGGTAAGCACATTATAGTCAAAAATCAAACAATGAATAGAAAGTTTAATTGTGAAGAACAAGTCACAATTAATATATCAGCAAAGAATTGAATCATTAACATGAAATGACGAACTTTGAAACACAAGTAGGAATTCAAGCGAGTGTATTTCCATCGAAAAATCAACAAGTATATGAGACATGGAAATAACTAAGTCAAGAAAATGTAACACGTGGCATTCATGGAAGTTAACATTGGAGAATAACAAACACAAGTAAGTTATTTAGAATGAATTACCACGGTTCTTTGAATTCACTGAAAATTCATGTATGTGTCCAATACCTGATACTCCCCCTCAAAAATAGGCATAACCTTTTGCTGTTGTCATGTGAAAGAAATATTCAGAATTGTGTTATACATGACATTCCTGCAAAACAGATTAAAGAGATTTTGGTATCCATGCTTTGATGGATCCTTGGCGGTTAGATGCCTTAATTGTAAAATGGGGATTGGGGATGCTATAAGAACCATACCAACCCTTAGCATAGTTTTTATTCACAAAGTCACTTGTTCCACAGTAAGAACAACACAACTTCTGTATAGATAACCTGATCAGCTGATTAACAAAGTAAACACGATCAGGTTTCACAAAAGGTTTAGCGTAGAAAGCTTTGTTGTTCTTGTCACTCTTAACATAGACAAATGACTTTGGAGCAGGAGTAGATCCTTTAACTCTCCAAGCCATCTTTACTCTCTTGAAAGATTGATTATCTGATTTGTCAAGAATATGGTCATAAAATAGATTAGAAGTACGGATTTGATCTTTTGAAGAGTTATTTGACCTGATGCAGGTCTTTGAAGAAACATTTTTGTGGATAGAAATTGGAGCAGTCTTAGAAGAGCAAACTGAATTAGCTGAATCATCATAAAGAGACTAATCAATAGTATCTGGACTAGTAAGATTGGGTGATTCAACATCAGAAATTTTGGCTTCAAGTTCATTGCCATTGTTAAATAAAGCATTTTTCTTCTCAGACATTAGATCTACCTTCTTTTGGAGATTAGATTTGAGCATCTTCTCTATCATAATATCAGTTGACAAAACAGATAATTTCTTTGTAAGCTTGGAGATCTCAGTCTGAAATATCTTTCTTTCGTTTGCAAACTCATCTTTCAAACTTTTTGATTTAAAACCTTCAACCTTCTTCTGCTCACACTCTTTGCTTATTATGTATAATTCTTTCCCCAAATCAGTTATTTTCAAAGAAAGTTCTCCATTCTTTTTAGTAAAAGATTTGCTTTCAATTTCAAACTTCTCTCTTTCTAAAATCAGAACTTTGTCAAAGTCAGATATCTGTTTTGAAAGTTTTAAATATATAAGCTCAAGACTCTTCTTCTCTTTAAGGGGTCAAGGGGCAACGCCCTTGCAGGGTCTGGGGGTAGAGCCCCGAGAAATTTTTTAAAAAACTGAAGGGTCAAAACACTCCCAAAATTGTGATCCGGGTGTGGTTTCCCGGATAGAAAGCTGGGAATAGGGATCCGAGAAAGGAGGCACTGCAACCGGGGGTGCGAGGATTCCGGGAAATAGATCCGTGACTAAGGGTCTGGGATTCTCTGAAACCCGGTACTTGGAACAGAGATTAGCGAACCCGGGAGATGATTCCGGTATTGAGACCGGGAATGGGCACGAGAGAAAGAGCCGGGATCCGGTCAAGGTCCGGAATCGGGACTGAGTCCGGAATCTGGTAAGAGTCCGGAATCGATTGATTGCGGGACTTGTGATAGTCCGGGACCTGGTATGAAACCAGAAACCGGGAGTCGGTCAGTTCCGGGACCGGGAGTCGGTACGATCCGGGACCGGGAGTCGGGAGTCAAGTCGGGAAGACTTACCTGGAGATCGACGAACACGATTCTGGGTGCGATTTTTCCTGAATTAGTTGACCTGGAATGTAGTTTTCACAACCAAAACACCAAAAGAGCACTAAACTTTGATCGATTTACTCCTAAAAACACTCTTTGATTGAATAACAATGAAAATAAAAAAACAGAGCCTTTAAACTGCAGTTTAACGATTTTGACGAATTGATGACCAAAAACTTTGAAAAACGATTCAATACTTGACGAAACTCTCTAAAAGATTAAAACCAATGATACCTTAAGCAATAATTGAGATTTTAACACCAAAATCAAGGAATAGAATTCTAACCTCAAGAACACAACGCCGTTTTATCAGATTTGAAGAACACAAAATCAAAAATTGATACCTTTAGATCGATAGCTTTGTCCCTCTGCTCTGATACCACATGTAGATCCCAGTTTGATCAAGTAACAATATAAACAATGAAACGATTAAGCTTTATTGATCGAATGTAGAGAGTTACAAGATTGTATTGATGAACAAACTCTCTCTCTAAACTATGAAGCGCAATCTGATTAATCTCTCACGACTTATCTCTGATTAATTTCTCTAAGCCCTTTAAATACCAAGGCCTTTAGCCAAAGGCCCATGGCCCATAACTCTAAATTAGCCTATTTAACCAATTAAAGGCTTTCACAGATAAATAAATAAACCTCTAATTTCTTTATATCACTTTCTATTTTATAGGACATTTATGGTCCTAACACAATTAAAGAGTGAAGCAGCTAAGAAAAATTATCACTTCATTAAAAAGATTGAAGTAATCATTGTAAATCCTAATGAGTACCGTTCTTCTAGAGAACTTTTGGAGATCATGCATGTACAATACAGAAACTAAAGAAATCTCTGCCAGCATATTATCGTAGAATGACCTTTCATTTTCAGTAGATGAACTTGTTCAAGTCCTTCGTGTACCTTGTTCTAAAGACCAAGAGTTTGAAAAGTTTCCTACTGACCCTGATCTTGAAGATGTTCTCATTGTGATCGGATACAAAAAAAGTAGTCGATAAAGCTTCTCTAACTTCAACACTTCTTCGTAAAAACATGAGTAGTGTATAGTACTTATTCTTCTCCTAACTTACCTACTGCTTGAGTGCCAAGACCAATGGTTATGATCAATGTCCTAGCACCACAACAAAACTTTCTCACTCTCTTATGTTTCAAAGAAACATTAACTTTGCTATATATTTCTTTAACGACCTAATGCGGAAGATCACTGTAGATCGTAAGCAAAGACAGATTCCTTATATTAGATTCTTATCCCTTATCATATCTTGAAGAAGTTTGGGAAGAAAATTCCAAACAATATATCTTGCTATATATATACAAGCCACCTTTCCTTTCAAACAATTCATACAATGGTCTATCCATCCCATCTTGCAATTCCTATAGGTATGTGTAACACCCTCGAATTGGGAAAGAGCAACTAAATAAAATTTTCGATAATACAACCAAAATAATAGGATTTCTCCCTACAAATCAATACGGGAAATACCTCCATCAATACATATAACTCCAGTCTTAAATAGAAAGGCTAAGTTCACGTCGGGTGTTACTTAACTCAAGTACAATTGCTAATCCCAAAACTTAATGCGGAAGACTTCACTACCAATTCACCTTCCGAGCACACTACTAACACTCAACCTTTCGCAGTATCTCTAGAACTATTCCCAACCTGAACCTGTTGCACATGCCAACAAATAAAAAGGTTAGGCTAACGCCTAGTGAGTTCAACAGTTTATAACATGATTTATATAATTTGTAGAATGAAAGTTTGCGACACAAATCATGATTTCCAAAAGGGTTTATGAAAGGATGTAAACGACTCATTTTCCAACGCACACAAATCTATGAGAAAAGTTCCCAAAATATATAAGGCGTTTTCAAAAATGAATTCCAACTCCAACTCACGCAAAACGTGCTTGGACGTTAAATATCCCAAGGAATATAAACGTGGACAAAACTCCAATATTTAAAACATCCAAATAGGATGAGGCATAGAACTCTGCCAATAAACCATGAAGACATTTCATATAAATAAAGAGCGTCACCGAAAATATGGATAAAAGTAACTAACCAAAAACAACACCTTTCGGTGACGAGGGAGACCCGATTGCATCGAAAGTGACTGGCACATAAAGTTAAGCCACTTATGATGTTACTGGATCACTTCTCAAGTCCCGGTCTTAGTTCCCATGCCATAAAGACATCACAACCTCAAACCTTTCCCATGCCTTTATTGCCTACTCCGTCGAGTTACACCTCAAGGACTTATGGGACCATATTGTCTATTCAGTCTAGACGAGTTACACCTCAAGGACTTCAATGTCCCTTATAGCCGACTCGTAGTGGCCCCACGGCCTAACGCATATAACCATGCGTCCCAATAGTCCACTCGTCGTGCACAAAGAGATAGACCATCAAATAAAGACTGACTTCCGTGACTATGGATCCAATGCAACACAGTCTACAAAACATGCCCACCCGTAATGACTAAAACACCCAAGCATGTAAATATCAATAATGTGCAATAATATGCAATGTGTTGCAATAACTGCGAATCATACATAGGACTCCACATTGAGCCATCAAAATCGAACAAAATGTCCCCAATACTTCCTTAAAGTCAAAACCGAGCAAAATGCTCAAAACCCATTAGACCCATAAATAAAGATCCTCATAATACAAATGCATTTAAACATCGCTTAGGTAAACATGTACCACAAAACCATCATTAACCCAAAACTCTACACGGGTTAAAAACAAAGGGTTTCCCCAAATGGACTCATACCCTTTGTAATCCTCAAAATGACTCATGACACTAAAATGTGCCTTTTCCCAAGTGGTTTATGAAATCAGTTACCCAACGTGAAAGAAAACTATTAAATGAACTCTATTTGAGCAATAAATCATTTGAAGACATATTCATGATTTCTACACATTAAAATATTCAAAAATCCCAAATATGGGTGATTTACAAACTCTATAAAGTTAAACACTTCAAAAGGGTCAAACTTACCAAATAACTCAACAATTGATAATTTTAAGTAAAACACACAAATACTTGGAAAAATAGATTTTTGGCATGTACAACGTTTTCACAAATCAACTTGAACTCACCTTGCTAGATTTAGGTTAAATCTAGATTTTCCCTAAACGTAAGCTCCTTTGAAGAAACATGAATCATCAAGCTCCAAATCTTCCAAAAACCTAGATCCATAATTTCCAACCATAAATATTTATCCCTAAACACTCAGAATCACTTCCCCAACATATTACACCCAAAATTACCAATAAATCAAAACCCTAATTTCCAAAATGAAGAGGAGAGAAGATTACCTCAACCATCAAGTGCATCCACCAACCAAACACTTCTAGTGTTACCAAAGTGAGCCTCATTCTTCATTTCATCCAAAGGAAGGTAAAGGTTTAGGAGAGAGTTGGGTAAACCCTAGAAAATGGATGATCTTAGCTTTGAATGGAGACTTGAGTAGAGCTTGGCACACAACAATACGCCTTTGTTTGCACAACTTAAACCCTAAGTGAAGCCATTAAATGCTAGCATTCATGAGAGCATTGGATGAGGAGGGAGAAGGAAGAAAAGTGAGAAAAATCGCCCTAAAGGAGAGGGTTTCGGTCAGATGCAGAAAATGACAAGAAGTGAGCAAAGTTTCCCCAAAAATCGGTTTAAATTACAACAACCGTCAGCCCGATCGCGACTATGCCTTCGCGACTATGCCACGGGCAATATCGCGAGCATAGTCACCCCGCGATGACAACCTTCTAATCGATTTCGACCGCTCGACCCTCCTTCGCGCCTATGCCATGGCGACTATGCCATGGGCAATGTCGTGGGCATAGTCGCCGGCAACGCCCTAGCTGCTGTCCAAAAGTTGGTTCGGTCACGTTTCCCTCCTCCTTTTCGCGGTTGGTCACGATACATGACGCCAGACAAGCAAGAATGTCTAATTCCCCATACAAACCTTAAAATACCGAATATGAAAGTTATACGAATGAGGGCGGTTACTTACTTGAAAATTCGGGGTGTTACAATCCTCCCAACCTTAATAAAGATTTTGTCCTCGAAATCTAGTTCTCGCACTTCCGACGGTTACCGAGCTCAAACCTATTCACGATCCCTCAGTTTCCAACTGAGATTCAAATTGTCCTTCTTGACCAAACTGCCACGAAAGTCTTTGCATCGATGTTCGCATCTAATGTCCCCTTAGGCTTTTCACACTTACATTCAGGTAACGCTTACCTTACCTAGGCAGCTTATAATCACAAGTCTTTTGTTGTCTCCCAACCTTAAATGTCCCATACTTCCCCCAACGGTAGATCCCGATTTCTCAATCACTCCATACCTACAGGCTCTGAAACTTTTCTCCGATCAAACCAAGGTTTGATTACTACCGAAACCAACAATTCCCCCAAATCCAACCGTTCCGCTGTCGAACCGTCACTTCATTCTGACGAGTACCATTAGACTCCAAAACAGACGGTTGTCCCACACCCATTGGTTCTACAACTCCAAGAATGCGTCCAACTTCCAATCATCCAATCGACAATTTCCTTTACTATCGAGAAAGATCATCCCGCTAAATCTATTTATCACAAATTGAACTTCACAAGATTACTACAATCTATACCCTCATCCCTTAGAACTTGGACTACAATCCTCCAATTACACTAACGGTTCTTGGCCCCGAAATCTAAAAGTTGACACCTAGTTACTCCACCCGGATTCAAACTACTACTGAACCTCATACCAAAATTTCTTCCATCAAGACTAACCACCAAACAAGGTTCCCGAAACGAACAGTTTACCACAAACATCCCCAGAATATACCGCGAGCCTCACCTGTCAGATACGAAAGGTACATCGACTCTACCACCGATACCAATCGACCTACAACAATACCATGCATCGGAATGCCCAACCTTCCACTGTCGAAGTTTACACACACTTACTCTTAGCCGGGGTTACATAACCTTTCCAAGGTTCTAATGAGTTCAAGGTTTTTCTCAAGCAAAATATTTAACAAATATGCCAATCGAAAACGTTCATAGAAACTTTCAACATAAAGGTTTTCATATCGATCTAATTGTACGCACGAAATCTACTACTATCAATTCGGTAGTTGTGCAAAAATGGACACACTCGTCCCACATAAGAAAATCATATTGAAAACTACTTCATCGAAATTAGATCATTGAAAATGACGCAACAGTACAATAAACAACTTCTTTGGAACGAACCGCTACGGTCCCAGCATGGATTGATCTATGTCATGCACGTAAGGTAATTTCCCACTTAAATGATGTACAACCAAAAAGGTTTATACATACTTCAAAAGGAGTTTGAATGCCATCCTATTCCAAAGATTTTCTTTTTAAATCATGAAATAGCATGAAACAAAGTTCACCAACAAAGTTCACACACGTCAGCTTATTTCACAAAACGGTGAAACAATTCCATAAATATACTTTGGTCAAAACATAAAATGATTTGTGTCGGTTCCGAGTTTAAAGACAAAATCAATACGTTTTCACCATTCGGAGGTATCGACTAAGGTATCGTGAAGAAGTTTTAAATTAGAGTATGCATGCAAACTTGTAACACTTTCCTAGTGGTTTTCTGGAAATAAAATTACATGCAACAGGTAGGCCACACTAAACTCTTGAAATAGAAAATTTCATTAATTCAAATTTCAAAATTTTCTCATTTAGTTCTATTATGACATAAGACTAAAACCTCTTTGACAAAATTTCACACACAATTATGTGTTCTCTCAAACTGAGGAGAATAAGAAGTGTTTGTAAGCGGTTGACACCAAAAGGCTTTAAATCGACGCTAAACTTCGAATCGTACAAACAGTGCGCATTAATGTTCTAAAAACTTTAATAATTTCACGCACCCTAGGTTTAAACAAGTATTCTTCCAAAATCCCCATCACGGAGTATTTACACAAAAGTCTTTCATTCGCAAAATAAAACGTTAAAACGTCAATGCTTAAAATTTACTCATTACAAATGCCTAGAACATACATTTTCTCCAAAACCAAAAAGGTTTACAATTTTCCAAAATGTTTATCGAGTCAATATTGACCAAAGTTCAACGACTCACACATTCGTGTTTTCAAAACATACCGTATCGTAAACCATGCATTATCCACACAACACTAAAACATACTTGACCAAGCGACCTCCATTTATACAATAAATTAATAAGACATTCCCATTCACGATTCATTTATCAAAGTGCCAAGGGTTCGTGGTTACCAAGTCATGCATATCCCTAGATCAATACCATGTATTTGCGTGAAAGGATAATAAAATAATCAATTAACCGAAAGCGCATAAAGAAAATTGTTAAGAAATACTATCAGAACGTCCTTTAATGCATTACTCACGCCACGTATAAATCAATCCGTACACTGAACAAGTTGCAACATAATGTGCTAACACAAATCATTGAAAGGGAAATTATGCGACACCAAAGTTCCAAAACTCATCCCTTTTTGGGTCGTCTTATGGCACAAAATAATATTTCTCAATAAAACCCGAGTGGGACAAAATGCCCAACATAACTCATAAATCCCCACATAATAAATGAAGTATGCACATTATGAAATTGCACTCACGCGACACAAAACGTCGTAAGACCAGAACTCCATGAAACTTAACGAGACTCAATGACCTCAAGTCAACAAATGGCACCAAACCTTTCGTTTCCAAAAATCGAATTGCAATATACAAAATAATGACTAAAACGTCAAAATTCCAAAAATATCCTTTTTGTTGCAATACCATATAAACAACATTGATCAACAAACTTGCATTAACTAAATTCTCCAAAATAACTTTACATAGACATAATGGAAGATAACTTTCCGTCCAAACCTTAACATATGTGGAGGAGATCCAATGTTAAAGTCATAAGCCGTAGTCATTTGTCCAACCCTTTAAACGACATTAAAATATGGATAACACTGTGTCCGAAAGTAGCGTTGGACCTCGACAAAATAAAGCGAGTCCCGACAAAAATTGCAATCCCCGTAATAAAATAATTTTCATGCATGTTCAAAACCATGATTTTAAAATCTTGTGTGTGCTAAACGTTTTCTGAGATTTTGCAACACAATTCACATGAGAATTTGAAACATAAGAAATCACTGATGCAATTTATCTTAAAAATAAATTTTGTGCATGAACTTAGTCGGCACTCAACGTTTCAAACCATACTCCTCCAATTCCCTCCGGTCGCACCACCATCATCTGGATGCTCAAACATCTTAAGGCAAAATTGGAAATTACATCGATTAACCTTACGATTTCTCCTTGAAATAAGGTCGATTCAACAAGCCTATGGTTCTACTCCAACCATCAACCTTGACCCGAAATGGTCCACTTAAAGCAATTATCGTGCTTATTGTCACTCTAAGTGACTAATGCTAAAATCGTCAATCTCTTTCAACCACTACTTGCTTAGAAACTCTTCACTACCCCAACGGTCAACGCATTAAAGTGGTTCAAGTATGCACATGTAACTAGTAGGTTCACCATGACACTGGCCAGGTGCCATTATGAACGCACCGTATATGCTTATCCTTGCCCCTCTCGATGTGATTCTCGTTTCTAGCAACTCCATCGACCTCAAAACATCCTATCTCAAAGTGCCTAAAGGTGAATTTCACTTTCATCTACTTAAAAGAACGCTAGTTTGAGTCTAGGTATCCAAAATCAACACCTAATTCTCTCAAACTTATGCTCTGATACCAACTTATAACACCATCGAATTGGGAAAGTGCAACTAAATAAAATTTTCGATAATACAACCAACATAATAGGATTTCTCCCTATAAATCAATACGAGAAATACCTCCATCAATACATATAACTCCAGTCTTAAATACAAAGGCTAAGTTCACGTCGGGTGTTATTTAACTCAAGTACAATTGCTAATCCCAAAACTTAATGCGGAAGACTTCACTACCAATTCACCTTCCGAGCACACTACTAGCACTCGACCTTTCGCAGTGTCTCTAGAACTATTCCCAACCAAAACCTGTTGCACATGTCGACAAATAAAAAGGTTAGGCTAACGCCTAGTGAGTTCAACAGTTTACAACATGATTTAAATAATTTGTAGAATGAAAGTTTGCAACATAAATCACGATTTCCAAAAGGGTTTATGAAAGGATGTAAACGACTCATTTTCCAACGCACACAAATCTATGAGAAAAGTTCCCAAAATGTATAAGGCGTTTTCCAAAATGAATTCCAACTCCAACTCACTCAAAACGTGCTTGGACGTTAAATATTCCAAGGAATATAAACGTGGACAAAACTCCAATATTTAAAACATCCAAATAAGATGAGGCATAGAACTCTGCCAATAAACCATGAAGACATTTCATATAAAAAAAGAGCGTCGCCGAAAATATGGATAATAGTAACTACCCAAAAACAACACCTTTCGGTGACGGGGGAGACCTGATTCCATCGAAAGTGACAGGCACATAAAGTTAGGCCACTTATGATGTTACTGGATTACACCTCAAGTCCCGGTCTTAGTTCCCATGCCATAAAGACATCACAACCTTAAACCTTTCCCATGCCTTTATTGCCTACTCCGTCGAGTTACACCTCAAGGACTTATGGGACCATATTGCCTATCCAGTCTAGACGAGTTACACCTCAAGGACTTCAATGTCCCTTATTGCCGACTCGCTAGTGGCCCCACAGCCTAACGCATATAACCATGCGGCCTAATAGTCCACTTCTCATGCACAAAGAGATAAACCATCAAATAAAGACTGACTTACGTGCCTATGGATCCAATGCAACACAGTCTACAAAACATGCCCAACCCGGAATAACTAAAACACCCAAGCATGTAAATATCAATAATGTTCAATAATATGCAATGTGTTGCAATAACTATGAATCATAAATAAGACTCCACATTGAGCCATCAAAACCGAACAAAAAAGTCAAAACCGAGCAAAATGCTCAAAACCCATTAGACACATAAATAACGGTCCTCATAATACAAATGCATTTAAACATCGCTTATGTAAACATGTACCACAAAATCATCATTAACCCAAAACTCTACACAGGTTAAAAACAAAGGGTTTCCCAAATGGACTCATACCCTTTGTAATCCTCAAAATGACTCATGACACTAAAATGTGCCTTTTCCCAAATGGTTTATAAAATCAGTTACCCAACGTGAAAGAAAACTATTAAATGAACTCTATTTTAGTAATAAATCATTTGAAGACATATTCATGATTTCTACACATTAAAATATTCAAAAATCCCAAATATGGGTGTTTTACAAACTTTATAAAGTTAAACACTTCAAAAGGGTCAAACTTACCAAATAACTCAACAATTGATAATTTTAAGTAAAACACAAATACTTGGAAAAATACATTTTTGGCATGTACATCGTTTTCACAAATCAACTTGAACTCACCTTTCTAGATTTAGGTTAAATCTAGATTTTCCCCAAACGTAAGCTCCTTTGAAGAAACATGAATCCTCAAGCTCCAAATCTTCCAAAAACCTAGATCCACAATTTCCAACCATAAATATTTATCCCCAAACACTCAAAATCACTTCCCCTAACATATTACACCCAAAATCACCAATAGATCGAAACCCTAATTTCCAAAATGAAGAGGAGAGAAGATTACCTCAACCATCAAGTGCATCCACCAACTAAACACTTCTAGTGTTAGCAAAGTGAGCCTCAATCTTAATTTCATCCAAAGGAAGGTAAAGGTTTAGGAGAAAGTTGGGTAAAGCCTAGAAAATGGAGGATCTTAGGTTTGAATGGACACTTGAGTAGAGTTTGGCACACCACAATACGCCTTTGTTTGCATAACTTAAACCCTAAGTGAAGCCATTAAATGCTAGCATTCATGAGAGCATTGGATGAAGAGGGAGAAGGAAGAAAAGTGAGAAAAATCGCCCCAAAGGAGAGGGTTTCGGTCAGATGCAGAAAATGAGAAGAAGTGAGCAAAGTTTCCCTAAAAATCGGCTTAAATTCCAGCAACCCTCAGCCTGATTGCGACTATGCCTTATCGACTATGCCACGGGCAATGCCGTGGGCATAGTCGCCCCGCGATGACAACCTTCTGTTCGATTTCGGCCGCTCGACCCTCCTTCGTGACTATGCCATAGGCAATGTCGCGGGCATAGTCGCCGGCAACGCCCTGGTTGCTGTCCAAAAGTTGGTTCAGTCACGTTTCCCTCCTGCTTTTCGCGGTTGGTTACGACACATGACGCCAGACAAGCAAGCATGTCTAATTCCCCATACGAACCTTAAAATACCGAATATGAAAGTTATACGAATGAGGGCGGTTACTTACTTGAAAATTCGGGGTGTTACAGTAATGGAATGATGTTTCTTGCAGGAATGCAACCAAGTTGTTTGTAGAAGAAAAAGTTGCATCCCAAATTAAAACCATTTACAATGAAAATTCATCATCTTCGTATATACCAAAATCCAACTCTAGATTAAGATCCCCTTCCGACTGACTTGAAATCCTTTATCAGTATGAATCTTTGTCGGATTTTGATATTGATCTGATTTTCAAAGTCGTTTTTCCATATCTCTTTCTGAGATAATGATGTTAGTTGAACCCTTGGTATCTTCCCATATCTCAACAACTTTTTTAAATTAAATTGGGATAATGATTTTGCACTATCCGCCCCCTGTGATACACCCTTAACGTACACATAATCTCCAATGGTCAGCTTCGCACCATCCAATATATACTTTCTCACCAAAGTATTTTCTCCATGCCACATCCAACCCATAACATTCGATACACCAACCCCTTAATAATCTCTTCATAGAATATTGTTGATTTTTCGGATCCTTGCTTCAAATCCACATCTATATCTCAACAAATAGGTAGTGTTGATTCAGACTCATCCAAAGTCCTCTAAGTTGAAGATTTCTTTTCAAATGTTAATTGTTCTCCATTATTTGAACCAAATCTGAATCTTACAGGTAACAACCCAAATTCCATAAAATATAATTCATAACATTACAACCAAAAATGGTCCAAAAAATACACAAAATACATCGATCTCAACTATAGGTACGCAGCGGGTAAACACCTTCACAATTGAGATGCTACAGGAAGCCCGACAGTGAACTACTAGCCTCCACTAGACTATACATCTTCTACAGCATCACCCTTTTCCATCTTTTTCAGATGAAACCCCAAACAAAACTCTTACCTAAAAATGGTTTTAGTTTTGGAAAAGCGAGGGTTAGACCATGAGTTCAAGTGAATTCCCACTCGAAAACAGTTTAACAAACCACATATAACAATTTGCAAACCGCCATAAAGGCCCATAAAAATTATTTCAACCAATCAACATCACACTTGAGTATTTGCACAATGTTCATAGCCACCTATCACCTCACCGTGATGTCCGCAATCGGGGCCCTAGTAGATCCCCATGGCCCTCCCAGTAGATTCCAGTCCCGTGTGCACAAGAAATAGATTCAAGGCACACACCATAACTAAACTCCTAAGAGATGTAGACAATCCCTAAGGTACACTAATCCCACTGTGCAACCCGACTCCAAATCAATATACCACTTCGTAAGGAACATGTAAAAAACTTGCATGCATTAATAAACATTTCCACATCATGTAATGATAAAGTTTTTCAAAGTGTTTAATCATTTCATCATGCTCAATACCATATTCAGTTATGAAAACTTTAGCAAAACATTTTATTTGCACAAAAGAGTTAAGGGAACTCACCTGAGCTTTAGCAAATCGACACACGCCTTGAAACACACTTTAGCTCAAACCAATCACCTGAATTGGATGTCATAAGAATGGTGTTAAAACATCTAATTACATCCCAAAACATCACTACTAAGTCCCTAAAACAACCCCCCAATCGACGCCTCGATTCTAGACCCGAAAAACGAAGCAAGCCGAAGAAGGTGCGCACAGTGACTTGCACCACTTTCCACGTGGCTTCAACCCGCATGGTAAGCCGTGCAAGTTCCTATTCGTGTCTCCCAGGTCACCACAGCAAACTTCAGCCCGAAAACTCAACCCCAAGACCCCGAAACTGCTCCAAATCGATTGTACACCTCCTGAATCGATAGTTTTTGATACCTAAACCTTTAGGAATCAAAAACCAACATCCAAAACACAATTACCCCAACAAAATCTATCCAAAACTCATATTTTAATAACCCATCTGTCCAAAATCAAAGAAATGAAGAAGCCTTGAAAGCATACACCATCAATGGTGAGTTTTTGTTCAAAACCAAAATGAAAACCAACAATATACCAATCAAATCCCATAATTCTCATTGAGTTTTGTCCCAATACACTTCAACAATCAAACCCCGAAGATACACATTATGAATCACACCAACACCATAGAAATCAAAGGTGAGGATGCTTACCTTGAAGGAGATGAAGAGCACTTCACCAACATCAACTTCCTTCTTCAATTCTCCCCTGAAAGCTCCCAAATCCTCTCTAGCCTCCTCTCTTAGTCTCCAAAACATTTCATATGAAAAATGGAGAAGGATTTAGGGTTTTTACCCCTTTTATTTTCCAGATTTTGCCACCAAGTCCTAAAAATTCTACACTTCACACTTTTGCCCCACAATTTCCAAAAGATTCAGATTTTATGGACATGAGGTGTTACAATACCTCCCCCTAAAAAGAATTCCGTCCTCGGAATTCCATTGCCGAACAAATGCGGTTATTTTGAATTAGCTTCTTATTCCAAATCTTACATTGTCTAATAACTCTTAAGGAGTTGCAATTGCACCTCTACCAGTCCGACTTCTTTGTATCTCAACTTCTCGACTTTCATACTGAATGCTTGTTTCCGACCCTACGACAAAATCCAACTCCTCATCCACTCGCATTGTTTGCAAAGGTAACGCCGTTCCGAAATTCCAACCAACATTTTCCAAAATAGAGACGTGAAGCACACCATGAATGTTCCATAACTTCATCGAGTACATTTAATTCATACATTATCTCTACAACTCTTTCGATAACTGTCATTGATCCAATAAAACGTGGTCCAACTTCACTTTCCTCTTGAAACACGCTACTCCATTCTATGGGGATGTGTTCCGCATACAGCTGTCCCCCGACTTGAGATTCAAAAGGCTCATGTTTTTCAATCTAATCAACTTAGTCTCATTAAATTACCCAGTCATTCCTGATCAGAATCAACAACGTACGATATCCTTCGAAATCGCCCCTTGATTAACCACAACATTCTTAAGTCGGTAAATTGCAAAATATAAACACTTGTAATATCCTCGATCAACCATACTAAATGTACCATGTATCGACCGCTTTGTTTACGCCTATACTCACAGTTTTAAAACGCGTAAAAATTTAAGGGTTTCACACACCACTTTACTTCTCTAAAGAAAGAACTTTACTGAGGTCCACGCCACAACAACACGAATCCTCGACAAAAGAATAACCACTCAATTCGTCAACATAACACAGGGTCATTCTTAGATCGCTTTAAACTCGCAATCTTGAGTTCCTTTATCGGACAAACCCACTTCAAAATTTGCATCCCTTCAATATAGCATATGTCTGGCATAAGTAGCACTTCACTCCCCTGAAACCCCATGATCACACACCAATGACAACCAAAACAACTAAACTATTCCTACGGCAACCAACACACCATTACCCGCTTTGCATACATAATTATAAGAAAAAAGCTTTCACAATCTAACATATGAAAAATCCGTTCACCATTTTGAAATGAATTCAAACTTCACTTTCCCCATTAGGAAGTGTGAATCCCAGTTTGACAGGTAACAATCAAATTAATGAGCAATAACAAGAACAATTGATGATTTCAACTTGCCATCCCTCTCGTATTCATTCAACGTATCGTTCAGAGAAAATTACAATCAAAGTAAAGAACGATTTCTTAACAATAAGCTCTCTAATGAATCTCTTGAATGCTCACTTTAAACTGATTTTGTCTATATGACATCTCTATCCTAATTTCTTAACCAAGACCGCTTTATATACTTGGACCTAATACAATCAAGGCCCAAGCCCATTATGCTAAACTAAGCCCAATAATCAATATTAAGGCTTTTACAATAATAGTTAAACTAATTACGCTCTATATAATTATTTATATATCTTTCTAATATGTAGGACATTTATGGTCCTAACAATCTCCCCCTAAAGATATATAAATAAAAATCGGTCTTGAAATCTTCAGGTCTTGAACTTCTCTCCCTCTTGAATCTTTGAAGCACTTTGGTGTTGTTTGTCTTCATGTCTTTCGAAGCTCCCCCTTGAATAAAGCTCTTGAATTTGATTTCAGCTTTAAAAGAACTTGTAGAACCAATATGGTCGGAGGAGGAAATATTGAGTTGTAGCGAACACCACTTTATAAACGATGAGAAGAGTTGATCACTTGTATGCACTTTGAGCTCTTTGGATCTCGGAACAGATCAATCATTCGATTAAAAACGGTCAACAATTACTCCCCCTCGGCTTTTGCTAACTCCCTCTCAACTTAATATTCGGTATCTTTGAATTTGTACCCTTTCTCCCCCTCATGATGAGTAGGAGCATCCGGAGCATCATGTATGTTCAAAGACAATAGTAACGAGTAGCAAAAAAATCTAGATAAAACATTTCAGTAACCAACATGGGGTAAAAATCTAACACAGAAACACATAGTAACTGTTATCACAACAATTAAAATAATTGTGTGGCCTATGTTCAGAGTTGGCAATGGGTATCTCTGATAGGACTTCCAGTTATCACTGAAGTAAAATATTAAAAAATTACTTCTCAAACTGTTCCGGAAATATCACGAAGATATGCAAATGGAATCACAAAGACTCGTGCATGTGTGAAAGAAATCAATTATATCGATTTGGCTCAAAAATTGATTTAACCTGGGACGCAAGTTAAAAACAATTGACACAGTGAATAGAATATGAAGTTCGGAGACCAGAGCTGATGTCTTCCTGTTCAATATCTAAGACCTCCGAGTGAGGAATAGATAGATTATGTGCTAATTCTCCGTGTATATATGAAACAAGCATCTGTTGGGAGATACTTGATTGGCTGGGTGGGGTGACACGAGTTATCGACACTGGGTCCATGTCTGTTTCAATATTCATCTCCAAATAATGAGAATGAATAGATTGTGTGGTTACCCGGATAACTGACTAGGTTTGGTAAGGACCAATAATTCTTTTAAGTCCTGTCACATCCTCACCGTATTCTTTTCACTCCAAACTCATCTATCAAGCTAGACCCCTCACTGTTATCTATAAGGGATGTGTTTCTTGGGTAGGTCCTTCCGGTTCTGGATTGACCATAGAAACAATGCAAGTCCTAACACTCCTTTCATGCAATGAGTAGAACAGTTTAGTAAAACAGTGAAGAACGAGTTCTAAACTGAAATGTTTAGAAGTCATAGTGTTTAAGAACGAGTCCTGATCTGAGATGATCAGAAGTCATAAAAATTAAGTCCGAGTTCTGATCTGAAGTAATCAGAAGTCATAAAAAAATTAAGTTCGAGTTCTGATCTGAGGTAATCAGAAGTCATAAAAATTAAGTCCGAGTTCTGATCTGAAGTAATCAGAAGTCATAAAAAATTAAGTTCGAGTTCTGATCTGAGGTGATCAGAAGTCATAAAGATTAAGTCCGAGTTCTGATCTGAGATGATCAGAAGTCATAAAAAATAAGTTCGAGTTCTGATCTAAAGTAATCAGAAGTCATTAAAAAAAATCATTTGAAATATGGAATTTCAAGAAACAAGATCAAGCGCAAAACAGAATGACTCAGTAAGCACAATATTTTGCAAGAAATGAGACAATGATCAGAAAGTTTAATTGTGAGGAACAAGTCACAATTAATATATCAGATAAGATTTGAATCATTAATATGAAATGGCGAACTTGGAAAACAACTAGGAATTCAAACGAGTGTATTTCCATCGAAAAATCAACAAATATGTGAGACATGGAAATATCTAAGTCAAGAAAATGACACGTGGCAATCATGGAATTTAAAATTGTAGAATAACAAACACGAGTAAGTTATCCAGAATGAATTTTCACAGTCTTTGAATTAAGATAAAGTTCACTTACCTTTCACAGAATAGTGCTCCCCCTCAAATGTGGCATAACCTTTGAATGCAGTCATGTGAAAAGAATCTTCTAATTTAAATGCACATGACATTCCTGCAAAACAAATTAGTAGGACTTTGGTGTCCATCTTTTGATGGATCCTTGTTGGTTAGATGCCCTATGATGACCTGGGATACTATAAGTATCATACCAATAGTTAGCACGATATTTATTCACAAACTCACTTGTTCCACAATAAGAACAACACAACTTTTGTGTAGATAAGCTGATCAGCTTATTAACAGAGTAAGCATGATCAGTTTTCACAAAAGGTTTAGCGTGGAAAGCTTTGTTGTTCTTGGCACTCTTAACAGAGACAAATGGCTTTGGAGCAGGAGTGGATCATTTAGGTCTCCAAACCATGTTTACTTTCTTGAAAGATTGATTATCTTTATTATCAACACGAGAATTATAGAAAATATTGGAAGGTCGAATCTGATCTTTTGAAAAATCATTTGATTTGACAAAATTCTTTGAAGAACGATTTGTAGAAAATGAACTTGAAGCATAAGAAGGTTGAACACCTTTGAATTTTCTTTCTTCAAGTTTCTTGACCTTAACGGATAAAGCATTTCGTTCTTTGAGAATTAAGTCAACTTTCTTTTGTAAATCAGATTTAACCATTTGTTCCTTCAAAATATTGGTTGCTAATCCAGATAATATCTGTGTAAGTTTAGAAATCTCAGTATGAAAAATCTTTCTTTCGAATGCAAAATCATCTTTCAAACTTTTTGCCCTAAAACCTTCAACTTTCTTTTTTTCAGACTCTTTGATTAGAACGTCTAATTCTTTCTCCAAATCAGTTATTTTTAAAGAAAATTCTCCATTCCTTTTAGTAAAAGATTTGCATTCAATTTCAAACTTCTCTCTTTCTAAAATCAAAACTTTTTCAAAGTTTGAGATCTGTTTTGAAAGTTTTAAACACATAAGCTCAAGACTCTTCTTCTCTTCAAGAGATTTGGTTGAAAAACCAGATTGCTTTTGTATAAGCAATTGTCTTTCTTTTGCGAAACTTTCTTTCTACTTTTCAAAAACCTTTTCAAAAGTAGTTAGTTTATTCTTGAGCTCAAGGTTTTCACAGTTCAGGAGTTTACCTTTCTCTTCTTCTTTAGCCAGCTTCTCATAACTATTCCAGATTTGAGATTTTAGTTCCTTTAGTTCTTTGATGTACTTGTTGCACAAATCATCTGATCACTTGATATTCTTTTCATGTAGTTTTGCTTGCTCTTTCTCAGTCTCCTTGATATCATCTCGTGATGATAAATCAGATAGCTTCTTTTTCAGCTCAGTGTTTTCAGACTCTAATGATGTTACCTTTTCTTCAGATTTAGCAAGCTTCTCAGAACTTTCAGATATTTGCAGTTTCTGTTCCTTCAGTTCTTTGATGTTCTTGCGGATGAATTCATCTGCTTGCTTGATATTCTTTTCATATCATTTTTCACTTTCTCTACATTCCCGATCGAAGCAAAACCTCGACATTGTTACCTGAAAAATTGATCGTTAATCGGTGTTATTTTGAAGAATCAAAAATGCGGAAGAAAATCAAAAATTAAATTTGAGAAACAAATTTAAAAACTAAATTCATTTTGAACGAACAAATCAAAAATTGTAACCTGTAAGAAAACAAACTTGTTGGTCCCGAAGGGCTATACAAGTTTGTAGAAGGGGGGGGGGGGGGGTTGAATACAAACACACAGATTTTACTTTTCTAAATTGTTTATTGATAAATCATTAACAATTTACAGCTTGTTGCGGAAACAAGATTAAGGATAAGCCTAAATCTAAACAAGTTGGAACACTAAGTTTCTTGCACTAAGAAAGAGAAGGAAATTACTAATAATAACCTATCTCAAGATAAGAAGGATGAACTTGTCTAGAGTTAGCAAGTTACACTTTACACGTGGCAGCAGCGGATTGGTTGCACGTCATTGACCTTTGTTGACAACCTTAGTAGCCGCATGTTTGAACAGTGTAGTATCAGAGTGGTTGTACGATTTCAGACAATAAGGAGGTTCTTTTTCTGACATATCGTACGGAGTCGTGCAAGGGTGGTTAAGACAAAAGTATTTTGTACGGAGGACTTCATGATCAGCTTTTCATTGATTCAGCGGTTTATCATTCTATATCAGCGAATGATAAAGTTCAGCGATAGCTGAAGTCTTGTACTTGATACTTCACGTTGAGTGGACAAATCTGAGTCTTCGCTGATCCGCATCAGTTCATTAAGAGACTTGTCGCTGGTTCTTGAGCTTGATCTTCGACTTCAGCGTAGAACCTATGTTGACGTGAAACTTGTCTTCAGAGATCATAAGTAAACAACTAACTTATCAGCGATCACCATAAGGACTGAACAGACTCAGAGTATCATGGTGAACAGTGTTTGCTGAATGTTTAATCTAAAGAGCGAGAGTTCCTATCAGCGGTACTGTAAGATCTTAGTACTTATCAGCGATAGTGAAACTCTGATACATATTGTTTACTTACAATTTTCACTAAGTATATAAGAGAGGGTCATTATCAAATCACTGAGGGTTTGGATCAACAATCTCCCCTATTTGATTATGACATAGCAACACAGAAAATTGCTATTTAATGAAAACATAAGGATAAAAAGAACTCATAAAATATTTGTCCCTTTTACTGTTTTCTAGGATCTTTTCTGTACTGATGGAGTAAAGTACATTCGCTAAAAATTTTCTTTAAACTTTGAAAAAATTATAGAGGGAAGTGGAAAAATTACAAGTACAAAAGAATAACTGATACAATAGAAGAATGAGGCGATCCTATCGGTTTATAAAGGTTCTTCCTTAATGAGAAGTTCATCAACGGTCTTTGATGTGGGGATCATCCAGTCAGGGACATTTACTCCTTGATTCCTTTTGTTCAGCGCTTCTTCAAAAATCAAGGGTTTAAGATGTTGTGCCTGAATGTCGTTTTTGAAATCACACCAGTAGATGAGATCTTTCAGCTGTTCGATGGGAGTGATGGGAAGTTCAGAGATACGTTGAAAACGCTTTTCTCCATCCCAGTCAATAAAGAATATCCCGTAGGGTTTGCTTAAGACTTTCCCAGGGATGAAAGTCTCATCAGGAGGCAGAGATGTGTCAAGTGCAGAAAGGTCAGGTTCTGGACCAAGGACTTCAGCTAGAGAAAAACCAATACCTGTTTCGTTTTGTATCTGAGGACCATCTTTTGAAGATTTAGACTTTTTCTTTGCAGAAGCCCTTCTTTTCTGACTTTCGAGAGGAGGAGGAGGAGGAATATCCACACAAGAATAGACTAAGTCGATCTGTTTGTTTATCAGCTTTTCAACATGATCCTTGTACTTAGACTGAGACTTCTGGATGGCTAATCTGATCTCCAACCATTCAGAGAGACCGTACTTCGTGATGGCTTCAGCATAGAATTTTTCGTACTGTCCATTCTCTCTGAATATCTCGATTTCAGCGATAGAAACTTTGAGGGTTGATCTTCCAACGATGAGTACCTTGTTGATTCTGGAAGTTCAATATCTGAACTGTACCTTTTCTTTGCACCAGGCTAAAGTAGATTGAGACACAGTCCTCTTTTCCTCAATGATCTTCTTTGCGTCTTCCCATAGCTGACGTTGAACTTCGATTGGAGTTCTTTTCAGCTTGGGGTCTTTCACTGATTGTTGAGTGAGCCAGATGGCGAGTTTTCTGTGTAACATCCCGAAATTTCCATTGTAAATTAATAAGATATAAATTGTATTTTGGTACAATTTAGTTATGAGAAAATTAACTTGGAGGGTTGAATTGTTATTTTGAGGGCTTGGGGTTATATTGGAAAATTGAGTTAATGACTCATGCTTTTCTGTGAGGTGTCACATTAGGAGGAATCAGTGTTTGATAATACTGATTTCCTTTGTTTAGTATTCTAAAAAGAAAAGAAGAAAATCAAAGAGAGGAATATCGAGAGAGAGATAGAATGAGACAGAGAGAAAGATTTTAAAAATAGAGAAGAAGAAAGAAAACTGTTGATTTGGATTTGTGGTAAGAATTTATTTTCTCTGTTAGTATCATTCATCTCCATGGATTTTAATTAAGGTATTCTGTCCAGATTTGATTAAGCTGTTGATTAAGCCATTTAATTGGAAGTTTACTGTGTTCAAGAATACCCAGGTGAGTTATTCATTCTTGTTAAAATTAAGCAATTAAAAGTGTTATAGATATGCTATACTTGTATATGATAACAGTGGTATGATTTGATTAAGAATTGGTAAGCTTAATGAGTCAAAGGAAGAACTGAATCGAAATGGAAGTGACGATGGACAGTGACTTTGCGCAACAGTGTATTGCGAAAAGTGAAGTTTTCGCAACCAAGGGTTGCGAATTCTGGACTTTTCGTAATAGAGGGTTGCGAAAAGTAGAGTTTTCGCAATAGTGGGTTGCGAGAAGTGGACTTTTCGCAGCTTTGGCTTGCGAAAAGTGTAGCTTTTCGCTACAGTAGCTTGTGAAAAGTTTTGACTTTCAGTAGTATTTTGAGGCTGTTATGTGACATGCAATCTGATATGTATATGCTATTTGTTATATGTTTATAAATCTGTTGGTGATGTAAAAACCATGATATGTTAAATTGTAAGGACTTATTTATGAGTCCGGATCTGTAGTTAAATGTTGAGATGTTAATCCCCGATGCTAAATGGCAAAGTAGGGATAATCGTTGAAATTAATATTCTGTACATAGAGATATAGAATATATGTTGTATTGTATAACTTTAGTATACAATAGAAAGAGCGATGATACACAATTATTGTGTGGCGTTGGCTAGAAATATGCATCTGGTCTAGTGGGCGTAAAGTGCGGTATAATGAGAACCGTTTACTAGCCAGGGGACCGTTAGGATGTATTTCTAGTTGTTGGAGTGAATCTTGAATCATCTGTGAGGGTCTCTGGTGGTTGTTGATCGCGATAAGAAGGAAATCTCATTTGAGACCAGTGATTCAAGATGGGGAGGAAACGAAATGAGGAATGGCAGACTTAGAGTTGTAATTCCCATTTCAAGCGAAAGATGAGATATCTTTATTGTTGAGGATTTGACATCCTAATTCAGAAAGAAGCAGGTTTGGAAACTGTAATTTCTGGGAGTTAGAGTTATTTATAAGTCCGGTGGGATTTATAGTAATTCTCGTTGATAATATGACGACTAGATGAATTAGTCATAAGTAAGGAATAGGTGGATTCCTTTGGTTGATAAGAGCTTGGTATGGTAAAATGGCCGTTAACAGGTTTGATATATCTGTTAATATTTTGTAGATTAATTTTAATTTGATTTGGACAATCTCACTAGGAGAAAGCCTAATGTTTCAAATTAAATTGTCTTACCAGGTACAGGCTCTGGGAAATAGTGGGGAAGTGAGATGACAGTTGAAGAACAATCAGACTTGGCGATATCAAAGGATCAGGATATTTTGATGACTTTTGGGACAAGCCTTAGATAATCTAGTTGATCTTATTGTGATGTATAATTAGATTGATCAGATTATTTAAGTTAGATGATCTTATGTATATAGAAACTTACTTTTGATCCTTTGGTTTATAAAAGTCTGATATTTTGATGATCATAACATGTGTATTTTGAGGTTTAAATTGGCCCTGAATTTTAGGGTGTTACAGTATGGTATCAGAGCACTAGTTTAAGCGAACTAAGTATGCTGATGAGATACTTAGACTTAAGCTGAGATGTAGTAGGTTATGATATGTGAGATATGGGTAGAAGTGTTAAGACGGGATAGTCTTAGAGTTAACGGAAATACGTGAAATTAGTGCTATGACAATGATAACGGGGATTCTCCTGTATGATATGTTCATAATTTCAATTAGCTACTGTTATTATGAATATATTGTTACACGAGCATGTCTATTTCTGAATTGTTACAGTGACTAATGATCGGTAAAGTACGTTTTGTATGTATGTAAGTGCATAACCATTTTTCGTGGTTATCTCTATAAGTTATAGTAAAGTGATGGTGAATTCGTCACCAGGGTCCTTTAGAGGACAGAGCAGAATATGATTGGGGGGTTTGAAGGACAACCTGGAATTGGTGGGACTCATGAAAGTCTGCCAAGGTAACCTTTAATAGGTGATTTTATAGGTGTAGAGATAGAGTATGAGATGATTGATTAAGACAGAATTAGTATGACATGGTTGAGTATGGGGGGCCATGGAATGCATATATAGCAATTATTATAAGTCCGAGAGGGCGACTTCGGGTCGGAAGTATAGTGTCAATGATAAGTTACGTAAGTAAAACGATTGACCTTGTTTGAGTAAATAGCCTTCGTTGCGAGTAAGTTTTGTACATGATATTTTAGTATGTGTTACATGAGTTTTCTTGATTTCAAATCAAATGCATAAATAACAATTTTATTCAAGGATGAGTTAGCATGTGCAAGTATGTATTTAAAGAAAAAAAAAAGCAATTTAAATTACGCTGCCTAACGAGATTTTGGGGCTTAGCAATTTGCAAAATACTTCATACTTTACATAAAAAGTTGTATGATAGCAAATAGGTCAAGAAAGTGTTGATAAGTAAACTTTTTATAACCAACAAAGGTATTGATTTGATGATATCATATAAAAGAGTGTGAGAAACGACTAGTTTACTCTGTGTCAGTAAATTTTAAACTTTTGTCGTATGAAAAGATCTTCATTTAAGATATTACTGTTGTAACAACATTTTTGGTTGAGAAAGATTGTGTTTTACGGAAATTTGTAGACAAACGGTTTTGAGATCGTTGTGTAGTACATGGGAGTTATGAAAATGATTGGGGCGTGTATGCTCACGTTGTTTCGAATGTTGTTTATTTAAATGAGAAAAGTGTGGATTTAGTTATTTATTATATTGTCATGCATGAAGGCTATGAACTCGCTAGGTCGTAGAGTATTACGCTATAAGCTAAGAAAGAACTCCAAGAGTGGAGAGGTGTTGGATAAACCTTGGGAGAAAGTTGTGGTTTTGGTAATTGTATTCAAATGAGAGATGAACAGTGGGAGAGTCGAAAGTGAACTTTAGTAACAATAATACAAGGGTCTGTACCCTTGTTCGGTGATTAGTAATACAGTTGCCGAGGGTCGGTCGTGTCTGGAGGAAGAATTAGGTTCAGGGTTAAAGAAGTATTGAGATGTCAAGTTTTGACTTTGAAGGCGAGAGTTGTGTAAGGTGTATGAGGCCTTTTGTCTGTCACTGGGTGCGGTCTGGATGCGTCCCGCGTATGCCCGTGCGGGTAGGAACAAAACCGTGAGCGATACCGGTATGCTGTTATGCAGAGGGTATGCGCAAAGTGGATATTAGTGTGTGCGACACAATTGGGGAATTGTGAATGTTTTGAGAGTGATAAACTTTTATTTTGGGGTCGATGGCCAATTAAGGGATTAATAAGGTAAAGATTTTAAGTAAAGAGGCATTTTTGGTTTACGTAACCGTGTGAGTGACACGTGTTTAACCAAACGTTTGTTTTGACCTTAAAGGCCTGATTTATATTCAAATGAGTCTTTTGAATGTTTGTCAGTTTAGTGACTCGAGATGGAGTATTGGATGTGTTATATGCTTAACTGCATTGTATTTGAACCAGTGACAGTTTAAGTGTTGGTCTTAGGTGTAAAGACTGTTTGATATTTTACTTAGTATCTTTGGAACTAATGAACCTGGGCATATTATATACATTGTGGAGTATGAAAAGAGTCGCATCTACGTGTACTTGCAAATGATTTGACTTCATTGGGAAAGTAGCAATGAAGGGGTCGTAAGATTATCACGCCTCGGAGCGTATGTTGTATAATGTGAGTTAGATGTATTTATTTGCGTGAGTTGATATTGATAAATAATCTTTAGATCCTTTGAGTAGATGACTCAGTTTTGGATTCAGTTAAGTCTTAAGAACTTTGACCCAATTTGATAAACTTGGCGTAGGCTTGGGGTTGAACTTGTATAATCGGTATTGAAAATTTAAGTTTATATAATGTGAATGCATTGGTTATCCTTTTGGGATCATGTATGAATGTTAAGTTTAAATCAGAAGCTTAAAAGTTGAAGGATCACCTTGTGGGATTGTTAGAACAGTGAAGGACTGTTGCTTTTAGATAAGTGTTTACTTACGATGTGGAAGATTTATAAAAGATGAAATACTAGAGATGAACAAAGGGGGTGTATAGATTGTGTTGATCTGTGAGGAATTGTACCCTGTCTATGCAACATATTGGAATCACAAAGAGCTAGTAAGAACGAATAAGTTCAAGATTAATTAGAAAATCGTGAGTGGTAGTTCAACTAAAGTTGGGGAGGAGATATTTAGTGATATAGACTCGGGTATTTGGACAAGAAAACAGGACTATAAAATTAAATATGTACGAATGACTATGAGAGACATGGTCTGTGGTAAATGTTATGGGTGGAGAATGTATGAACGAGTAGTGGCATTAATTGCCAAGATACATGTGTCGTCTAGTATGAGATGTGATGTTAGAAAGAGGGAGTATCCGAATGGAAGTTTTGGAAATTCCGGTTGGAAAGTATTATTTGTTAATAAAGTTGATAGAACATGTGGTTTGTAAGATAACTTGGTAATATGGCTTATATCGAAATAGAATATCGGAGCAGTGGTGAGTGTTTATCCAAAGAAATTTTGATGGTATGAGTTGCCAATTAAGTTGTATTTTGAATCACTGGAAATTTAATAAAGATGATGAGTATGTAGGTCAATGTGGTGTAGCGAAGGCAAGATTGTTAAGGAATATAAGTTGCTCCTTATGTGTGAAAGAAACGTACGAGAAATTATTAGTTGAAGATCTAAGAATGGTAATAACTTCGAACGGTAATGTCGTTTCAAGATAACTTGGTTGAATGTTTTAAGTTAGAGATTTTTGGTGAAACTGTTTAATTATGTTTCGTAAGGAGAAAATACTATCGGTATATGGAAAGTTGGGAGAAAGAGACAGATAATACTTGAAAAATAGTATTCCATACTAACGTGGGGAAGCAAGGATAGAAAGATCGGACTTAAGAATGTAATCACATTGCAAGTTCAATAAGAGTTATCACTTCTGATGTTCAATACTTTGGTGCCTGGTTGTATTGTGGTTGTACGATGAGATAGTGATGTGAGGAAGTATTAGCATTCTATATCAAAGAAATGTGTAAGTCATGGAAGTAATAATGGACTGCCGTGGTTGTTGAAGTGTTTAATAGTAACATGTATGCTTAATTGACAGTGTACGTAAAAATTTCAGGTAGTACATGTTAATGTTATTTTGAGACCTGGAGAGTGAGTTGTGATGATGATGCGGTGAAAGGAAGACTCTTGTTCTTCTCAATCCCATTGGTTTTGGGTGAAGAGAATACTGTAACCGTTAAGCTATAGTGTTGGGGTATTCAGTAGATGTAAAAGAAATACATCGAATGCAGTTCTCGGTGTTATGAGGATTTGGCTAGAGATCTTAAATGATGTTTTTTTTAAAAAAACTGTCCTTTTGAACTGTAGTTGTGTGGTGGATACTCCGTGTAAACAAGAGAGAAATGATAACGGTATGCTAGACTAAGAAGTAGTCAAACATGGATTTGATGATAACAATTACTCTAAGAAGATTGGTTACAAGTATATCATTTGGATCTTCCGCCAGAATTAGAAGGGGTTCATAATACCTTCCAAGTATGTTATCTTCGCAACTATTTTGGCTAAAGAGGAAAGATATGATTGTACTCACTGATGTGAGAGTTGATGAAAAGAGTTTCGGTGTGGAAGAACCAGAGGTAATTTTTAGAAAGATCGGTTCGGAAGTTAAGGAACGGCAAAGAGGTGCCTATGTTGAAAGTACAGTGGAAACATCACCGAGGCAGTAACGTGACTTTAGAGTCGGAGGAAGAAATGAAGAAACGATACCCTCAATTGTTTGCTTAGTTTGATTTCGGGGACGAAATCCTTTTCAAGTTGGGGAGTATTGTAACATCCCGAAATTTCCATTGTAAATTAATAAGATATAAATTGTATTTTGGTACAATTTAGTTATGAGAAAATTAACTTGGAGGGTTGAATTGTTATTTTTTGGGTTTGGGGTTATATTGGAAAATTGAGTTAATGACTCATGCTTTTCTGTGAGGTGTCACATTAGGAGGAATCAGTGTTTGATAATACTGATTTCCTTTGTTTAGTATTCTAAAAAGAAAAGAAGAAAATCAAAGAGAGGAATATCGAGAGAGAGAGAGATAGAACGAGACAGAGAGAAAGATTTTAAAAAAAGAGAAGAAGAAAGAAAACTGTTGATTTGGATTTGTGGTAAGAATTTAATTTCTCTGTTAGTATCATTCATCTCCATGGATTTTAATTAAGGTATTCTGTCCAGATTTGATTAAGCTGTTGATTAAGCCATTGAATTGGAAGTTTACTGTGTTCAAGAATACCCAGGTGAGTTATTCATTCTTGTTAAAATTAAGCAATTAAAAGTGTTATAGATATGCTATACTTGTATATGATATCAGTGGTATGATTTGATTAAGAATTGGTAAGCTTAATGAGTCAAAGGAAGAACTGAATCGAAATGGAAGTGACGATGAACAGTGACTTTGCGCAACAGTGTATTGCGAAAAGTGAAGTTTTCGCAACCAAGGGTTGCGAAAAGTAGAGATTTTGCAATAGTGGGTTGCGAGAAGTGGACTTTTCGCAGCTTTGGCTTGCGAAAAGTGTAGCTTTTCGCTACAGTAGCTTGCGAAAAGTTTTGACTTTCAGTAGTATTTTGAGGCTGTTATGTGACATGCAATCTGATATGTATATGCTATTTGTTATTTGTTTATAACTCTGTTGGTGATGTAAAAACCATGATATGTTAAATTGTAAGGACTTATTTATGAGTCCGGAGCTGTAGTTAAATGTTGAGATGTTAATCCCCGATGCTAAATGGAAAAGTAGGGATAATCGTTGAAATTAATATTTTGTACATAGAGATATAGAATATATGTTGTATTGTATAACTTTAGTATACAATAGAAAGAGTGATGATACACAATTATTGTGTGGCGTTGGCTAGAAATATGCATCTGGTCTAGTGGGCATAAAGTGCGGTATAATGATAACCGTTTACTAGCCAGGGGACTGTTAGGATGTATTTCTAGTTGTTGGAGTGAATCTTGAATCATCTGTGAGGGTCTCTGGTGGTTGTTGATCGCGATAAGAAGGAAATCTCATTTGAGACCAGTGATTCAAGATGGGGAGGAAACGAAATGAGGAATGGCAGACTTAGAGTTGTAATTCCCATTTCAAGCGAAAGATGAGATATCTTTATTGTTGAGGATTTGGCATCCTAATTCAGAAAGAAGCAGGTTTGGAAACTGTAATTTTTGGGAGTTAGAGTTATTTATAAGTCCGGTGGGATTTATAGTAATTCTCGTTGATAATATGACGACTAGATGAATTAGTCATAAGTAAGGAATATGTGGATTCCTTTGGTTGATAAGAGCTTGGTATGGTAAAATGGCCGTTAACAGGTTTGATATATCTGTTAATATTTTGTTGATTAATTTTAATTTGATTTGGATAATCTCACTAGGCGAAAGCCTAATGTTTCAAATTAAATTGTCTTACCAGGTACAGGCTCTGGGAAATAGTGGGGAAGTGAGATGACAGTTGAAGAACAATCAGACTTGGCGATATCAAAGGATCAGGATATTTTGATGACTTTTGGGACAAGCCTTAGATAATCTAGTTGATCTTATTGTGATGTATAATTAGATTGATCAGATTATTTAAGTTAGATGATCTTATGTATATAGAAACTTACTTTTGATCCTTTGGTTTATAAAAGTCTGATATTTTGATGATCATAACATGTGTATTTTGAGGTTTAAATTGGCCCTTAATTTTAGGGTGTTACATTCTGTCTTTTTCTTCAACTTACCTTCATTCAGCGATCAGACGTTCAGCTTTGAGGTGATCCTTGTATTCCTTTTGACAAAGTTTGAACTTTGGAGGAACAGAAGGAAGTTGATCACGCTTCAGAATGATTCGCTGATCCTCGAACTTCTTTATTATCTCTTCTCTTCTTTTCTTATCCTCTTCACTTAGCTTTTGAGGAGCCAAGGAAGGTCTGTTTTTGTGAGAGAGCATCTGTTCTTCAGGTTCATCAGTCTCAGAGATCAAATCTAAGACTAGGATTATTTCTTCAGCGTTGGGAGCTGGGATTATTGTTGGTGAATACGCAGTTGTAGGAACTTCAACGATATCCTCAAACAGGGGAGAGGACTAGCTGAAACACAGCGATCGTACGAGTAAGAACTTGGGTAGAATAGAGAGATAAAGAATGTGGTTGTGTAGAGATGTTTTATGGAGAGGAGAGCTGATGATGTGTATAGATAGAGGAGGGATGAGTGTAAGGAAGATTTAGTGTACCTGACAAACTGGCTTTGAAAGCGAGATCATCAGATTGTCATTTTCTTCAGCGACACCTTTTCCTTTGCCTTTGTCAGCTTCAGACGCTGAAGGCTTTGATTTGGTCCGCTCCCCTGAAGGTTCGTTTATCACGATCCCTCTAAGAACTGTAGTCCTCTGAGCAGGCTTGACGATAAAGGAGTCATCATCATCATCATCATCGTCATCATCATCATTCTTTGGAGAAGAGGATGGTTCATCATCAGATAAGTCGATGGCTTCTTCATCTTCAGTTTCAGACTCAGATTCTTCAACTTCTTCTTCGAGTTGCTCCCCCTCAGATACAGAGGTAAGCTTCTCGGTTCCCTCAGGGTTTTCATCTCCCTGAGGTCCAGCGGTTGTGTCTTCATTTGTCTTCTCATCCTCTTCAGTAAGGGTGAGGTCTTCAGTCTTCTCCCCCTGATAGATTCATCATGGGGAAGGTCTTCAGCGCTCTTCTTCCCCCCTTCCTCATGATGAGTGAGGGAGGAATGTGATGACTCAGCAGCTGGTTCCGGGTCCCTGTCTTCTTGGCCAGGGATCCCCACATAAATTTCAATCGCTGTTAGTCTGTTTTCTAGACCAGAAATAGCAGGATTGATCTTCATGAGTTCATGACGATCCGTCGTAGTAAAATGCGTTGGTGCAGGGGCAGGGGCGGTCGTGTTGTTCAGGATCTGCTGCATCATTGTCTTCATTGAAGTCACGTCAGTCTTCACAGAGCTCATGTCAGTCTTCACTGAACTGTTCTCAGCGATGATGTTCTTGGCAGAGGAAATGTCAGAAGATGCCATTTCTGTATATCAGTTCAACCAAAGATTAACAAATAAGAATAATCTTAATGTGGAAAGATTTTCCAATAAGATGGTTCGAACTTTGTCCATTTCATTCAGACAAAAATGTCTTAATGAAATCAGTTCAACCAAAGATTAACAAATAAGAATAATCTTGTTTTTGAAAAACGAAATGCAAACCCAATAAAAATCTTGTTTTCCAGTTTCCTTTGAGAAATAGGATTCTGGAAACGAATGTGTGAAGAACAAGTTTAAGATTTTGCGTTTAAACTTGAAGAACAACCATGAAAGGTTGTGTTCATAAAACCATGAAAGAAATGATTTCATTTTTTAAAAGTTCATTTGTTTGATCTTGTAAAAACAAAGAATAAGATCATAAACAAGTTTAAGAAGTAGGTAAATAATAGAATTATTAACCTGGTTCGTTTGAAGAAGAAGAAGTTCTTGAAAAACTTGAGAGCACAAATGCAACAGTAATTCTTTCTTGCTTGGAGGAGAAGTTTTTCGCGTAAAAGAGAAATATAAACCCATAATTTGTTTATATAGTGAGATTAGAGAGAGAGAAAAACTCGAGCGGGAAAGTTTTTCATCATGACACGGACACATGTTTGCATTTGATTATATGGTAAACGAAACGTGCAAACGTGTGTCAGAAAAAGAACGTGTCGGGGCTTATCCGTTGTAATGACGTCACAACTGTCCTTTCATATTCAGGATGTCTCTGAGGTTTTGAAAACTCAGGGACACTTTTGAAAACATGAAACACTTAATAGAAATATCAGTGTTGGTTTTAGAAATTTCAAAATATCGCTGATTAAGAAAGAGATATTCATAGATGCAATTTGTTTTGAAATCTTGCATTTACATGCGATTGTCAGAGAGAGAAAAACATACCTTGATATCAGCGAATCAAGTTTATTCAGAGAGAAAATGATAGAATGGGTTATACAAGTTGGTTTTATCCTATCGCTGATCAGATGTGAACCGCTGAAGATTTTACTCTTCAAAGTTCAGCATTCCAAGCTCGCTGATGAGAAAGTTGAATCTTGTCTCATCAAGAGGTTTGGTGAATAGATTAGCTAACTGATAGTCAGTTGGGATAAAGTGAAGTTCTATATCACCATTCATCACATGATCTCTGATAAAATGATACCTGATTTCAATGTGTTTTGTCTTTGAGTGTAGCACTGGATTGTTGGCTATAGCGATGGCACTTGTGCTGTCGCAATAGATTGGAATATTTGAGAGCTGTAGGTCATAGTCAAGTAGTTGATTTCTCATCCACAAGACCTGAGAACAACAGCTTCCAGCGGCTACATACTCAGCTTCAGCTGTGGAGGTAGACACTGAGTTTTGCTTTTTACTTGTCCAACTCACCAGCTTTCCACCCAGGAGCTGACATCCTCCTGTGGTGCTTTTCCTATCCAATTTGCAACCTGCAAAATCACTATCTGAATAGGCGATTAGATCGAATCCTGAGTCTTTGGGATACCAAAGACCTAGATTAGTAGTACCCTTAAGGTATCGAAAAATTCGCTTTACAGCGGTCATATGAGATATCTTGGGTTCAGCTTGATATCGTGCACATAAACAGGTTGCGTACATAATATCGGGTCGGCTAGCTGTAAGATACAAGAGAGAGCCGATCATCCCACGGTACAGCGTGACATCAACAGGAATACCATTAGTATCCTTGTCTAGTGTCAGCGGTGGTGCCATAGGGGTTTCCATAGCTGAACTCTGAGTTAAATCGAATTTCTTCAGCATATCTTTAACATACTTTCCCTGATTAATGAAAGTTCCTTTTTCATTTTGCTTTATCTGACGACCAAGGAAATATGTTAGTTCACCCATCATGCTCATTTTATACTCATCTTTTATTCAATCAGCGAAACGAGTACAGAGATCAGGGTTAGTAGAACCAAATATAATGTCATCAACATATATCTGAACAAGAATGATATGACCTTTTACTTTCCTGAATAAAAGAGTCGTATCAATTTTACCTCACTCAAATTGTTCAATATGGAGATAAGTAGATAGAGTGTCATACCATGCACGTGGAGCTTGCTTTAAGCCATAAAGTGCCTTATCCAGTTTGTAAACATAACCTGGACGCTTAGGATCTGAGAATCCTGGAGGTTGTTCCACATAGACTTCTTCATTCAGCTTTCCATTTAGAAACGTTGACTTAACATCCATCTGATATACTTTGAAGTCTTTATGTACAGCGTATGCTAAGAATAGACGAATAGATTCTAGTCTTGATACTGGAGCAAATGTTTCGTCATAATCTATGCCTTCCTCTTTTCTGTATCCCCAAGCAACAAGACGAGCCTTGTTGCGGGTTACAGTTCCATGTTCGTCAAACTTGTTTCGATAGACCCATTTAGTGCCTATCACTGTTTTGTCAGTTGGTTTTCGAACAAGTTTCCAAACTTTGTTTCTTTCGAATTCAGTCAGCTCTTCTTGCATGGCGCTGACCCAGTTTGGATCTTTGACGGCATCATCTACTTTCTTTGGTTCAGTCAGAGAAATAAAGTTAACAAATATTACCTGCACTTCGTCGAGTTTGAACACCAGCGTTTGGATCACCAAGAATTTGATCAATTGGGTGATTTACAGTCCATCGCTGAGCCGGAGCGTGAGACCCTGACTCAAACTGAACTGGAGGAGCTGAAGATGAGGCTTCAACAACTTCTGGAGTATCAGCCAAGAGAGGAATGGGTGCAGTTGTCATTGTATTCACTGATTGCTGAGAAGTAGATGGAATGTCTGAGACATTTGGTTCAGAAGCAGGTATAATGTTTAAAGGAACAGCTGAGACCCATGATGTTTCAGCTTCACTATTCTGCATGTTTGGAATGATAGGACTATCATCTTCAACTGTATGACTACGAGAGTGTGAATATCTTCTGAATCACGAAGATGAGAAAACATCCATTGATTCAGTTCTTCAGTATCAGCGGACGGTTTAGAGTTCGTTGAACGGGATTCGTCAAACATGACGTGAATAGTTTATTCTACAGTTTGTCTTCTTCGATTGAAGACTCTAAAGGCTTTGGAGACTGAGGAGTATCCAAGAAAGATTCCATTATTAGCCTTAGGATCAAACTTTCCAAGGGCATCTCTGTTGTTCAGTATGAAACACTGACATCCAAAGATGTGAAGGCTTTCTCCCATGAAAAAGTTCATAGGCTGTTTTATTGAATCTTTTGACTATCAGCGACCTGTTTTGCGTAAAACAAGCAGTGTTGACAGCTTCTGCCCAAAACTGATTAGGCAGGTGAGAATCGCTGATCATTGAACGTGCAGCTTCAATAATTGTTCTATTTCTTCTTTCAGCGACACCATTTTGTTGCGGTGTTCTCACTGATGAAAAGTTGTGAGAAATACCCTTACTCTCAAAGAAGGAATCAAGAGAACTGTTTTTGAATTCAGTCCCATGATCACTCCTTATTGAGCGAACGGTCAAGTTGTTCAGGGTTTCCATCTTCCGAACAAAGGTGATGAGTTCTTCAGGGGTGTCACTCTTGGAACGGAGAAACATAACCCATGTATAACGAGAGAATTCATCAACTATGACCAGTGTATATTTATTTCCAGCGATGGATTGTTTGTTAATAGGGCCAAACAAATCCATATGGAGAAGTTGTAGAGGGGATGACACTAAGGAGATTTGCTTTGACTTAAAGCTTGCTTTGGTCTGCTTCCCTTTCTCACACGCTGAACATAAAGACTCTTTGGCGTATGAGTGCTGAGGTAGACCAGTGACTAACTCTTTTGAAGAAAGAGTGTGCAGTGTCTTGAAATTCAGATGAGAAAGCCTCTTATGCCATAGCCAGTTGACATCAGATGAGGCCTTTGAGAAGAAATAGGAGTTCTCAGTGGTTGTTGAGTCCATGTTTATTACATAAATATTTTCCAAACGATAACCGCTGATAGCTATCTTCTCCTTTTTGTCAGTGACAAAGCAGGATTCCTTGGTAAAGATTACCTAGTTATCCTTATCGCAAAGCTTACTGATGCTTAAAAGATTATGCTTCAGCCCTTCAACATATGCGACTCTTCTGAAGGAGGTTTTACCATTAGAGAGTACACCAAACCCTCGGGTATGTCCTTTTCCATTTCCTCTGAAAGTCACAGAGGGGCCCTTCTCTTCCTTGTATTCAGCGAGCAGGCTTTTCTTTCCAGTCATGTGTCTAGAGCATCCGCTATCGAGATACCAGATACCCTTCTTAACCTGCATTACAAAGGAAGATTTGTTTTTCTTGGGTACCCACTTAACCATGTGTACACGTTTGTCAGTGGAAGTAGTTGGAATGGAAGGTTCAGCAATCTTCGCAGCATTTGAAGATTCAGCTTTGTCAGTCTTCACTTTGGTTAATTTCTTAACCTCAGTGGTCTTCTTTGCCTTGGGGGCAATGATCTTCACCTTAGCTATCTTTTCAGCTTTGGTGGCTGTGGGGCACTTACTAGCAATATGATCAGTGAGTTCACAGTTATAACATTTCCTATAACTAAAAGTAGTTCTAGGACCATTTGAATGCTGAGCTTTAGATTTTTAATTAGAAGTACCAGCACCAAGTAAGCTATTGGCTTTTGAAATGGGAGGAACATTCAGTTCTTCGGATTTCTTACCAGAGACATCCACTCTGATTCTAGGAGTAGATCGCTGAATAGATCCACGCTTAGTAGATCCAGAGATATGATTCCTTGATCCAGAGGAATGAATCACTAAAGCTTTAGAAGCATTCAGCTTAGGTACTAAAGTACCCTTCTGAGGATTTTGGTTAAAAGCAATTCCTTTACCTTTATCTTTAAATACAGAGGTAGGTTTTGGATAAACCATTTTCTCTTTACCTTTTGAAGAGGTAGAAATTTCCTCAGGGATAGGCAGTCTAGAGGAGGAACACTGAGAGGATGAAGTATCAGCGACTGAGGATACGAAAGTTCCAAATAAGAGCATGGAACGATCAGTGGTTGATTCTAGATTATCAGCTTTGTAACCAAGACCACGTTTATCACTCAGGGGAATCTGAGACTTAATTATCTCAGTGATCTTTGTTGAAGAATTACACCATCCTTCAACAGTAGCTTTTTCAGCTCTTAATGCAGCGATAGCTTCTTCGCACTCGATTTTGACTAGCTGATTTAAATGCACTTGATCTTTAAAGTCTTCTTCAATTTTAGAAAGATTTTCTATTTGAAGGTGACAGTTTTTAAGTTGTTCAGTGAGATCAAGGTTTTGATTTTCAACTATAGTTTTGCCATTCATGGGTTCATATAAACTTCTAGTCAAGAGATCGATTTTACGAAGACTATCAGCTTCATCAATATTTGCAATATTTGTAAAGAAGGAATGTGATACCTGAATAGCAGAGGTTGAAGTGGAGGGTATGTCTGAACTTTCTTCCTCATCTTCAATCTTGGCCATAAGACAAAGATTGGCATCATCATCTTCAGAGTCAGATGATGATTCTTCTTCATCAGAGGCAGCCCAATCATAGTTGGCCATCAGGCCTTTGCCTTTCTTCTTAAAGCTTTTCAGCTTCGCATACTTTTCTTTCAGCTTGGCATATTTGTCATCTTTATTCCTGGGAATAAAGGATTTCTTGGGAAACACTGAGTTTCTCGAAACTTTCTTAGACCTGCACTCGTTAGCGAAATGTCCTATCTTTTCGCAGTTAAAACAAGTAGCAGTAGCCTTATCAACAGGAGCTGATGATCTTGGCTTGTCAGTAATGGAAAGGGGTTTGTTCTTTCTGAACATTTTATTTTTGGCGAATCTCCTGAACTTTTTAGTGAGGAGAGCCAAAGATTCATCATCATCTAAAGAGTCAGATTCTGGTGACCTTTCAGAGTTACTTTCTAACTCAGTGATAGTGACCAAGGGTCGCTGAGTAGAAGGTTCCTCTGAGATTAAAGCAACAGGGGTGCTTTTGGAATCTTTTACAAGATTCTTCTTAAGATAACTCGATTGCTCATGATTCAGCATCGTGTCATATAAGGTAGCAAGGGTCATTGATCTTAGATCCTTTGACAGCTTGAGACACATAGAATAACTGTCCCAGCTTTCAGGTAAACATTCTAAAAACTTTGTCAGCACTTCAAAGTTAGAATATTCCTTACCAACAGTTTTTAGATCTATTAATAAACAGTTAAAACGTTGGTGAACTTCAGAGAGAGTTTCATTCTTACCACAGATGAAACTTTCGTACTGTCTTACCAGGTTGATTTTCGAGAGTCCTGGACTTCAGAAGTACCTTCATACTGAACACATATTGTGTCCCACATAGCTTTGGAGGTTTTCAGGTTCATGACGGAATGGTAGACTTCGTCAGGAAGAGCCATGGATAGTATGGATCTGGCTTTTGTGTCGATAGCCACTTTCTTCTTATCTACGTCAGTCCACATATGAACTTCCTTGGGTATCAGCCTTTCTGGAATAGCAGGTCTATTCTCAGCGGCTGGTACTGCAGCATCAATTCTTACAGGAATATATGGGCCGTTTTCAAGATAATAAGGCATAGTAGGGTCTACACCTTCTAAGAAGAGAATCATCCTATTTTTCCATAGATTAAAATTATCTCTGGAGAATCTAGGGGGTTTTGCAAGAGAACCATTGTCGATATAATTTGTGTTTATGTTGGTAGCCTATTTCAGAAATAGTAAGGAAGAGACATCTTAGTATAGATCAGATCTTGTTTATGAGATTAAACAAATCTGCTCTGATACCACTTTTTGGTCCCAAAGGGCTATACAAGTTTGTAGAAGGGGGGTTGAATACAAAAACACAGATTTTACTTTTCTAAATTGTTTATTGATAAATCATTAACAATTTACAGCTTGTTGCGGAAACAAAATTAAGGATAAACCTAAATCTAAACAAGTTGGAACACTAAGTTTCTTGCACTAAGAAAGAGAAGGAAATTACTAATAATAACCTATATCAAGATAAGAAGGATGAACTTGTCCAGAGTTAGCAAGTTACTTCAAAATGAAGTGAGTTCTTCTTCTTATATACTGCATGCATTTAATGCATGGCAGTTTACACTTTACATGTGGCAGCAGCTGATTGGTTGCACGTCATTGACCTTTGTTGACAACCTTAGTAGCCGCATGTTTGAACAGTGTAGTATCAGAGTAGTTGTACGATTTCAGACAATAAGGAGGTTCTTTTTCTGACATATCGTACGGAGTCGTGCAAGGGTGGTTAAGACAAAAGTCCTTTGTACGGAGGACTTCATGATCAGCTTTTCGTTGATTCAGCGGTTTATCATTCTATATCAGCGAATGATAAAGTTCAACGATAGCTAAAGTCTTGTACTTGATACTTCACGTTGAGTGGACAAATCTGAGTCTTCGCTGATCCGCATCAGTTCATTAGGAGACTTGTCGCTGGTTCTTGAGCTTGATCTTCGACTTCAGCGTAGAACCTATGTTGACGTGAAACTTGTCTTCAGAGATCATAAGTAAACAGCTAACTTATCTGCGATCACCATAAGGACTGAACAGACTCAGAGTATCATGGTGAACAGTGTTCGCTGAATGTTTAATCTAAAGAGCGAGAGTTCCTATCAGCGGTACTGTAAGATCTTAGTACTTATAAGCGATAGTGAAACTCTGATACATATTGTTTACATACAATTTTCACTAAGTATATATGAGAGGGTCATTATCAAATCACTGAGGGTTTGGATCAACAAAACCACGTTAGATCAAAAACAACGAAAATAAGCTCAAAGACGTCGCAATAATTATCAAACCGTCACTAAAAATCCAAATCCGTAACAAAAAAAAATTCGCAAACCGATCGTTGATAAGTTCGCATCTTACCGGACAATTAAATTATCGGGTGACGAGACGTGCGGTAACTCGGGTACTGACGAGAACTTACCAACCAAAACTTACCAAGCGATTGAGTTTCTTGCACCAAAGAAAACTTTCCTGATGGTATCCGGGTAAAGTTGAAGTTACCGGACAAAAAATTTGACTTACCGGATAAATTAAGAGTGTACTTACCGGACGACAAATCAAACTTACCGGGAACTTATCCGGATGCGAATAAAATTGTGACTTACCGGATAAAGAGAATTGAGACTTACCGGACGAAAATGGTTCCCGAATAACACACTTTCCAAACAAAGCTTACCGGTGGAAAAAGAACTTACCGGATGAACATACTGTGATTGTCAAGGAAAAAAAACTAATTCATGCAAAGTATAATAATCAAACAATAGAATAAGGAAAAATTAATCAGATGCTTACTAATTCATTTATGTATGTGTGTCGTGTATGGAAAAGAAAAGAAGCATATGATGGTCAAAGAATTAAAAAAAACTCAAAAGTCAACAAATGTGGGCTGATTGGGATAGTTACCGGGTAAACCAAAAACGTCCGGTAACACAATATTCCGGTAAAGCTAAAAAGAAATATATCTGGTAACCTTAAAATTCTATCCGGTAACTTTGTGTTACCCGGAAAGTTGAGAGAGAGATAGACTTACCCGGTAAACTTAATGATGATCCGGTAACCACGGGTGATTGAGAAACATGGATAGGGTTGCTTGATTTTACTCCTGTAGGGTTAGATTTTGACCAAAAACACAAAAACAAACATACCCAAATCGATTTTAAGTAAAACATATCCTATTTTTCAATAATCACCGCAAAAACTTAAGAACACTACCAAAACTCAAGAATTGATTTTAAATTGAAAACTTGATTCCTTTGAGAATTGATATAGATGCAGATAAATAGCAGATTAAGAACGATTAAACAATCAAGATCTAACAAACGAATTATTAAATCAACGAAAGAACTTTGCAAACCCGATTGATGAACGATTTTCTTCAAGAAAAAACTGCAGTATGTCGAAAATAATCTGGGTGCCTTCTGGACCTCAAACGATTACTCCAACCGTTCAGAATGTAAAACAGCATGTCTTGAAGCTACTGTTCAAATATCACGACGATCCGACGGCTCAAACTTCGGGAATAGGCAAAACGGCTCGCTGCATTTTCCAGAAAATTCAATACGAATTTTATGCTTTTTCTTGCATTCGTTCGATTTTTTTCGTATCTTCAAATCACCGATTCTGCTCTGATACCAATTGTGAATCCCAGTTTGACAGGTAACAATCAAATTAATGAGCAATAACAAGAACAATTGATGATTTCAACTTGCCATCCCTCTCGTATTCATTCAACGTATCGTTCAGAGAATATTACAATCAAAGTAAAGAACGATTTCTTAACAATAAGCTCTCTAATGTATCTCTTGAATGCTCACTCTAAACTGATTTTGTCTATATGAAATCTCTAACCTAATTTCTTAACCAAGACCACTTTATATACTTGGACCTAATACAATCAAGGCCCAAGCCCATTAGGCTAAACTAAGCCCAATAATCAATATTAAGGCTTTTACAATAATAATTAAACTAATTACGCTCTATATAGTTATTTATATATCTTTCTAATATGTAGGACATTTATGGTCCTAACAGGAAGAGTGACCACGCTCATACAATGTTATTCTCACAAATCTTAACAATCTAGCAAAGTTCACTCGAACATTTTTTTTCCCGACGATACTACGACTACTTTAATGGTCTTTCATCCAGAGCACTACATTCGACCACATGTTCCCACCTCTTCCCGAAAACATAAAATATGATTTCGAAGAACGACTCACTAAAAGGTGCAAGCTTTAGACCAGTCGCAGAAAATAGGTTTCCCACACTTGAACCATAACATATACCATGATCCTTTTTATCATACCCTCACTAAGAGTTCATATGCCTACCAATGACATAGCTTTAGATTTTTGCTCCTCTTTTCCGGTGTCACTTACCAACCTTCTTACTCTCGGTTTACCCACTTATTCAGAAGTACTATCTTCACCTCTTTACGCTAGCATGAAACATAGATCACCCAACAACACCTACTCCATTTTTCGGCCATCTTAACTGTGTCGATAGTACGTTTACATTACTATGCCTAACCAAATAGTTGTTCCACAATTCTCACCCGAGACAATCAGCCAGTCATCCTTGAAACAACACCCACTGCTCGAAAGCACCTTGCGTCTCCCGTTCTCCAAATAGAGTTAACCTACTCACCAGAATTTCTTTATACCCAGGAATATTTCAACCTTCCCAATGAATTTTAAATCTACAACACAACAACACAAACTAATTGAATATGGCATTCTCATCGATATCCACTCGAAAATAGATGAACTCACCCAAAATTCAACACAATCGTGAAGAATACATGCTCTTCCTTTAGGTAGTCGCCAACTATCACCTTTGTTCTCAAACAGCAACAACACAATACCGTCTGCAAATCCAGACTTTAATCAAGCATACTTGCCATTCTTGATTACCTCCCATAAATCTCCAAACCAGGATTCACACCTAAACTTATCACACATTACAACATAAGTCCACCACTCAACATAACGGAAAATCATTATCACAACAAGGACTTACACAACTCCCTTCGCATGAAATGCAACCAACTTTCCCACACAGCCATCACACTACAACAAATTCTTCATGATCCCCTTTTCACACACAATAGATACCGTTGTCTTCATACCAATCGTAACACCAATATATGAAGTAGAGTCATTTAACGCCTTTTCTTTCTCGAGTCTAGATGAACCACAAAATCATGATCATCTAATTTACTCAAACAAGTCCGCTTTTCTCGTGACTCATCATGATCTACTTTCGTTATGCTAAACACTTAACGCCTAAACGAATCATCAAAAACCCTCCTAGGAAATCACCTACCCACACCGGTGATCTTGCGCTTTCCTAACGCCCATACGAGGTGGCCTAACCTCATGGCATTACACGCCTTTTCCCAAACGACCTCTTACATCCACACCAAACAGGGTTACTTCTCAAGTTTCACTCTCCAGACAATGCCTTCAACTTGGGATAATATTAACAACCGCAGACCTCAATATCAATAGACAACATGATGATGTTTCCATAATTTCCCCGATAACCAGGATTTCCAACGGAACCCACTTCATCCAATGCATCATAACCAACTTTATACCCCACCGTTCTCCTTGAGGAAAACACAAGACTTTTCTTAGCGCAAAATCTAATTACAAGACTACCCCAAAACTCAGGATCAAAGCCGACAATATTTCATTAAGTACCGTAACGCTACTTATTAACATGCTACCATTAGAATCACTTCAACAACTTCGAACTTCACCCCAAACATAACGATTCCCAAATAACCAAGCAAGAGTCTAAACTTCAATCATACTAACATTTCCGAATTCATTGCCCGAGACTGCTATTCACCACCCTCCTCTAACGGAAACATGAAGGTCATAACTCCACCATATTATGCTCAACCGATAATTTCAGCTCCCCAAGCCTTTCCTTACCCTCAGTTGTAATATCCTCCCTGACCTAGCGAGTTTATAGCCTTCATGCACGATGACACAACGATTGAAATCATTTTGCACATTTGAAAATTCAATAGATACAACATCATAAAACAAGCTTGAGTATGCATGACACAACACCACTCAAGCTGAATAGTAAAACACAGCGACCGCAAGGATCGCGCACATGCAACCCCACTATAATACACAACCTTTTCCAACCACATCAATGTCGGCACAACACAATGTGTCCAATGAAACCTTTCCAATACGACTAGAAAAGGTCTGAACGAAATCACTTACACAAAGTGGGTCAGTCGACTCTCACACTCATTTAAATGATAATAGCGTGTCAATACTCATTTTGGTTATAAAAACTTTGCAATTAAACGTTTCCATGATTTTTGCAACGAAGATTCTCTCAATCATGAAAAAGGGAGAAATAATTCACAGATCACTAAGTTCAAAGTTTTATCGTGCAACGAAAACAAGTTTGTCTTTCTCTTTAAAAACAGACGCTTGTACGCGCCAACTTATTTCCTAAAACAAGAAGAAATTTATTATGTACGTATATATTTTTAACATGAAATAGCTCTGGAAACATATTTAAAGACACGATGCACGAAACTCAGCTTGTAATTGAAGGCTATTCACTCTAACAAGGTCAACCGTTATACTCACAACAATTTATCCTTAACGCTCTACTTTGACCAACAGTCACTTTCTCACCCTTGCAACAACTTGTTGTACAAGTGCTTCACAACCCACCTATTCGACCACTCCATACGGTTTCCAAATTGACCAATTACATCACTTTCTACTCATGTGCTTACTTCAGTCAACACTGGCATCTTTCCTTCATTACCTTGCCACTAAACGGCTTGACTAAAGAGTCAATTGTTCGATTCCTTCACCCGATCTTGAATCGAAGCCTTCAAGATTCCAATATAGTCCTCACTTCCTATCCCCAACTGATCGACACCTCAATACCAAAAATAGGGACTCACTAGAAACTAGGAGTTTACCCTTAATCTGTCATTCATCCCATCGAAGCCATAAAATTACACCCCTAGTCGGCTCATTAACATACGAAACAACACTTATTCTACAAAGTATAAACATCACGTTATAAGTGATCTCCCATGACACGTCAGCCGCTTTGCTACTAATTGTCAGGTTCGAACTTTCTACATACTGTCATACTCACCACTCATCCCAACAAGAGAGGTTGAGTACACCCATGAACCTGTAAATTCATAATAACATTGGCGAGACGCGATTTTGAATTTACCTTACATGAGGGTCCACACTACCATTGTCGAGATTCTGTACGATTAAGGTCTTTCCTATTGGCTTCCTATATCTCAATTATGTCTCCCTTACTCCACAGTTTAAGTTTAGGCCCATCCGGTCACATAAATCCCTTAAACTATGGCTCTGATACCATTTGTAACAACCCAAATTCCATAAAATATAATTCATAACATTACAACCAAAAATGGTCCAAAAAATACACAAAATACATCGATCTCAACTCTAGGTACGCAACGGGTAAACACCTTCACAACTGAGATGCTACAGGAAGCCCGACAGTGAACTACTAGCCTCCACTAGACTATACATCTTTTACAGCGTCACCCCTTTCCATCTTCTTCAGATGAACCCCCAACCAAAACTCTTACTAGAAAATGGTTTTAGTTTTGGAAAAGCGGGGTTTGACCAAGAGGTCTAGTGAACTCCCTCTCGAAAACAGTTTAACAATCCACATATAACAGTTTGCAAACTTCCATAAAGGCCCATCAAAATCATTTCAACCAGTCAACATCACAGTGTTCATAGCCACCCATCACCTCATCGTGATGTCCGCAATCGGGGCCCCTAGTAGATCCCCATGCCGCCCCAGTAGATGCCAGTCCCTTGTGCCAAGAAACAGATTCAAGGGAAACACCAAAACTAAACTCCCAAGGGATGTAGACAATCCCAAGGTACACTAATCCCACTGTGAAACCCAACTCCAAATCAATATACCACTTCATAAGGAACATGTAAACAACTTGCATGCATTAATAAATATTTCCAGATCATGTAATGATAAATCTTTTCAAAGTGTTTAGTCATGACATCATGCTCAATACCATATTCAGTTATGAAAACTTTAGCAAAACAATTTATTTGCACAAAAGAGTTTAGGGAACTCACCTGAGCTTTAATAAATCCACACACGCCTTGAAACACACTTTAGCTCAAACCGAACACCTGAATTAGACGTCATAAGAATAGTGTTAAACCATCTAATTACATCCCAAAACATCACTACTAAGTACCTAAAGCAACCCCCCAATCGACGTTTCGACTCTAGACCCAAAAAACGAAGAAAACCGAAGAAGGCGCGCAAATAGTGACTTGCGACACTTACACGTGGCTTCAACCCACGTGGTAAGCGGCGAAAGTTCCTGTTCGTGCCTCCCAGGTCTGCGCAACAAATTTCAGCCCGAAAACTCAACCCCAAGACCCCCAAAATGCTCCAAATCGATTGTACACCTCCTAAATCGATAGTTTTTGATAACTAAACCTTTAGGAATCAAAAACCAACATCCAAAACACATTTACCCCAACAAAATCCATCCAAAACTCATCTTTTTAATAACCCATCTTTCCAAAATCAAAGAAATGAAGAAGCCTTAAAAGCATACACCATCAATGGTGGTTTTTTGTTCACAACCAAAATGAAAACCAACAATATACCAATAAAATCCCATAATTCTCATTGAGTTTTGTCCCAATACACTTCAACAATCAAACCCCCCAAGATACACATTATGAATCACACCAACACCATAGAAATCAAAGGTGAGGATGCTTACCTTGAAGGAGATGGAGAGCACTTCACCAACATCAACTTCCTTCTTCAATTCTTCCATGAAAGCTCCCAAATCCTCTCTAGCCTCCTCTCCTAGTCTCCAGAACATTTCATATGAAAAATGGAGAAGGATTTAGGGTTTTTACCCTTTTTATTTTCCAGATTTTGCCACCAAGTCCTAAAAATTCTACACTTCACACTTTTGCCCCACAATTTCCAAAAGATTCAGATTTTATGGACATGAGGTGGTATATCACACGTTTCATTCTTCCCACTACGAATATTTCATCTTTGTCATCTCAGTCAGATCTCCCTTCATCGTCAATCTCTCATCAACTTTCTGACAATAGAAAATTGAAGAGAGCGAGAAAATGCAAACTAAGATTGCCCAAATTTCATTATCTATTTTGTTATTTCTCTACATATGTTGCATGTCAAAGTTAATAAACAAGTTGAACATTTCATGGCCCTTTTTGGAAGCAATTCATCTGAAGGATCTCATCCGACCACATTCACTACTGAGGATAGATTAATCATCATAAAGAGAAAAAGTTTTAAAAAATCTATCGACTCATCTTTACGTATACTATCCTCTAAAGTTGATGATCTGCTTGCTTCCTCTAGTGTGCTGTTGAGGGAGAGAAATTCAAAACCATTCCTTCCATCAACACTGAGAAAGCAATCGATTCATCAACTTAGGGGGAACAAGGAAGGAACTCAACATTGCAAGGTGTGCAAAGGAGTAAATCAACAACTTAGGGGGAGAGAGGAAAACGAAAGCTAACTCCTAAAGAAGACATGATTCAAAGAAAAGAAATGAAAGAAATTGCGATGAGAAGTGAAAGAACTAACCATTTATACCTTTAACCTCCAAAGAACTTTGATCTGAAGCTTTTGTAAATCTTGTAAAACATCTTTCGATAATATCTTGTGAGAATATAAAAGAAAGTTTGATTTACTTCTTACTATGATACTCCTTTACTTTACCTTTTTCATTAGATGTATTAGCCTTTGTGAGCCGAAGAAAAGAAACTAAAAGAAAAGAAAAAGAATGGAAGAAAACAAAACAAAAAGCCTTAGAAAATGAAAAGGATAAAATAACAAAAAAAGGCTAAAAGAATCCAAAAAATGGATCAACAAAATTTTATGATTTCAAATTATTTCTCTTATGAGTTTTGGTACCATTTTATTCCAAGTGTTTTCCAAAAAGACATCTATTTGTATTGACAAATAGGGGGAGATTGTTAGTGTCAACCATTAGATTTGTGAATAATAACATTAGACATCTAACTATATAACACTTAAAAATACAATATTGCCCTTTGCCTCAAAATGAATTGTAACAACCCATAAATCAAACATGCAATAAATGGAATTAAATCCCAAACGGGTCCCAATTAAATAATAAAATTTCATAATCTGAACATTACAGAGTCTGAATAACCAAAATCTAGTAGCGGAAACTTACTCCCACAGCCGAGAACTACTCTAAATTTAAGCAATACTAAGTCTAGATCCAAAGTGCTCAATGTGATCTCGCCTCCAACTCTAGTCTTCACAGTTTCTCCTTACCCTTACTTGAAGCACCGCTAGAGCGCTTCCCTGAAAATGGTTTAGTTTTAAAAAGCAAGGGTTAGACCATGAGGTCTAGTAAATTCCCTCTGAAAACAGTATATATGCATAAAATAATACGTTAAAAGCCATAAGGCCCAACGTTAAATCCATACATACAAGGGTACTTGCACAGTGTTCATAGAACGCGCACAATCACAAATAACACGATCGGGGCCCAAGCAGACTCCCCTCTAGCCTCGTATCGGGGCCCAAGCAGACTCCCCTGTTAGTCCCATTTTGACAAGGCAACGATTCATATATTGTAGATACTGGTAACAAGAAGATAGATAATAGACAAGGTGTTTTATTCAAGATGAAAGCAACCTAGAGAGAGAATGGATCTCTCTCTAGAACACACACAAACACCTTGGAGGCTACATTGCAATGGTCACTCTTACAAACCCTAATTACACACACTTATCAATATATACCCCCTTGTTACATAGTTAAGCCCAAGCCCTTATAACATAACCCAAGCCCATATTACAATTAATACCCCTTTACAAAACTATCTTATAACTAGGACATTTTGTGTCCTAACATCCCCATTTCCCAAGTGTGCAGGAAACAGATTCCATACACACTGTGCCACCATAAACTCCCAAGGGATCGTCGGATCCCAAGGTACACTAATCCCACTGTACAACCTGACTCCACATAGCATACAAGACAAGTTAACAGTAAACCAACAATGCATGCATCTTCATAAAACGGCTCATACCATGCGAAATAAGCATTTCCAAAACATACTTTCATGCGAGAAATTTATAAAAGTTTATAAATAAAACATACTCGCATTTCATACCATGTTCAGTGATAAACCATAAGTTTAACGAGTCATCACATTTAGAATAAGGGTTCAAGGGAACTCGCGTGTTCAACGTATTTTGCTAAGCACACGCTTTACTCTCGAACGCACCGAACCCAACACCTAAAATTTACCAAACATTTGTCAATAAGCCAACCATTCAGAATAGAACTAACCTGGACACTCTCACTACTGGAAATGCCCCAAAGTCAGGACTGCCAAGGACCCGAAAAACCATTATCCAGAACACCCAGTTTTCCGGATCCCTTACCCAGAAACAATAGATACCGGAGAATCCTCGCATCCGACATCCGGGCACGGTTCCTATCCAGAAAAGCCATTCGGAGAACTCATCCGGACGCTTATCCGGAAATTCCACTATCCGGATACCCAGGAGTCAGGAAGTCGACTCTATCCAGACTAAACTATCCGGAAAACAACCTCTTCCGAAAACTATGGCGACATCCGGAATTTATCGAACTGTGGAAACCCAAAGTTGACATAAATCAATACTAGGGCACGATTTTACTATACAAACTTCTAGATAAACGTTTGGGTCGCATTTCCAACTTAAAACACCCAATAAATCCCATAACAATACATTAATCCATTCGTTGATGCAAAACCATAAGTTTTTCTCATTTAAAGAACACAGACTCCAGATTCATGTGTTTTTCTCATTCTCAAATTGTAACAAGACATAAGAGGCTGTGAGGAGATTAATAACTTACTTGGAACCGAATTTCTCCAATAATTTCTTGCCAATTCCTTGCAAGACTTCAGTTTCCTTCTCTCCCTCTTCTAGCTCTTGATTTTCTCAGCCGCAATAAATGAACAATGATTTTTTTCTAGGGATTGCTTCTCCTTATATATCTTTCAACAAAATACCACTTTAGTCCCTCCCTTTACTAGCTTTATGCTTTAGCCACCATCTTTTATACTTTAACCACAACTTCACCATTTCATTATAATTAGGACACGATTATTACAACACTCCTCCTTAAATAAAATATGTCCCCGGAATTCCTTGGTAGAATAGATGCGAGTACTTGGCCCTCATCTCAGATTCCACTTCCCAAGTCGCGTCTTGACCCTTGTGAAATCGCCAATGCACCATTACTAGATTAATCTCTTTGTTCCTCAACTTCTTCACCTTACGATCCACAATTGCTTCGGGCTCTTCTACAAAGTTTAGTTTCTCATCCACTCTCACGTCTTTCAGCGGCACGACCTTATCCAAGTCCACCAGACACATTCTCAAGTTAGAAACGTGGAACGAATTGTGATTGCCCTGCAATTCATCGGGCAGGTCTAACCTATACGCCACTTCTCCAATCCATTCCGTGATTTCAAACGGTCCGATGTAGCGTGGACTTAGCTTTCCCCGTTTCCCAAAACGTACAATTCTCTTCCATGGAGATACCTTTAACAACACATTATCTTTGACCTGAAACTCTACGTCCTTCTGCCTTTTATCTGCATAACTCTTTTGTCGATCGCGAGCGGCCTTCGACATATCTCGTACCTGGACTATCTTATCCGAGGTGATTTGTACAATCTCTGGTCCATCCAGCTTCCTTTCCACAACCTCATTCCAACATAAAAGTGTTCGATATTTCCTACCGTAGAGCACCTCATATGGCGCGACGTTGATGCCTGTATGATAACTGTTGTTGTAGACGAACTCGATCAACTGCAGGTGTTTCTCCCATGAACCTTGAAAATCTAGGGCACATGCCCTTAGCATATCCTCCAACGTTTGGATCATATGCGCGCTCTGACTATCGGTCTGAGGATGATACGCGGTACTCATCTTGATCCGTAACCCTATTTCTCTCTAGAAGCTTCTCAAATTTGCAGAGGTAAATCTGCTATCTCGATCCGACACTATGGATGACGACACACCATGACGGGTCACTATCTCGTCGATGTACAGCTTCGCTAATCTTTCCAATAGGTACACTTCCTTTATGGATAAGAAGTGCGCCGATTTGGTAAGTCGATCCTTGATCACCCATATCGCGTCATAACCCTTTGGGGTTTTAGGCCAGACCCGACCGTTGAAACATTTCAATCCCTGACTATCCTCCACCAAAGAGGTTGCTTGTCCTACCATCCTTTCTTTCTTAAGATTCTCTGTTGCTAACGCTTCAGCTTGACATTCGCCAATAATTAAATGTCACCTCGGCCCTCATGGCCACAATCCTTGGGGTCTCATTCGTTTCCTTCCGACTCAAAACGTCGGCCACCACATTGGCCTTCTCTGGGTGATACTCGATCTTGCAATCGTAGTTTGTCAACAACTCGATCCACCTTATTTGGCGCATGTTCAAGTCATTTTGATCAAAGAGATGACAAAGGCTCTTGTGATCCGTGAAGATCTGAAATTTCTTCCCACAGAGATAATACCTCCAAAATTTCAAAGCGAAGATGACGATCGCCAATTCCAAATCATGAGTAGGGTAGCGCGTCTCGTGATCTTTCAGTTGCCGAGAAGCATACGCTATCACCTTTCCGTGCTGCATAAGAACACACCCCAATCCTAGCTTTAACGCATCAATATACACCACAAAAAGTCATCTGAACCATCGGGTAGTGACAACACCGGCGCGCTACTCAACATATCCTTCAGCTTCTGAAATGCTTCACCATGAGCCTCCGTCCAGGAAAACTTGATGCTCTTCTTGGTTAAAGAAGTCAATGGAGTGGCGATACGTGAAAACTCCTTGATGAACTTTCGGTAGTATCCCGCCAGCCCGAGTAAACTTCGAACTTCCGACGGATTCTTAGTTTGCTTCAATCTTGGATAGCTTCTATCTTAGATGGATCCACCATGATCCCCTTTTGAGACACCACGTGTCCAAGAAACTGCACTTACCTCAGCCAGAACTCGCACTTGGAGAACTTTGCGTAAAGTTTCTCTCGCTTCAAAAACTCCAAAACTATCCGAAGATGATCCTCGTGCTCCTTCTCGGATCTCGAGAATACCAATATATCGTCTATAAACACGATTACAAACCAATCTAAGTAAGGTTGACACACCATGTTCATTAGACCCATAAAAGCTGTTGGGGCGTTAATTAGACCAAATGGCATCACCAAGAACTCATAATGCCCATACCTAGTCCGGAAGGCGGTTTTCGGTATGTTCTTCTCTCTTACCTTGAGTTGGTGATAGCCCGACCTCAAGTCTATCTTTGAGAAATAACTAGCTCCTTGCAACTGATCGAATAGGTCATCATTTCTTAGTATCGGATACTTGTTCTTAGTCGTAAGCTTGTTGAGTTCACGATATTCTATGCACATCCGTATAGTCCCGTCCTTCTTCTTCACGAAGAGTACCGGAGCTCCCCACGGCGACGTACTCGGTCGAATGAATCTCTTATCTAAAAGCTCCTGCAATTGAGTCATCATTTATTTCATCTCAGAAGGCGCTAACCTATAAGGCGTGTGCGCTATTGGTGCAGTTCCAGGTACCAAATCGATTATGAACTCGATCTGACGATCCGGGGCTAGACTCGTTAGGTCATCCAGAAATACCTCCGGGTATTTCCTTACCACTCTCACATCCTCCACCCCACGCTTCTCATTCTTAGCATCTACTACATCGGCTAAGAACCCTTGACAACTTTTCCTCAAGCATCTCGTAGCCTTAATCATCGAAATAAGACTAGTTCACTATCTCGCCGGTTCCCATAGATCACTACAGAGCCCTTATCGGGTAACTGAACCCGAACTAGCTTCTTATTGCAAACAATACTAGCGTTATTCTTAGCTAGCCAATCCATACCTAACACCACATCAAACTCTCCCATTGCCATGGGATACAACTACATAGACACTAGACTTCCTTCTACGTCTATAGCACAATCCTCTACCACATCTCTAATACACACTCGATTAGCATCTGCAGTTTCGATCTCTAATGCCCTCTCCAAATACCTAGGTTCACCCCAAGCATTTCACAAAAGCATGCGATACAAAAGAGCGATTCGCTCCCGAGTCAAATAACACTTTGGCACACAAAGTGTTTACCAGAAATGTACCTGTCACAACATCCGGAACTTCCTCCGCCTCTTTCGTTGTCATGTGGAATGCACGTCTCTTCGGACGCGCCAGTTCCGCTCCCTTCGCAGTCCCCCTGCTTCCCTGACGTTCACCGAACTGTGCTGGTCCCCCTTTCTTCAGTTGTGGACAATCATACCGCATATGACACGTTGACCCACAGTGGAAGCACAATTTCCCGCTTGGACAATCCTTTGATACATGACTGGGTAACCCATACCGGTAACACGTCCTGGAGTCAGCCATACACTCTCCCCGATGCACACGATGACACTTCTCACAAGGCTTGCTTAACCCTCCACGGTTTCCACGGTTTTCTGGCCGAAAAGTCTTTACCTTCTTTGCATCATTCCTCGGTCCAGCCCACTTTCTTTTCTCTCCACCCCTCTCCGCCACCTGACGGTTCTTCTCTTTCTCTATAAATTCGATCGCATTTATGGACGCTTGGAAGGTAGTGGGGTTTCTCGTTGAGGCCAATTCCCTAATGCTGATTTTCAATCCATACAGGTATCGCTCCACCCGCCGCTCTTCAGTCGGCACTTAAAGTTCAGCAAAACGGGATTTCTCTATGAACTTAGAGGTATACTCCCGCACCGTCATCTCCCGTTGCTCCAAACTCAGGAATTCTTCTTCCAACTTTTCATTGCCGCAAGCGTGCAGAACTAAGATCTAAACTTCCCCACAAACGTTTCCCAGGCCATCTCCTTAGCCGTTGACGACCCCTTTCCACCTGTCTCAGCATCCCACCAGTAAACAACATCAGATTTCACATGGACAGGGCAAACATTACCCTGTCACCATATGCGCACTTGTAGGTGTTGAAGACCAGCTCCATCTCCCAACCCATTTCATTGCCAACACAAAGTCACACTCTCCCTTGAACGTAGGAGGTTTGCATGAAGCGAACGCTTTATAATTGCATCCAGTCAGCTTCCAAACTTTGTTTCTTTCAAATTCAGTCAGCTCTTCTTGCAACACTGACCCAGTTTGGATCTCTGAGGGCATCATCAGTTTTCTTTGGTTCAATTAGCAAAATAAAATTAACAAATAAACAAATATTACCTGAACTTTGTCGTGTCTAAACACCTGCATTTGGATCACCTAGAATTTGATCTATTGGATAATTCAATGTCCATCGCTGAGCAGGAGCTTGAATCTCTATCTCAGAACGGATTTCAGGAGGTGCTGAAGAAGAGGCTTCAGCAGCAATAGTGTCAGGTATATCAGGAAAGAGTTGTTGAGGTTCAGATGATGCTTCGTTTACTGATTGTTGATTAGAGGTGGATGGATTTTCAGAGGTTGAAGGTTCAGAAGGAGGCAAAGTGTTTATGGGAATAGCTAAGACCCAAGAAGAGGACTCAGCTTCACTTGTTTGCATGCTAGGAATGATGATTGGGTCATCATCAGCGATTGGTATGTTGACCTGAGGGTCAGGGTTGAAATTAGCTTATGAATCCCCATAATGAGAAAAATATCCACTAATTCAATTCTTCGTTTTCAGCAGTAGGTCTTGCATTTGCTGAGTGGGATTCATCAAAGGTGACATGAATGGTTTCTTCTACAGTTTGTCTTCTCTTGCTGAAGACGCTGAAGGCTTTGTGTTGATCCAAACCCTCAGTGATTTGATAATGACCCTCTCTTATATACTTAGTGAAAATTGTAAGTAAACAATATGTATCAGAGTTTCACTATCGCTGATAAGTACTAAGATCTTCCAGTACCGCTGATAGGAACTCTCGCTCTTTAAATTAAACATTCAGCGAAACTGTTCGTCATAAATGCTCTGAGTCTGTTCAGTCATTATGATGATCGCTGATAAGTTAGTTGTTTACTTATGATCCCTGAAGACAAGTTTCACGTCAACAAAGGTTCTACGCTGAAGTCGAAGATCAAGCTCAAGAACCAGCGACAAGTCTCCTAATGAACTGATGCGGATCAGCGAAGACTCAGATTTGTCCACTCAACGTGAAGTATCAAGTACAAGACTTCAGCTATCGCTGAACTCTATCATTCGCTGATATGAAATGATAGATCGCTGAATCAACGAAAGCTGATCATGAAGTCCTCCGTACAAAGTACTTTTGTCTTAACCACCCTTGCACGACTCCGTACGAAATGTCAGAAAAGAACCTCCGACTGTCTGAAATCGTACAACCACTCTGATACTACATTGTTCATCCATGCGGCTACTAAGGTTGTCAACCAAGGTCAATGACATGCAACCAACCAGCTGATGACACGTGTAAAGTGTATACTGACTTGCATTAAATGCATGCAGTATATAAAGAGATGAACCCACTTCAATTGAAGTAACTTGCTAACTCTGGACAAGTTCAATCTCTTATCTCAAGATAGGTTATTATTAGTAATTTCCTTATCTCTCTTAGTGCAAGAAACCTTAGTGTTCCAACTTGTTTAGATTTAGGTTTATCCTTAATCTTGTTTCCGCAACAAGCTGTAAATTGTTAATGATTTATCAATAAACAATTTAGAAAAGTAAAATCTGTGTGTTTGTATTCAACCCCCACCCCCCCCTTCTACAAACTTGTATAGGCCTTCGGGACCAACAAGTGGTATTAGAGCGGATTTGTTTAATCTCATAAACAAGATCTAATCTAAGATATTTCTCTTCCTTGCTATTATCTGAAAATGGCAACCAACACAAACACAAATTATATAGACAATGGTTCTCTTGCTAAACCTCCCAGATTTTCCAAAGATAACTTCAACTTATGGAAAAATAGGATGACACTCTTCTTAGAAGGTGTAGACCCTACTATGCCTTACTATCTCGAAAATGGTCCATTCATCCCTGTAAGAATTGATGCTGCAGTTCCAGGCGCTGAGAATAGACCTGCTATTCCAGAAAGGCTGGTACCTAAGGAAATCCTTCAATGGACTGACGAAGATAAGAAGAAAGTGGCTATAGATACAAAAGACAGATCCATACTATCCATGGCTCTTCCTGACGAAGTCTACCATTCCGTCATGAATCTGAAAACATCAAAAGCCATGTGGGACACAATATGTGTTCAGTATGAAGGAACGTCTGAAGTCCAGGACTCAAGAAAGATCAACCTGGTAAGACAATACGAAAGCTTCATTTCTGGTAAGAATGAAACTCTCTCTGAAGTTCACCAACGTTTTAACTGTTTAATTATAGATCTGAAAACTGTTGGTAAGGAATATTCTAACTTTGAAGTGTTGACAAAGTTTCTAAAATGTTTACCTGAAAGCTGGGACAATTATTCTATGTGTCTCAAGCTGTCAAAGGATCTAAAATCAATGACCCTTGCTACCTTATATGGCACGTTGCTGAATCATGAGCAATCAAGCCATCTTAAGAAGAATCTTGTAAAAGATTCCAAAAGCACCCCTGTTGCTTTAATCTCAGAAGAACTCTCTACTCAGCGACCCTCGGTCACTATCACTGAGTTAGAGAGCAACTCTGAAAGGTCATCAGATTCTGATTATTTAGATAATGATGAATCTTTGGCTCTCCTAACTAAGAAGTTCAGGAGATTTGCCAAAAAGAAAATGTTTAGAAAGAACAAACCTCTTTCCATAACTGACCAGCCTAGATCATCAGCTTTTGTTGATAAGGCTACTGCTACTTGTTTTAACTGCGAAAAGACAGGACATTTCGCTAACGAGTGCAGGTCTAAGAAAGTTTCTAGACCCTCAGCTTTTACAAAGAAATCCTTTGTTCCAAGGAATAAAGATGACAAATATTCAAAGCTGAAAGAAAAATATGAAAAGCTGAAAAGCTTTAAGAAGAATAAAGGCCTGATGGCTGACTATGATTGGGTTGCTTCTGATGAAGAAGCATCATCATCTGACTCTGAAGATGATGAAGCAAATCTATGTCTTATGGCCAAGATTGAAGAAGACGAAGAAAGTTCAGACATTCCCTCCACTTCAACATCTGCTATTCAGGTATCACCTTCTTTCTTTACCAATATTGCAAATATTGATGAAGTTGATAGTCTCCGTAAGATCGATCTCTTGACTAGAAGTTTATACGAAGCCATGAACGGCAAAACTGTGGTTGAAAACCAAAATCTTGATCTCGCTGAAAAGCTTAAAAACTGCCACCTTCAAATAGAAAAGCTTTCTAAAATTGAAGAAGATTTTAAAGATCAAGTATATTTAAATCAGCTAGTCAAAATCGAACGAGCAGAAGCTATCGCTGCATTAAAGGCTGAAAAAGCTACTGTTGAAGGATGGTGTAATTCTTCAACAAAGATCACTGAGATAATAAAGTCTCAGATTCCCCTGAGGGATAAACGTGGTTTGGGTTACAAAGATGAAACTCCAAAAACAACCACTGAGCGTTCAATGCTTAAATTTGGAACGTTCGTATCCTCAGTCGCTGATACTTCATCTTCTCAGTGCTCCTCGTCCGTTACACCAATCCCTGAGGAAACTCCTACCTCCTCAAAAGGCAAGGAGAAAATGGTTTATTCAAAACCTACCTCTGTCTTTAAAGACAAAGGTAAAGGAATTGTTATTTACCAGAATCCTCAGAAGGGTACCTTTGTACCAAAACTGAATGCTTCGAAAGCTTCAGTGGCTCATCCCTCTGGATCAAGGAAGCAGATATCTGGATTTATTCAGCGATCTAGTCCTAGACTCAGATTGGATGTCCTTGGTAAGAAATCTGAAGAACTGAATGTTCGTCCCATTTCTAAAGCCAATAGTTTACTTGGTGCTGGCACTTCTAATTTGAAATTAAAAGCTCGGCATTCAAATGGTCCTAGAACTACTTTTAGTTATAGGAAATGTTATCACTGTGGACTTACCGATCATATTGCTAGTAAGTGCCCCACAGCCACCAAAGCTGAAAAGATAGCTAAGGTGAAGATTGCCCCCAAGGCAAAGAAGACCAACCCCGGTGCAAATCAGGTCAAGGTGAATTCTACCACTGAGGTTAAGAAATTAACCAAAGTGAAGAAAGACAAAGCTGAATCTTCAAATGCTGCGAAGACTGCTGAACCTTCCATTCCTACTACTTCCACTGACAAACGTGTATACATGGTTAAGTGGGTACCCAAGAAAAACTAATCTTCTTTTGTATTGCAGGTTAAGAAGGGTATCTGGTATCTTGATAGCGGATACTCTAGACACATGACTGGAAAGAAAAGCCTGCTCGCTGAATACAAAGAAGAGAAGGGTCCCTCTATGACTTTCGGTGGAAATGGAAAAGGACATACCCGAGGGTATGGTGTACTTTCAAATGGTACAACCTCCTTCAGAAGAGTCGCATATGTTGAAGGGCTGAAGCATAATCTTCTAAGCATCAGTCAGCTTTGCGACATGGATAACAAAGTAATCTTTACTAAGGAATCCTGCTTTGTCTCTGACAAAAAGGAAAAGATAGCTCTCAGCGGTTATCGTTTGGAAAATGTTTATGTAATAAACATGGACTCAACAACCACTGAGAACTCCTGTTTCTTCTCAAAGGCCTCATCTGATGTCAACTGGCTATGGCATAAGAGGCTATCTCATCTAAATTTCAAGACACTGAACACTCTTTCTTCAAAAGAGTTAGTCACTGGTCTACCTCAGCATTCATACGCCAAAGAGTCGTTATGTTCAGCTTGTGAAAAAGGGAAGCAGACCAAAGCAAGCTTTAAATCAAAGCAAGTTTCTTCAGTGTCATCTCCTCTACAACTACTCCATATGGATTTGTTTGGCCCTGTTAACAAACAATCCATCGCTGGAAAGAAATATACGCTGGTCATAGTTGATGAATTCTCTCGCTTCACTTGCGTAATGTTTCTCCGTTCTAAGAGTGACACCCCTGAAGAACTCATCAATTTTGTTCGGAAGATGGAAACCCTGAACAATCTGACCGTTCGTTCAATAAGGAGTGATCATGGGACTGAATTCAAAAACAGTTCTCTTGATTCCTTCCTTGAGAGTAAGGGTATTTCTCACAACTTTTCTTCAGTGAGAACACCGCAACAAAATGGAGTCGCTGAAAGAAGAAATAGAACAATTATTGAAGTTGCACGTTCAATGCTCAGCGATTCTCACCTGCCTACTCAGTTTTGGGCAGAAGCTGTCAACACTGCTTGTTTTACGCAAAACAGGTCGCTGATAGTTAAAAGATTCAAAAAGACAGCCTATGAACTTTTTCATGGGAGAAAGCCTTCAATCAGCTTTCTTCACATCTTTGGATGTCAGTGTTTTATACTGAACAACAGACATGCACTTGGAAAGTTTGATCCTAAGGCTGATGATGGAATCTTTCTTGGATACTCCTCAGTTTCCAAAGCCTTTAGAGTCTTCAATCGTAGAAGACAAACTGTTGAAGAAACTATTCACGTCACGTTTGACGAATCCAGTTCAGCGAACTCTAGACCGTCCGCTGATACTGAAGAACTGAATCAATGGATGTTTTCTCATCTTGGTGATTCAGAAGATATTCCCACTAATGCTCATCCAGTAGAAGATGATAGTCCTATCATTCCAAATATGCAGAACAGTGAAGCTGAAACTTCTTGGGTCTCAGCTGTTCCTATAAACACTATACCTAACGCTGAACCAAATGTCTCAGACATTCCATCTACTTCTCAGCAATCAGTGAATATAATGACAACTGCATCCATTCCTCTCTTGGCTGACACTCCCGACGTCGTTGAAGCTTCATCTTCAGCTCCTCCAGTTCAAGTTGAGTCAACGTCTCACGCTCCGGCTCAGCGATGGACTATAAATCATCCAATTGATCAAATTCTTGGTGATCCAAACGCTGGGATTCAGACTCGACGAAGTGCAGGTAATATTTGTTTATTTGTAAATTTTATTTCACTAACTGAACCAAAGAAAGTAGATGATCCCTCAAAGATCCAAACTGGGTCAGCGCCATGCAAGAAGAGCTGACTGAATTCGAAAGAAACAAAGTTTGGAAACTTGTTCAGAGACCAACTGATAAAGCAGTAATAGGCACTAAATGGGTCTATCGAAACAAGTTGGACGAACATGGTACTGTAACCCGCAACAAAGCTCATCTTGTTGCTCAGGGATACAGACAAGAGGAAGGTATAGATTATGACGAAACATTTGCTCCTGTAGCAAGACTTGAATCTATTCGTCTATTCTTACCATATGCTGTACACAAAAACTTCAAAGTACATCAGATGGATGTTAAGTCAGCGTTTCTGAATGGAAAGTTGAATGAAGAAGTGTATGTGGAACAACCTCCAGGATTCTCAGATTCTAAGCGTCCAGGTTGTGTTTATAAACTGGATAAGGCACTTTATGGCTTGAAGCAAGCTCCACGTGCATGGTATGACACTCTTTCCACTTATCTTCATATTGAAAAATTTGAGCGAGGTAAGATCGACAAAACTCTATTTTTTTAGAAAAGTGAAAGGTCATATCATTCTAGTTCAAATATATGTTGATGACATTATATTTGGTTCTACTAACCCTGGGCTTTGTACTCGTTTCGCTGATAGAATGAAAGATGAGTATAAAATGAGCATGATGGGTGAACTAACATATTTCCTTGGTCTTCAGATTAAGCAAACTGAGAAAGGAACTTTCATAAATCAGGGAAAATATGTTAAAGATATGCTGAAGAAATTCGACTTAACTGAAAGTTCAGCTATGAAAACCCCTATGGCACCACCGCTGACACTTGATAAGGACACTAAGGGTGTTCCTGTCAATGTCACGCTGTACCGTGGGATGATCGGCTCACTATTGTATCTTACAGCTAGCCGACCCGATATTATGTTTGCAACATGCTTGTGTGCACGATATCAAGCTGAACCTAAGATATCTCATATGAAAGCTGTAAAGCGAATCTTTCGATATCTTAAGGGTACAGCGAATCTAGGTCTTTGGTATCCCAAAGATTCAGGATTTGATCTAACCGCCTATTCAGATAGTGATTTTGCAGGTTGCAAAATGGATAGGAAAAGCACCACAGGAGGATGTCAGCTCCTGGGTGGAAAGCTGGTAAGTTGGACAAGTAAAAAGCAAAATCCAGTGTCCACTTCCACAACTGAAGCTGAATATGTAGCTGCTGGAAGCTGTTGTTCTCAAGTCTTGTGGATGAGAAATCCACTACTAGACTATGATCTTCAGCTCTCCAAAATTCCAATCTATTGCGACAGCACAAGTGCCATCGCTATAGCAAACAATCCAGTACTACATTCAAAGACCAAACATATAGAAATCAGATATCATTTTATCATAGATCATGTGATGAATGGTGATATAGAACTTCATTTTATCCCAACTGATTATCAGTTAGCTGACTTATTTACCAAACCTCTTGATGAGACAAGATTCAACTTTCTCATCAGCGAGCTTGGAATGCTGAACTTTGAAGGATAAAATCTTCAGCGGTTCACATTGATCAGCGAAAGGATAAAATCAACTTGTATAACCCATTCTATCATCTTCTCTCTGAATAAACTTGATTCACTGATATCAAGGTATGTTTACTCTCTCTGACAATCGCATGAAAATGCAAGATTTCAAAACAAAATGCATCGCTGAATATCTCTTCCTTAACAGCGATATTTTTGAAATTTCTTAAAACCTTCACTGAATATTTTCATTCAGTACTTCATGTTTTCAAAAGTATCTCTGAGTTTTTCAAAACCTCAGAGACAACTAAGAATATGAAAGGACAGTTGTGACGTCATTGCAACGGATAAACCCCGGCACGTTTTCTCTTCCTGACACACGTTTGCACGTCTCGTTCATACTTCCAATCAAATGCAAACACGTGTCCGTGTCATGATGAAAATCTTTTCCCGCTCAAGATTTTCTCTTTCTAAAATCTCTATATAAACAAATTCTTTGTTTATATTTTTCTTTTACGCGATCAATCTTCCTCCGCAAGAAAGAATTCACTGTTGCATTTGTGATTTCAAAAACTTCAAGAACTGTTCATCATCTTCTTCATCAAACATCAATGTTAATATGTTCTTATTTATTACCGAATGCGTATAACTTGTTTCCGATCTTCTCATTGTTTTAACAAGATCAAACAAAAGAACTTCGTAAAATGAAATCACTTTCTTTCGTGGTTTTAGGAACACAACCATTTCATGGTTGTTCTTCAAGTTTAAATGCAAAATCTTAAACTTGTTCTTCATTCGTTTCCAGAATCTATTTCTTCATAGAAAACTGGAAAACAAGAAAATGGGTTTTACATTTCGTTTCAAAATCAAGAAAAACCCTAATCTTCATTAAGACATTTTGCCTGAATGAAATGGATAAAATTCGAAACATCTTATTGGAAATTCTTTCCACATTAAGATCATTCTTATTTGTTAACATCTTTGGTTGAACTGTTAATACAGACAAATGGCCTCGTCTGACCTTCCTGCTACCGCTGAGAACATCTCCGCTGACTCTGAGGAAGTGGAAATCCTCAAGGCACCACAAGTCAAGTTCAAACTTGATCAACTAGACTGGACTAAGATAAACAACCTTTCTGCGCTTCTCGAGTTTCCTCCTCGAAAGCAAGTCACACATCTGACTGATGCTGTGAATTTCCTGAAGAATTGCTGCATTTCAACAGCCTTGACCATTTCACCCCCTGCAAGTCAGCTGCTACTATCTCAGTTCTGGTACTCTGCCAGACACTCTCAGCTACCATCCGCCAAAGATCCCTCCAAAACAGTTGATTGTATCCTCTGCGATACTGAATATGGCACGATAAAGATCACACCCGCCATCATTCGCAAAGCTCTGAACTTTCCCATCGCTACAAAGGAAAAACCTTTTGTTCCTTTCCCTGACCATAAGAAGATCGCTGACAAAGAAGCTCTTATTGCATTTTTTGATGCAATGGGTTATGTATGGGAAATGGGCAGAGACAAGAAGCCTGAGAAGAAGCTAACACTGCTGAAGAAATCGAAAATGCCCAGCGAGATGAACTTCATCTTCGCTCACCTTATCAGCTGCATGACTGCCAAGACCGGCTCTTCTGATCAAGCCGCTCAACCTCAGCAAGCTATGGGATACGCTCTGCTGAAAGGTCTGCACATTGACTGGGCATCTCTCATCTATGATGACTTGCTGCAAAGAGTAGACTCTGCCGCTGACAGGCCTGCTTGGGTTCCCTACCCCCGATTCATCAGCGCTATCTTTCAATATGGCCTGAAGGACAGCTACCCGTAAGAGGGCGATCTAAAACTCTCTCTCAGATTGGCCCTAAGGTACTCGACTTCAAACCTGTTGAAAATGAGGTACGTCTTTCTACCCTCTTAACTCTTCTCAACCCTTCTTCTTCTACTTCTGTGGCTCCTTCAGCGACAATACCCATCGCTGATACCCTGGCCACAAAATCCTCTCCTTCTAAGAAAAGGAAACATTCATCTACCCCACTTGATTCTAAAAGGATCAAGAAAACAAAGGAGCAACCCCAGCAATCTCATGCTGAAGACTCCTCAGCTCTTTCTGCAGAGCTGAAGGAACGTTCAGTGGTACGCTCTGCCACACCTGAACAAGCCATCCCTTTTATCCAAACTTCAGTGTCTCTAAACGCTGAGGTTACAAACTTGGAACCTACCCAACCTCCTTCAGTCTCTCAAAAGACTGATGAAGTGATGGTATGAAAAAGAGGGGGAGAAGAGCGTTGAAGATCTCGCCAAGAGCGCTGACCTTTCCCATGATGAATCTATCAGGGGAGAGAAGACGGATGCTGAAGAAACCACCGCTGGACCTCAGGGAGATGAAAACCCTGAGGAAACCGAGAAGCTCGCCTCTGTATCTGAGGGGGAGCAACTCGAAGAAGAAGCTGAGAAAACTGAATCTGAAGCAGAAGATGATGAAGCCGTCGACATCCCTGATGATGAACCATCTTCTTCTCCAAAGAATGATAATGATAATGATGATGACGAAGATGACAATGACTTCTTTATCGTCAAACCTGCTCAAAAGATCAAAGCTCTTAAGGGAATCTCGATAAATGAACCTTCAGGGGAGCGGACAAAGACAAAGCCCTCAGCCTCTGGAGCTGAGAAAGGCAAAGGCAAAAGCGTCGCTGAAGATGACAATCTGATGATCTTGCTTGAAAATCCGGTTTGTCAGGTATGCTAAACATCTCACTCCATCCCTCCTCTATCATACCTATCAGTTCTACTACCCAAGCCTATACACTTGAACCAATTCCCTCTATCTGATTCTACCCAAGTTCATACTCGTAAGATCGTTGTGTTTCAGCTAGTCCTCTCCCCTGTTTGAGGATATCGCTGAAGGCTCCACAACTGCGACTTCAATAATACCAGCTGCTGCTGAAGAAATAATCCCAGTCTTAGATTTAATCTCTGAGACTGATGAACCAGAAGAACAGCTACTCTCGCACAATCGCAGACCTTCCTTAGCTCCTCAAAAGCTAAGTGAAGAGGATCAGAAAAGAAGAGAGGAGATAATAAAGCGCTTCGAGGATTAGCGAATCATTCTGAGGCGTGATCAACTTCCTTCAGTTCCTCCAAAGTTCAGAATTTCCAAAGCTGAATACCAGGAACACCTCAGAGCTGAACGCCTACTCGCTGAAAGAAAGGAAGCTGAAGAAAAAGACAGAGAATACGCCATCAAACTTATTCAACGATCAATAAAAGACTCCAAGCTGAAAAGAGTTCCCATTGATGTTCAACGTCAGCTATGGGATGATGCTCAAGAGATCGTTAGAGAAAATACTAAGGTCTCTGATACGACTTTGGAATGGGCTAAACAAATGCTGACCTATCGATCTAGACCATCCAAAATCGTCAAGGCAAACATCAGAGGAAGACTGTACGCTAAAGTTCCTGTTGTTGAAGTGGACGTCTACAGAGATGACGAAACCAAGCAAACTTTCTATGCTACTACCTTAGAAAAGTTTGGTCTCTCTGAATGGTTAGAAACAAAATTAGCCATTCAGGGATCGCGCTCAAAGTTCAAAAGCCATGTCGAGAAGATCTTAAACAAACAGATCGACCTGCTTTCATCTGCTGTGGATATTCCTCCTACTCTTCCTCAACCAAGAAAAGTCCCTGATAAGAAAAAGAAAGCCTCTGATTCAGGTCCTCATATTCGGAATGAAACGGGCATTGGTTTCTCTCGTGCTGAAATTGTTGGCCCTGATGCCGATCTCTCAATGCTTGACACCTCTCTACCTCTTGGAGAAACATTCATTCCTGGCACAGTTGTAAGTGATCCCTATGGTATATTCTTTTTAGACTACTATGGAAATCATCACTTTCAACGTATCTCTGAGCTAGACATCGCTCCCATCGAACAACTCAGAGATCTCGTATACTGGTGTGAAGTCAGACGCAACATCAAAGCTAGACACCTGAAGCCCTTGATTTTTGAAGCAGCTCTGAAGAAAAAGAATCAAGGAGAAGATGTCCCTGACTGGATGATCCCCACATCAAAGACCCTTGATGAACTTCTCATTAAGGAAGAACCTTTATAAGCTGATATGATCGCCTTTTCTCTATTGTATCAGTTATTCTTTTGTACTTGTAATTTATTTCGCTTGTACTTGTAATCTTTTCATTTCTCTTTGTATCCTGATTCAAAGTTTTAAAGAAAGATTTCAGCGAATGTACTTTACTCCATCAGTACTGAAAAGATCCCAGAAAACAGTAAAAGGGACAAATATTTTATGAGTTCTTTTTATCCTTATGTTTTCATCAAATAGCAATTTTCTTTGTTGCTATGTCATAATCAAATAGGGGGAGATTGTTGATCCAAACCCTCGGTGATTTGATAATGACCCTCTCTTATATACTTAGTGAAAATTGTAAGTAAACAATATGTATCAGAGTTTCACTATCGCTGATAAGTACTAAGATCTTCCAGTACCGCTGATAGGAACTCTCGCTCTTTAAATTAAACATTCAACAAAATTGTTCGTCATAAATGCTCTGAGTCTGTTCAGTCATTATGATGATCGCTGATAAGTTAGTTGTTTACTTATGATCCCTGAAGACAAGTTTCACGTCAACAAAGGTTCTACGCTGAAGTCGAAGATCAAGCTCAAGAACCAGCGACAAGTCTCCTAATGAACTGATGCGGATCAGCGAAGACTCAGATTTGTCCACTCAACGTGAAGTATCAAGTACAAGACTTCAGCTATCGCTGAACTCTATCATTCGCTGATATGAAATGATAGATCGCTGAATCAACGAAAGCTGATCATGAAGTCCTCCGTACAAAGTACTTTTGTCTTAACCACCCTTGCACGACTCCGTACGAAATGTCAGAAAAGAACCTCCGACTGTCTGAAATCGTACAACCACTCTGATACTACACTGTTCATCCATGCGGCTACTAAGGTTGTCAACCAAGGTCAATGACATGCAACCAACCAGCTGATGACACGTGTAAAGTGTATACTGACTTGCATTAAATGCATGCAGTATATAAAGAGATGAACCCAGTTCATTTGAAGTAACTTGCTAACTCTGGACAAGTTCAATCTCTTATCTCAAGATAGGTTATTATTAGTAATCTCCTTATCTCTCTTAGTGCAAGAAACCTTAGTGTTCCAACTTGTTTAGATTTAGGTTTATCCTTAATCTTGTTTCCGCAACAAGCTGTAAATTGTTAATAATTTATCAATAAACAATTTAGAAAAGTAAAATCTGTGTGTTTGTATTCAACCTCCCCCCCCCCCCCCCCCCCCCCCCCGTCTACAAACTTGTATAGGCCTTCGGGACCAACACTTTGGATAATGAGGAGTCTCCTAGAAATATTTCATCGTCAGCTTTGGGATCGAACTTTCCAAGGGAATCTCTGTTGTTTAAAATGAAGCCCTGACAACCAAAGATATGAAGAAAACTAATATATGGCTTTCTTCCATGGAAAAGTTCATAGGAAGTCTTGTTGAATCTTTTGACGATCAACGGCCTATTTTGAGTAAAACAGGCAATGTTGACATCTTCTGCCCAGAATTGAGTTGGAAGATGAGAATCGTTGAGCATTGACCGAGCAGCTTCGATGATCGTTCTGTTCCTTCTTTCAGTGACTCCATTTTGCTGAGGTGTTCTCACCGCTGAGAAATTATGAGAAATGCCCTTGCTTTCAAAGAAGTTATCAAGAGAACTGTTTTTGAATTCAGTTCCAGATCACTCCTTATTGAGCGAACAATCATATTGTTCAGGACTTCCATTTTCCTGACAAAAGATATGAGTTCTTCTGAGGTGTCACTCTTAGCACGAAAAAACATTACCCAGGTATAACGAGAGAATTCATCTACTATGTCTGTAGTATATTTCTTTCCAGTAATGGATTGTATGTTGACAGGGCCAAATAAATCCATATGGAGGAGTTAAAGAGGGTTTGTCACTGAAGACACTTGTTTTGACTTGAAACTAGCTTTAGTTTGTTTTCCTTTTTCGCATGTTGAGCAAAGAGATTCCTTAGCATATGAGTGCTGAGGCAAGCCCGTGACTAGTTCTTTTGAGGAGATAGTGTTCAGCGTTTTGAAGTTTAGATGAGAGGGCCTCTTATGCCATAGCCAGTTGACATCTGATGAGGCTTTGGACTAAAAACAAACGTTCTCAGTAGTTGTTGAGTCCATGTTTATTGCATAAACATTTTCCAAGCGGTAACCGCTGAGAGCAACCTTTTCTTTCTTGTTAGAGAGAAAACATGCTTCCTTAGTAAAGCATACTTTGTAGTCTTTAACACATAGCTGAATGATGCTAAGAAGACTGTGCTTCAGTGCTTCTACGTAAGCAACTCTTCTAAAGGTGGTTGTACCATTTGAATGTACACCAAACCCTCGGGTATATCCTTTCCCGTTTCCACCAAAGGTCACTGAGGGACCTTTCTCTTCCTTGAATTCAGTGAGCAGGTTCTTTTCTCCAGTCATTTGTCGAGAGCATCCACTATCAAGATACCAGATACCCTTCGAGACCTGAAAACAAAAGGAAGATTAATTTGGAATTGGTACCCACTTTACAATGGGTCCACATTTGTCAGTGAACGAAGAAGTGGAAGGATCAGCAGTCTTCATAGCATCTGATGATTCAGCGTCAATGGTAATCTTCACTTTGGTTAATTTCTTAACCTTAGTGGAATTTTTCACCTTGGCCTGATTTTCACCTGGGGTGATCTTCTTTGCCTTGGAGGTAGTCATCCTCACCTTAGCTGATTTCTCAGCTTTGATGGTTGTGGGGCACTTACTAGCAATATGATCAGTAAGTCCACAGTGATAGCATTTCCTATAGCTAAAAGTAGCTTTAGGACCATAGACATAAGCATTTGATAATTTTAAATGAGCAAGGTCTGTACCAAGAATGCCTTTACCATCAAATATCAGAGGAACCTTGGGTTCTTCAGATTTCTTAGCTATTACATCAACCCTTATTTATGGGGTTGATCGCTGAACATGTTCAAGGATCTTAACTTTTGAGATTGAAGGTTGAGTAGTTGGAGGTTTAAACTTTTTCAGCTTTGGCACTTTGGTACCCTTCTGAGGATTTTGTAAAACAGTTTTTCCTTTGTCTTTGAGTTTGGGGCTCAAAGAGGATTTTTCCTCAGGGATTGAAGTATTAGAAGAAGAGCACTGAGATGATGAGGTGTTAGGGATGGAGGAGATGAACATTCCAAACTTAAGGATGGAACGATCTTTGGTTGGTTCTTCTGTGTTAGCATTAAAACCAAGACCACTTCTGTCATTGACAGGGATCTGAGCACCGATTATCTCAGTGATTTTTGCTGAGGATTTACACCATCCTTCAACAGTAGCTTTCTCAGCTTTCAGTTCAGCGATAGCTTGTTCGCGTTCAATGTTGGTAATTTAATTTACATAGACCTGATCTTTTAAACTTTCCTCAATTTTAGAGAGTTCTTGGATCTTTAAATGGCATTTATTAAGCTGTTATGTTAAGTCTAGATTTTCTTGTTCAGCTTGGGTCTTGCCATTCAAGGCATCATATAAATCAATAGTCAGTGAATAGATAGCGCGAAGTCTATCAGCATCAATGATAGCTGGAGTAGGAGAGATTGATAACTGAGAAGTGGAAGTCGTGGAAGGAACGTCAGAGGGTTCTTCCTTCACTTCTTGAATTTCGGCCATAAGACAGAGATTGGCCTCATCTTCTTCATCAGAATCTGATTCCTCATCAGATTCAGCCCAATCGTGTTCTTCAACGATCAGACCTTTACCTTTCTTCTGATAGTTTTTCAACTTCAGGTATTTTTCCTTAAGTTTAAGGTATTTGTCATCTCTAGTTTTAGAGGTTGAGGAGTGTTTGAGAGATGAAGAAGGCTTGAAAACTTTCTTTGATCTGCACTTACTAGCAAAATGTCCTTTCTTTTCGCAGTTATAGTGATAACTCTATTTTTAGAGTTATTATTTCCATTTATTTTCCACTTTATTTTGTCAATTTTAGCCATTTCACTTCTAAAAACCCCCATTCTTGGTTTGATTTACGAAAACGAGCAAAAGGAGTGAACCATGGTCTTTAATAAATTATTTGGGGAAGTTTTGGGTGTTTTCACGATTTTTCATCCGCAGTGACGTATACAGTGCCCACTCCGGTTCCCCACTCTTCGAGCTGGTCAAAAAGAAATCAAAAAGAAACTTTTAGTTGGGATCTAATTTTCTGGAGGAGGAAGGTTCAATGACAGAGAAGCTGAGATTTGGCTGTTACAAGTGTTCCTCAAGGCTTCACATCATGATTGTACCTTTGTACTTGCAAAAGTTGACTTCTAATGGACCATTGGGTAAAAAGGGCTATACATGGAGGATTGAAGTATTATCCTTTGAGCTGATTTCTGCGTCTCCCTGCAGTCCTTGCACCTTGGAAAACCCTTTTTGTGTAAAGACCAACACCTCCTTCTTAGTATAAAAAGGGGTGTTGGGTCTCATTTATTCCAACCATCTATCTTGCAATTTATCTAGCATTTCCTTAAGTTGTAAGCTTTCATTTACTGCAGTAACTTAGCATTTAATTTCAGTAATTTATTTTCTGTTGTAGTTCGAAATACACAGTGCAGGGACGACTTCTCGTTCCCCACTGTGAGCAGTTAATGCAAATTACTTTCAGTTTTATTATGTGCAATTCTTCATCTTTTGTTTTCTTTACTTCGGAAATGTTAGGCTAAACATCCTTTGGGATGTAGGAAGGAGAAGTACCTGGATTTTATCAAAAATGCTTGAGTAATCTTTATACTTAGAATATTTGTTGTTTTGGTCTTTCATTCTCGATATTTACCCAAGGATGCGAACAAGCTGATCACTTGCAAGGATCTAAAGTCTAGTTCTTAACTTAGAAATAAGTAGAGCGCAGTGACACGAGCTTGAATGATGCTAGGGGATTCGAAAGAATTCTTTTGACACTTACGAAAGTGAGGTCGGCACAGTGAGCTAATCTCTGCCCACTGGAGTAGTAGGCAAGCTAATTTGTGTATTAAAAACACTTAGAGTATTTGTCTCTACACATTCCATCGAGGCCTGAAAAGGTCCATTTAGAGATTACCATTGACAAAACAACAAGTACTAAGAGTATGGGATTTTTATCTAACGGTGTGAGTATTTTGTAACCGGGCTTTTCTAGCGAAAATGTCCACCACGAATACGAGGATCACTCTAAGGACCGAGTATTTGAGATAAATTTTAGGGAAAATCCAACCTGCATTCCTCCTTTTTAGCATTTAGTAAATCGTTTCAAGCAGCTATTTTACCAAACCAAACCAAAGTATTATTTTCCTCTCTAGTTGAAACTTGTAAAAGGAGCTCATGAGAACCGTATTGTCTTGATTGCCCAGTCTCTGTGGATTCGATTCTGGTATTTTACCAACTATTACTTGTTGTGACGATCATAGTGGACAGTGTACACTTGCACTTCCCACTGTGGACAGTTTGCAACCCACTGCGATTAAAACACACATTTCGCACGTATCAAGTTTTTGGCGCCGCTGCCGGGGACTGGCGTGATTTTAAATCTCAAGACATTAGTTTTTGTTCGAGCCCGAGTAACTAGTTTTTCTAAGCTGTTCGTATTGTATGCCACGGCGACAACTCGAACATTTGGTTCCAATAGATCTCGAAATAGAAAAAACGTTGCGAAAAACACGAAGAAGCAAGAAAACAAATCGACAACCTCCTGTGATCCCCACTGTGAACATGGCTGCAGTACCGCCACCTATAGTGGAGACCACAATCACGATTGCCGATAACAAAGATCGAAAAATACGGGACTATGCTACTTCCGGAGTTGGTGATTTAAGCTCCGGAATTTTGAGACCCAATATTGTTGCAACGCATTTTGAACTCAAACCGGTGATGTTTCAAATGATCCAAGCCATGGGTCAATTTGGAGGATCGCCATCTGAGGATCCGCACTCGCACTTAAAATCTTTTTTAGAAATGACCGATTCCTTTCAATTGCAAGGTGTTAGTGATGAGGCATTAAGACTAAGGCTTTTCCCTTTTTCATTAAGGGACAAAGCAAAATCTTGGCTGAACGCACATGCACCTCACTCGATAACCACTTGGCAAGAGCTTGCCGATAGATTTTTGCAAAAATACTTTCCTCCAACAAGGAATGTTAGATTTCGAAATGATATAATTTTATTTAGGCAAGAGGAAGATGAGGCTGTTTCGGATGCATGGGAACGATTTAAAGATTTACTTCGAAAGTGCCCACATCATGGCATCCCACATTGCATCCAATTGGAGACCTTTTACAATGGTCTTTCCAATGCAGCCAAAATCATCTTAGATGCAACAGCCGGTGGAACATTTACGAGTATGACTTACAACGAAGGATATCAAATCTTAGAAAAAGTGTCCAACAACAATACCGAATGGTCAAATCCGAGAGCACCCATGTCTAAGACCAACACCATAGATTCCGAAGCACTCAAAACCATGAATGCGCAATTAGTGGCCTTGACAAAAATCGTTTTAAATCAAAATCGAGGCCAAGTCAATTCCGCAACCCATCTCGCTGATAACTGCTCCCTTTGTGGAGAGGAGCATGTTTTCGACTATTGTCCAGCAAACCCCGAATCTGTTAATGTCATAGGGACCAACCAAAGGAACAACCCTTATTCGCAGACTTATAATCCAGGTTGGAGAAATCATCCGAATTTCTCTTGGTCCAGTAATCAAGGACTCCAACCCCAAGGACCGAGTCACATCCAGCAAAGACCATACAATCCCCCGGGATTTCAGCAACATCACAGTGGGCAATCCCCACATCACAGTGGGCAGTCCCCACAACCATACCAACCACGATCCAACCAACCAGCTGAGGCTCAACAATCGATCGAGTCGATTCTCAAAGGTTTTATGAATCAAACCCAAGCAGCCATTAGGAATATAGAGACCCAAGTAGGACAGCTAGCCGTTGAAGTTAAGAATAGACCACCAGGAACGTTACCGAGTGATACCGAGCAAGCTAGAGTGATAGGAAAAGGACCAGAACATGTCAAGTCCATAACTTTAAGGAGTGGAAAGGATCTGAAAAATATCATTTTTGAATCTGATGATTCGCCTCAAAAACCCACTGTGAGCACCACAGTGGGCACTCCTCAAGTCACTGTGATCCCCACAGTGGGGACCGACATCCCTGACCTTCCCACTTTTGGACCTGTCCCAAAGACTACTGTTCCAAAGCCAATACCACAGCAAACTCAGATTGACCCACGAAACATTCCATTTCCTCAAAGAATGAAGCCTAAAAATGTCGATGTTCAGTTTAAAAAATTCTTAGACATTTTTAAGCAACTTCACATTAACATACCCTTGGTAGAAGCTCTCGAGCAGATGCCAAGCTATGTTAAATTCTTAAAAGATATTTTGAACAAAAAGAGGAAGTTGGGTGAATTTGAAACTGTGGCTTTGACCGAAGAATGTAGTGCCCTCCTAACAAGCAAGATTCCACCTAAGTTGAAAGACCCGGGTAGTTTCACCATTCCATGCATTATAGGAGGACAAGAAGTAGGCCAAGCACTCTGTGATTTAGGAGCTAGTGTCAACTTGATGCCTTTGTCCATTTTTAACAAGTTAGGGATTGGAGAGGCTAGACCCACAACCGTGACATTACAACTAGCCGACCGATCCATTGCCTACCCCAAGGGAAAAATAGAAGACGTTTTGGTCCAAGTGGATAAATTTATCTTCCCCGCCGATTTTCTTGTTTTAGATTATGAGGCCGATAAAGAAATCCCAATCATCTTAGGACGTCCGTTTCTTGCAACCGGACGTACTTTGATCGATGTGCACAAAGGAGAACTCACGATGCGGGTTAATGACCAAGAGGTAACTTTCAATATCTTCAAGGCCCTTAAGTATATGGAAACCGAAGACTGTTTTGCTTTAAGTTCGATTAATGGAACCCACCGTCTTGACACAGTGCCTACAGTGAGGAGTGAGAGTGAGCACTCCGAATCTGAGAGTGATAACACTTTTGAGGATGAGTGTAACGAGATCTTGGCAGCTTTTGAGCAGCTAGATTTCAAAGATAGACATGTCAAACTACCATCCAAAAATCCCCCTGACTTGAATTTGAAGCCGTTGCCTTCCCACTTAAAATATGCCTACCTCAATGAGTTAGAAGAACTTTGTCATCACTCCGACATAAATGCAAAAACCAACAAGGAGAAGATCAAGTGGTGGCCTGACCAAAAAAATCACTCATGGAGAATTTGGGGAGGGACAAAAAGTGCTACTTTTTAATTCAAGGTTAAGGATGTTTCCGGAAAATCTAAAATCACGATGGAAAGAGCCTTACACTGTGGTCAAGGTAAGCCCTTTTAGAACTCTGGACTTAATGGCTCCTCAATCCGGAAAAATCTTCAAAGTCAATGGGCAAAGGGTGAAGCACTTTCTGAACAAAAGTGCCCACATTCCATCCCACTCTCCACCTCGCTATGGTTAGAGAAATTCACCACTGTTTGTAAATAATTTATTTCAGTATTGTTGTCTTTTTTTTTATCTTTAGTATTTTTAATTCTGCATGGTAGTTTATTTCGATGTGTGTAGGAGCATTTTAGCACTTTTTGGAACAAAGAGGTTCGCAGTGGGCAAGGCTCAGGTCACTGCACTCCCCACTCCCCATCTGACGAATGAAAGGACCATTTTTGGGGCCCAATGCTGACAAGCTTTCACCTTTTGCTGCCATCAAGTCTACTTTTAGGCCATGTTGTCATAGTTCATCATTTCCCAAGCAAAGCTATCATTGTCCTTCCTCTCCCTCTCTCCTAAAACCGGCGGTTTCCCCCCAATTTTGACAAGAAAACATTTCCAAAAACCACCTTAACCTCTTTTGCTACCAAAATTTACCCAGCAAACTTTTTCTTCTTCATTTCTCTCTCTACTAAAAACCCACCAGCAAAACCCTTCCAGAACCCTAAAAATGGCAAGAACCAAGAGAATGAACACCAACCCCGATGCACTCACACGTGCGGCCGTCCGCCGCAGGACCGCCGAGGAACAACCACCGGAAGCCGTCACCAATGACCTGAACGAACCGCCACCGGTCTCCGGCGAAAACCCGATCATCTCCGGTGCGGTCGACGAGGGTTCTTCAAAGCACGAAAGCCCAAAAGCTACTTCATCATCGCAAGTCTCAGACAACAGTATCACCCATTTCGAGACCGAGACACTTCTAGCCGAAGAAGAAGAGAGGCGGTTAGCAGAGGAGTTCAAACAGAAAATGGAAGCCATTAGAAAAAGAAAGGAAGAGGTCGAGAGGAGGCGTCGAGAGGAAGAAGAAAGAATCAGAAAGGAAGAAGAGGAAAAGCGATTGGAAGAAGAAAGGTTGAAGGCTGAGAAGGAAAGGATTTTTGAGAAAGAAAGAAAAAGGGCTGAGGCAGAAATTTTTGCTGAAGAAGTGGAATTTCAGAGGAAGGTTGATGATGACTATCAGGAACAATACCGCAAGCTTGGGGATAGTGTTGAAAGAGAGACAGTGAGGAAGACTGCCCACAGTGGGGAGAACCTAATTCTGCGGGCCACAAGAAGGAAAGGAGTGGTCACCCGGTCTGCGGTGACCAAAGCTCTGAAACAACCGACAAAAAGGCCGGCAAAACAACCGTCAAAGAAAGGTACAAGTCTTCAGCCCTCTTTAAGTTCATCTTCTGTTGAGATTGATGTTGGGGATGACCAAGTTCAAACCAAAAACCCACATCAATCCACAGTGGGCACTGCGCATGCCCCCAGTGGGGTGCCCAGGCAGTTCACCACTCCGGAGGTGGCTGCCCACTATGAGTGCATTGCTACACAGAAACTGAAGTTAGAGAGGGGTTTCGACCCTGAGTTTGTTGAGGCCAACCCATTTGTTAAGAATAGGATTGTAGCGCAAGACTGGTCGATTTTGGCTGAAGCCAATCGACGCGCGAATGCCTCGTTAGTGCGTGAATTTTACGCCGAGGCCTCTCAAGCAAAGGATCCCACTGTGGTAGTTCGGGGTAAGCAAGTAAGCTATACTCCAGGAGCGATTAACCGGGTATTAGGAAGAAGGAGCCCGGCTGTGTGTGAGTTTGCCCAGTTTTTAAAGAAAATGACCCCGACGGACGAGGATCTTGTCTTGCGCGAAATAGCAGTCGAGGGGAAGCCGTGGAATAAAGACGGCCAGAGAAGGTGCCTAAACGCTAGCTCCCTCACTACCGAGGCCGCTGTTTGGTTCCAATTTCTCCGGGCCTCTGTGTCCCCAACATCGCACGATACCACATTGTCTATGCATAAATGTGCTTTGTTGTACTGCCTCCTCACTGGACGAAAAATCAACGTCGGAATTGTTATGCATGCGGCCATAGATCAAGCTCGAAACAGAAAGAAGGTAGTCTTGCCCCTTCCTTGCCTCGTTACGTTACTAATGATAGACGCAGGTGTACCCTCGGCGGTGGAGGATCAGTGGTTTGACTCCACGAGTAACATCAGCGCACAAACCATCCGCAAGATGGGAAGGTACGTCGCCACTCCTCCAGCTGAACAAACAGAAGATATCCCCACAGTGGGGACTGTTCACCCCACTGTGACCATTGCTGAGGAGCATGTTGTGAGAACGCCGCGTACACCACTCCATTCAACCGAGGCCGGATCATCAAGCAACCAAATGGGAGAGATTTTGGCAGCTTTGAAGAGGCTCACATACAGGATCGAGTTGCTGGAAAGTGAGCAGCGATATCAGAACCGGGCCACACAGAAATTTTGGATGTATACAAGAGAACGGGATGAGGTGACGGGCCTGATGATGAAAGAGGCCAACCCAATGCTAGCTGCTCAGCTCCCAGATTTTCCTGAGGATATTTGCCCAACCAATGCCAGTGATGACGAGTTTGAAGAGGATGACGCCGCCAGTTCACCAGATGCCACCCCGACCCGTTGAATGGTTTGTTAAAACAATGGTTTCGCTCTTTTGCTCACCAAAAACAATTTTATTTTGTTTGGTTGATCTTTTTGTGCCTATGGCTAGGCATTGACACTATTTGCTGTTTTAACTTTTTAAATATCGATGCATGAAAATCCTACCGGTAGGTAGGTACTTTTGGATACTAACGTATTGATTGTTTGAATGCTTGTTTGACCTCGTTTCCATTTCAAGGTACAACTTTCGGCTTCCGACTTAAAAGGTCCCTTTTGTAAGTACGAATCTCAACTTGATACCATGAAATGATATAGGCCATTTTTCGCATCTAAACACGATCCTTTTTGTACCCCAAACCACCACCTTTGTTCGTTATTTCTATGTCACAGTGGGGACACTGTGAGATCTTAAGTTGGAGGTAGGGAGTTCCAGAGTGACTTCCAGTTTCCTCACAGTGGGGACACTGTGAAGTCCAAGTTTGAGGTGGGTAAGCCGTACCCCCCTCCCAAAAAAAAAAAAGAGAAAACACAAAAATACAAAAACAGAAGAAAATCGGAGTAGCACTAACAAAATTGATGGTGTGCCTTTTCTGGACCATCAAAGTGCTCACTCCCAGAAAAAGATGGTGTGCCTATTCTGGACCATCAGAATACCCACCCTCACAAAAAAATAGTCATACTCCTTATTCCCAAATAAAGCCTGAAAGTGTACGTACTTATCATAGCAAAATACTAAACACCCACTTCTTGAAATAAAAATCTCAAAGCGAGATCTTCGGTCCATGTTTGGAAATTTTTGCCAAAACCCTTGGGAAAAGATTCAAAGCCATAAACCCTTCAAACCCAAGAAAGCCCTATTGATCAAAAGGTAAACAAGGGAAAGGTTTCGTCAAACACAAAAGTGAAATTTTCAAGTTTGGAACCGAAGGAAGTATCGAAGGAAGGAGATCAACGCCCATTCAAGTCAAGAAATATGTAAGTCCCTCAAAGACCTTTTATGCATTGTGTTTCATTTTATTTCTTTCTTTTTATTACTTGGGGACAAGTAATGATTTAAGTTTGAGGTTGTGATAACTCTATTTTTAGAGTTATTATTTCCATTTATTTTCCACTTTATTTTGTCAATTTTAGCCATTTCACTTCTAAAAACCCCCCATTCTTGGTTTGATTTACGAAAACGAGCAAAAGGAGTGAACCATGGTCTTTAATAAATTATTTGGGGAAGTTTTGGGTGTTTTCACGATTTTTCATCCGCAGTGACGTATACAGTGCCCACTCCGGTTCCCCACTCTTCGAGCTGGTCAAAAAGAAATCAAAAAGAAACTTTTAGTTGGGATCTAATTTTCTGGAGGAGGAAGGTTCAATGACAGAGAAGCTGAGATTTGGCTGTTACAAGTGTTCCTCAAGGCTTCACATCATGATTGTACCTTTGTACTTGCAAAAGTTGACTTCTAATGGACCATTGGGTAAAAAGGGCTATACATGGAGGATTGAAGTATTATCCTTTGAGCTGATTTCTGCATCTCCCTGCAGTCCTTGCACCTTGGAAAACCCTTTTTGTGTAAAGACCAACACCTCCTTCTTAGTATAAAAAGGGGTGTTGGGTCTCATTTATTCCAACCATCTATCTTGCAATTTATCTAGCATTTCCTTAAGTTGTAAGCTTTCATTTACTGCAGTAACTTAGCATTTAATTTCAGTAATTTATTTTCTGTTGTAGTTCGAAATACACAGTGCAGGGACGACTTCTCGTTCCCCACTGTGAGCAGTTAATGCAAATTACTTTCAGTTTTATTATGTGCAATTCTTCATCTTTTGTTTTCTTTACTTCGGAAATGTTAGGCTAAACATCCTTTGGGATGTAGGAAGGAGAAGTACCTGGATTTTATCAAAAATGCTTGAGTAATCTTTATACTTAGAATATTTGTTGTTTTGGTCTTTCATTCTCGATATTTACCCAAGGATGCGAACAAGCTGATCACTTGCAAGGATCTAAAGTCTAGTTCTTAACTTAGAAATAAGTAGAGCGCAGTGACACGAGCTTGAATGATGCTAGGGGATTCGAAAGAATTCTTTTGACACTTACGAAAGTGAGGTCGGCACAGTGAGCTAATCTCTGCCCACTGGAGTAGTAGGCAAGCTAATTTGTGTATTAAAAACACTTAGAGTATTTGTCTCTACACATTCCATCGAGGCCTGAAAAGGTCCATTTAGAGATTACCATTGACAAAACAACAAGTACTAAGAGTATGGGATTTTTATCTAACGGTGTGAGTATTTTGTAACCGGGCTTTTCTAGCGAAAATGTCCACCACGAATACGAGGATCACTCTAAGGACCGAGTATTTGAGATAAATTTTAGGGAAAATCCAACCTACATTCCTCCTTTTTAGCATTTAGTAAATCGTTTCAAGCAGCTATTTTACCAAACCAAACCAAAGTATTATTTTCCTCTCTAGTTGAAACTTGTAAAAGGAGCTCATGAGAACCGTATTGTCTTGATTGCCCAGTCTCTGTGGATTCGATTCTGGTATTTTACCAACTATTACTTGCTGTGACGATCATAGTGGACAGTGTACACTTGCACTTCCCACTGTGGACAGTTTGCAACCCACTGCGATTAAAACACACATTTCGCACGTTTAAGGTATTTGTCATCTCTAGTTTTAGAGGTTGAGGAGTGTTTGAGAGATGAAGAAGGCTTGAAAACTTTCTTTGATCTGCACTTACTAGCAAAATGTCCTTTCTTTTCGCAGTTATAGCAAGTAGAAGTTGCCTTATCAATAAGAGATGATTTAGGCGTGTTAGTGATAGTGAGAGGTTTATTTCTTCTGAAGTTACTCTTTCTTGCAAATCTCCTGAAGGAGTTTGTCAAGAGTGCCAGGGATTTATCAAGTTTTGAAGGATCAGTTTATGATGAATCATCAGAGTTAGATTCCAACTCAGTGATAGTGATAGAAGATCGCTGAGTAGACATTAACTCTAAGGAGAGTAAAGTAACAGGTGTGCTCTTTCAATCTTTTACAAGATTCTTTTTAAGCTGACACGATTGCTCAAGATTGAGCATAGTGCCAAAAAGAGTGCTTAAGGTCATAAATTTTATATCCTTAGAAAGTTTAAGACACATGGTATAGTTGTCCCAAATTTCAGGAAGACATTCCAGGAATTTTGTCAGGATCTTAGAGTTAGAGTAGGTTTTACCAACATTTTTTAGATCAATGATTAAACAGTTAAAACGTTGGTGTACTTCAGATAAAGTTTCATTCTTACCACAAATGAAGCTTTCGTACTGTCTTACCAGATTTATTCTTCTGGACTCTTGTACATCAGTCGTACCTTCATATTGAACACAGATTGTGTCCCACATGGATTTGGAGCTTCTGAGGTTCATGACAGAATGATAGACCTTATCAGGTAGAGCCATAGATATGATTGATTTGGCTTTGGTATCAATGGCTACCTTCTTTTTATCATCTTCAGTCCATTGAGAGACATCTTTGATGAGTTGTCTTTCAAGAATGGCTGGAGTGGTAGCAGTGGCCGCAACAGCAGGAGAAAGAATGCAGGGGATATAGGGTCCATTTTCCACGTAGTGGGGTATAGTGGGATCTACACCTTCTAGGAAAAGCATCATTCTATTTTTTCAGAGATTAAAGTTATCTCTACTAAATCGAGGAGGTTTAGCAAGTGAACCATTATCAATATAGTTTGTGTTTGTGTTTCGAGCCATTTTGAGAATAGCAAGGAAGGAATTAGTATAAGTAAGATCTTGTTTATAGAGATTATACAATCTGCTCTGATACCACTTGTTGGTCCCGAAGGGGTTATACAAGGTAAACAGTTTGTAGAAGGGGGTTGAATACAAACACAAGATTTTGGTTTTCTAAATTGTTTATTGATAAATCAAATACAATTTACAGTTTGTTGCAGAATAAGATTAAGTAAAACCTAATCTAAACAAACTTGAGAATCACTAAGGGTTCTTGCACAAGAAACTGAGAGACAATGAGATATAGAAAAATGAAGATATTTTTCTATGCACTAAGTTGTTGAGAGAGAGAGACCACCTTCAAACTGAAGGAGCATTCCTCCTATTTATACCCAATGCATTAAATGCATGGCAGGATGACTTTACACGTGTCTTCATATGGTTGGATGCATGCATCTGACTTTTTGCACAACATGCTTTGGGCCGTATGGTGAACAGTGTAGTGGCAGAGTGGTTGTACGATCTTAGGTAAAGGCATGTCCCTTCTGAAAAATCGTACGGAGTGTGCAAGTAGATAAGACAAACATTTCTTGAAGTAGAAGATTCATTATCAGCGATCACTAAATAGAACTTCCATCAGACAAGACCTGATGTAAGTCAACTATCGCTGAAGTCTTCTTCTTGAAATGTCGCGTGTGTGGACTTGTCTTGGTTTCACTGATGTCCGCATCAGATCATTAGTAGACTCTTCACTTGTTCATCACCTTTGTCTTCGATGTCAGCGATAAACTCTTTGTCACGAAACGTTTCTTCAGGGATTACAAACAACATTGCTCACAATTGAAACTATCAGCGATCATCAGTGATAAGTGAACAGGCTCAGGTTATCACTGATGTACATTTATCGCTAAGGGAATACTATTAAGAACAATGAATACTATCAGTGATACTGAATAGACTCAATATGCTTAGCACTGATGGCAAAACATTAATACATACAGATGTCATTTGTAATTTTCACTAAGTAATTCTAAGGGTCATCATGAAATCACTGAGAGAATTTGGATCAACATTATATCGTCCATCAGATACACTTCAAAGTCATCATCTGAAGACTTAGAAAAGAATGAAGAACACTCAACTGTCTTAGGTATTATCTCATCAAGTTTATTACTTAGAATATCTCAATAGATCAACTTCCAATCTGTGAAAGCACACCTTTGGAATCAAATAGAAGGAAATTCATTTCTCTCATCTATCGGATTCACAAGCACTTACGAAATATTTTAAGTTCTTGATATCCGATGGACACTTTACTTCATAAATATTTATAATTGGAAAATGTAGTACACTTATACTTCAGAATAGACAAAAATAGGATTTTTACATGTAAAAGTCTTCTAACCATATGTATTGATTAAAAGTGTAAAGAGCCTACAACGATATCGAAGACTAGTTGAAGGGAGGTCAAGATTGTCACCAAAGCGGGCTAGTTTGTCATCTAGCCGAAAGAAGATCAATACAATATATAGTCAACTAGTAGTATGAAAAATACTACCATTGGCAAGCCGAATTTTGAAGTGCAAAATTGTCCCAAAAGTTTGGGTCACCAACTATCCCAAACTCTCATCCTAATATGGGAACATGCAACAATGTGTCAGGCAAAGTAATTTCTAAAGCACTATTTTGTTAGTGTCATACAAACTTTACGGTTCCCCTGCATACCAAAGAATGAGATGGGTTAACAAGTGCCCACGTCAAATACAAAAGTTGAATTGAAAAGTACAAGCATAGATGAAGACAAGTGTTAAAGTTGAAGGAGAGCATTTAATGCAGTGGAGGCTGTAAAAGGTCTTCATTGTCATTGTTTGCAAATTGCCCGTTTTGAAAGAACTTCTCTGTGAAAGCTTCAAAGTAAATTCGATGTCACAATCTAAAGACTATTAGTTCTACAATTTTAAAGAGAACCTTATTTTTTCTCTCTTTCTGTTTTAGTAAAATTTTCACGCGTCAGATAGTTTAGGATGACATGTCTTACCTTCCTAGCTTCCGAAACATATCTATAATTTTATGTTTTGAATAAAATATAAAACTAAAACTGAAAAAAAAATTGTGTTTGTATTCAACTCCCTCCTTCTACTAACACTTCAGTGTAAGTCATTGTGGTCTAGGACCGACACATATGTTAACAATCATGAGCACACATGAATATTAGTTAAAATACCTCACAACCCTAACATGTGTTAACATTTAAACCTTAATATATATCAACATGCAATGTTAAGATGTCTTTACATGGAAAACAATGAACCTAAATATATCTTAACCTGAAAAATAATGAATGTTAACAAATCTTAACATGCAAAACATTGAATGTTAATCTACTTTAACATAAGTTAGCATACATTACCTATGAATATTAACATACCTTAAATTATATTAACACACCTAACCATAAAAATGTTAATATATGTTAAAAAAATCAGCAAAACCCGTGCATATGGAGTTGGCCGAATGACCGATATGCCTTCCATCAGCCTCGACAACATGCAACATAGTGCACAATTGATCTGTTCGCCCTCATGATCGACGACTCATGATACTTTCTACACTTCCTACAAAGTTTGGATTTTCTATCAAAACCCAACCCTATATGTATAATTAATTAAATAAGAACCATACAAAAGTTGAAAATGGTGAGAACTCAGAATCATGTGTTGTTTCACATTCTGAAAAAAAATTATGTGATTATTCTTAATGTGCAATTCTTGTGTTTTTAGTTGCATATTGTGAAGCAACAGAGTGTTTTCACATTCATAGTTTCATAATATGAAACAATACATGATTATCGTTTTTATGGTTCTCAATCCTTTTATGGTTCTCGTTTAAATTTACTCATCTATATATAGGGGCAGTTCCGTTAAAAACCTTATCTTTATTGAGAAGCGGGGAAACACCGTGAGCGCCTCACATGTCACATTATAGTTATTGTTACATTCATCATGAATGTTGTATTCATAATAAATATTGGAAAAAGTTCACGTCCATAATCATGATGCATATGAACACATGATACGCTCTCGATGGTTCGCTGGTTCTTAATGAATATGAGGCTCCTGATAGAGCATCCCTCTATATATATTTATATCTTAATTGACATGAAATGAAATGAATAACAAAATTTGAGTTTATGTATAATGATTTTATATTTATTGTCAAAGTTTAAAGCAAATTAATTTATAAATAAAATACGTTTTTATAAAATTAACAAATTAAAATTATATGATACCTAGATAACCAATTAGTTGTTTAGATTAAAATTAGGTGATCTAGCCACTAACAATCGATACAATTATGCATTTTCTCTGTGATTCTCGCAAAACTGGATTCATTAGATATGGAGGGAGATATGGTATAGATACATGTATAACTCATAAGGGTCAGGTTTAGGGAAAAACCTAAAAAAACGGAAAACTGAAAACGAAAACACCCTGATAGTATTTTATATGGACGGTATGCACTTGTGCACACAAGTAATTTGTAACATACACACGTACATACTGCACTTATGCATAAAAAAAACAAAAACCATAATATATCTGTATGCACTAGTGCATACGTTCAGATAAAGAGTCATCAAAGTGTTCTTCGGTTTTTCATTTTTTTAAGGTTTTTTCCTAAACGGTTGAACCTCTCTGTAACTCATAATATGTACAAATTTATATGCATAAATTGTGGGGTAATCGACCAAAGTTAATTCATAAAATTCATATAAATCAATCTTTTATGTGATTTGAACACAGTTTAGGTATTCAAATTAATCAAAGGAGTGGCCCATTTTTCACACGAAGACCTAAACTTAAAAGCATGTTAGAAGAAATCAAAGCACTTGTCCCCCTCTTTTTCTTTCTAAAATTATTACGATTTTTTTTCTTGAAAATGCAATGAAGTATTTGTTTATTGCTTTACACATTACAAAGAATTTCAAGCACATATCAACCTTCGTTATATTTTTAGAAAGGATATCCCAGGCACAGCCCGAACTAATCCCTGGCAATTTTGAAACTTAAAGATGTCTTATCAATGTTGAGGACGCCTGAGATCGAACCCTGGGCAGATGGGATATTCCACCACATCACCCAGGACGATCAACCACTGCGCTACAACCTGATAGACATCAACTTTCGATTTTTCTTCTGCTTAAAGATTACTTTTGTTCTGGTTTTATTTATTAGATACTTACAGAACCCAGGTTTTGAAATTTTTTAATTCATAATTATGTTGTTACAGACTGAATATCATAACTGTAAAAGAATTGTTTACCTAAATCGATCTTTTACCTATTTAAATTGTAGCAATCGGTTATTTTCCTACTAAATCTTCGACAAACAACGTGTTTGTTTCCTAACAACATCAAGCTTAAAAGGAATTATAAGATGATTTTATTTACCACAATGGCCAATTAATAGGATCGATGTATGGTTTGAGATGATGAGAATAGCGACAAGATATGCTTGGTTTAACACGATGTTAATTCTTTATATTTTATAAATATGTAATCAGTTAAATACTTTTTATTACTGTTTTATGTGACAAAATGAACCAAAATGCAATAAACTTTGACTTAGTTTTTATTCAGTTACTTCTTTTTCTGAATTAGTGTACAATCATTAAATTCTTTCTGTATCAAACATATTTGACCTAATAATATACCTTCAGTTTCTACTAATATGGCAATTTTCAATATAATTATGGATTACAATATAACTTGGCACATTCATCAAAAAATCAGTAGTTAATATATCAAATGGTTCAAAATAAAAAGAGTTGAAACACTAAATAAAAAGGTAAAACAAATTTGGTTCCTATTTTGATACATTAATTTGTGTCCTTTTTTTATGGAAGCAAACAAGCCAATAACATGAATGTGTGAGATGGTTGCAGGGACACATTGACATTTTCAAAAGCAATAACTATTTCATCAAGAAAAATAAGAAAGTTCACACAAAAACATCATACAATTCATAATGGTTTTTAAGTACAACTTCATGACCATTTCTTTTGAGAACAAATGCCCATCATTGCAAACCAAGGTTATAGGATGCTATTTTGCTTTTAAATTATAGGTTTCAATTTTGTTGTATGCAAACTTCTTAATATGAAACTTTATCAGCCTCTTATGTCTTATTCAGTAAGAGGTAGGGTCGTTCCATTTGTTTGTTTTTTTTCAAAAGTTCAGAGTCACTTATGTTTTATCGTCATGTTATCTGGTAAGAGGTAAATCAACTCCTTATTTGTCTCTTATTGCTCTCAACGGATTAATCTTAATAGATCATTTCTCAATTGATCCACATGTGACCTTCTAATTTAAGTTTATATAATTTAAATATATTGTTATCCCTTAATCAATTAACCTTATTCGTTTAAATAAATTTATATATAAATTCAACACTATAATATTCTAATTGGTAAAATAGACAATTGAAACAAATTTAGACCTTTATTAATTTACAAAAAACAAACTTGTCTTATTGATTCAGATTTCACACTTCAGCACGACCTGTATTCTATCAGAAGTGAAATAAGACTTCAAACTTCCGCACCTCTTATAAAAACAAACGCCATCTTACCTTGGTAAGCGCTTACTGGTTCAATTACCTTACCGAGTGGAGGTAACAAGGATGGAAAATGATAGGATTTATATCAACCCTAAACCGGATCTTTAAGCTCAAGAATGATTAGTTCTAGATCATGGAATAAACATATAGAAATCACAACATGAACAGCGGAATTAAACGACAGATTTGTATAGCTAACAAGGTTCATTAATTTAAACATACTGATTACATACTCACGCCCCAATTTGTTGACCTAAGTTATCAACAAACGAATACTTCTTCTCAAGTATTAGGATTAAGAACCTTGGGGCTCATGCACACACATCTACACGTTTTTGTTTAAACGTGGGTTTCAAGAACGTCTAATTCTATATCTCTAGGTTTCTTTATATACTAGAAACCTAGATAAACTAGAAACTAGATAAATACCAATCCTAGATAAACTAGGAATCCTAGATAAACTAGAATTTACAAGGATAACTATAAAATAAACATATTACAATTCGAACCCTTGTAAGTTGAAGTTTTGACACATCAAATCTATATGAAATATTCCTAACAATCTTCCCCTATTTGATGATGACAAAACTTAGCATCAGAATCTTCAAGTAGCTCTTCCCCTTTTTGACATAATCAAATCCAAAACTTATCAAACTTGAATCTTCCCCTTGAATGATCAACACTTCTTCTTCCCCTGAATTTATGCTAACCATCCTTGTGTCTTCGAGGTTATATCAATTACGTTGTAAAGAAAATCAACCATTATCTATTTGAAGTTGAAGTAAAAAACCAAACCTTGAGTCTTATATCCCGTAGAAACCAAGTGAACAACAACGTCATTCTCATGAATGAGGGGATCCCTGTCCTTCGACCAATCTTCTTCTCTAAGATTTCGTCAAATTGAAGTCACATTCTTCGAACAATTACGTTAATAATCTTCATAATATCACGGGTTATCTTTAACAGGTGAAGGATACCTTTAAAGATATGATAAGAACACAAACTCTAATTTTCACTTCTTCTTCAAACAAACTCTAATTAATCTTCCTTTTTGTAATCAACTGATGACGATCAAAGAGTAGTCATTTAAGCATTCTTCCTCTATCGTTCATCAAACCTTCATACCTTGTGTGTGTGAATTTTCTTGAAACAAACAAAAATCATCCTCCTTTTGTCGAGCATGATCCTAACATGGTGTGTGACATGAATTCTCCATTGCATCGCGGCTTTGATTTCATGGCTTTGAGGAATTCTGAGTGAAGAACAATTTTTATCAAGAAAAAAAACACTGCTGGATTTCGAGAATTTCTGGGAGCGTTCTGGACGTCGTACGGCCAATCCAACCATACATAATGTTAAAAAATGTGTCCCGAAGCTGCTGTCCAAATATCGCGACGATCCGACGGTTCAATCTCCGGGAATAGGCGAAACGGCCGGCTGTGATTTTCCAGAAAATTTCTGCGAAAAATCTGATTTTTCTTTCTTTCGTTCGTCTTCTTTCGTCTCTTCAAATCTTCCATTAAACCTTGTTTTTCTTCCAGATCAGAGAGCACCATGTGCTCTGATACCACCTGATAGGATTTATATCAACCCTAAACCGGATCTTTAAGCTCAAGAATGATTAGTTCTAGATCATGGAATAAACATATACAAATCACAACATGAACAGCGGAATTAAACGACATATTTGTATAGCTAACAAGGTTCATTAATTTAAACATACTGATTACATACTCATGCCCCAATTTGTTGACCTAAGTTATCAACAAACGAATACTTCTTCTCAAGTATTAGGATTAAGAACATTGGGGCTCATGCACACACATCTACACGTTTTTGTTTAAACGTGGGTTTCAAGAACGTCTAATTCTATATCTCTAGGTTTATTTATATACTAGAAACCTAGATAAACTAGAAACTAGATAAATACCAATCCTAGATAAACTAGGAATCCTAGATAAACTAGGAATCCTAGATAAACTAGAATTTAGATAAACTAGAATTTACAAGGATAACTATAAAATAAACATATTACAATTCGAACCCTTGTAAGTTGAAGTTTTGACACATCAAATCTATATGAAATATTCCTAACAGAAAATCTTATCCGATAAGAGGAAAACAAGGATCGAGGATCTTACCGAATAAGTGAGGGTGATGACTCTTACACGATAAATGTTTATCATCAATCTATTTTGATGACCGAAATATTCTCCCATAAGCTAAATGGGTGACAACTCTTACCACTAAACATGTAGGGGACAAACGTTTGATAAATGAACTTAGTTGTCACATATAGTTGTTAGAATTAAAAAAAATTGTTAATATGAAGAAACATGGTTTTGTATGTATTGGTAGTCGTGATGGCCAAAAACCGGGTTAGGGTCGGGTCGGGGCGGGTTAACCCCGAAAATCCCTAACCCGTTTGATGTTAGGAAAAACCGGTTTTATAAAAACCGGACCGAGCCGGGCCCAAAACCGGTTCTGAGATCAGGCCGGCGTATTTTCGTATTTTTTTTAAAAAAAATAATTTTTTTGTATAATAATTAATTACTAAACTTTAAAAAGTAAAAAATTGGATTGGAACACTAAAATACAATTTAAAAATACGTTTTATTTATAATATATATCACTAAAATACACTTTTATGTTTTATAATTTATATATAATTTTAAGTTACAAACTTACAATACATAAATTCTAATAACCCGAAGGTCCCGCTCCCGAACTCCCACCCCCACCACCCCATCCCCATGGATTGTAATTGTATGGATTGTATGGAGCGTAGTACGGATTCTGATCTGGATTGTAGTCTTCAAGAGAATTGTATGCGTTTTTTGCGTTTTTTGCGTTTTGTAAGTTGGTGATATGATCCATAACACCCCCTAGTATTTATATGGGTTGGAGGGTGAAAAAACACCAAAAAAACGGCTAAAATCCGGTCCAAACGGCTATATAACCGTTAAATAACGACTATTTTTTTTGAAAAAATCGGTTTCGGGCCGGGTCGGGCCAAAAACCGGGGCGTGAAGCGGTTTCGGGTCGGGCCGGAGAAAAATCCAAAAACCCAAACCGGTCCTGGCTATCGAGCTGGAAACCGGTTTTTGACCGGGTCGGGTCGGGCCTAAATGGCCATCACTAATTGGTAGGGTGAAGGGGGATAGAATCTAGCAGCACTATTAAAAGCAAGAATTGATTTAGGTGAGTGGGGTATTGTAGAGTAGAGTAGACCATCCTTTTCTTGCCTTTTGCCTTTGGATTGCTTTTGTGTTTTCTGAGTGGTGATTAAAGAAAAAGAAAGAGAGGGGGAATCTTAATGATGGAAAGGGGAGGTACCCTTTTCTTCATTTACATGAACATCAAGATTTTTTTAAGTATTATATATACACACATATATCATCACCATTAGATAGAGACAAGAAAACTATTTGAATCTATATATAAGGGTGATTTAGTCATTTTACATTATAAACTCCAAAGAAAATAGTGCTATTAAGAGATTGGACCATTCAGAAATATAATGGTTAATCAAAGAAAATTGGATGATTGAAAATGGTGTGTATTGACTTTTTTGCCCTTGAGTGAGATGAATGCATGAATAGAATATCTATCTATAAGGGTAAACATTAAAAGACAAGAAAAGAAAGGAGAAAAGGAAAGCAAGATATTGGAACTACACTAGTGGAGATAGATTATGCCTCAAAAAGCTACACCCAAAATCAAAACCGTATGCAATAACTACTTGTACTTTACCCTTCAACAAATTGTACATTTTGGAAAAAAAGGGGTTTTACATCAAAACCTCTCCAAAAGAAGAGCAAAAGCACATTGAACCAATGTAGCAAATCCCCTCCATTAGGAATCAAACAATCACTACACAACCTAATGCACTTTTTGGGTCAGTCAAAGTCAAACCTACTACACTTCTATTCACAATTCAGGATTATGGGACAAACAAAAACAAAGATTTTGTGTATTTGAGCATATAGTATAAAGTTTCACATCGTGTGATGATTTTTTTCAATGAATTTGTAACCCTATTGTTGTAATTGGTAACTAAAATGTAGTTTGTTTGACCATAAAAGTCAAAGGGTATCACCACCACATGTAGATGGATCATGCCATTCAACCAAAACACTCAATAGTATCTATGGTTATGTTTATAACGTAGTTAGATTCGAGTAATATAAGCATTTTTTTCTCTTTAAGAAATGCGTATAGCACTTGAATCTAAAAAAATCACGATGGAGCTCCGATTACTCAATAAAACCCCAAAATCTTCCACCATGGAGCTCCGATTACTCCCCATATCGTTATGTTAATAATCGCCATCACGATCCCGAGCTTAAAGACATCTGGGAGTCTTACATAACCAGCTGCAAAGGAACATAAAAGCCATTGGGATGTGATAATTTTGTTATACCGATTGTAAAACGGGAAAATACATCAAAATGCAACGAAAATTTCCCGCATTCCTATTTAGTGTAACAAACGATTTATTTTCTCAATCACTGTAAAAAACTTTCAAACTTTCCTATTTAATGAACATAATCTTTGAATTTTCTATTTTTTTTACCCATTTTGACCGAGGCAAGGGATCATGTAACAAGTGGACTTAAGGTGAGAATGGTAAGAAGGGATCTGAACCCTTGATCACCTTTAATCTCAAACCCAATGAATCGCGCTTGATAAGAGAATTGATCCGGTGCATCTCATCCTAATGTGCATCCAAGGGTGGAGATCCCTTCTTACACTTCTAACCATATCTTCAATTCTCACAGGAACCCAACCCTTTTTGACAGATGACTTGTTAATCTTGTAACATTTAACATTTCATAAACATGGATCCACGTCATCAAATGTCTACAAAATCAGCATGTTACCTTTGAAAATGGGTACAAAATAGAAAATTTGAAACTTCATTACATTGATCGAGAAAAAAAAATCCTTTTTTAACCACTTAGGTTGTGGCACACTGGTAAAGCCTTTGGGGGATGAGTGGAAAATCTCATCTACGCAGTGTTCAAATCCAGACGCCGCCAAAGCCCTTCTGGCCATGGAGGTTCACCTGCGATGACTCCAGGTCATTCATAGTCGCCCGTGGATTAGTCGGTGTGCGTATGCTGGCTCAGAAACGCACAGTTAATCCCCGGGTGATCATGAACGGAGAAAAAAATCCTTTTTTTTGTTAAGCGTGGGTGTCCAGGCCAACTTGCGCAGACCTCGACTAATCTCCAGTGACCCTGAGGAGACTCGAAACTAGCAACCTAGACCTGACATTTATTTTCCAGTTGAGCTAGCCACTCAAGGTTTGTTGCATTAAATAGGAACTAAATCAAACTTTGTTACATTTAGGAGCAGAAAATTATACCTCCATAATAAACAGCAGCTTGACCACTACTGTAATGTGTGAGTGCACCAAAAAGATTTGTATTGTATGCCAAAGCCAAGGCTGAAAGCGATCCGGGCACCTTAGCTGTTAGGTGCATTGAAAGGAAAGCGGAATATAAAGCTCCAACGTGAGCTGTTTGGCCCGCGAATAGATAATGAATGAAGAAATAAACGGCTTGAAGCAAAAGTAAAGCGAGCTGCCATCCGACTGAAAGAGATTTGAGAAAGCTGGCGACACAAGTTGATATCCATGGAACTATGCCTAAAACGGTGAGTTGAGTTGCCATGCCAATAAGCACCCCGAACCAAGCTAAGGTATCCCATGCTGATTTTTCACTTAAGCAGTCGTCCCAGGTCAGCACTCCAAGTACCAACAGGATCGATAAACCAAGCATGGCTGCAACCACACTTGAAATGTTGAGACTCTCTCTGCACGCACACACGTTTAAGGTCTAATAAGCATTCAAGAAATGTTAATCATCATTACTTGAAACAAGTTTGTAAACTTAAGTTGTAATGATGCAAAATACAGGAAATAGAAAGCAAATAACGTTATTTAGACCTTGACTCTAATACTAATACTGTGTAACATTATGTAGAACCAAAGTAAATCTCCAAAAGAGCCGTTTAGGAGAGAAGAGGATTCCAACATATATATTCGAAGAGAAAATGTCCTAGACATATATATATATAGGGTCAGGTTCATGGAAAAACCTCAAAAAAAGGAAAAATGATGAACACTATGGTAGCCCTTCATTTGGACGATATGCACTTGTGCATACAAGTAATTTGTAACATGCATGTGTGCATTATGCACATAATGCACACGTGCATAAAAACCAAAAAACAACTTAATTTACTTGTACGTACAAGTGCATCCGTCTAGACGAAGTGCTACCAGGGTGTTTCTCAGTTTTCCATTTTTTGAGATTTTCCCTTGAACCTCCCCCTCTCTCTCTCTCTCATATATGATCAGACACAAGTTACATTGGCAATACATAGACGTTTAATCATATATGATTAAACACGCTCGCATGCCGTATAATCATATATGATATCACATTTCTCGCCTTCTCGCATAATATTTAACTTCTCGCATGATCCTTCCTCTACATATATATATATATATATATATATATATGTATATGTATATATATGTTGGAATATATATGTTAATTACCCGGAGATCCATAATGCAACGGTAACAAGCATGGTTCCCAACATGATCCACTCGTTACTTTTGACAGGACCCATCTCTTCGAGCCTAGTTTTAGCCAATATAGGAGCGTCGGGGGTGTGCTTGGTCTCAGGAGGAAAGATCTTGTAAACGATGAGTGGAGTTAACATAAGAGAAGTGAGTGCTGGAAAGCATGAAGCTTTGAACCATGTGACCCATGGGTCTTTGATTTTAACCCCTAAACTATCGGCCAACTTGATACATAACATGTTCTGAGCTGCAGCGGTTAAGAAAAGAGCACTTGAGCTACTAGATGACTGCCACACAACAAACACCATCAAATGTTACAACTTCTGATAATATTAGATCACTTCAACAGCCAAACTTAGGACCTGGTTAACCTGAACTGGCATAATCTTCTTAATCACAACTCATAAGTTTAGGCTTTGAAAACTAGTTAATTCTAATGTATTTTGTGCTAATTAAATTGAATATATTTCAAACGAATTTAATTACATTGTGTGCCAATAAACCCCAATTACGCATCCAATCCACAACCCCAAATTGCTGATAAGACAAATTCTATGAACAAGTTGTTGAATTTTCACATACCCATATAGTTTGAACGATGTAAATCCTTACATTCACAAATACAATATATTGAGCAAGGCATTGTGCATTGACGTTGTTCATGCTTGTTTAAGCCAAAAATCCCTCTTCATAATGTGATATTGGAATATATATATATATATATATATATATATAGGGAAGGGTTCAAACAAGAACACCTTCATTTTACGAGAACGCGATAAAACTTTTTTACTATAACAATCACATGTGATAGTATAGTTTATCACATATGATAAAACATGTGGTACTAAATCGGAGACGTTGAGACGTTCAACGAGACCTAGGTTGCAGGCCAGCCCCCCTCACGTGTATTATCACATATGATAAGGGTATTATCGATGTAATACTGTAATCTATCACATAGGATGCACATGTGATACGAATCTTTGGCACACATGGCCTTTGGTGCGAATTTAGATGATGGGAAAGTCGTGCACAACCAATAGGTTTCATGTATTATCACATGTGATAAGAGTGTTCTCGTGTTTTTGCAAAATGGAGGTGTTCTCATTTAAATCTCCATCTATATATATATATATATATATAGATAGATAGGTAGATAGATAGATAGATAGATAGGGACGGGTTCAAACAAGAAGACCTTCATTTTACGAGAACGCGTAAACACCCTTTAATATAACCAATCATGTGTGATACTAAATTGATCATATATATTACACATGTGATATTAAATCAGAGACATGGATGACTTTTGGCACGATCTAGGTTGATGGTCAAGTCGCCCTTACACTACTAAGTTCTCTCACATATTTTATCACATGTGATAAATGTGTTCTTGATGTGATACTATAATTCATCACATGTGATACCAAATTATAGGGGCAGACGACCTTTGGCGGACTTAAGTAGCAAGGTACGTCGTATGCACACCAACGGGTACCCTCACGTGTATTATCACATGTGATAAGGGTGTTCTCGCGTTTTCACAAAATGGAAGTGTTCTCGTTTGAACCTCGACCTAGATAGATATAGATATAGATATATTGGGCCTAAAAGCATCTCCAACAGATTTTCCAAAACTTCTCTAAAATAGAGAATTAAAAGTCAAATCTTTAATAAAAATTACATTCATCTCCAACAGAATCTCCATTCTAGATAAATTGTTGATTATATTATTAAAATATTCTATATGTTTAATAAAATATCATTTCTCTAGCATAAACATCTCATTACAAAGTTCTCATTGGTGGGATTTATAAAAAATCATTTCTCATTCTTGGTAATCATTTTTGGGATATCCCCAAATTTGGAGAAAATTACACTCTATCTTCTATTTTATCCATTTTAAAAAAAATTATGAAGAAGCCTTAAAACAAAAAATTGCTCAAAATCTTCATTTTAAAGAAATAGTTGGAGATGCTCCAATAGATTCACCAAAATTTCTTCCAAATGGATAACCAAAAGTTAAAATCTCCAAAAAAATTACATTCATCTCCAATAGATTCTCCATTTTAGAGAAACAAGGTTTGATTATAATATTAAAATATTACATTCATTTATTAAAATACTATATCTCTCTAAATATTTATTTTTCAAAGATTTCTATTGGTCCTCTCATCTAAAAACTTCTTCTCTCTTCTACTTTCTAGCAAAACTATAGCTCAAAATCCCTATATTCTCAATTTTTTCCAATATAAGAAACTATCGGAGATCCATCCTCTAACATAACTCGTCCTAATGTGGGCCTCGTCTTGGTTTTAACCTGGATCGAGCCTAATCGGGTCAGGCCTTGATCTTGACAAGATTTTCGTCTTGATCAAAGCAGGCTTGAATCATGGTTATAACTAGCCTACCAAGCCTAGGTGGTCTAGAGTCTAAATCCAGTATCGGGCTAGGGTCGTGGGAAAAAGAATTGTTTAAAAGATAGAAAATTACAAGATAAAGATGGGCATATCATAGAACAAAAAGTCCACCCAAAGTATGTTATGGATACACTTATAAAAGAAGCGAGTAAACTACACTTTTGGTCCCTGTGATTTGTCAGAAACTACGGACTTGGTCCATGTGGTTTGTTTATTAAATTGGCAGTTACTGTTGTTTTTTAAATCCTTACGGATTTGGTCCCTAGTGTTGATGCAGTCCATGAAGATTGAAGGGTTGTTCTTGTTCGTCATGCCACACTATACAAACAAATTAAGAAAGAATTGAATTCGGTATCATCAAATCATAGTATCAAGAGACTCAACTAACAGAACCCCAAATCTAAATCAATCAATCAAACAAAAACCCTAAATCAAATTCAAACATAGGTGCTGGGTTTTGCGGGGGAAAGTGATGGTGAAGCACGGGTGGGAGAGGTGGGAGGTTGGAGACAAAGATGAAGACATACGGGAGAAGTGCATGTGTTGTGCTATATATATATATATATATATATAACTATTACTAAAATGACCAAAATTCTCCTCACATGACCGGCACTTAACGGACCTTCATGGACAACATTTGCATTAGGAACCAAATTCGTAAGGATTTGCAAAACATAGCGACCGCCAATGTAATAAACAAATCACAGAAACCAAATCCGTAATTTCTGACAAATCACAGGGACCAAAAGTGTTGTTTAATCTAAAAGAGGCTTATCACCATACCCAGTTATGAACAGAACAACCAAAAAGACCCTATGAATTTTAATTTGAAAATCCATAGTCGACATCAAACATTGCAGCAAAACAAAACAACCAAATAACCAATTAATGAATTACTTTTGGATGCTTTAGATTGGCAGTATCTTTTTGGGTATATATAATCATATGCATCCATGGAGTAAATTTGGTCCATGAGTTCGAGTCTTTTGGATACAGAAATCTATAAGTTGATTTGTTGTCTAAAAGACTAAAACAATAAAGATGATGAAAGCATATATGATATCAATGCCAAGTCATTCTAATACAACCACTAAAAAAATAACATTAAAAATACTAGAAAAAAGTCTAACTTCAACGATACACTAAAAAAACAACACTAAAAACATCTTTATCATCTTTACCAATATAGGGTGTGTTTCATCTTCAAACCATACAATTCGTACAAACTATAGAAACCACTATATTAGAAAAACAATAGATATATTTATGGATAATTATCATTATTCATTAATTATGATTGAGATATATATGGAAGATGATAAGGTTCGTTAATTATGATCATGATATTAGATTAGGAAACACAATAAAATCATATATTTATTGGACTTGATAAACAGGTAAGATTGATTTGAATAGTTTGTACGATAAAACGCACCCTATAAAGCTAATTAATCTATATTTTTAATTACAAAAGTTGAATAAAATAGTAATATTTAATTTTATAGGCCTACTTTATTGGGCTTCAAATACAGAGATTTACTTTATTTACCTCCATTTTTTGTAGTGCATGTTTTAGTGTTAGACCGGAGATGAAAACACCTCTATTTTTATTTGCTAATGTTTTTAATGTTGGATTGAAGATGATCTAAGTAGTTCCATTGTTGTGGGGTTTATGAAAATTCTTAATTTAAGTCTGTTGACAATGATGTGGCGAGAAAACAAAAACGCAAAAAATGGGTTTCTAATAAGTCTGTCGATTAGTGTTACCTGTTAGAGCATCTCCAACAGCTTCCCCATAATTTCTTTAAAATGGAGAACCAAAAGAAAATCTCTAAAAAAAATTACATTCATCTCCAACAGATTCTCCATTTTGGAGAAAAAACAATGATTATAATATTAAAATATTATTTCTCTCTAAATATTATTTTTTAAAGATTTCTATTGGTGCTCTTACTAAGTAATCATTTTTTGGGTTAACTTCATATTTGGAGAAAAACTCATTCTCTCTCGTATTTTCTTCATTTTGGAAATAGTTTAGGGGAAGCTGTTGGAGCAAAAAAATAACCCAAAATCCCCATATTCCCCGTTCTCTCCAAAATGGAGAAGCTGTTGGAGATGCTCTTATTTACCATCGGTTAGTTTATCAACTAATAGCTAGTCTAACAACTTGCCTTTCAACTAACAGCTTACTGTTATCACAACTAGCTTTTCAACTAACAGCAAAACATTATTATTAATACCCTGTTTTGGTTAAGATTATTTGGATGAGTTGTGGATTATATAAACACAAGATTCAATATATCTTGTCCTATTTTAAATCAATGATAAATTAATATTAGATTATTGGAGTCTCAATTAGTTTATTTTGAATCGTTTTATATGAAAAAATAATTTTACGGGTATATAAGATTAATGAGTTGTTAATTAATGGCGCCTACCTGAAGCTGAGATTGAATAAGATAAGCACCAAGCCTCCGAGCCGAACCATCCTTCGGTCTACTCTCACCAGCAATCGCCAACGAGTTTATAATCGGCAGGAAGATTCCGCCGGCCCTGGCGGTGGAACTCGGCATCGCCGGCGAAATTATCGCTTCACAAATCGCCAATCCGTAAGCCAACCCCAAAGTACTCTTCCCCAACCACCGAACAAAGTACATTGCCATCCGATCACCTAATCCGGTTTTCACAAACCCTCGGCTGAAGAAAAACGATGCGACTATCAACCAAATCACCTCGTTGGTGAAGGCAGCGAACGCAGATGCGAATGATAGGGTTTTGGTGATGACGGAGATTGTTAGGCAGATGAACGCCCAAGCGCCGACGGGTAACGGACCGAGGATGAGGCCGGCGATGGTGGTGAGGAAGATGGCGAAGAGCTGCCAGGCTTTTTTTGAGACCTGTGAGGGTTTTGGAACGGCGAAGCAGATGATAATTCCGACGGATATGGAAATTGCGAGTGGGATTGGTTTTGCGCCTGGCCAGTTGCGGAGTGTGAAGGAGCGATGTGGAGGTGTGGAGTTGGTAGGAATAGCGATGACGGTGGTGGTGTTAGGATTTTCCGGTGGAGGATTTGACATCGGTGAAGGTGGTTATGGTGGTGGTGGTTTGGATGAAGAAGACTACATGATATGCTCGAGTAAATTTCAACTTTCGTCCTTCAAGATTAGTGAAAAGTGTAAAAATGGAAACTAAAATTTGATAAGTCAAAAATGTATCCCTGTAGTTTTCAATCTCCTCTAAGAGCGGTTTGGTCGTTAACTTTATTAATTTTCTCTATTACAAGAGATATTTTACATTTTTTATCAAATAATTTTATTTTGACTTTGATAAATAACATCATTTTTATTGTTCTATTGTTTTTATTTTTTGAAAGAGTCTCTTAAGTTGTGCCTAAATTAATTCTTAGGCTGCGTTTGTTTTTTAAGAGGTCTGAAGTCTGAAATCTTATTTCACTTCTTATTAATAAGAGGTGGTGCTTTAAGAGGTTATAATACATTATGTTACCTCTTCTAAAATCAGACATATTTCAGACTTAAGAGCCTCTGAAGTCTGAAAAAAACCAAACGGTCTAAACGTAAAATCGTCTGAACGATTCAGACTTCAGAGGTATTAAGAGGGTTTTTAAAAAAACAAATTGCACCTTAGTAAATTATGATTGTAAGACATTATCCATAATTAAACTCAGTGATCACAATTGTTGTATACGTCTAGATTCGAACCCTGACAGATGGGACATTCCACCACATCTCCAAGTGTCTTAATCACTACGCCACAATCCTTGTGGTTCATTAATTATATTTATTTTGTATTCTTTTTATCATAAAATTTCTCTTAAAGTAAATTTATGTTATTTTTTAAAGAAAATTTTTAACATTTTCACAAAAAAATTGAAAAGTCATTTATTTTAACTGATAAAATAAAGTAAGTTAGTAATTAGGGATCATTCTAAGAACAAAATGAAACAATAAAGGAAAATTTTAAACTTTTCAGTAAACTAGAAGGATTAAAATTGAAGTTTAGTGTAATGTGCTCCCATAAAACCTCCTGTTTTGTGCGTCTTACCAGCATCATTCGTACCACACAATTATCAAGTCAACCTATCAGTGCTTATTTGTAGTTATTCTCCTTGAATCTTATTTTATTTTTAGTAATGAAACAAATTATAAGACAATCCATATACCTGCAAGATCATATTACTTTTTAAAGTGTCAAATTAGCTTTGCAATAACACCTTTCATACACATAAAAGAACAAACTTCTTTCTAAACTAATAAATTATAATATAAATAATAAACATAATAATAATTAATGTTTAAATAATCAAACAAACAAATTAATTAAATTAAAAAATGTTATTGTTTAATATATTTATTTTGTGAAAGGGATTTCTAATTTAGAAAGATGAGGTTGGTCTTGCCAGGCCTTGCAAGCCACATGGCATGTCATGTCATCTTGCAAGGGGTCTTACAAGACTTGTGTGGATGCTATAACCGTTTTTTAAATGTTAAACGATAAAATATTCGTCTGCTTAATCATGAATTTTAAAATGTGTATTTTGACTCATGTTAAGGATGTTTGAAATTAACAATCAAATAAATTATTCAATAATAATCTCTAAAATTCATGTTCAGACAACATCGAATAATTATTGGGTATCTTGTTGTCTATAATAACCGAGAGTTTTTTTTATTGAAAAGACTAAGTTTGGTGGAGAATTTTTGTAAGGATGAGAGTCCAGGGACTGAAGTGTAAGATGTTTAGAAGGTATATAAACTAATAAGTTAGGCAAAACCCTAGGAGCCATTCTCTTGTGTGTGTTTGGCGGCTAGGAGAGAAAGAGAAGGCAGGAAAAGGAAATTGTTCTAGAGCATGTGAAGAGAAGGTTCATCAATCAACAAAATTGGAAGAAGAAATGGATTTGGAGTTCGATTCTGCAAGTGATCCCTTCAGGTAATTCCAAACTCAAATTCTTGTTTTAAATGTTCACTAGATTGTTGGTTGGTTTAAGGGTTTTTAGTTTAAAGTTGAAATGAGGCTCTAATGGGGGGGGTGTTGTAAAGCTCGTGTTCCGGTATGTTTTTTTATTTATTTATTTAATTAGTTTTTTTTTTCTCTAAATGAATTTATTAAACGGGATTAGGCATCTAGGACCAAAAATGAAATTATTTGGTTGTAATTGTTTTAGTTGGTAAAATCCTAACTTTTGGGCGGAATTGGATCTATATTGAAAACCCGGGGACCAAAGGTGAAATTTTGGTTTTATTCATGCATGGGGCGGCCCATAATAGGAACCGACCCTTCTCCCTTTTCTTGCCTATGCTCACGACGCACACACAATCACAGCCGCACGCAAACCCTACTCGTCCCCTCCTTTACTTCGCTGCCATCGCAAGACCACCGCCAACCGTGAGAAACCACCAGTACCACCGCCGCTAGCGGCTGCCGGCGTGAAGGGGAAACAGCGAGAGAGAGTGAGAGAGCGGGAGAGACGATCGGGAAGAGAGGAAGCCGACGAGAGGAGGTATCGCTGCTGCGTTTTATCGTGAGGTATGCCCCATCTCGTTCCTTTCCTTCTTGCGCCAAAACCGAGAAAAACCACCACCGCCGCGGCAGCCATGGCTGCCGTCGGTGGCGCCGTCGTGCACCACCAACTCGGTGGTTGTTTTGTGCGGGAGGGTGGCTGTTAGGTCGTGTGTAGGCGTGTGTGGCTAAGTTGTTTCGGGTTAACCGTTTTCTTGGCCTCGTCGGTTTCTTTTACCGAATCAACACCACCGCCGGTGGTGGCTGCCGCTGCCGCCGCCGACCACCACTGCCGGAGGTGGCAGTGGGTGGTATTCATGTGGTTGAACCTTAGATGCCTAAACTCTATTTGCGTAAACCTTAGCTTGCAAACTCAAAAACCGTAAACCGAAACCTTAATCCTTTGAAACCTCGTTTTGTTTACGTTTTGGGCGTTGCATTTTGTTAGAATGGAAACCCTAACCGATCTGGTGCACTTGCACTTCATTGGGACTGATAAGACGTAACCCAAGGTCTGAATGCATTAAGTCATAGCTTAATGAGTTGAGAAATAAAGTTAAGTCACGTTATGATTTTATGTGAAAAATGTCCAACCTGTCCCTAACTTGTAAAATTCGTAGTTTATTCTAGGAAGCTCGGATTGAGGTGAAACCAGTGCCAATATTTCACACATTGTGTTGAGTAGGTTTCATATGTTTTACAGAAAAATCGATTCAGCCTCTAGCTAGGGTCAAATTAGCATTTTGTACAGACTGGTCCGAAACTCATAGTTTGGATAGTCGGTCTTAGGAAATTCGTATAAAATTGTAGGGACCTCGTATGAACGCGTGCGATATGTCCCTGGAAACCTAAGACATAGAACTTGATAATTATGGAATTATAATTCTGGTTTGATGAGTTTAAGGGGGCTAAACAGGTCACGAGAAGACCTGTAGTTTTAGACCAAAAAGCTGGAAAATACACGTTTAGACTTGCAGTTGTAAATTCGGGTTGGGGATGCACTGTAACACTTGTTAACACTTCTTTAGGTGGAAAGGAGTGAGTTGGAGTTGACGGGATCGTATTGCTGGTTGCGGATATCTGCTTTGCTTTTCGAGGTGAGTTCTCTCACTGCGTAGGATAGGGGTTATATGTGCATTGCTATAGCTCGTGTGTGCTAGCAAATTTTGTTGTGTGTGGTACTAGGCTGTGTAGTGTCTAGTATGGACCTTGGGTGTCGTATAAAACTCGGGGAGACCGAGAGCTCGGGGAGACCGAGAGATACGTACACGGGTGTCGTATAAGCTCGGGGAGACCGAGGAATACGTACACGGTATTGTATGAATTCGGGGAGACCGATGGTTATGTACACAGTTGTTCTTGCATGAGTTTGCCTGTTTAGGATATGTTCTCAAACTAGCATGTGTGGATTATTTGTATCTATCTGTGGATAGGGGTACTGTCTATATGATTGCTATCTTATGTTGGTGTTTGAATTCACTAAGCTTCGTGCTTACCCTTTTCCTATAAATCACTGTTTCAGGTACGAGTGGCAGCAAGGCGTGACGGTACACACTGGCGCGTTGAGGAGACTTTTATTTATTTATTTATTTCGAGACACCACGTTTAGAGTTGCTTTATTTTCCGCTGTTTATAAGAGTTGGTTGTTTAACGTAACGGAGTTTTGGATAAAATGTTTATTCGGTTTTAAATACTTGTGGTTTATTTAATTAAAATGGTATTTTTAAAAGTTCAAATTTATTGTAATTTTCGGGACGTTACAACTTGGTATCAGAGCACAGCTTGAGCGAATCGAACACACTTCGGTGTGTTTGAACTCAAGTTTGCGGCTCGGGATTATCTTTTTCCTTTCAAAATTTTTGAGAAATAAAAGAAAGGAAAAGTACGTTTGAGAAATGGTGACCGGAGGCGCAGTGTGTACAGTCAGCCGATGCCAAGGGAAAAGGTAAAGTACTTAGTGTAATTTATTGCTTTCTAGAACATAGGAGTATGTATGCTAGATTGCTTGATGCTTATTACACTGTACTGCATGTTTGTTGCTTGCTAGTAGAAATTTATGCTAGTTGTGATAGGTTGTTAAGTGAATGCCTTATAAGTTGTATGCAGTAGGAACCATATATCCTTAGAATGTTGGATTTAGTTCTATTGCGCAGCTCTTGTTTGAGTCCAACCGTTATAGGATAGAATCTTTTATTCGAATGTCTATTTGATTTCACACTGTATGCGACTGGGCATTCGCGAGGCGACTCGTCATGACTAGTGGGGATTTCATCATAGCAAGGGTAGCGGGATGGGGTGAATTTCCTAGTGAGCTAGGAAGAGTATTTACATATGCTGGTACGGGCATATGGGTGTAACTGTCGGCAAGGAACTACCTGGGCACTTCGGGACGGGACTCGAAACGAGTAAGGATAGGTGTGGAAGGTAGTAGTAGAGCTCCTACTATCTGAAGCACATGATCCGTGCTCGAGTCGGGGAAAGTCACGGAGAATCCGAGGAGTTGAGCGTGAGCGTAGTTAACAGGATTTATGTGTGCTAACAACTCGTTGGGATAAATACCGGGAATGGCCATCACGAGGAGGAACAACATATACGTGAAATGTTTGCGATTGTGGTGACGCATGCTATTGGGGAGGCGATCCCCTAGATTTTACTGCCATTCGTGATGAGGTAGTAGTGTTGATGGAGGCTGCCTGGAGACGGGAACTTGAGTTGGAGGCGTAGGCGAAGAAGAGGAAGGCGGTGCAGACCGTGGCGCCGATATCGTCTGTTCCGAAGAAGATGAAGTTTTCGAACTCACGTTCGAGTTAAAGGAGTAGTGGGTTTAAACCCAGGGATAGCAACGGAAGGAGAGACGACAAATGTTTCAAGTGTGGTCAAGTAGGACACTTCGGTCGTGATTGCAGGGTACCGCTGATGGACTGTGTTGGTTCCCGTATTTGTTTTACAAAGATTATCTTATCTATTAGTTCAAATGAGAGGTGTTGCGGAAGCGTATTTAAAGAACTAACAGATATGTTTGTATAGAAACAATACAGAATATCAAATAAACAGTATATGAAGAATAGATGAATATCTCAAAGTTTACTGTATTTGATGAAGAACACTAACAATAGATTTGACGTTAATTGTGTGTGTGTTTTTCTTGTATATGAACTTGTAAGGAAGAACTCAACATGAGTCTTCCTTTTATACTACTACAAAAGAACTATTCTAGACAAAAGGACTATTGCTAAAGAAAAGAAGGGATGACATGAACAGTTGGAAATCTGCATGCTTTAAATGCGCTAATATCAACTTGCAAGGATTCCTATCAGAGTTTGACACGTGTTTGTTGTCGGACCATGCCTTGTACAAGTTGATGAACGGACCCTGGAACAGTAGCAAGATATTTCTGTAACAGTGGTAAGATATTTCTACAACAGTGGCAAGATATTATAAATATCTTCCAAGTCTTCAGTCTGAACCGCAGAGGCTCTGTCAAGGGTGACAGAGGTTCTGCGGCTCAGTCCTTGGTGAGCATTCTTCTGTAGATCCTTCTTTGGTCCTTTGTGAGTAGTCTTCTGTAGATTCTCTTTGGGACTTGGTGTTCCTTGAATGATCTTGTTTGCTTCGGCAGAGCTTCTGTGGAACACCGCAGAGCTTCTGTGGAACTCTTTCATACTTGGCCTATTTTTCAATACTTCTAATATTATGAATAATTGGAGCTAACAATCTCCCCCTAAGTATTGAAAAATGAAAATTCGACTTTATGCATATTTTAGGCTAAGTAAAGTAGACAGAGGTTAAACAATACCTCAAAAGTTTCATTTCATTTCTTTTTAAAGATTACAGAGATAAGTAACTGAGATTTAGACATTTGCATCTTTGAAGTCGTTGAAACTTCTGTTGTCGAATCCCACTTCTCTAAGCTCGTGATAGAATTTGATGCAGAGTTCTCTCAAGCCGATTGTAGCATCTGTTTGGGCAAAAAATCATGTCGTACGACCACGACCAGAGCAGGTAAGACGCACGTCATAATCCAAATCTTGTATTAAGATAAGGTCTCGACGAGAACCCATAAAACATCCGTCATCGCCCGTAAAAGGTAAGTCGTACGTTCCCCACGACGCTCGACCATAACGTCGCCCGTCCCGTACGACCATCGCGTAAGATCATTGTACCTTCGACCGAAGCTAACGTTAACCTTGACCGTTACGTTTGTTAAATGTTTAATGCAGGAGTCAGAGTCATTAAAGAGCAACGGATATAACCGACGCAACCATCAACGATCGATAGCCGTAACGGACGAAGATCATCATGGATAATCACTCCGGCGACCGTTTTCAGCCGTTGTAGCCGTTGATTGAATCATTAATGGAATTAATTAATGACGCGAAGGCTATAAAAGACAAGCTAAAGCTTCATTTTAAGGGACATCGGTTAACATCCAGTATACATCAGCGAACATCATCATACAGCAGAGAAAATGATCCAAACTCATAGCAAAGAACATTCAGACTCTGGAGATTAAGTATTGAAAGCCAGAATTTTACAGCGAACTCAAGAACACTCGAAGGAAAGCTCAAGTATCGCTCTCGACGCACGACAACAGCCCTCGACCAACAGTTTACACTTTGTATTCACACACGACAAACACCTGTTTTCACATTTAAACACTTGTACTTTACATTTCGAAGAATTTCCTTCATTTGTATTGTAACCTCTGTACGATCGACACCAGTACCGAAGGACATCGCCCCTGATTGGTGACCATAGTGCAGCGACGACACCCACTGTCGTCCGCAGGTTTTTTCCTCGTTTGAGGTTTTTCCTACGTCATCAAATTCCTTGTCTTGTTTATTTTTTTCCCTCGTTGCACGTCTCGTCGAAAGATCCTTTCTTTAGTTGATTAAGTCCACATCGACCTTAAGTTGTCCCTTTGGTGCGATTTTTGGCATTAACAGTTTGGCGCCATCCGTGGGACCTCATCTAGAGAAAATCCTCGACGAACGTGCACCCTACTAATAGTTTCTTGGAGTTTTCTTCTATTTTCTGTTGCAGGAAAATGGCAGCCTCTGGGAATCCGCAGCAAGCCGTCGCTCAGATGTATCAGGAGCTCGAAGTCGCCAGGAATCAGCTCAATGCAATGGCGGAGCAGAATCGCAGAGTAGCTGAGGAGATCGCACGGTTAAGAAATCCTCTTGGGCCTCAAAATGGTCCTAGGCCGTTCGTGCAGAACCCAGTTCCAAGATCGTTCGACCAGAATGGCCTTAGACTATTTGTCCCGAATCCAGGTTTATCCGCGCAGAATCAGCATCCAGGCCCGTTCATGCAGAATCTACAGCCAGGGTCGTTCAACCCAAATCCTCAGTTTGGGACAGTTCCTCCTCAGCACATAAGGCCACCACCCGTGAATAATGGGTCACAGCCTTTCCAGCAAGGGTCGCAACCATTTCAGCAGCCATTTCAGAATGGACCTTAAGATGGATCGCAACCTTTCTAGCAAGGATCGCAGCAGTTTCAGAATGGACCGCAACAATTCCACTATGGGTCGCAACCATATTTCGTCCCGTTCAACGGGGATGCCAATGGTTCGTCGCATGGAAATGGCACTAGCCCAGGGGCCAATCCCTCGACAGGGGCAAATCCCGATCTTAACGATCCCGTCGCTCAGCGTTTGAAGATGTTAGAAGACCAAAATGAGCGTGTCCTATCCTTGCTCGCTAAGTTGCCTGGGGCAGCCGTGCCTATCGACGTCAAGCCTCGCTCGGGATATCAGGCGTCGCCCTTCATCGACGAGATTGCCACCGTCGAGGTCCCAAAGAAGTATAACATTCCTGCCTTCACTCCCAAGTATTCGGGTGTGACCGATCCGACTGAGCACGTCGCGCAATATAAGCAGCTCATGTGGACGATCTAGATCCCATTTATGTACCAGGAAGTATGCATGTGTAAGAGTTTTGGAGCAACTCTCGCTGGTCCAGCTCTCCAATGGTTAATCAATCTCAAACCCAAATCCATCGGGTCGTTTGCTGAGTTGGTTAATCAATTCTCCCAGCAATTCGCCAGCAGTTGTAAGATGGAGAAGCAGACCAGCGACCTATATTACATCGTGCAGAAAGCTAATGAGTCTATTCGAAGTTATTTCAATAGGTTCAATGCCGAAATGATCAGCATCCGCAATTGCGACGTCAAAACCGCGATCGAAGCCTATAAGCGTGGTCTGGACGATAGTTCGGGTCTATACACCGACCTGACCAAATATCCCCCGGAGAATTTCGAAGACGTCCGAGATCGAACCTTAGCATATATGAGGGTAGAAGATGATGCCGCCTTTCGTCGCAAGCACACTGACGACAAGAAGTCGTTAGGCGTCAGGAAGCCAGAGTTCAAGACAAAGGCTGTTTCTAGAGTAGAGCCAGCGCGCCAAATTTCAAATGTTCGTTTCAAGACGAAAGCAGAGGCCAAGACCGCGGCTAAGTTCACTCAGTACCCCAAGATATCCTCTTACGGATTCAAAGGATCCACAAAGGACCTAGTCGAAGCTCTGAAAAGTTCCCAAGCTACCATTCGATGGCCAAAGAAGTCCGACCTGGACGATGCTAAGAAAGACAAATCAAAGTGGTGCGACTTCCATGCCGATCATGGTCATGCGACGGACGACTGTATCGCATTGAAGAAGGAACTAGCATATCATTTTCCGAAAGGAAATCTCAAAGATATCATCGACAATGTCGCTGTTCCAGCTAATAGCCATCAACCGTCGACCAACGAGCACGCGAAAGTCGTCAATTGCATCACCGGTGGTTCAGATGTGTGTGTTCTGACGTATTCAGCGGCCAAGCGTCATGCCAGCCAGGCGCCCGATGATTGGCCTATTCCTCGCTCGTCTAGACCCAAAGGAGATTTGGAGCTAGAAGCTATGAAGATTGTGTTCGACCACGTCGACCTGGGCGACTCGTATCAGAAGCATCATGATGGGCTAATCATTCAGCTCACAGCAGTAACTTCCTAACGAGTCGAGTCTTGATCGACGGGGGCAGCTCAGCAAATGTCATTTTTCTCAACACAATCAAAGCCATGGGAATTGATCGCTCAGAAATCACCCGACGTTCGACAACTTTGGTCGGTTTCAATGGAGAAGCGACGAGCACCTTTGGAGAGATAATCTTGCCCGTCTACGCCGGAGGAGTCAACAAGCAGACCAAGTTCAATGTCATCGATTATGCATCGGCCTATAACATCATCTTAGGGCGACCGTGGATCCATGATATGAAAGCTGTTCCTTCGACGTACCATCAAATGTTGAAATTCCTGACGCAATGGGGAATCCAGGAGATCAAGAGTGAGCCAAAAGTCGCTCGTGAGTGCTACAAGTCTACCTTGAAGCCACGAAAATAAACTGAAGTCGTAAGATCAAGCTCTCGACATGTTCGTTTTTCTATCCCTAAATTAACAATATCTTTTCCACAGGGATAAGTCTACTATGGTGCCCTGTCGCACGAAAACATAGTCGACCGCAGGACAATATTTCTCCGTGTCATTCTGTCATTTAAAACCTGTCTTTTCCTCCCAAAAAGAGTACTGTAATAAATGACAGGGGGAAAATAGAGAGAGTCTGAAATGGTACGTTCTCTAAACTCTTTCTCATACGATTTTTCTCGCAAAACATTTACTGACTTAAGCATCGGAGGGTCGTTGGCTAGCCAACGACCAACCCCCGACATCGTTCTATCGCAGAATCGCACGACAGATTATCGCAGAGTCGCACGACAGTAATCATTAAGTCTACTATATGATTTTAATATCGCAAGGTCGAACGACATAAACAATCAGGTCTCTAACTTGATTATTTCTCCACAGGGGCATACGACACAAACTCACTGTACGATCCGGTCGTACGATCGCAGAGTCTAAACGATTTTACCCCTAAGTCTATCAACTTAGAAAATGCTTTAATCGTGTGTTTTTATATTTGTTTTACGTTCTTGTCATCGTATTACAATGAATGCCTTAGTCGCATGATTTCATATGTATCTTATGTTCGACTTTATAATCAAACGTGATTCGAATAAAGCATAAGCAAAAGATATATATATTCATAAACCACTGTATACATACTCAACCCCCGATAGGTCAAGTGGCAAAAACAGACAACGAAAGAAAAAATTCTAGACGACAGGAGGAACATTGGTCGTATCCTCCTGAGGGCCTCCATCTGCCACTCCTACCGCACGAATCTCCTGTAATTCATATTGAGCATCGAAAAGTTGGACAGCCATCTCATCGGCATGCGCCATGGCCAACTTCTCCCTATCTAAAGTCGCTCTCTCTCTCTTTCCAACGCTGCAACTTCTCTCTCAAGAGCAGACGCCATCAGATCTTCAACTCTTGACGTCTCAGCATGTAACGCCAAGGAAGACTGGAACGTCTGTGAAAAATAAAAGGTGCGTTCAAAAACATTCGACAAAGATTACACAAGTCATGAAAGATTGACACTCACCGTGAACGCCAGACTGGCAACTCGAGATCTCATCTCTCCGGCTAGAACTCCGTGAAAACGCTCCCCGAAAGACGGGAGCAAATACTTCCCTAGATAAGGGAACGATGCCGTCCCGTCTAGGACACCATTCGCCATAAAGTCAGACGGCAATGTAAAATTGACCGTCATAACTTCGGCCGACGATCCCTCGCCCCTGTCGGCAGGTATTGGGATCGACACTTGAGACACCGGTTTCGTCACCGTCGCCGGAGGCGCAGAACTTGCTGGGGTCGCGTCCATCACGGCAGGACGGCTAGATGATGCCTTCGCCTTCTTAGGCAGAACAACTCTCGACGAGTCATCAACCCTCGACGACGGTTCCCTCAGGACCGTACTCCTGGTTCTCTTCTGGCTCGACCCAGCTGTCGATACATCTCCTCCTCGAAGGGCACGCATGATTTGCTTCCCTCTCGACCTAGAAACTGATTTCCTTTCACTTGGCACTGATCAGAAAAAATGCGAAGCGTCAGACAGGAATAAGAAATAAATGGTAAAAGACAGGAAACCATAATACACCCACCTGTCGACTCCTGTCGTCCACTTTCCTCTTCACCTTCTCCTTCTTCCTCCTCCACAGCGTCCACCACCACGTCCTCGTCCTCGGTCGCCGGTTGCCACGTGGCGAAAGATCGGTCCTCGACGCTGTAACTAAGGAATCTGTCAATCTTGGCACGAGAACCTTCATTCGGGTGCGGAACGCCGAACTTTATATCTGAAGACAACAAAAGGAGAAGAATAAATAAAAGGTTAGAAAAACCATACTATGATGTAAATCGAAAAAGAGCATACCTCCCATATTCCAGTCGGGACGGATCCACTTGCTGGCGGCGTCCAGCGAATCAACACGTACGAACACATACCTGGACCCCCACCCCCGATCGTTTACTCCAGTATTCAAAACTAAGGCACGATCACATTTATATTTGGAATACGGGATATAACGCCCACGCTTATCTTCCTTAACTTGGTACGCTGCCAAGAAATCATTCAAAGACATAGGGGGGTCCCAATCCGCAGACAAACGCTCAATAACCAAAAGAACCCGCCAGAGTTGAGGCATCAACTGCCCCGGCGACAAACCAAAGCATCGCATCAAATTCTTAGTCAAAGTCAAAAACGGCCATTCAAAGCCAATCTCGAAAGGATATTCATATATCACGGAATACCCCTCGGGGCAGTCCTTAGGACGAACAGTCCCCGGACTTGTTAGCTCTACTTCTAAGGGAATCTTCGCTAGACGCCTAAAGTCGTCCAAATCTTCCTGGCTAACGATGGAACTCTCTGGGTCAGTCGACATTTCTTACCAGAGGAAAGAAGGCAGTAAAAGCTGAAAGGAAGAAGCAATGCGTTATATAAACGCCCTAAATCCCAAACAATCTTCGCTAAATCAAAGAGATTCGGAAGAAGAATGGCAAGAAGAGCAAAGCGGAATTTCTTTCCAAAATAAACTCAGCGTAAGAAAAGAAAGGATTCATCGTAATCTTTATTTATGCAGTCGATCATGTCAGGTCGAATCCCTGGATAACCGCTGCGCATCCTCGTCCTTCTGTATGACCACAGGGATCGTCGACACCTGTCCTCGACAGCTGGTAAGCATCATCGTGTGTCAGTATGACGTCACGACCTCGTTTCCTTTTTAACTTCCCGTTCAGTTAAGAGCAGACCAGCCTAATTCCAAGGTAACAAAGGTAATTCCTATCACTTGTCATATTTTTTTGATTGACAAAATTTAAAAGTCGGATTTGCTATCCTTCTTTCAAATTTTTGGGGCAAACTGTTTGGGCAAAAAATCACGTCGTACGACCACGACCAGAGCAGGTAAGACGCACGTCATAATCCAAATCTTGTATTAAGATAAGGTCTCGACGAGAACCCAGAAAACATCCTTCATCTCCCGTAAAAGGTAAGTCGTACGTTCCCCACGACGCTCGACCATAACGTCGCCCGTCTCGTACGACCATCGCGTAAGATCATTGTACCTTCGACCAAAGCTAATGTTAACTTTGACCGTTACGTTTGTTAAGTGTTTAATGCAGGAGTCAAAGTCAATAAAGAGCAATAGATATAACCGACGCAACCATCAACGATCGATAGCCGTAACGGACGAAGATCATCATGGATAATCACTCCGGCGACAGTTTTCAGCCGTTATAGCCGTTGATTGAATCATTAATGGAGTTAATTAATGACGCGAAGGCTATAAAAGACAAGCTAAAGCTTCATTTTAAGGGGCATCGGTTAACATCCAGTATACATCAGCGAACAACATCATACAGTAGAGAAAATCATCCAAACTCATAGCAAAAAACATTCAGACTCTAGAGATTAAGTATTGAAAGCCAGAATTTTACATCGAACTCAAGAACACTCGAAGGAAAGCTCAAGTATCGCTCTCGACGCACGACAACAGCCCTCGACCAACAGTTTACACTTTGTATTCACACACGACAAACACCTGTTTTCACATTTAAACACTTGTATTTTACATTTCGAAGCGTTTCCTTCATTTGTATTGTAACCTCTGTACGATCGACACCAGTACCGAAGGACATCGCCCCTGATTGGCGACCATAGTGCAGCGACGACACCCACTGTCGTTCGCAGGTTTTTTCCTCGTTTGAGGTTTTTCATGCGTCATCAAATTCCTTGTCTTGTTTATTTTTTCCCTCGTTGCACGTCTCGTCGAAAGATCCTTTCTTTAGTTAATTAAGTCCACATCGACCTTAACTTGTCCCTTTGGTGCGATTTTTGGCATTAACAGCATCTATTTCTCTGATCATTCTTTCTGCTGATTCTTGATCCATAAGCTCAGTACCTCTATTCTCTTCTAAGATTGATCTGAACTTGTTCAGAGTACTGGTTGCATACTTCTGACCGTCCATTTCCACAAACAGTCTTACTTGACCAGGAGGATCCTTATACACTAACCCGTACCTTGGTGTTGTTATGATTGAGTTGGGTATTGCAGAAGGTGGGCAGTGATCCTCTGGTGGTCTCAGACTCAGGTTTCTGACTCCAAGAACTATTCCCAGTTGAAAGTCTATCATGCTATACAGCAGAAGCTTTTCTCTCATCGCTTTCCTGAATACTTGATAGGCCATTCTGTTTGCATCGTTGTCGAAGTTTTCTTTCGTCCAAAGTAGAAGATCTGGCAGATCGTAGGGGTTCAAGTTCCTTATATCGGCATCTGAAAATTGATTTTCGGACTTGTTCTCCCTTTTGACTTTGTAAATGTTGTACCTGATCTTTGGAAAGGTTCTCGTTTGAGAGAATTTTCAGTATATTACCTTTTCAATTTTGGACTCTGAGAAGACTTCTGCCCTTGATTTTGGCTTTGTTCTGCTGAAGGTGTTGTCAAGGTCAGCTTTGAGTTGAGGATCTTCGATGTGTGGTATAGGGTTGTTCTGATATTGCCGTTTGTAAAGGTACCTATACACCACCTCTTCCATTTCTGCATGTCGTGTATTTGGTGGTGGTATTGGTCTTCGCAGAGCATCCATTTTTCGTTTTATCTCTACAACCCTACCCTCTGTTGCCCAGTCGTCTTCAGGTTTAGGAGTGACAAAGGCATCGAATGAGCTCTTCATCAACTTCTTTGTCGTCTGTGGCATTTCCTTTTTCTTCTGAGGTTCTTCTGTCATGATTCCCTTTCCTTTATTTTTGGTTTGGGAAGGCTCAGAACCTGTTGTCTGCTTTGGACTCTGTGGGATTGCTTCTGTTGGTTTGATTGGGGATTTTGGTTCTGTAGATGTTTCTTTTGTGAGCTCGGTTGTGGTTTGTGGAGGGATATCGAAACGTTTTGCAGCTCTGAAAGCATATACGAACTCCATTCTCTTTAGGACATAAGTAGTAGAACGTTTAGATGTTTTTGGTTTGTGGGCAATGGATTTTCTTCGTGGGTGAGTTTTGGGTTGGGATTTTGGTGGAGAATGGGGAAGTTCTTCTGAGGATGAAGATGTAAGGATTTGAACTTCAGGGACATCTTTTTCAAGGACGGAGGTGGTTTCCACAGAGGCTGGTGTTTCCTCTGTGGGTCTCTGTTGTGTCTCCTGAGTTTAGGTTTGGGATGGGGGTGCAGATGAAATTGGTACTGCTGATATCGGAGGACTGGTTGCAGCTGTTTCTGTTTGTTTTTCCCTTTGTGTCTCCCCCTCAGGATGATCTGATGAATCATCATCATCAGAGTCATCTTGACCCTTATCTTCTTTACCCTCTGCTCTGCAAGTAGTGTCAGGTTTCTTCGCCCCGGCTGCCATCATTTTGGCACAGAGATCATCACAGAGACCAAGAAGAGTTTGAACTTCGGCCTCTGTGTTGAACCGCATCTTTCCCACACTTGCTTTGAAGTTTTTTACGTAAGAAGCGTTGGCTATTGTGAAGGCTCTGATAAATTCTGTCATTTGATTCAAGATGCTTTGCCCAAGTTCTGTCAACTGTGCTCTGGTCATGTAGTCGGTAGGCTTCATGGCCAGAGTGGCTTCTGTTGTTTGTTCCTGAACTTGTCATAGAGCTTTCTGCAGTTCTTCTGGAGTAATAGCTTTTGATGATGACACTTGTTCTTTCATCTTTTCCAGATATATTTTGATCGAGTTGTTGAAAGCAGAAGTTACAGCTTTTTCAAAATCGGCAGCAGCAGAGGCAGGTGTGGTGGCAGAAGTTGTGGCAGCAGACTTCATTTGGGCTAGAGTGGATTGCACCTCTGTGGACAAGTTGTCCATTTTGGTGTTTAGTTCTGAGATGGCCATGGATGTAATTTCTGTAAAAGATTTGAAAGAGCTTTTCAACTTTTCCAATGTTTGGTTCACAGAGGTGACAAGGGTTTGGAACTCACCCCTGATACATGTGAACTCGTGGTACCTTCTGGAGGAACACATTCGTCTCCAGAGTTTGTCCTTGTTCCTTGGACACCTTCTTTCACCCCTGTTTGTACGTTGAGGGTGGAAGGATTTCCTTCTGATCCTCGAGGAGAAACATGAGTTTCAACCTCTACAGAAGTTCTGTGAAGGTCAGAGTCCAAATCCACTCCAGAGGTGGGTATTGGAATGTCCTTTTGTTGACTTGGAGACTTCTCTAGAGTCTCTTCGTCATTGTGCTTTCTACTCTCCTCTGAAAGGAGGTTTGGCCCTATCGTTGTGTGTGTGGCAGAGGAAACGAATTCCTCTGCTAGGATGTCAGATGTGATTTGGGGCAATAAATCACGAACTATGGGTGAGTCCTTTCGAGAGGACTCCCCAGGAGTGGTTTCCCCAGTTATATTAGGCACAGAGGTTGAAAGAGTAACCTCTGGCTGGCTGGGTGGGGTTGGGATCGAGCTGTGCTGCTCTATTTCAATGATACCCTCTGCCGCTAGACCGGCAGTATCAGAAATGTGGGTTGCACTAGGAGGGGGTTGGGGATGTGTGCCTTCTACTTCTTCGGCATCTTTTTCTACAGAACCCTCTGCGGTTTCTACCCTAACTTCTTCCTCTAAGTCTATGTTTTCCTCTTCTTCTGAGGTTTCCTCTATAGGCGCTACTGTTTCCGCTTATGCTCTTAAGGAATCATATATGGAATGAGTTCCTATGAGTTTTCGTACGTGAGGGTGCATGGTTTGTGTACCTTGAATTGCAAAAATGACTTTTGTTGTGCGCAGAGCCTCTGTAGACTGATCCAATGGTTCTGCGACCCATCCTGATGGATCTAAGGTTTGAGCAATGTCGGGATTGTTGAGGAAGGCATTGAAATCTCCCTGTTGATCTGTATAAACTATTGGGGAGGGAGGTTGCAGAGGTATAGCCTGATCTTCCTCTTCTTGTTCGACATCCTCTGTGATGACCTGCAGAGGTGAAGTTGGTTTCTTCTTCTTTGTCTTCCTCTTCTTTAGCTTTGGGGCTCCTTCTTCTGTTGATTTGGTTTTCCTTTTCTTTTGTTTTGGAGGGGAGGGAGGTGCAGAAGATATTGTTTCTGCAGCTTGTGGTGGAGAATAGTGTGGAGCTGCAGAGGATGTAGTTTCCTCTGTGGGTTTTCTTTTCTTGCTCTTCTTCTTGGGTGTTGCTGCAGAGGTTTTTCTTTTGGGAGAAGAGGGGTAAATGCTCTCTCTTTGGGCTTTGAAACGGTCTTGTACTGAATAGTGTTTCTCTAAAGCTCTAGCCCATTCCTCTTCTGTCATCCTCTCAACTACATCTACACCTAAGGGGGCTCCTAGACGCGGTGGTGTCACAGGACTTGGTTCTGGAGTCCTGTGGACGCGTATATACTCTAATTTCCTATCCTCATCGGTTGCATACGACAGAAGGTTCTTTGACAGAGGTCTGTAGTGGGGGTAATTGTGTTCATGTTCTGTAGGAGTATTTTTATTCATTGGGTAAAGCTTTACAGATGGCCCTTCCATTGGCCATTTTTGCATTTGAAGTAGAGGCTCGAAGATTACTCCTAGAATTCTCTGATATTGTAGAGGAGGCAGATACCTTGATGTGTTCTTTTTGGCCTTTTGAGTTGCGAGCTTTCTGTCGATCGTATTCACTATTTCCTGCATCATGATGGTGGCATAATCAAGTGGAATATCGTAATAGATTCCATACATGATGGTCAGGATCTGGAACGAGCTTTGGTCAGGGCTATCGGGTTTCCCTGCGAGGCAACGATTTAAGATGGAGAACAGGGTATTCCACAGAGGTGGTAGTCTGCCTCTGCGGAAATCATTGCGTTTCCTCAGAGTTGTGTTATACCCTAACATTTCTACGAATCGGCAGAGCTCCTCGTCCGTAGGAACCTCAGTATATTTCTTGATTCCAAGTAGACCTCTGGTTGGTAGGTTGAACTCTAGTGAGAACATGGTTCTGTTAAACATGAGTTCTAGGTACTCAGACTTGTCTGGCTTTGAAATGTAGCCCTTTATCAGAGAATCATCTGAATCAAATCGGCAACTTTGCCAAAATTGATTCAGATATCGTGCAGGGATTTTGGTTGGGGTTTTGGAAAGGAGAGGGTATAATATATGGTTTTCCATGATATTGAGGAGAAGAGCATGGACTTCGCCGAAGGCTGTTGGTGAGGGCACAAGGTAGTAGTTGTTGGATTTTAAAGGTAGGACATCCTCAAAATGTTCTTTGTTCAGAAAGTGTTGAAGGTTGGTGGTTGGTGCAAAGTTTGCAGAGTCGCTGGAGTTTTCTGTTTCAACATTTACGGCGATGTTAGGGTTTTGGGAGTGCTCTGAATGCACTGGTGAGTGTTGAGGAGAGTTCGCCGGAGAGTTTTGAGCAGCATGAGAACTGGAAGCCATTTTGCAAAGTAAAATGATGATTTGAATATAGTTGCAGGTTTGCCGGAGAAGAGAGTGGGTAAAGTTTTTTTTTGTGAGGTAAGTTAACTTGGGTTTTATACTGAGTTTGTGGCCGTAGAATCTGAAAGGGTTAATATTTTGAGGTAAATATTATTTGGGGTCCGCACTTGAGTTGTTACGGCGGGTTCAACTTTCCATAGGAACGTGTTGCATGTAGGTCCAATGAAAAGATGACACGTCCTCTGTGTCAGTTATGACGAGACGTCGTGGGCGGCCTTATTAAATACTAGGCGTGTGGGCCTCTTTACCTCCACATGATTCTCACTCGCAGAAAAGTTACCGTTACTGTTACAGAAATGCCCAAAGTAAAAACTGACAGAGGCTGTGTGATTTGAAAACTTTGTTTTTCTTGCCTCTGTAGGTTGTATATTTACAAAGAAATGTTAAAAAGCCCATGGAGAGGATCGATAAGTTATTAGCATAGAATTTCTTTAGAGGTTTTTGGACCTCTGTTAGAGCCAGCAGAGGCTCTGAGACAAGAAATTTCTCATATCTAATAATTTATAAACATTTTTGATCATCCAAGTTTTTGATTGTTTTTAACAATGTTTTTAGGACCTGTTTGAAAGCTGGTGTCCTAGAAAATTGTTTTTGAAAAAGGTTTTGTGCAGCAAAAAGTCCTTTTAAAACAAGTGTTGGTCTACAGAAGTTCTTTCTTGTGGAGAGAACTCTGTAACCGATGACTTCTTCTGCAGTGTTTGTATGCGATGATTCTTTTTGATTTTGATACCTAAAAAGATTTACAGAGTTTCCAAGAATTATTGATTTAAGATCAGAGCTTTTGCCTGCAGAACCTCTGTTGGACTCAGCAGAGGCTCTGTGACCTTAAATTTCTAATAATGGAAAACTCAACATTCTTTTTGATCAAATTTTATTTGAAATGTGTTTAATAATGTTTCTAGAACATATTTAGAAATTTGTGTCCTAGAAAATTATTTTCAAAAAGAATTTGTTCGAGATACTAACCTTTTTGTTCTTCTTTGTCCGGCAATGTTCTTTTCTTCTGTTGTTGTCATCTCTTCTTTTGCTCCCCCTTGACTTATGAATCTTTGTAGATTAAGCAAGGTCTCCTTTTGCTCCCCCTTGATCTAATCAACCTCTGTAGATCAAGATTGTTTTCCTCTGCTCCCCCTTGACGTATGCTTGGTTGAAATAATCAGAAGTAAATGTATATAACATAGGTCGTGTATCAGAGGTTCTGTAAGGATCGTCAGAGGTTCTGAGGAGACTTTCAGAATCTCTGTTACTTTTCAGAAAGGATTTTAGTAGAATTTACATACAAAGTAATATACAAAAAAACTAACAAAACAGAAAATATACATACTATATAATATAAAGATAAAGATATTTACAGAGGTTAATCCATATTTATCATTCCTAATTTACCCACCAAGTAAAGGAATCTTTTCTCATCAAGTGTCTTGGTGAATAAGTCAGCAAGCTGAAATTCTGTTGGTACAAAATGCATCTCGATGGTTTGATTTTCCACATGATACTTCAGAAAGTGATACCTGATATCTATGTGCTTTGTCTTTGAATGCTGTACTGGATTTGCAGATATGGAAATCGCACTTTTGGAATCACAGAAGATGGGGATTTTGCAAATGATGTGACCAAAGTCTTTTAGCTGAGTTTTCATCCACAGAACTTGAGAGCAACAGCTAGCAGCAGCAACGTATTCAGCTTCTGCCGTAGATGTTGAGACACAATTCTGTTTCTTAGAAGTCCAGCTTACTAACTTCCCACCTAGGAATTGACAACTCCCAGAGGTACTCTTTCTGTCGAGTTTGCATCCTCCATAATCTGAATCTGTGTAGGCCTTTAGTCCAAAACCAGAGTTCTGCGGATACCAGAGGCCAAGATTTTTGGTCCCTCTGAGATATCTGAAGATTCTCTTTACAGCAATATAATGTGACTTTTTAGGATTAGCTTGATATCTTGCACAAAGACATGTGGCATGCATTATGTCAGGTCTACTGGTCGTTAAGTATAATAAAGACCCAATCATTCCTCTGTAAAGCGTGCACTCAACAGAGATGCCATTTGGATCTGAAAAAAGTTTATTTCCAGTGGCCATTGGGGTTTTCATGACAGAGGCATCAGAGAGGCTGTATTTTTCAAGTATGTCAGAGACATATTTTGATTGATTTATGAAAATTCCTTCTGATGTTTGTTTGACTTGAAGTCCGAGGAAAAAGGTTAATTCTCCCATCATACTCATTTCAAACTCACTCTGCATGAGTTTTTCAAAATCTTTACATTTTTGTGTATTTGTTGACCCAAAAATAATATCATCTACATATATTTGTACAAGAATAAGCTCATTTCCTTCACCTTTAAAGAATAGAGTTGTATCAGTGGTACCTCTGTTGTAGCCGTTATTGAGAAGAAAACTGGAAAGTCTTTCGTACCATGCTCTTGGAGCCTGTTTCAGTCCATATAGAGCCTTGTCGAGGTGATAGACATACCTTGGGTATTTTGAGCATTCAAATCCTGGTGGTTGTTGGACGTATACTTCTTCTTGAATTTCACCATTGAGAAAGGCAGATTTTACATCCATTTGATTTACTTTAAAACCTCTGTGGGCTGCGAAGGCTAAGAAAATTCTTATTGCTTCGAGCCGTGCAACAGGGGCAAAAGTTTCATCGTAATCGATGCCCTCTTCTTGGCGATATCCCTTGGCCACCAGTCTTGCTTTATTTCGAATGATCACTCCATCTTCATCCTTTTTATTTCTGAAGACCCATTTAGTCCCTATGGCCTGTTTCCCTCGTGGCAGAGGTACTAGAGTCCATACTTTGTTTCGTTCAAACTGCATAAGCTCTTCTTGCATAGCATCCACCCAGTTTGGGTCATCCAGGGCCTCAGAAATCTTTTTCGGTTCGATCACACTAATAAAGTTGGTAAAGAAACAAAAATTTGCAGAAGCTGATCTTGTTTTTACCTTATCAGAGGGATTACCGATGATTTGTGTTTGAGGATGGCTTTTTGTTCATTGAGTTGTTCGTGGAAGATGATCATTTGAGTCATCAAGTTGAACTTCTGTAGTTGAAGTGGTTGATGGTTCAGCTTCTGTATTTAGTTCAGCTTCTATAGGAATGGGTATCAAGGTTGGGATTTCCTTCTCTGTAGGTATTGTGGTTTCATCTTCACTTCCCTCTGGTGTTCCTTCTGTTGTTGCTTCCTCTGTTGGATTTAGAATTTGGATAACCTCTGTTGCATAATCTTTTGTCGTCGTATCTTCTGTTAGATTTTCAGTACCTGTAGTATTTGTAGAAGAGGATGAGGGATTAAATGGATCAGACAGAGAGATACTTACTTCGTTTATAGGTGATTCTGCAGAGGTGCCTTTTGTTCCAGCAGAGGGATCAACGTCGTTGTTGAACATCTCTTGAAATAGAAGACCTAAATCTTAATTTGTTTTTTAGATGCCAGAGGTTTCCATGTTTAGCCCGAGTTCTGAACTGAGTTGTTCATAAGTCTTTTGGAATGAGTCATCAAAGGACACATTGATGCTTTCTACTATTGTGCGCGACTTTAGAAGGTAAACTCTGTAGGCTTTGGAAGTGGCAGAGTACCCGATGAACTTGCCTTGGTCAGCCTTTTCTTCAAACTTTCCTCTTGAGTCTCTGTCGTTTAAGACAAAGCATTTGCATCCAAACACATGGAGAAACTTTATGTTTGGTCGCCGTTTGTTGATCAATTCATAAGGAGTTTTGATGTGTCTTTTCACGATTGTTGAACGATTTTGGGTATAGCAAGCAGTTGAAATTGCTTCTGCCCAAAAGGTCATTGGTAATCCACATGCAGAAAGCATGGTTCTTGCAGCTTCCACTAGCGTGCGGTTCTTTCGTTCGACCACGCCATTCTGTTGTGGGGTGCGAGCGGCAGAGAAGTTCTGGGATATTCCTTCTTCTGTGAGATAGGCTTCAATGACAGAGTTTTTGAATTCTGTGCCATTGTCACTTCGTAACTTCAGAATTCTGCACTCATAAAGAACTTGGATTCTTTTCATTAGATTAATCAAGATGCATGGAACATCTGATTTCTTTTTGACAAATTCAACCCATGTAAAACGTGAAAACTCATCAATTAAGACAAGTATATATTTCTTGCCACCTAGGCTCTGTATAGCGATTGGACCGCAGAGGTCAACGTGAAGCATGTACAGAGGTCTAGGACAAGACACATCAGTTTTGCCTTTGTGGGAAGCTCTTTTGAGTTTTCCCATTTCACAGGCAGAGCATAAATGATCCTTGTTGAATTTAACATTTTGTAAACCTTTGACCAGATCAAGTTTTACCAGTTTATCTAGAGTATGAAAGTTTAAGTGACAGAACCTGTTGTGCCATTGCCAGGCTTCTTAACTTTTGCTTGCAAGAAGACAAATGTTGTCCTTGTTTTTGGCATTGAAGTTCATTAGATACAGATCACCTTTTCTTTTGGCTAGTAGAAGTTCAATTCCTGTGTCTTCACTTAGTAGAGAGCAGAATGTTCTTTTGAACAGTACATCGAATCATGTGTCACAAAGTTGGCTTACACTGAGTAGGTTGTGTTTTAGGCCATCAACATATGCAACTTTGTGTACTGTGATGTTCTCTTTCTTTATGACTCCATAGCCTTTGATATGCCCCTTTTTGTTATCTCCAAAAGTCACTGATCCACCATCTTGTTTTTCTTGGAATGTGGATAGAAGACTTCTGTTGCCAGTCATGTGCCTTGAGCATCCGGAGTCTAGATACCATATTGGCACAAACTGCTTCTGTAAAACAATCACAGAGATTTAGGTACCCATATCCACATGGGTCCAGTTTCGTCAGAATTTTTCAAGTTTGCCTTGGCATTCTTGAAATACATTTTATTTTTTGTCGAAGAATCAGTTTGTTTCTCTTTTATATTTGATTTAACTGCAGAGAGAAAACAATTTGAACTACGGGAATGATTATTTAACCTGAACATTAGATCAAAGCAATGACAATATTGAACATCAGAAGTGATTTGCTTGAAATTTTCATTGAAAGCTTTAAACTGGGCCATAAAGGCATTACATTCTATTCTAGCATATGGCTTCCTATTACAAGAAGATTTATGTAGATTAGATTGTTGGCAAAAATCTTTGTTTGTAGCAGCCTTCCGTGAGTCCCTTCTGTGGTGAACTTCTGTTGATTTCACTGTCACAGATGAAAAAGATTTGTTAGGTTTTGTCCATTTACCCTTTTGTTGCCATGTTGGTTTCTCTTTTATTTTTAAGGGTTTTAAAAATTTTGAATCTTTTAGATTTTGAGAGGACATTAACTTCTTTTGTTTCAACTTTTCAAGCTCAATAGAGGTTTTGGCTTGTATGCAGATATCCATAAAGTCTGGATAGATAGGAATTCCAGTGATTTTCTCTTTTGGAGAAATAGTTCTGTTAAGAACTTCAGAGGTTTGTTTAACAACCTCTGTGTCACAAGGAAACTTTTCTATTCTGACAGCCTCTGATTCGTCAGATGATGAATCGTCCTCATATACAGAGGTTGAGTCATCAATATTTCTTTCGACAGAGGCTGGACTTTCCGAGCATGTGTCATACTTGCTTTCTTCCTCTGAAAGATTACTTTCTAAGTCAACAGAGGTGTCTGACAAGATCTATTCAGAGAGTTTTTGATCCACATAAGGTGTATATGAATTTTTCAACATATCTATTTTCCCAATTTCCATAATTTCCTTTTCAATTATATTTCTTAGTTTTTCTTCTGAAAAGTTTGGCTTGAACTCAAGTGCTTCTGCAGATAATTTCTTTTCAGAATCTATTGTGCAGACAAAGGCAACTTGAGTTTGAGTCTCTGGTTTACCAAACTTGAAGATTCCTATCTGATTTTGAGTTTTCAGATATCTCTTTGGTTTGGATCCTCTTTTGACAGAGGTTGAAGGTGATAAGTTTGTGTATTCAAACCACACATTTATCATCTTCATGGGTTTCCTTAAGTGAGGTTCCCCAGAGACTTTTACTCTCTTGCTTACAGAGATTAAATTTGGAAAATTAGGTTTGTTAACTTTTCCTACTGAAAATAGAGATGACAGAGGTTTATTCTTTTTGTTTTTTGTACCTTGATTAATATCACTGTACCCAATACCTCGCCTTCCTATTTGAGTATTTATTTTCTCATACACCTTTTAAGCATCACGATAATTTTTAATTAAAACATCTCTTCTAAGTAGATCTTGCCAAAGGACTTCTCTTTCCTTTTGAAAATATTCTTTAAGAGCTAAAATGTTAAGTCTGTCGCTCTCAGAATCTGAAAGTTCTTTTGTTTTGGATTTTAACGATGTATTTAATTCAGAAATTTTCTCTTTTAAAGGAAAAAGATTCTTGTTCCAGTGTGCTTCTAATTCTTCATTTTCTTTGAAAATCTTTGCTTTTTCTTCAGTGAGAAGTCTAGCTTCTCTTTCATAAAAAGTGAGCTTTTTCTGAATATCATCACAAGTCTTTTTCAGTTCAACATTTTCAGTTTTAAATATAAGCAAATCAACTTCTATAGTACTAGAGATAGAGTTTGAGGTAGATACCTCAGTGTCAGAGTCGGAGCTGATGTCTGCCATGCCACAGAACAAGGCATTTTTGGTGTATTCTTCATCAGAGGTTGTATCTGACTCCCAATCTTCCTTGTTCACCACTTTGTTCGCCATGAGTGACTTTTGAGCATAATACCCAGCTTTCTTTTTGTAAAAAGCTGAGTCCTTCTGTGGGTGATTTGACCTGCTTCTACATTCATTGGCAAAGTGGCCTGGCTTCCCACAGTTGTAGCAACCTTGGTTTTGGGAGTTATTACCAGCACGATCGTCAGTCTTCTGTCGGTCACCACCTTTTTCCGATCTGCATTCATTTGCATAATGACCAGGCTTGCCACACTTGTAGCATTATTGTGGTGTGTAGCTTGCCTTGTCATCTGACCTCTATCGATCATTTCCTCTGTTGTATCTTTCACTCGACCTCTGTTGGTCGTTACTTCTGTCGCCTGACCTCTGTCGGTCAGCTGATTCTTCTCTTCTTCCTTGATCCCTTCTATTCCAATCTTCTCTTCTCTCTCTGCCATATCTATCATTACCAGAATTCTTTTGGTTTCTTCTGAATTCTCTTGTAAATAGAGCTAAGGATGTAGCTATTGATGCCAGAGTAATTTCTCCTTCTTCCACAATCTCTTCATCTTCGCTGTCAACCACTACCATCTTTTTCTTTTTCTCCTTCTTCTTTTCCTCTGCAGTTCTTTCTTTCCTCGGCCTTTCTGTATCTTCTGTAGTTTTCCCAGCCAAAGCAAGAGGTGTAGTGGTTAGTGTCTTTGCTTGTGCGATTTGAGGCTCTTGACCAGCTAATGTTCCGTAGAGGTCTGAAAGAGTTCAGGAATCTAAATCTTGATTGGTTTGTAAAGACATAGATAGTTGGAGCCATTCTTCGTTCAGATTTTGAGAAACATGACATTATTCTCTTCAGAAGTTCTGTGGATGCCGAACTTTTTGCAGTTATTGATCAAAGAGTTGAACCTGTCGTATGTTGTCTGCAGAGATTCATTTGTCAGGGCTTTAAAAGCGTAATACTCGTTTATGTATTGAGCCCTTCGGTTTTTCTGAGTTTTAGCTCCCCCTTCAAGTTGTTTTCCAGTTCTTTCCAAAGATCTTACGAAGATTTGCATGCATCTAAAGACTGGAAGAGTTCGCTGGGGATTGCCATAATCAGAATTCTTTTTGTTTTCTGCGTGAGTTCATCTTTTACCTTGTCTTGATCTGACCAACCATCCTTGGTTTTAGGTTTTTGATGCTCAGGGATTTCAGGAGTGTCAGCTGTCGCTGGTACACGAGGTACTATTAACATAGGAACATGAGGAGGATTATAAAGGTATTGAACTAGCTCTTTATCAGTACCCTCAAAGAAATGGATCATTCTTATTTTCCACTGAGGATACTCATTTCTTAGAAGAGAAGGTGGTTTGGTTAATGAACCAGCTGTGAAGAAGTTTTGTGTGCTTGTCATTTTAAGAGTGGAAAGATTCAGAATGAAGATATGACACGAAAAGTACGAGAGAATAAACTGGAAGGATTTTCTGGGTTAGGAAGTTCTTAACAGTGCACTTTTACGGAGTTTTTAACTAAAGAAACAGTTTCTCTTGATTTACCATATATCGAATAAATCGAAAATGGCTGAAAAGTAGAATCTGTTTTACGGAATGAATAACAGGTTAAAATCAGACCATGTTTCTACCAATAATCTTGTTAAACGAGGATCGCTTGATATTGAAAACCAAGCTTCGCTCTGATACCAATTGTTGGTTCCCGTATTTGTTTTACAAAGATTATCTTATCTATTAGTTCAAATGAGATGTGTTGCGGAAGCGTATTTGAAGAACTAACAGATATGTTTGTATATAAACAATACAGAATATCAAATAAACAGTATATGAAGAATAGATGAATATCTCAAAGTTTACTGTATTTGATGAAGAACACTAACAATAGATTTGACGTTAATTGTGTGTGTGTGTGTGTTTTTCTTGTATATGAACTTGTAAGGAAGAAATCAACATGAGTCTTCCTTTTATACTACTACAAAAGAACTATTCTAGACAAAAGGACTATTGCTAAAGAAAAGAAGGGATGGCATGAACAGTTGGAAATCTGCATGCATTAAATGCGCTAATATCAACTTGCAAGGATTCCTATCAGAGTTTGACACGTGTTTATTGTCGGACCATGCCTTGTACAAGTTGATGAACGGACCCTGGAACAGTAGCAAGATATTTCTGTAACAGTGGTAAGATATTTCTACAACAGTGGCAAGATATTATAAATATCTTCCAAGTCTTCTGTCTGAACCGCAGAGGCTCTGTCAAGGGTGACAGAGGTTCTGCGGCTCGATCCTTGGTGAGCATTCTTCTGTAGATCCTTCTTTGGTCCTTTGTGAGTAGTCTTCTGTAGATTCTCTTTGGGACTTCGTGTTCCTTGAATGATCTTGTTTGCTTCGGCAGAGCTTCTGTGGAACACCGCAGAGCTTCTGTGGAACTCTTTCATACTTGGCCTATTTTTCAATACTTCTAATATTATGAATAATTGGAGCTAACGGACTGTTCTAACTGCAAACAGACGGGCCATGTGAAGGCCAACTGCCTGAACCCGAGGGTTGCTGATGGGGGTGGGGCACAGCGAGCTCCTGCGGCTGCCCCCTTGCGTATTTCTGATGGTCGTGTGGGTCAGGCTGGACCCGAGGCGGCCCGAGGTGGAGTTCATCAACTGAAGGTGGAGGAGGCACACGCTACGCCCAAAGTGGCGACAGGTACGTTCTTAGTTAACTCGGTGCCTGCTGTAGTAATGTTTGATAGCGGGGCTACTCTTTCTTTTGTGTCTCACACTTTTAGCGAGCGTTTGGGCCGTAGTGTAGGACGGTTATGCTGCCCACTTGTGATTGTTGTTGCTGATGACAGGACCTTGGTGGTTACTGACGTGTACCGGGGGTGCACTTTGGAGATCTTTGGTGTGAGATTCCCGATTGATTTGATTCCGATCGCTATGCGAGAGTTGTGCGTGATTGTGGGCATGGAATTGGATGGATGCTTTCGATGCGGAGATTGTTTGTCGTCACAAACAAGTACGAGTTCGAACCCCAAGTGGGGGAGGACTACTAGTTCAGGGCGACTCGCCCAGGCGGACCTCAGCAATATGTTCGGCTGCGAGGGCTCGGAGATACTTGCAGCACAGTGGTCAAGGATATTTAGCGTATGTGTTAGACACGCGCGGCGACGAAGAGAAGAAGACTGCAGAGGATGTGCCAGTTGTACGGGAGTTTGCTGACGTGTTTCCCGATGATTTACCAAGGATACCTCCCGAGCGACAGGGGAGTTCCGCATTGACTTAATTCCGGGTGCGGCACCGGTGGCCAAGGCACCTTACCGCCTGGCTCCACCGGAAATGAAGGAGTTGTACACTCAGTTGCAGGAACTTCTCGAAAAGGAGTTCATCAAGCCGAGTTGTTCACCGTGGGGAGCCCCGATTCTGTTTGTGAAAAAGAAGGACGGGTCCCGGCGGATGTGTATAGACTACCGTGAGTTGAATAAGCTTACGGTGAAGAATCGTTATCCTCTGCCAAGGTTTGATGACTTGTTCGATCAGCTTCAGGGAGCCTCGTGGTTCTCTAAGATTAATCTGAGATCGGGATATCACCAGATGCGGGTGAGAAGTAAAGATACGGAGAAGACGGCCTTTCGTACACGTTATGGCCATTATGAGTTTGTGGTGATGCCTTTCGGGCTCACCAATGCACCAACAGCGTTCATGGACCTTATGAACAGGGTGTGTAGCCCGATGCTAGATCGGTCGGTGATTGTGTTCATCGACGATATACTTGTGTATTCGAAGTCGAAGGAAGAGCACGAGATGCATTTGCGTGAAGTCCTGGAGATTTTGAGGCGGGAGAAGCTTTATGCCAAGTTCTCCAAGTGTGAATTCTGGTTACGAGAGGTCCAATTCCTAGGACATGTCGTGAACCAGAAGGGTATTATGGTCGATCCGGCCAAGATTTCCGCAGTAATGCGGTGGGAGGTGCCGAAGACTCCCACTGAAGTACGGAGTTTTATTGGGTTAGCAGGGTACTACCGGAGATTCATTTAGGATTTCTCCAAGATTGCGTTACCTATGACCCGATTGACGAAGAAATCTGCGGCTTTCAGCTGGGGTGAGGAGCAGCAGAGGGCTTTTGAGGAGCTACGCAGGCGTTTATGCAAGGCTCCGGTGTTGACCTTGCCCGAGGGTATGGAGGATCTGGTAGTGTATTGTGACGCTTCTCACCAGGGATTGGGCACCGTGCTCATGCAGCACGGTAAGGTCATAGCTTACGCTTCGAGGCAGTTGAAGCCTCATGAGGCGAACTACCCGACAAATGACCTACAGTTGGGAGCAGTGGTGTTTGCTCTCAAGATTTGGAGGCACTACCTGTATGGTGTCAAGTGTACGATATACACTGACCATAAAAGCCTCAAATACTTGATGGACCAGCAAAACCTCAATATGCGTCAGAGGAGATGGCTTGACGTAGTTAAAGATTACGATTGTGAGATACTTTACCACCTGGGTAAAGCGAATGTTGTTGCGGATGCACTTAGTCGACATCCGGTTGGTGAGCCACTGCGGGGTTTGTGTCAACGGTTACCAGTGGTTGCACCTCTCCTTGAGTCGATAGGTAGTGCTTAGGAAGTGGCAGTTCGGGACGAGAATGCCAAACGCGATAGAGTTTTGGGTGAAATTCCGAATTTTTTCCGTGATAGTCGGGGTTTATGGACACGATATGGTCGAGTTTGGGTTCCCTTCACTGGCGGGAACAGGCAGATATTGTTGGACGAGGCGCATAAGTCCAAGTTTTCGATTCATCCTGGAGCCACGAAGATGTACCGCGACCTGCGGGAGAATTATTGGTGGCCCGGCATGAAGCGGGATGTCACCAAGTGTGTAGAGGTGTGCTTGACTTGTCGGAAAGTCAAGGCTGAGCACCAGCGGCCGCATGGGAAGTTGCAGCCTTTAGAGATTCCGGTGTGGAAATGGGAGCAGATCACGATGGATCTCATTACTAAACTCCCAAGGACTCCACGTGGGAATGATGCTATTTGGATGATTGTCGATCGTCTGACAAAGAGTGCTCACTTTTTGGCCATCAGGGAGAGCTCCTCGGCGGAGAAGCTCGCAGAGATTTTCGTGCGAGAGATTGTAGCCAGGCACGGGGTGCCAGTTTCGATTGTCTCTAACAGGGACACTCGTTTTACCTCCCGGTTTTGGGGAGATGTTTCAGGTGGAGATGGGTACGCGGTTACATTTTAGCACGGCTTTTCATCTACAGACCGACGGGAAGAGTGAGCGGACTATTCAGACACTCGAGGATATGCTTTGGGCATGTGCTATTGATTTTGGAGGTAGTTGGGATCAGTACCTTCCTTTGGCAGAGTTTTCCTACAACTACAGCTTCCTTTCCAGTATTGGCATGCCGCCGTACGAGATGTTGTATGGTAGGAAGTGCAGGACGCCCATTTGCTGGGGCGAGGTTGGTCAGCGAGTATTAGGGAGCACCGATATTGTACTGAAGACGACTGAGATGATATAGATGGTGCGGGACCGTTTAGTTACTGCACAGAGTCGGCAGAAGAGTTACGCCGACAAGAGACGATCAGACTTGGAGTTTCAGGTGGGAGATTATGTTTTATTGAAGGTTTCACCCTGGAAAGGGGTGATTCGGTTTCGTAAACGGGGAAAGTTGGGGCCCCGTTACATTGGACCTTACAAGGTCATTGCGCGAGTGGGAAAGGTAGCTTACCGTTTAGAGTTACCGTACGAGCTGAGCTTGATCCACAACACATTCCATGTGTCTCAGTTGAGGAAGTGTGTGGTGGATGAGTCTGCGGTGATTCCTCTCGGGGATATTCAGATCGACGAGCGGCTTAATTACGTAGAGAAGCCGATCGCCATTCTTGACAGGAAGACCAGGGCCTCGCGTAGCAAGGTAATTGGCTTGGTGAAAGTTCAGTGGCATCACCGAAAGGGTTCTGAGTGGACTTGGGAACCCGAAGCTGAGATGCGGGAGAACTACCCGGAACTATTCGCGGGCATAGACTTCGAGGATGAAGTCTAATTCAAGCGGGGGAGAGTTGTAAAGCCCGTGTTCCGGTATTTTTTTTATTTAATTAGTTTATTTTTTTCTCTCTAAATGAATTTATTAAACGGGATTAGGCGTCTAGGACCAAAAATGAAATTATTTGGTTGTAATTGTTTTAGTTGGTAAAATCCTAACTTTTGGGCGGAATTGGATCTATATTGAAAACCCGGGGACCAAAGGTGAAATTTTGGTTTTATTCATGCATGGGTCGGCCCATAATAGGAACCGACCCTTCTCCCTTTTCTTGCCTATGCTCACGACGCACACACAATCACAGCCGCACGCAAACCCTACTCGTCCCCTCCTTTACTTCGCTGCCATCGCAAGACCACCGCCAACCGTGAGAAACCACCAGTACCACCGCCGCTAGCGGCTGCCGGCGTGAAGGGGAAACAGCGAGAGAGAGTGAGAGAGCGGGAGAGACGATCGGGAAGAGAGGAAGCCGACGAGAGGAGGTATCGCTGCTGCGTTTTATCGTGAGGTATGCCCCATCTCGTTCCTTTCCTTCTTGCGCCAAAACCGAGAAAAACCACCACCGCCGTGCACCACCAGTTCGGTGGTTGTTTTGTGCGGGAGGGTGGCTGTTAGGTCGTGTGTAGGCGTGTGTGGCTAAGTTGTTTCGGGTTAACGGTTTTCTTGGCCTCGTCGGTTTCTTTTACCGAATCAACACCACCGCCGGTGGTGGCTGCCGCCGACGCCGACCACCACTGCCGGAGGTGGCAGTGGGTGGTGTTCATGTGGTTGAACCTTAGATGCCTAAACTCTATTTGCGTAAACCTTAGCTTGCAAACTCAAAAACCGTAAACCGAAACCTTAATCCTTTGAAACCTCGTTTTGTTTACGTTTTGGGCGTTGCATTTTGTTAGAATGGAAACCCTAACCGATCTGGTGCACTTGCACTTCATTGGGACTGATAAGATGTAACCCCAGGTCTGAATGCATTAAGTAATAGCTTAATGAGTTGAGAAATAAAGTTAAGTCACGTTATGATTTTATGTGAAAAATGTCCAACCTGTCCCTGACTTGTAAAATTCGTAGTTTATTCTAGGAAGCTCGGATTGAGGTGAAACCAGTGCCAAATTCTCACACATTGTATTGAGTAGGTTTCATATGTTTTACAGAAAAATCAATTCAGCCTCTAGCTAGGGTCAAATTAGCATTTTGTACAGACTGGTCCGAAACTCACAGTTTGGATAGTCGGTCTTAGAAAATTCGTATAAAATTGTAGGGACCTCGTATGAACGCGTGCGATATGTCCGTGGAAACCTAAGACATAGAACTTGCTAATTATGAAATTATAAGTCTGGTTTGATGAGTTTAAGGGGGGCTAAACAGGTCACGAGCAGACCTGTAGTTTTAGACCAAAAAGATGGAAAATACACGTTTAGACTTGCAGTTGTAAATTCGGGTTGGGGCTGCACTGTAACACTTGTTAACACTTCTTTAGGTGGAAAGGAGTGAGTTGGAGTTGACAGGATCGTATTGCTGGTTGCGGATATCTGCTTTGCTTTTCGAGGTGAGTTCTCTCACTGCATAGGATAGGGGTTATATGTGCATTGCTGTAGCTCGTGTGTGCTAGAAAATTTTGTTGTGTGTGGTACTAGGCTGTGTAGTGTCTAGTATGGACCTTGGGTGTCGTATAAAACTCGGGGACACCGAGAGCTCGGGGAGACCGAGATATACGTACACGGGTGTCGTATAAGCTCGGGGAGACCGAGGAATACGTACACGGTATTGTATGAATTCGGGGAGACCGATGGTTATGTACACAGTTGTTCTTGCATGAGTTTGCCTGTTTAGGATATGTTCTCAAACTGGCATGTGTGGATTATTTGTATCTATCTGTGGATAGGGGTAGTGTCTATATGATTGCTATCTTATGTTGGTGTTTGAATTAACTAAGCTTCGTGCTTACCCTTTTCCTATAAATCACTGTTTCAGGTACGAGTGGCAGCAAGGCGTGACGGTACACACTGGCGCGTTGAGGAGACTTTTATTTATTTATTTATTTCGAGACACCACGTTTAGAGTTACTTTATTTTCCGCTGTTTAAAAGAGTTGGTTGTTTAACTTAACGGAGTTTTGGATAAAATGTTTATTCGGTTTTAAATACTTGTGGTTTATTTAATTAAAATGGTATTTTTAAAAGTTCAAATTTATTGTAATTTTCGGGACGTTACAAGAGGGGGGGGGGGGGGGGGTTAGACAATCATCCTTGTGTTTTAGCAACAAAGAGTTAGTAAGGAAGGGTCTAAGTATGCTTATTAATCTGGTTGTATCACATTTTCGTTGGTTAAGAGTTTGATTAGCGGATTTTGACCCCAATAAACATAGCAGCACGTCGTCCGGAAAGCCTGTGAAGGTGCCCGGACAAAGTGACCGGATAGGGTAAGTATCCGGATGGGATACTGTCAGGATAGAGTAAAGTGACCGGATAGGGCATGTATCCGGATGAGACGTTGTCCGGTTAGACAAAGTTTCCGAAACCGATCCGAAAAATGACAGTTCCGGTAAGTAGAGTTATTCGGTAAGTAAGTTATCCGGTAAGTCTAGTCATCTGGTAAGTATCCGGAAACCGTATTCGGGAAGTGGTACCCGGATAGTTGAGAGAGAGTCCGGATAGCAGCGTTCGGATAGTAGTACCCGGATAGTTGTGTCCGGAAAGTCTATGTTTGAATAGTTACGTTTCAGTCAGCTTATCTTATCCATTCAATCAGGTATTCCTTTTGGAGATCGAAAGTAAAGCGGGAAGAATCGTTAAGAGCACCAGGTGAGTTTTCTAACTAAAATACGTGACTTTTAACGTGTTTTCTAAAGTGAGTACATGATGAGAAATGCCATGTTTTATTCTTATGCTTTTAATTGCATGAAAGTTGTTAAAGTTTTATATGAAATGTATGCATACATTGTGTAGACGTAAATTGGCTAAGTCGGGGGGAGGTTTCGCCAGTATTCACGCCGGGGGGAGGTTCCGTTTATGCCATGGGAAGTGAGACCCAGTAAGGCAGCGTGATACTGACTCGTGGTCACTTTCGAGTGACTTTAGGGTGCCATTTACGGGAGCGGATTTTATCCGTGAAAGATTTCTGAATGTTCAGCTATTTGAAAGTTTTATATATGAAAGTTATGAAATGTTTTTAAATGATTTTGAGAACTGTCAGGAGGGACTCACTAAACCCTATGGTCTAACCCTCGCTATTTCCAAACTAAACCTTTTCAGGTAAGCAAGCAGTAGGAGGCTCTAGAAAGTGAGTAGAGCAGATCAGAAGTACGAATGTGGCTAGAACAAGCAGCACTTTAGATTATAGACTTTATTCTCAGTTGTGTAGGTTGTTTCCGCCAACCTAATTTTGATATTATGTAAAGAAATTTTGGGACCCGTTTTTGGAATGTTTCATTATATATGAATTGCATGCTTTATTTTAGACTGGGTTGTTACAATTGGTATCAGAGCCATAGTTTAAAGAATTTAGGTGACCGGACGGGCCTAAACTTAAACTTTAGGAGTAGAAATCACAACTGAGAATCAGGAAATGCGTTAGGAGGACACTATTATAGAAATAGGACTAATAGGGTACCGAGGACGGTCGTGTAAGGTAAGTTTGGGATTTCACCTGGCCAGTGTAATTGCGAACTTACAGGTACATGTACGTGCTTAATCTGCCTTATTATTCCGAAGTTGTAGTCTTATGCTAGTTTATATGTCGTATTCCAGTAATCTAGAATGTCAGCAAGATCCCTGAGGGGTAGACTAAGACCCCTTGTTGGGGAAGTATCATGAGAGATCATTTATGATGTGATGTATGTATACATCATAGAGAAGAAATGTTGTATAGAATGTTATGAGTCGTCTAGAGGTAGATCTTCGTGGATTCGAAGAGGATGAATGATAGATTTTTGAGTAAGACTCCTGTTTCTGGAATATCCCAGTTCTAGAAATCGTGGGATAGATCAGTTTGGATGGTAAGGAAGGGCAGTGTCGAGATCTTGGAAGTGCCAATTTAAGAGCGAGCTGAGGATTAGAACCCTGGCTCTTTAGTCGAGTTGTTCAGTGGCAGGATAAATGAAATAAGATACCTATAGTGAATTGAAAGCATGTAGAAGTAGAAAGTGAGATAGTTGATCAAAGCGAAAATAGTGTGAAATGGTTGCGTAAGTGAGATGTGGAACGCATGTACAGCAAGTTATTGCATGACCGAGAGGGCGACCATTGGTCGAAGGTAGAGTGTCAAGGATAAGTTGCGTGAGTAAAGCGGTTGACCTTGTTAAGGGAGTAGCCTTCAATTGCAAGTATAGTTTCATGCATAGCGTTCTTATAGGTAACATGAAATTTTCACGATTTAAGTTAAATGTGTAAATATCAATTTTGATCGAAAATGAGTCAGAATGTGCAAGCGTATGTTTAAAGAAAAGGTGATTTCATTCACTTTGCACAATGAAATTTTGAGCTTAACGATTTGCAAAGTATTTCACACTTTTCATGATAAGTTAAATTGTTACAAAAAGGTCGAGAAAACATTTGCCAGCAAAACTTTTACAATCAAAATGAGTTTTGACCTGTTGATATCATATAAAAGAGTGTGAGAACCGACTGATCTAATTGGTGTCGGTAATTTATTTTAAAATTTTGTCGTATGAAAGGATTTTCATTCAATGTATTACTGTCGTAATAGCATCGTTCGGATTGAGTAAGATCAAGGTTCACAGGAAGATGCATGCAAACGATTCTCGAATCGTTGTACAGGGCATCGAAGTTATAAGAGTGATGGGGTCATGTGTACCCAAGTGGTTCCAAATGTTGTTTATTTAAAATGATGAAATGTGCGAAAATATTTATTTACTGTATTGTCATGCACGAAGGCTATGAACCCACTAGGTCGTAGAGTATTACATTTTAAGCTAAGGAAGAACTCCGAGAGTGGAGAGGTGTTGGACAAGTCAGGGGAGAACGTATGTAGTGTTGGTATATGTGTTCAAGAGGAGAGTTGGACAGTGGAAGAGTCGGGAATGGATTATAGTGTCAGGTGTATGAGGGTCTGTACCTTTCCTCGGTGACTGGGAATACAGTTGCCGAGGGACGATGGTGTCCGGGGGAAGGACTAGAAGTCATCAAGGTGTTGATTTAAGTAACTCGTTCTGAGTAGTATTGTGAGGCAGAAATGAAAAATCCACGGTGTGGGATATGAGTTTTGAGGTGAGCTTGTAATATTGATGTTACATGAGTAAGTTTTGAAATAAGGGCGACGGATTATGAAGTTGATTATGATGTGTTGGAAGGAATAGGTTCCGTAAGGAACCCATGTTAAAGAATAGGTTAAGAAAGTAGTTACAAGTTGACAATTGATGTTGAAGTCGGCAGCGGTGTAAGTTAGCGGAGGCCGAAGACTTGAACCAGGAGAGGGAAAGTTGATAGAACACCTTGTAGAGGTGTTAAGTTAGTAAGAGACTGCTGTTTTGGATAAGCGTTCTACTTACGAGGTATGGAGGGTTCGTAGAAGGATAAGGCTTGTAGTACGAATGGAGCGAGTGTGTAAATTATATCGTCCAGTGAGGGGATGTGCCCTGTTTATGTAAGGGCTCGGATCGTAGAGAGCTAGCAAGAACGATTACTTTTGAGCTAAGTGAGAACTAGGGAGTTATAGTTCAGCTAGAGTGAGAAAGGACAAAGTAGCGAGATAGACTCGATTAATTATGCGGGAAAATTCGAAGGCGAGTTTGAATTGTGTATGGATGGCCATGAGAGATTTGGTCTGCAGTGTGATGTTATGGGTGAGGAATGTACAGTCATGTAGTGGCAATAATTGCCAAGATGAATGTGCCAGTTAGTGTTGTAGTAACGTGATGTTAGAAAGATGAAGCATCAAATAGAAGTTTTTTTGGGAGTTTCGGATGAGGTGTGCGATTTGTTAACCAGGTTGTTGGAGCACGTAGGGTGCAAGTTGACGTTGTAATATGATTATGTTTGGGATAGAATGACGGAGTGATGATGGGTAGTTACCCAAATAAGAAACCAATTTTTTTCGAGGTGTGAGTCGCTAAGTAAGTGTATCTTGGAATCAGTGGAAGTTTAAAGAAGATGGTAGATGAATTAGTCGAAAATGTGTGGTAGTAGATGCGAAATCTTTAATGATTGAGAATTGTTCCTATGGGTGAAAGGATTATCCGAGAAGGTAATAGTTGAAGATCAAAGAATGTGTAGTAACAGCAAACACTGGTGTCAGTTCGAGGTGATTTGGTCGAAAGCCTTAAGTTAGAATTTTAGTGCAACCGTTTGGTTATGTATAGTAATGAGAAAGTATTTTCAGCTTGGGAATTGTCGGAAGAGAGGGGCGAGTAATGTTGGTGGGCAGTGCTCCACGCTAACGTGGGGAGGTGAAGATAGTATGTCGGAATAAGTGAGTAAATTGGAAGTAGTAAGCTTGACAGTAATGCCGAAAGGAGCAGGGTTGTGTAGATTGTCATTGATAAGTGTGCGAATTTTTGGAAAGAGTATTGAGGAAGGGAATTGTATATGATTTTGTGCAGGAAAGAAGTGGATAAGACAACTGAATGAGTTAAGCTAGTGTCTTGGTGCAAAATGTTTAAACGAACTAGTCGTTCAGTGATGAGCTATTGAGAATGGTTTTGTGTGAGCATGATTACTCCTCCTTGTCGAGTGAGGGTAACCGAAGTTATGCTACATATGACTAAGCGTTGGTGGTAAGCAGTGGGGAGCTCGTGTGTTTTCAGGATAAGTTCAATTCGGATAGGTGAACGCTTTAATGAGGGATCATGGAAGTTTTCTACTTTTGGTCACGTATAAGTGTAGAGTGATGAAGGGGTGAGAACGTATGAATTAGTTGTCGAGCTGTATCCGATGTGATTCGGGAAGGGAGTATAATCTGCATAGACGTATGATGATTAGAAGAAGTAATCTAGAATTACATGTAACCCGACGAGGGAACCCTTAGGTGTGGGTTCGTCGGGATGTGCAAGGGTGGCCTTGTGCCAAGTTGTCAAGTAAGTGATTAATCCTGTTATAAGATTCTTGTTGTTGTGACGGGAAATTTCCGCCAAGTTCCTTCTTTTAAGGAAGTAAAGAGGTATGAGAGACCTTAAGTAGACGCATTTTGAAACCGTGAGTCCAGGTGTGTGGACAAAGCGGACAATATCTGGTACGGTTGGCCTTGGATTTTTCTGGTGGTATTTAAGCGAGTATAGTATTCAGAGAGGTTGCAAGTAAATAGTACAAGATGGCACGACATAGCAAAGTGATGACTCGCCGAGGGTGGTTCCAAAGTATGGTGTACGGTTATGTTTCCCATCAGAACAGTTTGGGGTAATCGGGTAGAACTGTGTTGGTTGGATAGAAAAACATAAGACTTTTGAACCTTGAAATCTGTCGAAGTTATGAAAGTTGAATAGATAGTGCGCGATCTTGAGGTACTCGATGAGATTTTGAGAAGAAATTCTTAGTGTGATGCACGTCTCTTTTATGGAGAAGATGTTGTGGGAAGTGAGATGATGGCGACCTTGCAAGAAATACAGACGATAAGAAGTTGACTTTTGTCATTAGTGAGCGAGTTAGAGTAGCGGCATACAAGTTAGACTTGCCAGAAGAAGTAAGAGGAGTTCATCCAACATTTCATGTGTCAAATCTGAAGAAATGTTTGGCCGAGTCCGATGTAGCCATTCCATTAGGAGATGTTAGCATCGATGAGAGACTGTCGTACGAAGAAGAACCAATAGAAACCGTGGACAATAAGGTTCGCCAAAACGAGGAACAAAGACGTTCGATTAGTAAAGGTTCGGTGGAAATATCATAAAGGACGAAAGGCAACTTGAGAGGTCGAAGCGGATGCGAGATCCAAGTACCGCATCTTTTCAGCAATGGAATTTCGGGGACGGAATTTGTAACACCCCGAATTTTCGTTATATGTTATTTTGTAGTTGTTAAGCATGATCAAGTATTTTATCAATTTACCTTGAATGGTGACTTGTTAGGATCTGATCAAGGACTAAAAAGAGGACCAAAGGAGGCTCGGTACCCTTCAGGCGATAGTGACCGGCGAGAGTGCCCATGTCACTATCGCGGGTGTCACATTCGCTGGAAATGTACCGCAAGAAAGAAATTCCAGGTATGTTGGTTTCTAGCGAAAGTGACCCAGTGAGAGTGACAGTGTCACTATCGCATGGTCACAATCGCTAGTTTTGTACCGAGAGTTTGGGGGAGGAGTTGAGCGAAAGTGACCCAGCGATAGTGACAGTGTCACTATCGCCGTGTCATAATCGCTGCCGACCTATTAGGGTATAAAAAGGAGAGTTTCGGGTTTTTAGCTGATTAGATGAAAATAGAATACGGTGGCAGACGATTTCTTCTTCTGAAAAGTGCAAGGTTCTATCCTCTCTTCAAGAATCAACTTCACCCACTCCATCTAAGGTTTAGGGATTTTACCACAAATCTTCTAAGGTGAGTAATTTGAATTCAAAAGTATACTTGATTCATAATTTTCTCTATCATTTCATTTAATTCTAACAAGTTTATCTTGAAGTATATCTTGAGCCAATAAGCTCTTAGTTCTCTAAAGAGGAAATTGAAAGGGGCTTAATGATAAGATAAAGGCGATGTAGTATTTTATTCTACTTGGAATTGTATATGTTATGATGGTGATCAATTGAAATTGGTTAAGCCTAAATATTAAGGTTTGGAGCTTAATGGATTAAGCTATGTCTTAATGAAGAAATTCTGACTATGTTAAAGTGATTTAAAATGCAGATTTGATGAATGATCTATGTTAAACAATAAATTCATAATGTTACTTGTACATATGTGAATAATTGGAAGATTTCTTGTATGTAGAAATTACATGCTTAATGAGATGGTTGGACTATCTTTATTGAAGTAAATGTATGGCATTATGAACTGCTTGGAGTAGTTGGTTGTTGGTATTCACAAATTGGAGGAGTCCCTAAGTAGGCATTAGGAAGATATAGTCTTGGGCACTTACCTGGGAGGTTTGTGTATCGATCCACGCCTTCGGGATTTATACCATATAGGTAGTCCCGATGTGCCGGGCCTTGAGGCGTTACCTTGGAGGTAGACGCTAAGGTGTATCTTCAAATATGATGTAACTCGGGTTGGTGTTTGGGTCTCCCCCATAGAGTCCGATTTGTGAATGATCACGTTGATAATTCTTATGTGAAATAACTGCATGCTTTATTATATGATTGACTCACTAGGCCTTCCCAGCCTAACACTTGTTATTTGTTTAATGTGTGTCACAGGTTCTAGTGGTGCCATCCCTAAGAAAGCATAGATGGGGACTTGTGAGCGTGGGGATACTTTTGAGATGCCAAAGATAGAAGATCAAAGTTGGTCTAATTATGACACCTTTTGTAATCTTATTTCTATAGTAGAGATCAGATTAGCCGGTTGTCATATAGTAGTAAATATTACATCTTGTTTGTAAACAGGCATATGAATATCCCTTTTTATAGCTCGTGCTTTGGCATTGTATATATATCAATCTTCCGTTTTATGGAAGTTTTTGTTGACCCTGTTTTAGGGTGTCACAAGTTGGTATCAGAGCTCTAGTTTAAGTGAACTAGGCGTTGACTGTAGTATGTCTAGACTTAAGCTAAGAAATTGTCATAGAAAACCTCTACGTTGGGTAGACATCCTAGGATGGGAGAGTGTTAGGAATTGCGAAAATTCATTTGTTGAGAATTATGATGATGGTAATGAGAATGCTTGTGTGTAACATGTTCATAATTCCACTTAGCTAATGCTATTATGAATGTGTTGTTACGTAAGTGTGCTTGACTACTATTATTATAGTGATTAATGAATGTATGAGTACGCAACTTTAGTCTATTTCTTACCATTATTCTCGCATGTTTGGCAGACTAAGATGGTGAACACGCGAGGTCAACTTCAATCAGCACTGGACGGTCACGCCGCAACCGAATCTACGGCCGACCAATTGGCTAATCAAGCAGCGACCGAACGTCCTCCGAGGCCACTTATTTTAGGTGGAGGACCGGAACATATACCAAGAACCCACATCGGAACCTCAAACCCTGTATTAGAGGATAATACCCTCGAAAACCGACAAAAAGATAGTGTGCTTCAAGCTATGACCTCTGCTATGGCTCAACAACAAGAAATGTTTATGAAATTGTTGGAAGACCGGGACCACAATCATCGACGCAATGAGACAGTGGCGGATAATGCAGGAAATGGGTCAGGAGGTCTTGGGAATGGAGCAGTTGCGCCAGAGAAAGCGAACGTGTGTGATGGGAGAAGAGAAAGGGGGTGTTCGTATAAGACCTTCCTTGGTTGTAAACCACCGGAATTCGCTGGGACTACCGACCCAGTTCGGTGTATGTATTGGATCCGGGAGATGGAAATGGCGTTCGAGGCTAGTGAATGCAAAGACTCGCAACGAGTTAAGTTTGCTTCTCATCTTCTCAAGGGCGAGGCCCTTACTTGGTGGAATCTCACCCGTTCGTCTCTCACGCCCGAAGCATTGGCCAAACTCACGTGGCCGACGTTCAAGAAAAAAATTCTCGACAAGTATTGTAGTGAGAGGGCTCTAGAAAAGATCGAAGAGGAGTTCCGGGGATTGAAGAAAGGGAATATGACCATGATCGACTACTCAAAGGCGTTTCTTGAAAAGTTAAGTTTGGTGGAGCATCTGGCTCCCGATGAGAAAATGAAAATAAAGGCGTACCAACGGGGATTGCCAGCTGAGATGAAGACGGCCGTGAGGAACGCCAAGGTAACGACTGTACAGGAAGCAATTGAAGAATCATTGTTGGTGGAAGACGATTTGACTCAAGGAAAGTTGGAAAGTGAACATACAGGTGAGAAAAGAAAGTGGGAAAGACCGTCCGGACCCGTTCGACAACAAAGGCAGTTTACCGGGAATCGAAGTGGGGATAACCGCCGAGACGCAAGGTGGTGTAATCGATGCAGGAAACACCATGTTGGCCCATGTAATACCCAATCGCACTCAAACTCGCAAGGATGTTACAACTGTGGAAAGAGTGGACATTATGGTCGGGATTGTCCCACGAAGGGACTGACTTGTTTCGAATACCGTGAAACGGGTCATGTAAAGCGGGATTGCCCGAAGCTAAAGTTAAGTGAAAGTTGGGGATCTAAGGCGGAGCCACCAAAAGTGAAAGGGAGAGTTTTTCAGATGACAACTGAGGAGGCAAGAACTTCGACAGACGTAGTGTCGGGTACGTTTCTTCTAAACTCCGTACCTACGCGTGTATTATTCGATTCGGGTGCAAGTTTTTCTTTTGTGTCGAGGTCATTCTGTCAAAAGTTGTCTATGCCTACTAAAAGTTTAGACGAAGCCTTAGTAATAGAAATAGCCGACGGTGGTCAAGTTTCGGTTCGTGATATTTTGCGGGGTTGCACTTTAGAAATCGAAGGGTGGAAATTTTTAATCGACTTAATACCAATAGTGATCGGAGGTTTTGACGTGGTGGTCGGAATGGATTGGTTATCTAAAAACCAAGCTGAAATCTTGTGCGCAAGGAAACTGATTCGCATACCATCTACGGATGGGAGTCAAGTATTTATTTATGGAGAACGAAGGAAGGGGGATATAGCAATTATTTCATTGATGAAGGCTCGGAAATGCTTGGTCAAAGGGTGTGCATCCTTCATTGCATACGTTATAGATGCCAAGTTGGAGAAAAGGAAGATAGAGGATGTAAAAGTGGTATGTGAGTTTCCGGACGTATTTCCGGAAGACTTACCGGGTTTACCACCGGACCGCCAAGTAGAATTTAAGATGGACTTGGTGTCGGGGGCGGCTCCAATAGCTAGAGCTCCCTATCGTTTGGCTCCGTCCGAGATGCAAGAAATAATGATACAGCTTCAGGAACTCTTGGAGAAGGGGTTCGTAAGACCGAGTTCATCTCCTTGGGGAGCGCCAGTTCTTTTTGTAAAGAAGAAAGATGGCACAATGCGCATGTGTATAGACTACCGGGAGTTGAATAAGGTAACCGTGAAGAACAAATATCCACTTCCTAGAATCGATGACTTGTTTGACCAACTTCACGGGGCGGGATGTTTCTCGAAGATTCACTTACGTTCAGGCTATCATCAAGTGAAAGTTAAGGAAGACGACGTCCCAAAGACAGCGTTCCGAACATGCTATGGCCATTATGAATTCTTAGTAATGCCGTTTGGACTGACGAACGCACCAGCGGTATTCATGGATTTGATGAATCGGGTGTGCCGACCTTTTCTTGACAAGACAGTAATTGTCTTCATAGATGATATTTTGGTGTACTCCAAGAATGAAGTAGAACACGAGCTGCACCTACGAGAAGTATTAGAAGTATTGAGGAAAGAAAAGCTTTACGCAAAATTCTCTAAGTGCGACTTTTGGTTAAAGGAGGTCCAATTCCTGGGTCATGTAATTACTCGGGATGGAGTGAAAGTAGATCCGTCCAAAATCGAAGCAATGATGAATTGGGAACCGCCCAAGAGTCCGGGAGAAATCCGAAGTTTCTTGGGATTGGCGGGTTACTATCGTAGGTTCATTCAAGAGTTTTCCAAGATTGCTTCTTCATTGACGGTATTGACATGGAAGAATGTGAACTTTGTTTGGACCGATGTACAAGAGAAGGCATTTCGTACTCTCCAAAAGAAATTGTGTGAAGCACCAATCCTATCCTTACCCGAAGGATCGGAAGATTTTGTAGTCTATAGCGACGCATCCAAGATGGGCTTGGGATGTGTGTTAATGCAACGGGGAAAAGTGATCGCTTATGCCTCGAGACAACTTAAGGTGCACGAAAAGAACTACCCTACGCACGATTTGGAATTGGCCGCGATGGTTTTTGCATTGAAGTTGTGGCGTCATTATTTATACGGCACGAAATGCACATTGTATACGGATCACAAGAGTTTGAAACATGTATTCGACCAAAAAGAGCTGAACATGAGACAACGAAGATGGTTGGAGTTACTCAAAGATTACGACTGTGAACTGCTTTACCATCCGGGTAAAGCTAATGTGGTCGCCGACGCATTAAGCCAAAAAGAGTATAGCGGAAGTTTACGCGCCAACCTCTCGAGAATAGACATAGTGTCAAGCTTAGTGGAACGGATTAGAATAGCACAATCTGAAGCCCTAAAAGAAGAAAACCTCAAGGATGAAGTGATGGTGAAACAAAAACAACAGTTAACCGAAGATAGTCGGGGAGTTAAGTTGTTCAAGGGGCGAGTGTGGGTGCCTAAGATCGGTGGGAATCGGGAGCTACTCATGGATGAGGTTCATAAATCCAAGTACTCCATTCATCCCAGAAGTACCAAAATGTATCGGGATTTGAAGCTGCATTATTGGTGGCCGGTCATGAAGTTAGATGTGGCGTGGTATGTGGGACAGTGCACGACTTGTTCTCAAGTAAAAGCTCAACATCAATTACCATATGGTGAGTTGAAACCTTTGGAAATTCCCGAGTGGAAATGGGAGAAGATCACAATGGATTTTGTGACTAAATTGCCAAGGACTATGAAGGGCCACGACACCATTTGGGTAATAGTGGATCGTTTGACGAAGAGTGCACATTTTTTGGCAATGCGAGAAACTTTACCAATGGACAAATTGGCAAAACTTTACATTGATGAAGTGGTTTCGCGACATGGGGTGCCCGTGTCCATAGTCTCTGATCGGGATAGTCGATTCACATCAAGATTTTGGCAAACGTTACAAGAAGAACTTGGTACGAGAGTGAATTTGAGCACGGCATACCACCCACAAACAGACGGTCAAAGCGAAAGGACCATTCAAACCTTGGAAGATATGTTAAGGGTGTGCGTAATCGACTTTGGGGGTAATTGGGATACTCATCTACCATTAGTGGAGTTCGCTTACAACAATAGTTATCACTCGAGCTTAAAGGCGGCACCGTTTGAAGCATTGTATGGGAGAAAGTGTAGGACTCCCGCGTGTTGGTTAGAGGCGGGAGAAAAACAATTTTCCGGACCGGAAATTGTACAAGAAACAGCCGATAAGGTTAAAGTCATTAGAGAACGGTTGAAAGCGGCTCAAGATCGACAAAAGAGCTACGCTGACAAGAGACGGAAACCGATAGAGTTCCAAGTAGGAGAAAGAGTGATGTTGAAAGTATCCCCTTGGAAGGGATTAATTCGTTTTGGAAAGCGCGGGAAGTTAAGTCCCCGTTTCCTTGGACCGTTCTCTATTTTGGAACGTGTGGGTTCGCAAGCCTACAAATTGGATTTACCTCCTGAAATGGATGGAATCCATCCAACGTTCCATGTGTTTTATCTACGGAAGTGCTTAGCGGAAGGAGAGAGCGTGATACCTTTATCGGAAATCCGGGTGGATGACAACCGATGTATCGAGGAACCTGAAGCCATTTTGGACAGAGTAGTTACGAAACTCCGACACAAAGAGGTAACCAAGGTCAAAGTGCAGTGGAAGCACCATCGAGGTGCCAACGTGACTTGGGAGCCGGAAGAGGACATGAGACGCCGCTATCCACATTTGTTTGTACAACCTAAAATTTCGAGGACGAAATTTTGTCCAAGTTGGGGAGAATTGTAAAACCCCGAATTTTCGTTATATGTTATTTTGTAGTTGTTAAGCATGATCAAGTATTTTATCAATTTACCTTGAATGGTGACTTGTTAGGATCTGATCAAGGACTAAAAAGAGGACCAAAGGAGGCTCGGTACCCTTCAGGCGATAGTGACCGGCGAGAGTGCCCATGTCACTATCGCGGGTGTCACATTCGCTGGAAATGTACCGCAAGAAAGAAATTCCAGGTATGTTGGTTTCTAGCGAAAGTGACCCAGCGAGAGTGACAGTGTCACTATCGCATGGTCACAATCGCTTGTTTTGTACCGAGAGTTTGGGGGAGGAGTTGAGCGAAAGTGACCCAGTGATAGTGACAGTGTCACTATCGCCGTGTCATAATCGCTGCCGACCTATTAGGGTATAAAAAGGAGAGTTTCGGGTTTTTAGGTGATTAGATGAAAATAGAATACGATGGCAGACGATTTCTTCTTCTGAAAAGTGCAAGGTTCTATCCTCTCTTCAAGAATCAACTTCACCCACTCCATCTAAGGTTTAGGGATTTTACCACAAATCTTCTAAGGTGAGTAATTTGAATTCAAAAGTATACTTGATTCATAATTTTCTCTATCATTTCATTTAATTCTAACAAGTTTATCTTGAAGTATATCTTGAGCCAATAAGCTCTTAGTTCTGTAAAGAGGAAATTGAAAGGGGCTTAATGATAAGATAAAGGTGATGTAGTATTTTATTCTACTTGGAATTGTATATGTTATGATGGTGATCAATTGAAATTGGTTAAGCCTAAATATTAAGGTTTGGAGCTTAATGGATTAAGCTATGTCTTAATGAAGAAATTCTGACTATGTTAAAGTGATTTAAAATGCAGATTTGATGAATGATCTATGTTAAACAATAAATTCATAATGTTACTTGTACATATGTGAATAATTGGAAGATTTCTTGTATGTAGAAATTACATGCTTAATGAGATGGTTGGACTATCTTTATTGAAGTAAATGTATGGCATTATGAACTGCTTGGAGTAGTTGGTTGTTGGTATTCACAAATTGGAGGAGTCCCTAAGTAGGCATTAGGAAGATATAGTTTTGGGCACTTACCTGGGAGGTTTGTGTATCGATCCACGCCTTCGGGATTTATACCATATAGGTAGTCCCGATGTGCCGGGCCTTGAGGCGTTACCTTGGAGGTAGACGCTAAGGTGTGTCTTCAAATATGATGTAACTCGGGTTGGTGTTTGGGTCTCCCCCATAGAGTCCGATTTGTGAATGATCACGTTGATAATTCTTATGTGAAATAACTGCATGCTTTATTATATGATTGACTCACTAGGCCTTCCCAGCCTAACACTTGTTATTTGTTTAATGTGTGTCACAGGTTCTAGTGGTGCCATCCCTAAGAAAGCATAGATGGGGACTTGTGAGCGTGGGGATACTTTTGAGATGCCAAAGATAGAAGATCAAAGTTGGTCTAATTATGACACCTTTTGTAATCTTATTTCTATAGTAGAGATCAGATTAGCCGGTTGTCATATAGTAGTAAATATTACATCTTGTTTGTAAACAGGCATATGAATATCCCTTTTTATAGCTCGTGCTTTGGCATTGTATATATATCAATCTTCCGTTTTATGGAAGTTTTTGTTGACCCTGTTTTAGGGTGTCACATAATTCTTTTGAGGGGGAAGTGTTGTAATAACCGAGAGTTTTTTTTATTGAAAAGATTAAGTTTTGTGGAGAATTTTTGTAAGGATGCGAGTCCAGGGGCTGAAGTGTAAGATGTTTAGAAGGTATATAAACTAATAAGTTGGGCAAAACCCTAGGAGCCATTCTCTTGTGTGTGTTTAGCGGCTAGGAGAGAAAGAGAAGGCAGGAAAAGGAAATTGTTCTAGAGCATGTGAAGAGAAGGTTCATCAATCAACAAAATTGGAAGAAGAAATGGATTTGGAGTTCGATTCTGCAAGTGATCCCTTCAGGTAATTCCAAACTCTAATTCTTGTTTTAAATGTTCACTAGATTGTTGGTTGGTTTGAGGGTTTTTAGTTTAAAGTTGAAATGAGGCTCTAGGGGGGGGGGGGGGGGGGGGGTTAGACAATCATCCTTGTGTTTTAGCAACAAAGAGTTAGTAAGGAAGGGTCTAAGTATGCTTATTAATCTGGTTGTATCGCATTTTCGTTGGTTAAGAGTTTGATTAGCGAATTTTGACCCCAATAAGCATAGCAGCACGTCGTCCGGAAAGCCTGTGAAGGTGCCCGGACAAAGTGACCAGATAGGGTAAGTATCCGGATGGGATACTATTCGGATAGAGTAAAGTGACCGGATAGGGCATGTATCCGGATGAGACGCTGTCCGGTTAGACAAAGTTTCCGGAACCGATCCAGAAAATGACAGTTCCAGTAAGTAGAGTTATTCGGTAAGTAAGTTATCCGGTAAGAGTTATCCGGTAAGTCTAGTCATCCGGTAAGTATCCGGAAAACCGTATTCGGGAAGTGGTACCCGGATAGTTGAGAGAGAGTCCGGATAGCAGCGTCCGGATAGTAGTACCCGGATAGTTGTGTCCGGAAAATCTGTGTTTGAATAGTTACGTTTCAGTCAGCTTATCTTATCCATTCAATCAGGTATTTCATTTGGAGATCGAAAGTAAAGCGGGAAGAATCGTTAAGAGCACCAGGTGAGTTTTCTAACTAAAATACGTGACTTTTAACGTGTTTTCTAAAGTGAGTACATGATGAGAAATGCCATGTTTTATTCTTATGCTTTTAATTGCATGAAAGTTGTTAAAGTTTTACATGAAATGTATGCATACATTGTGTAGACGTAAATTGGCTAAGTCGGGGGGAGGTTCCGCCAGTATTCACGTCGGGGGGAGGTTCCGTTTATGCCATGGGAAGTGAGACCAAGTAAGGCAGCGTGATACTAACTCGTTGTCACTCTCGAGTGACTTCAGGGTGCCATTTACGGGAGCGGATTTTATCCGTGAAAGATTTCTGAATGTTCAGCTATTTGAAAGTTTTATGTATGAAAGTTATGAAATGTTTTTAAATGATTTTGAGAACTGTCAGGAGGGACTCACTAGACCCTATGGTCTAACTCTCGCTATTTCCAAACTAAACCTTTTCAGGTAAGCAAGAAGTAGGAGGCTCTAGAAAGTGAGTAGAGCAGATCGGAAGTACGAATGTGGCTAGAACAAGCAGCACTTTAGATTACAGACTTTATTCTCAGTTGTGTAGGTTGTTTCCGCCAACCTAATTTTGATATTATGTAAGGAAATTTTGGGACCCGTTTTTGGAATGTTTCATTATATATGAATTGCATGCTTTATTTTAGACTGGGTTGTTACATTGTCCGAATGATTTGTCTTCTTCCGGGTTATGGTTTTGTGTTAAGTATTATTTTTAATGGTTTTATTTCAAATAGACATTAGAAAATAATAATAATAATAATCCATATATATATTAAAGGAAAACCAAGAAGAAGTGATGTGACACTCTCTAAAGGCTAGAAACTCTTTTATCTTTTTTCTCCTTTTTTCAATTTTTTAAAATACCAATAAGATAAAGACTTTTATGTCCTCATATGTAAATGATATTTTCATTAAAGGTAGGGGGTGTTTTTGTATATTTACATGCACATTGAAATTTATGTTAGTTAACTATTCATTTTCTCTTCTTTATGTTACTTAACTATTCATTTTCCCTTCTTTATGTTAATTAATTAGTCATTTTCTCTTATTTATTTTACTTTGTAGTTCTTCATTTTTTAGTTGACTACTTAATGGTTTGGTTTGTTATCAACAACTTTTCTCTTGTTATCTAAGGTATGGACTTATGTTTATTGCTAAATTATATGGTGTTATGTGTACTTTATATGTTTTTTTGGTAGAAAGTGTCACAAACAAAAGAAAAAACAAATGATATATTGTTTAAATAAGTCGTGAAGATCGTTGAACATATCAAGAACATGAAAGTTTCATAGACAATATACGCTTATATTATTAAATGTAAGTCATTCAGTCTACTACAATTTCAATCTCAATCTCAATCTCCATCTTAATTGATTTTTGTTTGTTTTGTAATCATCATTTATTATTACCCTAATTCTCATTTCTAAATTTTTTCCCGCAAGAGTCATCACAATGCTAATAGAACATTTGGATATTGTTTATTTTGATATGGCGTTACTAGCAAACTACATTTTTAGTTTCGACTTTTAAGTTGTTGTTTAGTAAAAAAAATGTTGCATTTGAGAATTTAAGGTTTTAAGAAAGTATAAACAATGGTTAATCGATTGATACTCTTCAGATTTTGTCTTTACACCTTCAATTATTTTTAATCATGATTAAAAATAGATTAACTGATTTTAAGGAATTTAGTTCCTTGCTTTATACAACTTCACAATGCCAACGATGAAGTTATACAACACTCTAATGAGATGAATACTATTTTCATCAATGTATAGAGAATAGGGTTGTAAATGATGTGATGAATGAAGATGTTAAGTTTTCTATGCTCAAGAAAAATATAAATATATAATATGTCCGATAGTTATTTGTAACCATGTCCAAGTGACATATGTATCAATGAAAAACTTAGCTATGGTTTCATAATTTATTGAATTACTGAAAAAATAAAAATAAAACTATGGCGTCAAACTTATGTCATTTTTGTATTAATTTATTTTGATTTATTGTATGTTATATAATAGATATTTACACTATGATTGTTATCAATAATTTTCATTACACATCTGATATAGTTTATAACCCTATTAATTAAAAGGCTCAGAACAATCTTTATATACTAAATTGAAAATAATAATGTTCATCTACACTCAATTTCATCGTCAAAGATACTGTATATGGCCTTGCAACATAGCCTAAATTTATAAAAATAATCAATTAAACTAACTTATACATTTTTTTCAACATAAATTTCGCCAATCGCGCAACGCGCGATATCAAACACTAGTAATAATAAATAAAGTATGATTGTGATCCGGAAGGAAATGGGTTATTGGAACAATAATATATGGACGACCCACAATCATGATCACCGTTTAACAAGATAACCTAGAGGTTGTTTGGTTGATTTTATCATTAAACCATTCATGGATAGAGACTCGTTCCTGACATATTGTAGGCCTTAGACGAGATGTAAAAATGGGCCCTTGATAAGTACATTTTTTTCAATATGCTGTCTTTTATCATCAGAAATAATATTGAGTTCAAGAAATATTATTAATTCATATAAAACTGTTTTCCCGAGAATTCCTAAATGCAAAATCAATCAATAGTTATTTCTAAATTAATATTATCTATCATATCATTTTTACCTAGCATCATAAATTCGCTCCACCGTCATAAATTCGTTCCACCGTCAAACACATCATATGATACACCTTTAATATATAGACCGACATCATTTTATATCACAATATTGACTAACATTTTATATCACAATATTGACTATTCAGAGTAGCACTATATGTAAATTAATATAAATCGGTTGGGTTTCCATATCACCTCATACTAGTGTTTTCACCATTTTAAACTTTTAGGGTTAATACATTCTTTTACAAACCATCAATCTTAGAATGAAAAGTCCATGTTAGTTATAACTTGGGATCTTATTATTGTTGTAGATATAGGAGAATACTTAAAATATGCATTCAATATTAGGTAATAAGAAAGTCCATAATGTATGGGAAAAAATGTTAGTTTTGAAATCCTAAATATAGATATATGATGGATACTAGTCCCATATGATTGGTATTTTTTTCAACAGGAATGAATTTTCTTAGTAAATAGCAAGAAATCTACTATATTCTAATATAAATGTTTGAGCTCTTAATAAAACGTTAATTTTTTTTGGGTCCTATTAGAAACAAAAAAAATTGTGTCTCCTTTATTGACTAATTTTTTTGAATTACTATTATAAATTAAAAAAGATTGGGCCTCTACTTTTTGTGGGTTCTTAATATAATGTTCAATTTTTTTTGGTCCTATTAGATACTAAAAAAATTGTCTCTTTTATTAACTATTTTTTTTAACTAAAACTATATACTATATAGTATATACTAAAAAAATTGGGTCCCTACTTTTTGTGGGCCGTTAATATAATGTTAAATTATTTTTGGATGCTATTAGATACTAAAAACATTTGTGCTTCTTTATTGACTAATTTTTTTAAACTACTATTATATATTATATAGTATATACTAAAAATTTTGGGCCCCTACTTTTTGTGGGCCATGGGCGTTCGCCCGGCCCGCCCTCCTCCTGGCACGACCTGCATAGATAAAGTTGTTTTTATGGATTAATCTGTATATAAAAGAATTTTATTTTACGAGGGTTTTGTTGATGAAAAAAACATGTTTTTAATTGGATATCCGCATAAATCATCTTCCTAAAAGTTTACTTAATAAGTCATTTTTATATCGTTAAGCTACTACCAAATAGTAATGTATAACTGACAGTCGACAGAATAAGTTGTGAGTGTCGTTAAACTTATTAAACTGCTAGTAAAAATACCCTTGATTGTCTAATGGCTTCGGTATCGAAATTACGTCATTATATGATCAAAAAAATACATATGTTATGTATATTTATTCAAATAAATTTATATAATTTAATTTATTATTAGAAATGAAATACAATGTGATTCAATCTTTAATTTCAAATTGAGAATTTACATCCTCAATTATGTTTCTTACTTCTATCTTTTGTTCCTATTAGAAAAAAATATAATATTGGGTTGTTTTAAAAATTTGAGAAAATTATATTAATTCTTTTTTATGGTTTTGTTTTTTCACGTACGGTTTAATAACTTAAAAATTCAATTTTAAGATATAATATCAATAATATGTATCTTTATAATAATATCATACATTGAGGTGGATTTAAATGAGAACGCTAACTATTTCAGAAAATACGAAAACGACAATCAATGTACAAAATCATACATGATTCATGTACAAAATCATATATGATTCACGCGACTTGCCACGCGACTTAAGTCGCAACCAAAGTCGTCCACACCCATTTTATTTAGTTGTTAATGTAAAATCACATGTGATTTTATACACGATTTGTTGTTCTCGTATTTTTTTTAAATAGTTAGCGTTCTCGTTTAAACTTTCCTCTACATATATATATATATATATATACTAGTTGTGAACCCGCGCAATGCGGCGGGCGGAAAAATGTAAACGATTTTGAAGCTTCAGTGGTTTTCTTAGAGAAGTTTTTTAAGACATTAGAATGATATGTTAGATCAAAAATTGTATTACAGTTCAAGTCCTAAGATCAAACCAATCCAATGAAGATTTTAATCTATTTTATATTTGCATTTTGGCCTGTGTGAACATGGTTAAAAATTAAAATGATTGGTGATTGCTTCAAATATTGGACCAAGACGGACTTATCTATTGTGAAAATAAATTGAATTAAATTGATTATTAAAAATTCAAACATTGAATTGGATCAATTTCACCTAACTTTATTAAATGTCAACCAATTATACTTCTGTTCTCCTACCCAGTGAGTGAGGGTTACGACTCTTACCTGATAAACGTCCCAGTAAAATTTTAAAATGATACCATTTTAATGGACTACAATTTTACTTAATAAAGTAAGTTACAGTGTCGAATCTTACTGTTAAGTATTTGAGTAAACGGCCCCTAAGAATATTCTCTTTCACTCAACACCTATCATATAGCATTTAAAATCGTGCAACATAATGTTATTTTTTTTTAAAAAACAACCTCTAAAGTAATTATGTAAATGAAATAATAACAATTTGAGTAAACATGTAGCAACAGAGCTTTTGAGTTGAAACAAATCATACAAAGTCTTTCAAATTTCACGAGGAAAAAGAAAAACATGCAAAACATGAGAATTAAGAAATAACTTAAAACTTTTGTCAAAAAAAAAAATAACTTCAAACTTATATACATGAAATGATACAGTAGACAAGTCAATTATTACAAGTTTTCTCTTAAAAACAAATCTCATTTTGTAAATGACTCTTAGTCGATAAACACTAACCGGGTAAGCGTATTCTCTTTCACTTACTGAGTAAGAACCTCGGTTGTTATCATGCCTCTTACCGAGCAAGGTAATCGGTATGTGCCATGCTCACCCGGTAAGATAAGTAACCCAATACGCGTTTGGTAATCGACACTTTAAAGTTATGGTTTCAAAGAGTTTACGGACCATGACGATGACGGGTACCGATACCGACGATATGATGCTCTCATGATCAACAAAGATCTTGCAACTGTTAATGTTAATGTCAAAGCTGAAGCTTCTTCACTTTAGTGTTTTGAATGCAAAGCCATGACTCACATGGCCAACATGAGGTGAAGAGCAGGAAATTAGGATCATTTACAAATCCTGGGAGGAATTTGTTGTCTTAATGAAGTTTCACTTGATAAGTTGGATAATGATAAAAATATGGGTAAAGAGATGAAGAAGATTAGAGTTACAGTAATTAATTGTTGTTGCTATTCTCATTATTATTTTGTAAACCTTCTTGGTGGAGTTTCAAGGTTGTAAATAAAAATCTGCAACATAAACGTGACATTTAACTTTAATAACAAAATATTTCTATAAACCCTCGTAATGACAATATATAAGCACCTCATACTTGTATTCTGATCCTGATTGTAAATCTGCAAAAATATGCAATCAAGGTCAGTAGTAAACTGCATATATCATTAGTAAATCAATAGCATACAAAAGAAATATCTATATTCTCCAAGATGAGCATGTTGTACTGCCTTACCTTACCTGCCAGCAAATTGCAATATCTTATATCCTCTTCCCAATAATTTTGTCTGTTTCATATTGGATTTCCTTATGAACGAAAGCTGTAAAAACGTTGACTAATAAGAAACTATGGTCATTGTCTTATAGTCATGAACCAAAATGTTAATAGGAGGCAGAGAATGGAAGATTCCAAGTTACATAAACCTAAAAATTCTAATAACAAATTCTTAACATATACATACTCATGTAAAATCAGATTCGTACTGCTAAATTATTTGTAATAGAAAGTAAAATTTTGCATAGGGTAGTATTTATGTCGTGAACAAAATCAAGAGCATAAAAATCTCACCTCGGGTAAAATTTTCACCTCACAACTTAGAAGGCTGGAACTAAAACAAAAGGTCAAGTTACAAAACAATACTAAATCATCTTCTTGCAACATGTCTCACGAGTTTGATATATGCAAACAATAACTCTATAAAACAACAACAAAGAAGGAAGTAATAATGAGAAGAAATCAATAAACAACAAAGAAAAAGGCAACAAACAACAAATTGCTGAAAAATGCAACCTTCGAGGCTAGATCCATAAATCTAACCATACCAGCAAAACAAAGATCTATAAATTGAAGCACCATACTAAATATCAAAGCATACAGTCATACATGGAATGACAAAAAGCATAAATGAAAGTAAAAGAGGAACTCAAAGAAAAAATCGAACCATTTCAGAAGGAAGGGATAGAAGATAGAAGATATAAGCATAAACCGAACCATTTCAGAAGCAGGGGTAGTGACGGCGAGGAAGGGGGGTTTTAGGAGAGAGTTGTGGAGGGCATTTATCGTCTGAAGGACGATTTCTGTTTAGGCGTAACGAAAGTTAGAGGGCCAAGAAACAGAGGGATTATCTGGTTAGATACATTATCCAGCTAAGCAAATCCAATTCCTTCAGGATCTTATATTGAATTTATAAGTAATGTATTATCTAAAAGATCTACAATATTTAATGAAAACAAAGAAGCATAAAAGACTCACAAGGTGTCATTTACAGAAAAGCTCTCCTTAAACACAAGAACAGGCAGCATCTCCCTCATCTCTTTCTTCAACCCTAACTCAGCCTGCTCCTAAATCACAAATCAATAAGTTTAGAATACGAATCTGCATTACAGAACATAAGTAATAACAATAAACTGATAAGAAATCATAAACGCCTTAATTCACAAGATGCAATGTTCTAAACCTAAAAAAATCAGAGATCAATTAGTATAAACAAAACAATGATACCGTTGAGACGACATTGATGGCGGATGAGGAAGGCGAGCAATGCGATGTATGGGCAGCGGAGACGGCATAGGAGGACATAGAAGGATAAGATGAGTAAGGTGAAAACGACGGTGAAAGCAAACGCAAACCCTCGAAACAGCTTTACTTCAGCTGATAATGCCTTTCTCCACTTCCAACAACTGGTGCTACTTTCAGTACCGCCTGATCTTGATGATGATGATTCATCTGTAGAACAAGTCATTGTAAATCTGTGGATTTGTAGAGAAGAAGATTGAAGGCATCCTCAGTTAATGAAGGCTGCCAATCGTGAACCTGAATATTAACAGATGCTGAGTTGTTGAGCTGCAAATCGTGAACCTGAATTAACAGATGCTGAGATGTTGAGATGCAAATCGTGAACCCAAATCATGATGTGTTTGAGGGAGGAGATTCTGAACCCTAACTCTTGATTTTATATGCATTTTAGGAAGAAAGCTTGCAATACGGAAGGTATGGTCAAGACTGACGAGGTAGAAGAAAGGGTATGGCTTTGTGGGTATGGTGTGTTAGTACTCTCGGTATGGTGGTGAGGGGTGACGTGAAGAGGTAAATCTTCCAGGAAGAAAGCGTATGGCTTGTATATTGGTATGGGCTGAGAACATATGGTATGGGGTAAGACGTGAATTGGTAGAAGGGGCCGGTCCTTTCTTTTTTTAAAATAAAAAAGTTTTCAACTTGTACATTGTGCACTCTTACTTGTAATTAAGAGTTTTTTGATTTTTATGCTTAAAAGTCTTGTACTCAATGCAAAAGAACTTGTATTTAAGACTTTAGGTGTATATGCTTATATATGTAGTATAGATATATATAATACATCAGTTCATGACATATTAATTTATATATAAACTTGTTAAAAATAAGAAAAAAATAAGAAAAAAATAAGAAAATATATTGATATTAGTATCAAGAGGAATAGAACAAAATATTCATTTTTCATATAATTTGTTTAATTATAATAACAATTATATTAAAGATACTTTCGTTTTAAAAATAAGGGGCAAGTATTTCCTAGTTTAGAAAGAAAGAAAAAAAAGGATATTATTGTTTCCAGGCAGGTTTCCAAAACATAATTCAAAGGGGCAATATGGGTTTTCAAAAACTTCTATTCTTATTGTTTAAAAAATGAGCCAAAATAAAAATATTATAAAACCTAAAAGATTTTGTATGTATCATTAATTATAGTTTAAATTGTATTTATGTTTTATCTCTTAAAAACTCTTAATATTTCAACAATACAAATTGTTGAGCTCCTACTAGTATAGAAGATTTGATGATTGAAAAACATTGTAAGAAGCACTTAATCATTTGTGAAAACAAATAAATGTCATTTAGAGGCGCTTCAGTGTAGAGGCACTTCTGGATAGAGATCAATTGATATTTTGGGATCGTTTCACTTTATATTTATGGATTTTGTCTTGTATGGATTTTGGGTGAGTTTATCTTACAGTGGATAGGCCAACTCTGTTTGGAGAGCGAGAAATGCATGACATTTTTTAGTATTGAGTATGAATGTATCGAGTGAGATTTATGGTGAAACCATTTGGTTAGACATTGTACTGTAAACGTGTGATTTCAGCATTTGGACCGGTCGGGAAACCGAGTAATCAAGGATGGGTGTTCAGTGCTTCATGCTAGCGTGAGAAGGTGTAGATGGTATGTTGGAATAAGTGGCTAAATTGAAAGTAAGAAGTCGGTGGTACAAAATGTGAGTTATGTTTAAAAGCTTGTCATTAGGCGGGTATATGAACTCCTCTGGAGGGTATGAGGAAAGGTTTATTGGGTATGCATCGTTAGTTTGATGGAAAATTTATTTCCATGGCTGGTCTAAGGCTTGCACCTGTTAGTAAGCCTTTCCATGGAAGTGTCTGTTTAATGTTTTCAAGAAAGCATGGTAAAAGTGGTTGAACGTGGCGCTCAAAGTGAAAGACCGATGCATTTAAGTAAGTAATAGTGTGATAGGTATTCCGAGCGAGCATTGTGTTTTATGTTGTGCAAATTAAACTAGTTATGTGAGAAAGTGTCGCTCCGTTGGTGAGAAAGTGTCGCAAGTGAACTCGGAAGTAATTCGGAAAGTTATGGGTTATTGATGGATTCAGTGGTTTTTGTCATGCGTTTTGGGGATGGCTCAACTTGTTGGTTGAGTATTCTGGCAATGGGTCCGTGGAAGGTATATGTTCACATGTAAATATGTAGATATTCTAATTAATAAGTGGGGATGATACTTTGGAAGATATATGTGCAAAATGCAGATGATATGTTATCATCAAAGGAATAGTGATCGATGGTGTGTCGTAAGACAATGTGTTATTAGTGTTGGGCGTAAGTTGTATTGGTGGGTGTTATTAAGAATTGTGTGTTGTTTAACAACGAAATTCATACCAGGGATTATAGAAGTGGAGTTCAAGGGTGACCTCGTGTCAAGTGGCCGAATTGAGTGGTTATTATTTTAGTCAGGGAAATCATGTAGTTGTGGCGTTGACTACGGTAAAATTCTTTCTTCTAAGGGAGTGAAGTTGGGTGTGAAACCCTAAATTTTGACGTATGTTAAAACTGTGAGTCCAAGTGTGCGGACAAAGCGAGTTGTATCTGGTACAGTTGATCGAGTAGGTTACAATTATATTTTTGAGGAGTATCGTATGTTTACGATTTTAATCAGAATTGTGCAGCGAAGGAGTGATAATTTATTGGTATACATCTTGTTTTTGAAGGATTATTCAAAGTGGGAGCAAAGGACCCTTATAGAGAAGCGAAGAGATTTGTCATGAATAGTTCTGTGCAGATCTTCCAAGAGTAAAGATGTACCGTTGGAGGTGTGGCTTACAAGTTAAACAAACTAGAGGAACATCTAGAAATCCACAATAATTTTCATATATCTGATTTAAGGAAGTGCCTTGCGGACATAAGTGTGGTCGTACCGTTGAATGATATTCGTGTAAACGGAAGATTGAACCGTGGCGAAGAACCGATGGCGATTGGGGATCACAAAGTTAAAAAGTTGAGGACCAAGGAGGTTGGCCTCATGAAGGTCAATGGTGATACTCTAAAAGACGAGAGGCAACTTGGGAAGCGGAGCTGGACATGAGGCCCAAATACCTGCATTTGTTCGACGATGGAATTCCAGGACAAAATTATTTTGAGGGGGAGATATTGTAATAACCTAAGTCCTCAATTTACAAGTTTTGGAGGCTTAGGGGTGTTTTGGTGAAATCTCTCAACCTGCAGGGACTAGGATGTAAATGTAGGGATAAAAGAGGATAAAACCCTCTAAACCCTCTCATTTTTAGCGACAAACATTAGAGGCTAGAGAGAGACATTTTTTTAGAAGATTAGTGTGTGTTGAGTGTGTGTTCTTGGAGACACAAAAAGGAGTTGAAGTAGGTAGATTATTCCTCATATTCTTCAAGGTAATCACCTTTATCTCTTTTCTTCAAGCTTAAAGGTGGGTTTTATGGTTTGAGATCACTGAGGGTTTTCAATCCTTGGTTCATTATGGGTTAAAATCTTTGGAAATGGACGTTTTATTGATGAATGGACTAGTTTTATTAATTTTTGGGCGAAACCACCATTGATAGTGTAAATCTTCAAGAGTTCTTCATTTCCTTTTTTTGGGTAAAAGGTGTAGCAAAGATGAACGTTAATGGGTAAGTTGACGTTTTAGTGTTTGGTTAATAATGGAAATGATTCCCTCGATTTGGAGGCTTAAAATCGATTTGGAAGGAATTGGGGTTGAGAAATCGTGGGATTTTTGGCTGAAAAATCGTGCATGACCGGAAAAGTGCTCCGCGCGGGTTTGGGCGACGTTTGGCCGCATGGGAGACCGCGCCAAGCACTGGATCAGTGTCCTGGAGACTTTTGGCACGAGTTTAGTCGTGCAGAATCTCGCGCCAAACATTGTTACTCGATTTCGATTCTTGTTTATTGGGGATGGTATTGGGACGTAGTTAGATGATTTAATATCATTCCTATGACGTCCAATTCAGGTGTTCGGTTTGGACGAAAGTGAGCATAAGGATTTGTAGCAAATGGTCAACGGTTAGTTGAGTTCCCAAATCTTTTTACTTGCGATATGATCGATACATGTTTTCAGCACTGATTATGGTATGACATTGACATGGTTTTCACTTAAATGATTGAATACACTTTCACATGAAATGATTTGATATTTAACTTTCATTATTTAATGTGATTTGCATTGGGCAATACATATCACATTAAATAATGAAAATTAAATATCAAATCATTTAATGTGATATGTATGGCATGAATTGTTGGGTTGTATATGATGTTGGGTTGCACAGTGGGATTAGGGTACCTCAGAATTACATAAATCCCTTAGGAGTTATACGTATTATCCATGTGTCATGAATCCATTTTTTGTGCACATTGGCATGACATCGACTAGGGACCATGGGTATCTATGGGACCCCACAAGTGGATATCACATGGGAGTGATGGGTGGCTATGAACACTTGCAAATACCCGGGTATGTGTTGGTTTATTTATTTTATGACGTTGGGCCTTATGGCGGATTTCATACCATTTGGAAATTACGATCTCTACCTTTGGGAGGGAATTCACTAGACCATCCGGTCTAACCCTCGCTTTTCAAAACACAAAACCATTTTCAGGTAGGAAAGTGGTAGGAGGTTCCTCTATGGGTAAGGAGAAGCTGTGAAGGGCAAGTGGAGTCAGAATTAGAATGAACCCTTTAGTTTGTTTCAAACTTTGTAATATCTCAGTTGTGGTTGAGTATTACGCTACTAGACAAGGAGAATATTGTCATGGATTAAATTTGATATTTTGGGACCGTTTGACTTTATATTTATGGATTTTTTCTTGTATGGAATTTGGGTTGTTACATTGAAGCTATGATGATGCTAACCATTCAAGATCAACATACAAGTGTTGAATATCCGACGAAAATATCAGATGGAAGTCTACCCTTGATCAACCTATACTTGTTAGCATCAAATGATCCTGCCCAACAAATGGTGCCTTAACAAATGGGCGACTCATATGGTGAAGATGTCATTACTTAAAAATCAACTAGCTAATAGATTATCTCTTGATTATGTTCTTGTTGAAGATGTGTGTTCCCAATAACTACAAGGGATAACAAAGACAAAGGTTCAATCTAATATACCAACTCAAAGGTGTTATTTCCATTTTTCTCAACTTGAATAGGACAACCAACATATTTATTATTTGATGTGGGATAGTTTGCATTAAATATTGTATGGTTTACTTTTAATACAACATATTTTTCATTAAATGCATTATGATCGTAACAACTATAGGGAGGAAACATGCGACACTCAACCGTTTTGTCTCATTGGAAAAGATGGAGCCTATAAATACCAATGCTTTGAATATCAATATGCAAAATAGAGCTTAAATGAGAATATCTTGTCAAGTTCATTAACTCATCAACTACAATCTTAGTGCAACATCAATTTTCTTAAGTGAATATTTATTGATAAAGTACATTGAAGTGTGTGGTCAAGAGAGAATACACGGGGCATCCACAATGGTTAACCCTTTGAATGACTTGATCAAAATGAAATAATACTAAAAAAATAGTGGGGCCACCAAAGACTTGAAAGGCTTGAAGTTCCCTCTCACAACCAAAACTTCAAACACTTGAGCTTTCTCAACCCTTTAAGAAGTAAACTCATTTTCAAGTTGTTGCTCCAATCATCAAGTCATCATCAAGCTTTTCCTCAAGTCATCATCAAATGCCATTGGAGATGCTTTATTACTTGAGAAAGATATTTATAGGTTGTTGATCATTTGTGATCGTTAGTTTATTTTTCGCATCTATATTTTGTTTTGTAAAAACTATTTGTTATAATAAAAAATATTAAAAGTTTGAACAATATTGTATTCACCCCCCTCAACTTAGTTATTTTCATATTGCATGACGTTCAGGACCAACACAAACATTAAAGCATTATGTGCAAGTCAATACTGCATACAAAATCTTTCAATTTTTATGATATTTCTCATTTACCCCTTTTGTAAACCATAAAACTGAAAGCTTGGAGATTTTAAAGAAAGTCATGGTACCCATTCCATATTAAGGGTGCGTTTGGTACACTGGACAAGACATGATAGAACAGAACAAAGATCACTGTTTCATGTTTGTCAGAACTTTTATGTGGAACAGACAGGAACAAAGTGGAACAGGTCTGTTCCACCCCTACCCCATGGAACAAGGTGGAACAGGCTTATGTTTTACCAATATAACCTCAAAATAAAATCGAATTCTATGCTAAAACATCAAATACACGTTATATTTTATATTTCACTAATTCTTTAAATTTTATTTATTTTATTTCATCTAATGTTATCTGTTCTGTTCTGTCCAGTCCTGTCTACCAAACGCTGAACAACTGTCTTGTCCTGTTCCATCCTGTCTGCGTACCAAACGCACCCTAAATGATCAATTTTTGGAAACCTACAAATTTGTCTTATTTATTTAATCTAAATTATTATAAATGCAATTAATTTTTCAATCAAACAAATTATATAAAAAACGGGTATATTCTCTTTAGAAAGATATATACATATATTTAATTTTTAACCCATTTTTCAAAATTTCAATTACAAATATATTCCATACAAGTATATATGCATACAAACTACATGGGTTGTCGCACAGTGGTTAAGGCCCTGGGGGATGTGGTGAATATCTCATCCTCAGGGTTTGCATCGAGGCTTACACAACAATTGTAGCTACTGAGTTTAATCAAGGCTGATGTCTTGCAATCATAATTTGCTAAGGGATTAGTCTAGGTGTAGCCTAGGACACCCTTCCATATATATATATATATATATATATATATATATATATATATAGGGATGAGATCAAGAGAGAACCATGAAAAAAGAAAGAACTGAAGAACCCATCGAATCCATTAGATTAAGATGATCCAATGGTTATGAATTAAAAGGTAGTTATAACCAAATTGTTTTAATAAAAAAAGTATTTACCCTCTGTTTTTTTTTGTAATAACCCAAAAATAAATAGTGTGATTTAAATGAAAGTTAGGGGTTTTAAGTGTATATTGTCAAAACTTATGAGGTTAGTAGTGGAAAATAGGAAATTAATTCCCCTCATTTGTTGTGCGCCGCTTTTGAAATAGAAATAGGAAATCATTTAGGGTTATGTGTGTGTGCTGCTGTCATCGAGAGAGAGAAAGGCAGAATGAAAGAAAATAAAAAGCCATTGAAGGCTCCTATGTGTTTTTCGTGAGGTGAAAGCAGAGAGAAAGAAATGAAGGTCGTGTGTTCTGTATGTACGCCGAGAAGAAAAACAGAGAGAGAAAGAGAGAGAGAGAGAGAGAGAGAGAGAGAGACATCGAGAGATAGAGAGAAGCAAGGAAGAAGAAGAAGGACGTTTGGCAACAGATTCCAGTTTCGTGAAACTTAAACTGGTAAGTTATTATTGCCTCTATGCACCTTCTGTGGAGATAAGTCTAGGTAGATAAATTTATAGTTTCTCCTTGTATGATTGAGTTTTCTTTTCTAGTTAAGCTGTGGGGATTTTTATAGAACACGTTGGAGGTTCTATTCCTCTTAATCTGATTGTTAAGGTAATGAGAATCAAATTGATAGTAAGGACTATGTTATGCAGAAATTATGGGTAAAGAGTTTCTATTCATCTTCTTCCTTGTTCAAGCTGTATGAGTTAATTAAAGAGCGAATGGGTAAATTCCTAGTTTGATGTCTCAAATAGCTAGATAAGTTAAATTACTGTTTGTAATTCATGTTTTAGCTGTGTTAATGGGTAAGAACACTGTGAGGGGATTCTGGTTTACGAAGAGGATTGCTAATTATTGAAATCATTTGATTAAAGGGATTTAGCTGGTTAAGAAGTAGTATGAAACAAGCTTGGGTTCAAATGCTGTATTAAGATCTCATAAAATAAATTGATTAATGAAGCGTTCGGGGTTAACAATTGGTTCTATTCGAAATCTGCAAGTGCAGGACTTAGAAAAGACTGGTTTGGCGCAAACCTTGTTTGGCGCAAAACTTGTTTGGCGCAAAACTTGTTTGGCGCAAAACTTGCCTGGCGCAAACCTTCTTGGCGCAAACCGTGTTTGGCGCAAACCATACGAGACCTGGACCGAATTGGTTGTTGGGCCGAATGGTTTAGCTGGGCCAGATAATGTCTTAAGTTCCTTGTTTGGGCCTAGGTTTATTTTGGGTTAGGTGAGTAAAGGCCTAGTATGAGAGCGTTAGTCCTAATTATTTATTTTAAGATAAGATTAAGAGAAGGACTTAGGATCAGAAATTGAGGCGTGCCTAATTCATTTTTTAATTTATGCATTAGGTGTACGGCCGGTACGAGACTCGAAGTAAGGGAAGTAACTGCAATCAGGTGAGTTCTCTAAACCCTTTTTACGATGCAAGGTGATACATGCTTTAACTAATTTTGGTTCTTATCGAGCACTAAACGGTTACGAACTAATTTACATATTTTTCCCATGAATGTACTTGTTTTATTTAAAGGAATGTTTAGCATGACGAAATGAAAGGCATGATTTATAAAGATCATAAATTACAAGTTTACATGAAATGTATGTGTATGATATGTGGAGTCGGTCTGCACTGTGGGATCAGAGAGAGATCCTCGGGATCTGAGGATCCCTTGGATATGTATGACAGACCGGTAGGTTGGAATTCGTTTCCCTCCTATTCGGTAGAGGGGAGTCCATGGGGGCTCCGAAGAGGCGAGAAGGGAGTCTGCTGGGGCCCGGATCGCGAATGTTTATGTGATCCACTACACAGTGCAGTACCATGCCTGATGGTTTGTGATGGTTTAATTTCAAATTGTTATTAAACGTTTCCAAAATGTTTTACATGTTGTTTTCGGAGGGAATTCACTAGACCTTTGGTCTAACCCTCGCTTTTCAAAAACTAAACCATTTTCAGGTAAGCGTACCAAGGGTTCTTCTAGTAAGAACTTGGAGAGAACAAAGAGAAGGACTTGGAGATTAGAGTGACTCCAAGATTTTTGGCTAGATAGAAATTCTCGGCTGTGGAATAGAGACTTTCGCTGTCAATTTTTGTCTAGTATAGATTAATGATGATTAAAGACAAGATATGTTATGTAATTCGATTGCTTATTTCTTGATTTAATGCATGTTATGTTATGGGACGTTACAAATGGTATCAGAGCCTTAGTTTAAGGGATTTAGGTGACCAGTCGGGCCTAAACTTAAACTGTAAGATGAGGAACACAACCGAGACGTAGGATTGCCTCTAGGAACGATCACTATAAATGCGCTTAGGAATAAGGTGCCAAGGACAAACGTGTAAGGTGAGTTTGGGATTACACCTGGCCAGTGTAATTATGAACTTACAGGTACATGTGCGTGCTTACAATACCTTACTTATAGCAAATTGTTGTGTCGTGTCTAGCAAGGATTATTTATCGGTTTCTTTCAGTTTAGCGCTATGGCTGGGAGAACTTTGAGGAATAGGTCAGCAAGATCCCTGAGGGATAGACCGAGCTCTATTGGTTGAGAAGTGTCGTGTAAGATCGTATATGATAGGATGTGTGTATACACCGAAGAGAGGAAATGTTGTATAGAATGTTATGAGTCGTCTAGAGGTAGCTCTTCATAGATTCTAAGAGGATGGGTGTTGAGTTTGAGTGAGACCCCTGCTTCAGGAGAGTCCCAGTTCATGAGAGTGTGAAGTAGATCAGTTCGGATGATAAGGAAGGTCAGTGTCGAGTTTACCCTTGCTTTAGACCCCTGCTTCAGGAGAGTCCCAGTTCCCAACTGGCTTCCCACCAACTTTAGACACTGTTTGTTTACCCTTCCATAACATAAAACAAATTTTAGGGCGAGTAGTAAGCTAGTTGGGAATTTCCATCTAGCTTAACACTAGCTTTAGGCACTGTTCAATGCCAACAGGAGTCCACAACGAACAACTTTTAGGGAAACTTGAGAGTTAGTTTCGGCCACTTTAAGTAGCTAGCAACCTACCCTAGCCATCGATTCTTTTAGCCAAACAGTGTTTAAGGCGACTTGGACGCTAGTTTTCCATCTCCAACCAGCACCCAACTAGCTGTACACACTGTTTCATGCGACCAAACAGCCCCTATAGCACCTTTGTCGTTGGTTCCTCCATCCCCAACCAGCGACTAACTAGCCCACCCGCTCCTTCGATGCACTCGCCAAACAAACAGCGCCTATAGCGCATTGGTCGCTGCTTTCAGATCTCCCAACCCGCGCCTAACTAGCCCGACTCCTCCCTATACCCTACGGGCACATCCAAACAACCCCAAAAGCTGCTTCCAAGCTAGTTCGACCCAACCAAGTCGCCACCAACCTGCCCTACGTCGATTAGACACAGCAGCAACTAAAACCCTTGGGCCGATTAAACCCTTTTCTCCCTACGCTCCCTCCCTCTTTCGACCGCTCTCACCTCTCGGCCAAATCACTCACGCACAAGAACCCTAAGGTTTATCTCAATCCCTCTCAATCAAGATTTCTCTCTCTCTCTCAAGTCTCTTCCACTAAAAATCAAAGGTATGATCTATTTTTCTCGCAAGCTCTCAAGTTTTTGAATCTATTGTTGGTTTGTGAAAGATTTCTGCCCTAACTTCCTTCTTTGACGGCTTGATTGAATGTGGTTGTGCACCTTGATGTGTTTATGGTCCTTTTCCTTCTCTAACTAAATGCCTTGATGATTTGAAGGATTATGTACTTAGTTTTGTGAACTTCTACAAAACCCTTGGTTTGGTAGAAAATTCAAGGTGATGAGGGACTTTGTTTTAGAGATATACATGTTTATCTATCGTTGTCTATTTGCTATGTTCATGATTGTGTGAGAGTCATATTATAGATGCTTGTGGATTTGGAAATTGTATGAATTGGGTTCTTTGGCAATTAAAGATTGTGTACCTTCACTTTCTCCTTTTTTATACTTTTCATGGTCTGATTGTTAGACTCATAGAAGTCAATTATATTCCTTTCGCATCCATTCACCACCTAGATTTTAATTGAAGCTACCATGGTAACTAGAAGCGTGTTATGATAGGTATTGGTCACAGAGTGTCAATTTGGCCTAGTGCATTCATCCATTTAAATGCAAGAATTGGTACGCTTCAACATAGGTTGCGGAGGAATAAATTGCCCTTCTCATGAGGAAGGGAATGTATGCACACTTCACCACTTCCGTTAAGTGGAAGAGTGTGCCACATGTGGGAACACCGTTTGCACTTGCTTGTTAATTCTAGGACGAGGATGCTTTATGGGAACTTTATGCTAATATCCTAGTGCGCTTAACAATTCATGCATTCCATTTTGACATAATTCTTAATGTTGATCATCGAAAGAACATGCTACTTTTTCCAATGCACCTATGCGTATTTTGATGAGCACGATCGTTACTCTTATTCGAAAACCCCAACCTAGGCCACGACCTAGGTTTGGGGTAGGCGTTATGATGACCACTTATGCACACTCCCTCCACCTAGACCATGGTGTAGGTCTAGGGTGTTACATGCGACGTGGATTTAATTATGACTCACGAATGGTGCACGGCCAACCTTACTTGATCACTTCCACTCTTGTCCTTCGGAAAGACGAAAGGACATGACGCAAACCTATGCTCCGACATAGGTTTGGGGTCGTCAACCTTATGCTTCAAGTTCGTCTTTGCCAAGAGCAAACCTAGGCCCCGACCTAGGTTTGGGGTGACCATCTTCACTTGTTTGAACTAATACTTCCCATACTTTACAGGAATGGCACGCCACAGAAACGCCACCACCACACCCCGTTGGCCCGAATATAGGCGCCTCACACCGGTCAGACGAGAACGAGTACGCAATGAAGTCAATCCCAAAATCCTGGAGAGGAGGCCAATCATGGCCAAGCGTGAAGTATGCCCCAAAAAGGGGAATATGCCTAGATGGCCTTCCTGCATCGTCCAATGTTGCAGCTACAATTGCCCAATATGGTTGGGATCATTTCTGTGGGACACGATCAGGTTATGACCTAGAGATCGTAAGGGAATTTTATGCTTTCATACGCCAAGGAGTATTCGATGGATTCGGCGAGGTCTTGATGGGAGACAAACGGGTCACGATCACTCCCGACGCGATCCGATCTTTCTACCGACTACCACCGGTTGCGGAGGAGCACATTCCAACGATGCTAGGAGGGGTCTCAAGGATTCTTGGAGTCGGAGACAGGGAGATCCGAAGCGGTGTCATAGCCGGTGGAATACGTTGGACCTCGGGCGACCCCATAAAGAAGAGTGAGCTCCACCATGATTTAGCCTTTTGGATGGTCTTCCTTAAGGCGAGTATCAAACCATCTCGTCATAATAACGAGGTGGACGCTACAGCGGCGCAGGTGCTCTTCTGCATCCACAACGGGTTACCCTTGGACATTCCCAAGATTATACATCTAGAGATATTTGACGCAACATCCTCCGCCGAGAAGGGAGTACCTCCTTTTCTCTCACTCATCACACACTTTTGTAAGCTTGCAGGTATTGTCTCCCGCTACACAACCGATGGCGGCCTCGACCTCACGATCCGCACATACAGCCTTCAGGTCACTTATGCCAAAAAGGAGGAGATCCAAAAGATGTTGCAATTTGAGCACGTTTGGAACGAGATGGAAATCGCAGACGAAGATGATGCTCAATCAGCGGACGATGATGACACCGATTATGATCCGGAGGAACCGCCTCACTCACCACCACTCCAGCTAGTTACACACCAAGACCATCTGCTTCATGACATTCTTAGCTGGATCGAACGCAAGTTGGATTCGGTGATCACAGAGATAGGAGAAATCCGGATGTGCGTGGAGCACATTAAGGCAACCGTACCATGCCGCTCGACAGGCAATGCTCCCCCTCCGAAGAAGCGTCGCCAACCTTCCTCCTCATCCTCTAGTCGAGCATCTTGAGCTTTTATGATCTTAATTATGACCTTTTTGTGATCGTGATACTTGTTATTTTTCGAATCTCGGATAACTGTATTAGTTAACCTTACTACTATGCACCGCAGACACGGGTAATATCTTCTGCTTTATTTTTGTGCATGGTTACTCTATTCTTATTTGCATCTACAAGTATTTATAACTTCAAACCAAGCCCACACATTAGGGACAATGTGTCGGTAAGGTTTGGGTTGTAGACCCGGGAATACTGATCGAGTAGAACGCATGATTTCACGTTGATTGCATGAAATGTGTTACAGGTTTGTCAAGCAAAAATTTTCTTTTTTAGGACTTTGGACACCGGAATTCATGAAGCACTTAAGTCTAGACAACTTTACATTGTTTAGAGAATCTAAGAACGGAGATATAGTCCTAAAATTGATCTAGAAATTGCATGAATAGGGGACATTAGTGGAGACCACCCGAGAGAACTTTGAGCCCATGTTTGCACGATTCATTGTGAGAGAATTAAACACTTAACTCATATACACACACTCTGAATCTCTTGTCGTGATTATAGTAGGATCTCACTATAATATTGCATCAAGTAACAAAGACGACCATCGGGATATTAAGTGGGTATTTTTGTTTATCTATTATATAGACCTTGAGAGATGATTCCAAGCATTGTGTGTTAATAAATTCTTGATTTTAGCTTGCTTACCTTTCTAATGTTTGCACCCGAGCCCTTTTGCAGCCATAGAGTAATAACTCATTTCATAACCCATTCAACAGACCCCAGCCTAATTTAAAGCCTACCCGTATCCGAAGATGTGTTTAGTAATGAATGACCGGTAAGGGACAGTGAAAAGGGGTAGAAGGGACGAAAGAAGGAACACTCAAGCTGGGTGCCAGAATATATATATGACCAAATGGGTTTAGTAACTGCCGAAAAAAAGTGTTAGCGACATGAACAAACAGCCTTTAAGGCGAGTTGTAAGCTAGCTCAAAAAAAAGATAGAAAGAGAATAAAAGAAGAAAGGGGCAGAAAATAAGCAAAAAGGTTGGAAATCTCAACCGGATGAATATGGTGGAAGTGCAGTGAAAAGGGTAGGAAGGAAAAGGAATGAATCCGGGGTATTTATTACAAACACATTGAGGATATTTGATCCTTTTTACCTTCGTTTCTTAGCCATGAGCCTAGCCCCATTACAACCCTTACAAAGACCTGGATGATCTTTTGGAAAATATAAAAGGATAGACAGAATCACACTAATAGTCCTAGTCTTGTTACTTGATTCCCTCTGAGATCACTTCATTGTACATTTGTGCGTCTTTCATGATTAGTTGTTCATGCTTATATCTCGTGAATTCTTGTAAATAAACTCCAAAACATGAACAACATGTGTGACAGCCTAGGGTTCGAGTGTAAAGAGAGCTTCCCGTGAGGTAGGGTCGAGGCAAAATCCTCCCCGAAAGTGTAATGACCGGGTTGGTTTTAGGTATGGCGTCGTTGTTTTTAGTTTGATTCTCAATGTTTATGACTCGAGTACTTATGTGAAGACTGAAGATCGGTCGTCTCGTCCTCCTATGTTTTTAATTGCTTGATACCCTATTTCGTTATCCGATAAGTATACTCGTTGGTCTTTTCTGGAGTTGCAGCTTGGTTTTAAGCCAGTTTATCTTTATTAACGCTAATTTGCTTGGAGACAAGCAACGCTTGGTTTGGGGTTGTTGATAACACCAATTTTTGGTGTTATTTTCATGCCACTTTTCAAGTTAAATTGTTTATTTCCAAGTAAATATAGTGGTGTTTTTAAAGCTTAAATCAAGTGTTTCAGGAATTGTTGATGTACTGAGACAGCCAAGAATGCATGCAAAAACTAAGATTTTCCGAGCAAAAATCGGTCGCCAAGCATCACCAAGATCCAAGCTCGAAAGATGTTCGTTTTGAAAAGTTAAAGTGCCAAAAATGAGAATACAAAGAAGTGTCTAAAGCAACTTTCAAGCGAGTTGTTGCAGTCAACTAACTTGGCAACTGGCCAGAGGAGAAACAAGAGCGACTTACAAGCTAGTTAGCTGAAGTGAACTAGCTGTCAACTAGCTTTAAGGGTGCTGGACGTTTTTAAGCAATTTTCTGCTAGGGTTTTAATTATCTTTTTCACTCGATCTTCACAAGGATGACGAAGAACTCACGTGGGGCAATTTTGGCAAGGGAGAAACACCGAATTGAAGGGAAGAAACACTGTGGGAAGCAATTTCACCACCAATTTCCTCCGAAACTTCGTGGGTATTACACAATCAAGGGAGTTTTATGATCCTAGAATTCTTGAGAGAACTTTTCCTTAGACCTATAAACACTTATACTACTTTGCTTGTTAATACCCCCAACATAAACTAATCTTTAGATGTTGGGTGTTGGTTTGACTTTGGTTTGAGCATATGAACATATGATTTGAGACTTTTATCAGTTTTCCATACTTTAATGAAGCATGTGATTTGGGTTTTATTACTTTTGTGAGTCTGATCAACTTTCATCTGATTTGTTCGTTATCAATTAAGTTCGAGAGAGTTAATTGTTAACTAGAACTAAAATTTCATGCCTAAGGTGAGAAATTGGATAAAGATATACCAAGTAAACCTAGTCCTTTTTAAAGTCTTGTTCCTAATATGTTTTGACTTCATGGGTTGAGATCGAGAGATGAAATTCGTGGTTTCAAAATAAAACCCGTTGTTGCTTGAGAAAGAACAACGGCGATTTTAGCGATTGTGTATTCATTAAAAGGAAAAATTGGTAATTGTTTCAAGTAAGGTGTTCATTAGTGATAACCAGAGGATTTCCAACCCTCAACTGCTTCTCCATAAAAAGTTTCCTCAACCCGTTATTGTTTGTTCTTGATTTATTTACATGCAATTAATTATTTTAGTACCAACAACTCAAAATTTCGATCGTTCAGTTAATAGCAATTGTAGTCATTGTGATACTCATTTCCTAGTTCCGTTGGTTCGATACTCGTACTTTCAGTACTATTACTTGATTCGACCCGTACACTTGCGGTTAGATTAAGGGGGGTGTAAACCCTCCTATCAGTGACATGAGCATGAAAGGGGTTCAAGAATCAGTGTACGACCATATATGGGGGATGACGCCTGCCCAGTGTGTAACACCCTCGAATTGGAAAAGAGCAACTAAATAAACATTTCGATAATACAACCAAAATAGTAGGATTTATCCCTATAAATCAATACGGGAAATACCTCCATCAATACATATAACTCTAGTCTTAAATACAAAGGCTAAGTTCACGTCGGGTGTTACTTAACTCAAGTACAATTGCTATTCCCAAAACTTAATGCAGAAGACTTCACTACCAATTCACCTCCCGAGCACACTACTAGCACTCGACCCTTCACAGTGTGTCTAGAACTATTCCCAACCTGAACCTATTGCACATGCCGACAAATAAAAAGTTTAGGCTAACGCCTAGTAAGTTCAAGAGACATGATTTATATAATTCGTGGAATGAAAGTTTGTGACATAAATCATGATTTCCAAAAAAGGGTTTATAAAGGAATGCAAACGACTCATTTTCCAACGCACACAAAATATATGAGAAAAGTTCCCAAAATGTATAAAGCGTTTTCTAAAATGAATTCCAATCCCAACTCACTCAAAGCGTGCTTTGACGTTAAATATCCCAAGTAATTATAAACGTGAATAAAACCCGATATTCAAAACATCCAATAAGGACGAGGCGTAGAACTCCGCCAATAAACCATGAAAACATTTCATATAAATAAATTGTGTCACCGAAAAATATGGATAAAAGTAAATACCAAAAAACAACACCTTTCGGTGACGGGGGAGACTCGATTCCATCGAAAGTGACGGGCACACAAAGTTAGGTCACTTATGATGTTACTGGATTATACCTCAAGTCCCGGTCCTAGTTCCCATGCCATAAAGACATCACAACCTCAAACCTTTCCATTTATCATGCCTCTAGTGCCTACTCCGTCGAGTTACACCTCAAGGACTTATGGGACCACATTGCCTATCCAGTCTAGACGAGTTACACCTAAAGGACTCCAATGTCCCCCATTGCCTACTCGCTGGTGGCCCCCAACGGCCTACCGCATATAACCATGTGTTCCAATAGTCCATTCCTCGTGCACAAGGAGATAGGCCATCTAACAAAGACTGACTTACATGCCTATTGATCCAATGCAACACAGTCTACAATAACATGCCCATCCAAAAATGACTAAAGCACCCGAGCATGTAAATATCAATAATATGCAATAATATGCAAATCATAAATAAGACTTCACATTGAGCCATCAAAACCGGACAAAATGTCCCCAAGACTTCTTTAAAGCCAAAACCGAGCAAAATGCTCAAAACTCATTAGACCTATAAATAACAGTCATCATAGCATAAAATGCATTTAAATATTGTTTATGTAAACATGTACCACAAAATCATCATTAACCCAAAACTCGACACAGGTTAAAACAAAGGGTTTTCCCAAATGTACTCATACCCTTAATAATCCTCAAAATGACTCATGACACTAAAATGTGCCTTTTCCCAAGTGGTTTATAAAATCAATTACCCAACATGAAAGAAAACCATTGAATGAACTCTATTTGAGCAATAAATCATTTGAAGACATATTCATGATTTCTACACATTAAAATATTCAAAAATCCCAAATATGGGTGTTTTACAAACTTTATAAAGTTAAACACTTCAAAAGGGTCAAACTTACCAAATAACTCAACAATTGACAATTTTAAGTAAAACACACAAATACTTGGAAAAATACATTTTTGGCATGTACAACGTTTTCACAAATCAACTTGAACTCACCTTGCTAGATTTAGGCTAAATCTAGATTTTCCCAAACGTAAGCTCCTTTGAAGAAACACGAATCGTCAAGCTCAAATATTCCAAAAACCTGGATCCATAAGTTTCCAACCATAAATAGTCATCCTCAAGCACTTATATATGTTTCCCCCAACATAAAACATCCAAAATCACCAAAATACCAAAACCCTAACTCCTTAAATGGAGAAAAGTGAGAAGCTTACCTCAACCACCACCAAATACTCATGGATCATCCAATACACTTCAAAACTCTTTCTAGATCCTTGAAGAGCTCTCAAAAACGAAACAATGGCAACTTGAATCACTCAAATCAGAGCTGGGATGCAAAAGTTATGAATGAATGAAGATTAAGGGGTTGTTTACCAAATCTTTCATTAAGTCCTTAATGGATAAATTTGTTACTCCAGATTAATTTGTATGTCTGGTTATAAATGGTTTGTTGTTTACTTTTTTTCTTGAATCAGCCATGTGAACGATTAAAATGACTATTTTACCCCTGATATGCATCTCACATCATCAGATCCAAAAGTCAATCCAATTAAATAATAGCAATCCAATGCGTGAATCCATTTTTGTTTATACCATTTTAATCAAAATCAGACAATAGCAAGCCAATGAATTCTCAAAACAAAAAATCTAAGAGGTTAGCAAAAAACCAACAAGATGATAAAAAAACCAAAGTTTAAACATCAATGGTAGCAGAAATTGACAGTAGGAAATTCAGAGGTCAAATTAATATAAAAGAAACTCAGATGTCAAAACCCAAGAAAACCAAAAATTGATGAACCGGGAAGAAGATTCAGAGGTCAAATTAATATAAAAAAAATCAGATGTCAAAAACCCAAGAAAACCTAAAATTGATGAACCGGGAAGAAGATTCAGAGGTCGAAGTCGGTCGATTTTAGGTGTTGCTCTCGATGATGAATGTTTTCGATTATGAGGGAAGGATTTGTAGGGTTTCGATTGTGAGGAGAAGCAACAATGGAGGAAGGGGGTGCAGAGAAGAGTGGTTGACCTGAGGAATGCTGACACCGGTGAGCAGTGGTCAGCAGCGGAGACCGGCGGCTAAGAGCGGCGACCAGGATTGCAATAAGGGTTTTGAGAGAAAATGTGAAGGAGGCGTGAAATGGGAAGGAGGCAAGGAGGTGTGAAATGGGAAGGAGGCGTGAAAGAGTGGGTGACATGAGCAGAACCCTCCTTTTTTTTATTTAAGGGTATTTTTGTCAAAAGTTTGTCTTAATGGGGACAACACCTCAATTCTTACTGTGCGAATAAGCTGTCCGATTATTCAATAAGCCGTAAGTAAACACCATTGAATGTCTGTGCGAATAAGCCATTTCAACCATTAAGATGATTAAGTCATTAGTAAACACACCCTAATACTGAAAATCGCGACTTAATACTTCAGATGCGGACTCCAGAGAGTTACACGGCTTAGGCCGCGGCCTAAGGTCGCGCACCAGGCCGCGCGGCGTGCGGCCTTCTGTTGGGTCAGATACTGTTTCGGCCGTAACTTCTTCGTTATAGCTCCATTTTCTCTTCGGAAAGAACCGTTGGACTCGTATTCGAATTCCACATCCAACAAGACCATAAAATCTAGGATTTAATCCCAAATCCTATTTTCATATTTATCTTAAAAGATCGATTTTACATTGATTCAAAATTATACTTATCCGAAAATTACGGGTGTTACAATCCTCCCAACCTTAGGATGATTTCGTCCTCGAAATCTAGCTCCCAAGCACCCAAGGGTTATCGAACTCAACACTTTCCATGTTTCCTCAGTTTCCTACTGAAATTCGAATCCTTTGCTGCCAGAACTGCCATGACAACTTCATGCCGATACTCACAATCAATGTCTATTTAGACCCACTACACTTATGCCCGGGTGAACGCTTAATTTACTAGGGTATCATCTAACTAAATGACTCCGGTCGTCTCCCAACCTTAGGTGATCCTTACTTCCTCAACGTCCGATCTCGACTTCCAATCAGCCCAGATCTACACGCTTTAAAATTTCTTCTCCAACCAACCCGAGGTTTGATTACCACCGAAACCAAAAAAATCTCCAAATCCAACCGTCCCGCTGCTGAATTGACATTTGACCCTAGCGAGCACTAATAGACCCCAAAACATGCGGTCGTCCTTGACCCAACGATCATACAACTCCAAGAATACATCTTGTTGGTTCCCGTTTTGTTTAAACAAGATTATCAGATCTATTAGTTCAAGTTTAAGTATGATGCGGAAGCGTATTTGAAGAACTAACAGATATGTTTGATAGATTTAGAACACAATATAAATAAACAGTGAACAGGAAATAATATCTCAAAGTTTACTTAATATATATATATATCAAGAACAGATTCAAGAACAGTGAGTAAGCAAAGCTTTAAAACAGATATGACTCTTAAAGTATATAAGCTATGTGTTCTTGATGCTTTTCTCTCTCAATTCTCGATAATGAAGAACTCAACATGAGTCTTCCTTATATACTACTCTAAGGGGACCATAAAGCATAAGGTACTGTTCATAACGGACGATATGAATAGTTGGAAGGATGGCATGAATAGTTGGATGTGCTGTATTGAATTTAATGCAACAGACGTCTATTATGTACTAAGACCTATTGAATCCAATCAGAGTTTGATACGTTGAAGATGGACAGGGCATGCTACCATGCAAGTTGATGAACAGGTCCAGTAACAGTAGCAAGATATTATAAATATCTTCAAGTCATTAGAGAGGACCATAGAGGCTCTGTAAAGTGTTACAGAGGTTCTGTGGTCTGATCCTTTGTAGAGCAGTCTTCACCGAATTCCGAGTCTTTGGTCTTCTTTGCGCGTATGACAGAGCTTCTGTAGGACGCCTCTTTAGCTTCTGTAGCTTCTCGACCTTGATCTCTCGGTGAGTTCGGCAGAGCCTCTGTAAGAGGCTTTCTTCACTTGGCCTATTTTTCACTACTTCTAAATACTTCTATGATTAGGAAGATTGAAGCTAACAATCTCCCCCTAAGTAGTGAAAAATAAAAAATTAAACTTGAGTTTAGTTAGGCTAAGTTATATAAGACAGAGGTTAAACAATACCTCGAAAGTTCTTTCATTCAGAAATATGCCAGAGGCATTTTACATTTGAGTACAATGAAAGATAGACTTTGACTTGGTTTGCAGAGATTTGAGGTTTGAGAATCAGATTTTGGCATCTTTGAAATCGTTGTAGCTTCTGTTGTCTCTTCCGATTCTTCTGATCTGTTTGTAGAAACTGATGCAGAGTTCTCTTAGGCGGATTGTGGCATCAATCTCTCTGATGAAAGTATCTGCAGCATCTCTATTCATTTTCTTTGTATCTCTGTATTTTACAAGGCTTGCTCTGAACTTGTTCAGAGTACTAGTTGCGTACTTCTGACAGTCCATGTACACAAACAGTTTGACTTCGCCTTGTGGGTTTTGAAATACTAACCCGAATCTTGGTTCTTTAATGATTGAGTTGGGCACGGTGTCGGGTGGGCAGCGATCCTCTGGTGGTCGTAAATTCAGATGTTTGAGACCAAGATCCTTTCCCAGTTGAAAATCTATCATACTGTAGATCAGAAGCTTTTCCCTCATTGCTTTTCTCAACACTTGATAGGCTCTGGTGTTTGGCTCTGTGTTGTAGTTGTCCTTTGTCCATTGCAGAAGTTCAGGTAGATCATAGGGATTCAGATTCCTTATGTCAGCATCAGCGAAGGTGGTTTCTGAATTGTTTACCCTTTTGACTCTGTAAAGATTGTACCTGACTCTTGGATAGGTTCTTGTGAAGGAGAATCTGCAGAAGATTACCTTTTTGATTTTATGAATTGAGAAGACTTCTGCTTTGGTTCTTGGCTTTGTTCTGCTGAAGATGTTCTCAAATTCTTCTCTGATGTTCGGATTTGTGATTGGGTCTGTTGGATGGAGGTTCTGAAAGGGTTGTTTGTAGAGATATTTGTACACCACTTCTTCCATTTCTTCGTATGTTGGACCATGTGGTGGTACTCGTCTTCTGAGACTCTCCATCTGTTGAACAACTTCTGCAGCTCTTCCTGATAGAGGAATGTCTGATACAGGCTTCAATCCATATGCCCAGTCCTCTTCTTCAGGCTTTGGAGTTTGAAAGGCATCAAAGGAGCTTTTCATCAGTTTTTCTGTAGGATTGGGTACTGATTTCTTTTTCTTGGGCTCTTCTGTCATTTTTGCCTTTCCCTTGTCTTTGGCTTTTGGAGGTGCAGAACCTGTTGCTTCTGTAGGTTTGGTTGTTGGTGCTTCTGTTGGAATGATGGGGGGTTGCCTCTGTAGGTTTTGACACTTGTGTTTGAGAGGACTTTTGTGGCGTTGGTTCTGTTGGCTTTCTTTGCTCTGTAACCTCTGTTGGAGGTTCTTTGGTGACTTCTTCTGTAAGCTCGGTTTTTGTTGGTGAAGGTTGGATATCGAATTTTCTTGCCATTTTGAAAGCTAATGTGAACTTGTGCCTTTCTTCTTCTCTCTGCGCCATTCGTTCAGTCATTGTATTGTGCATCTTTCTCAGAATAGAAGAAGCAGAAGTCGTTGCTCTTTTTGGTTTGGTGGCAATCGACTTTCATCTTGGTATGGTTTGGGGTTTTTCTGTTGATTCTGTTGAAGGTCTTTCTTCCAAGTTGATTACCACAGGGGTGGTTGTTGCCTCTGTGGTTTGCTGATCAGCTTCTGAAATATTGGTTTCTTCAGAAGTTGATTCCACAGAGATGGGTGTTGTCTCTGTGGTCTTTTGATATTGGGTTTGTTCTGGAGGGGCTTAGCTGATTGGTTCTGCTGCGATTGGTGGAGCTTGTAGTCCTCTGGTCGTAGCTTTCTCCCTTATATTCTCCCCCTCAGGATGATCTGATGGACCAGGATGGTCATCATCAGAGTCATCCTGACTCTTATCAGAAGTACCCTCTGCTCTGCAGGAAGCTTTGGGTTTCTTTGGTAGTTCTGCTCTTGCGGCCATCAACTTTGCACATACATCATCACAGAGGCCGATTAGAGTTGCAAGCTCTGCTTCTGTGTTGAAGCGCATTCTGCCGACACTTTTTCTGAATTCTTTGACGTAGTTGGCATTTGCAGTAGTGAAGGAGACAATGACTTATGTGACCTGGTTTATGACATTCTGCCCGAGCTCTGTCAGCTGTGCTCTGGTCATGTAATCTTTTGGCTGCATCATTGTAGTGTTGCGCATTGCCTCTTCTTGAACGTTTTGCAGAGCCTTCTGTAGTTCTGCAGGTGTGATGCTCTGTGATTTATTGGATTGCTTGTTCATTTGTTCAAGGAAATGTTTGACTGATTCCTTGAATGCAGATGTTGTAGCTATTCCAAAATCTTTAGCAGTAGAAGTGGCTGTAGTTGTGGCAGTTGTTTGAGCAGAAGATTTCATCTCTGAGATGGCCGTTTTCACCTCTGTGGACAGATTGTCCATTTTGGTGTTCAGATTTAGCAAGGCCGTTGATGTTTTCTATGCAAAAGATGTGAAAGAGCTTTGCAACTCTTTCATGGTTTGGTTCACTGAGGTGACAAGGGTTTGGAACTCATCCCTTGATACTTGTGTCCCTGATGTAACCTCTGGAGGAACACATTCGTCTCCAGAGTGAGTCCCTGCTCCTGGGACACCTTCGTTCACCCTTGTTTGTACGTTGGGGGTGGAAGGATTTCCATCTGATCTTTGAGAGGAAACCTGAGTTTCAATCTCTACAGAAGTTCTGTGAAGAACAGTGTCCAATCCCACTCCAGAGGTGGGTGTCGGAATGTTCTTCTGTTGACTCGGAGACTTGTCTAGAGTCTCTTCGTCTTTGTGCTCACTACTTCTCTCTGAAAGAAGGGTTGGCTCTATTTCGTGCGTGGCAGAGGAAACGAATTCCTCGGTAGGGTGTTCTAGTGTGATCTGGGGCGATTGATCACGAACAATAGGTGAGTCTCTTTGAGGAGACTCCCTAGGAATGGATTTCCCGGTTTCTGTGGGCGCAGAAGTCGAAAGAGTGACTTCTGGCTGGATGGGTTGGGTTTGGATCGAGCTGTGCTGCTCTTTTTCAATAACTCCTTCTGCAGCTAGACCTGCGGAGTTAGATGTGTGGGTTGCACTGGGAGTTGGTTTTGGTTGTGTGCCTCTATTAATCCAGGCATATTTTATTGTTTCTTCCTCTGTTAAGCATCCAAGCACTACATCATTTTCTACCATTTCAGTTTCTGTAGCTATCCGATGGCTTGGTGCTTCTTCCCTAGCTTCTGTTGAAGTTCCTTGCTCTGTGCCTAAGAAGTCGTACATTTGATGAGAGCCGTATAATCTCATGACATGTGGATGATAGAGACCTTTTCGTATCCAGACAGCTTCTTCTTCATCTGAATCTACCTATGAGACCTCCATTCTTGTCTCCCTTGTTTCAAATCCCTCTTCTTGTACAACTTCGGCCTCTTTTCCTTTTTCTATTATTTTCTCTAAAGCCTCTGTTACTTCATCTCTATTCCACTCAGCTTCTGTTTGTTCTATTTCTTCTGAAGCTGGGCTTGGACTCCTTCTGTGGACGTCCAATCCTTGTTGAATGAAGGGGTTCTGTAGAATAACAGGTGTCTCAGCTGATTGATCTCTGGGTGTTTGATCATCTTCTTGCAGATGTGTGTCAATGCCAGAAATAGAGAAGTATTGTTCTTCTGGGGAGTGGTGGTCGAGTGGTTGTGCCGTCCACCCTGCTGTATTTAGAATGTGGGCAATGTCAGGGTTCTGTAGGAAATCGTTTAAGTTTCCTTGGTGAGCAAATCGATATGGGGATTGATAGGGTGATTGATATCCCTCTTCTGTCATTTCTACTTCTGCATCTTCTTCTTCTGCAGCTCTTTCTTCTGCGATTGCTTCTTCTTCTATGGTAACCAATTTTTCAAGTGATTTCCCATGCTTCTTTTTGGTTTTCCTCCTCTTAGGTTTTGGTGCCCCTTCCTCTGTGGTTTTCGATTTTCTTTTCTTCTTCTATTTTGGAGAAGAGGGAGGAGCAGTGGAGCCAATTTCTGTGGCATGATGAGGTGAAGGTTGATCTTCTGCAGCGCTTGTGGAGGTGCCTTCTTCAGTTTTCCTCTTCTTTGATTTTGGAGTAGAGGTAGAAGATTTCGAAGAGGGCTTCTTTCCCATGAGCTCTGCACGTTTGGCTAAGAAGCTAAGTTGAATAGCCATGTGTTTTTCTAGTTTCTGATCTTTTTCTTCTTGAGTGGAAAGAGGTTCTGCAATCATTGTTCCTAGGGGGACACCTAAACGCGGGGGTGTCATAGGACTCGGTTTTGGAGTTCTATGATCGCGTATGTACTCTTTCTTAAGGGTTTTATTCGTGGCATACCTCAGAAGGTTCTTTGACAAAGGTCTGCAATGTGTGTAGCCATCTACATGATCAGTGGGGGTATTTTTGTTCATTGGGAACTGTTTGGGAATTGGCCCTTCCATTGGCCAGTTCTGTATCAGCAACAGAGGTTCGAACAAAACTCCCCAGTATTCTTTGGAATTGCAGAGGTGGTAGAAAGTTAGGATCGTTCTCTTTGACCCTTCTGGCATTGTTCTTTCTGTCGATGGTGTTGATGATCTCTTGCATCATTATGGTCGCGTAATCCAGTGGGAGATCATAGTAAACCCCATACATGATGGTTAATATCTGATGTGAGCTCTGGTCAATACTGCCTATCTTCCCTGTCAGGCATCTGTTAAGAATTGAGAACAAGGTGTTCCACAGAGGTGGTAATCTGCCTCTGCGGAAGTCATTTCTCTTCCTCAGTTGGGTGTTGTACCCAAGCATTTCTACAAAACGACATATCTCGTCGTCTGTTGGTTTCTCTGCATATTTCTTTAATCCAAGAAGACCCCTTGTTGGTAGGTTGAATTCAAGTGAGAACATTGTTCTATTGAACTTGATTTCCAGATGTTCAGATTTGTCAGGTCTTGAAATGTACCCTTTGATAAGAGAATCATCTTTATCAAATCGGCAACTTTGCCAAAACTGGTTCAAATATCTAACTGGAATTTTGTTTGGGGTTCTTGAGAGTAGAGGGAAGAGGATATGATTTTCCATTATGTTTAGAAGAATGGCATGGGCTTCGCCGAAAGCAGTGGGTGAGGGGACCAAATAGCAATTGTTGGATTTGATTGGTAGTACCTTTTCGAAATGATCCTTTGCAATGAAGTTTTGAAGATGTGTGGTCGGAGCAAATTCTGTTGAATCGCCGGAATCTTCTAGTTCAATACTTTTGGCAAGGTGGGGATTTTCTGAATGTTCAGAATGAGTAGGTGAATGTTCTGGTGAGTTCGCCGGAGAGTGTGCAGGGGAGATAGCTTGAGAAGATGAAACCATTGGTAATGAGAATAAGATACTTGCAGGTTTTTGCAGGGTTTCTCCGGAGAAGAATGAGGGTTTGTAAAAAGTTTATGAGAGGGTAAGCTTGGTTTTTATAGAAGGGTAAAATGGTAGAATTCGAAAGAGTAAAATATATGGCAATGGATTAAAATTTGGAATCCGTACACAAGTTAGAACGGCGGGTTCAACTTTCCACAGAAAATGTTCCATGTACGCCCAATAAAAATGGGACACGTAGGCCATGTCAGAGGATGACAGGACGTCGTGCGCGGCCCATTAATGCTAGGCGCGTGGGGTTGTTCTTAGCCACATGAGATTCACTCTCAGTAAAAGTAACCGTTATTACTACAGAAATGCCCAAGTAACAGATTGACAGAACTACTGTGGTTTACAGAAGCTCTGTGATTTTGAAAATCTTGATGTTTATCCCTTTCTCATATATCTTATTGTTATCATGACTTCTGTGGGTTCTTCTTTAACCAAAACGTTTGCAAAGGCACTGGAGAGGATCAATAGGGTTTTTAGTTAAGAATTTTTACTCGCAGAGGTTTTGTGGCTCTGTGGGAACTTGCAGAAGCTCTGTGAGGGCCAGAAGAAGCTCTATGAGTGAAAAAATCTCATAACAAAAATTCTATTAAATTTTCTAATCATCCAATTTTTGATCTGTTTTAAGAGATGTTTTTCGGACATATTTGAAAGTTGGTGTCCGAGAAAACTGTTATGGAAACAGTTTTGTTCGAGAAGGTCATGGTGTGTGTGTTTGGTTTCCGAGATAACATTCCAAAAGATCGATAGAGGGTTAATTTGTGATCTCAGAGCATATTTCTGGCAGAGCCTCTGTTGAGCTCAGCAGAGGCTCTATGACCTCAAATTTCTCATAACTCAAATTTTATGAAAATTTTTGATCTTTTGATTTTTGAAATGTTATCCACAGTATATTTAGGACATATTTGACAATTTGTGTCCCAGAAAACTGTTTTCAACAACCTTTTGTACGAGAGACATACCTTTTTGGTTCTTCTTTTCTCGGCAGTGAGGTCTGACTTCTGTCGATATAGATTCATCGACATTCTTCTTTGGCTTCCCCTTGAAAGTTTTACCTCTGTAGATCATTTCAGGGTCCCTTTTTGCTCCCCCTTGATCTTATCACCTCTGTAGATCAGGAATTTTCCTTTTGCTCCCCCTAGATCTATGCTTGGATCAAAGAATGATAAGATTTGTATTGAGCATAGGTCTTGTTTTTCCAGAGGTTATGTGGAGGTCGTCAGAGGTTCTGAGCAGACTTACAGAAGCTCTGTGATATCAAGAACTATTTAATATTGAGAATTTACATACAGAAATAAATCAATCAAAGCAATAAGTTAAGTAAAATAGAAACATATACTTATTTATAGAAGATAAAGCTATACTTACAGAGGATTTTCACATCATATTAATCATTCCTAACTTACCCACCAAGAAATTAAATCTTTTCTCGTCTAAGGCTTTGGTGAATAAGTCTGCAAGTTGATATTCTGTTGGCACGAAATGCATCTCGATTGTACCGTGTTCAACATGATGTTTCAAGAAGTGGTACCTTATATCGATATGCTTGGTTTTGGAATGTTGTACAGGATTGGCAGAGATGGCAATGGCACTTTTGGAATCACAGAAGATGGGTATTTTGAATAGAATGTGGCCGTAGTCTTTTAGTTGAGTCTTCATCCATAGAACCTGAGTACAACAGATAGCAGCAGCAACGTATTCAGCTTCTGCCGTAGATGTTGATACACAGTTCTGCTTTTTGGAGGTCCAACTGACTAGTTTACCGCCTAGGAATTGACAACTCCCAGAGGTACTCTTTCTGTCGAGCATGCATCCTCCATAGTCTGAATCTGTATAAGCTTTAAGACAAAAGCCAAAGTTATGTGGATACCAGAGACCAAGATTTTTGGTCCCCTTTAGGTATCTAAAGATTCTTTTAACAGCATCATAATGTGATTTCTTAGGATTAGCTTGATAACGTGCACAAAGACATGTGGAATGCATAATGTCAGGCCTGCTTGCAGTTAAGTATAACAGAGATCCAATCATGCATCTGTAGAGAGTGCATTCTACAGAGATGCCATCTGGATCTAAGGATAACTTATTTCCAGTGGCCATTGGAGTTTTCATTGCAGAGGTATCAGAGAGGCTATACTTGAAAAGAATGTCAGAGACATATTTGGCCTGATTTATAAAAATTCCCTCTGATGTTTGTTTGACTTGGAGTCCGAGGAAGAATGTTAATTCTCCCATCATACTCATTTCAAACTCACTCTGCATGAGTTTTTCAAAACTTTTGCACTCTTCTGTATTAGTAGACCCAAAAATTATGACGTCCACATAGATTTGTACAAGCATTATTTCACTGTTTTTACGTTTATAGAATAGGGTAGTATCTGTTGTACCTCTGTTGTAGCCATTTACTAGAAGAAAGGTAGAAAGTCGTTCGTACCATGCTCTTGGAGCCTGTTTCAGTCCGTACAGAGCCTTTTCAAGGTAGTATACATGCCTTGGGAACTTTGAGCTTTCAAACCCTGGTGGCTGATTTACGTAAACCTCTTCTTGGATTTCACCGTTGAGAAAAGCTGATTTTACGTCCATCTGATAAACTTTAAATCCTCTGTGGGCTGCGAAGGCTAAGAATATTCTTATTGCTTCGAGCCGTGCGACAGGGGCAAAAGTCTCATCGTAGTCTATGCCTTCTTCTTGTCTATATCCCTTGGCCACTAATCTTGCTTTGTTTCTGATGACTACTCCATCTTCATCCTTCTTATTTCTGTAGACCCACTTAGTCCCAATGGCCTGTTTCCCTCGTGGCAGAGGTACTAAAGTCCGTACCCTGTTACGCTTAAACTGCAGAAGTTCTTCTTGCATGACGTCTACCCAGTTTGGGTCATCTAGGGCTTCAGAAATCTTCTTTGGTTCTATCACACTAATAAAATTTGTAAAGAAACAAAAATTAGCAGTGGCAGACCTGGTTTTTACTGAGTCAGAAGGTTCTCCAATTATTTGTCTTGGAGGATGGCTTTTTGTCCACTGAGTGGTGCGTGGAAGATGGTCATCAATGTCATCGAACCTTTCTTCAGAAGCTTCTTGTGGATCTTCTTCTTGTGTAGCCTCTGTCGTTCTTCTTGCCTTGGTAGTTGATTCTACCATTTGTGGAATGATTGGTATGAGTGGTGGTGGAGTTTGTTCCTCTCAGGACGTATAGTCTTGGTCCTCAATTTCCTCTGTAATTGGTTCTTCTGTGGATTGTGGAGTTTGTTTTTCAGCAGCTTCTGTGGTCGTTTTTCTTGATGTTTCATCTTCTGCATTTTCTTCTTCGGCATTTGCATCTGTAGTATTTACAGAAGAAGATGAAGCATTATTTGGACCAGTTAGAGTCATACCTGTAGGATTTTGTCCGACAGAGGATGGTTCTTCAGAAACTCTGATGGTTCCAATAGAAGGATTAATGTCATCGTGGAACATCTCTAAAAATAGAAGATTTAAGTCTTCTTTTGCTTGTGAGATGCCAGAGGATTCCCCTTTAAGTCCGAGTTCTGAACTGATTTGTTCAGAAGTCTTTTGGAATGAATCATCAAAAGAAACATTGATACTTTCTACGATGTTGCGAGATCTTGTAAGGAATGCTCTGTAGGCTTTGGATGTGGTAGAGTATCCAATGAATTTGCCTTCGTCAGCTTTTAGCTCAAACTTTCCTCTTGAATCTCTGTCGTTTAAAACAAAGTATTTACATCCGAACACATGAAAAAATTTGATGTTTGGCCGCCTTTTGTTGATCAATTCGTAAGGAGTCTTGAGGTGTCTTTTCACAATGGTTGAACGATTTTGTGTATAACATGCGGTAGAAATCGCTTCTGCCCAAAAGTTCATCGGTAATCCGCATGTTGATAGCATAGCTCGTGCGGCCTCCACAAGCGTTCGATTCTTTCTTTCGACTACGCCGTTCTGCTGTGGAGTGCGTGCGGCAGAGAAGTTCTGTGATATTCCTTCTGTAGAAAGATAGGCTTCAATGACAGAGTTTTTAAATTCTGTGCCATTGTCACTTCTTAACTTCTGTATTCTGCATTCATAAAGAACTTGGATTCTTTTCATTAGATTAATGAAGATGATTGGAACATCCGATTTCTTTCGAATAAATTCAACCCATGTGAAACGCGAATACTCATCAATTAAGACAAGTATGTATTTCTTGCCACCTAGGCTCTGTATGGCAATGGGACCGCAGAGGTCAACATGAAGCATGTACAGAGGTCTAGTGCAAGACACATCTGTTTTGCCTCTGTGGGAAGCGCTTCTGAGTTTTCCCATTTCACAGGCAGAACACAAGTGATCCTTATTAAATTTAACATTAGGCAAACCTTTAACTAGATCAAGTTTTACCAGTTTATCTAATGTGTGAAAGTTCAAGTGACAGAACCTGTTATGCCATAACCAGGCTTCTTTACTTTCGCAAGCTACAAGGCAAACTTTGTCCTTGGTTGTTGAACAAAAATTCATCAGATACAGATCACCTTTTCTTTCGGCTCGCAGAAGTTCCATTCCGTGTCTTCACTTTGCAGAGAGCAGAAAGTTCTTTTGAATAACACATCGAATCCTGTATCACAGAGTTGACTTACACTGAGTAGATTGTGTTTAAGGCCATTCACATATGCAACTTTGTATACAGAGACGTTTTCCTTCTGTATGACTCCATAGCCTTTGATGTGTCCCTTCTTGTCGTCTCCAAAAGTTACAGATCCACCATCGTGTGTTTCTTTGTACGTGGATAGTAAACTTCTGTCGCCAGTCATGTGCCTTGAGCATCCGGAGTCAAGATACCAAATTGGCACAAACCGCTTCTCATTGTCAGTGCCGGAGTCGACTTCTGCCATGCCACAGAACAGGGCATTGGTGGTGAATTCATCATCAGAGGTAGAGTCTGACTCGAAGTCCTCCTTGTTTGCTTCAGAATACCCTTTGTTCGCCATTAGGGATTTTTGCGCATAATATTCAGCCTTCTTTTTACAAAAAGCTGAGTCCTTCTGTGGGCGATTTTGTCTACTTCTGGATTCTTTTGCAAAATGGCCTGGCTTGCCGCAGTTGAAACAACCTTGAGAGGTGTTTCCAGTTCGATCGTCGGACTTCTGTTGATCTCCACCTTTCTCTGTTCGGCATTCGTTTGCGTAATGACCAGGCTTACCACATTTGTAGCATTCTTGTGTGTGGCCTACCTTGTCATCTGACCTCTGTCGGTCATTTCCTTTGTAGTTTCTGTCGCTCGACCTCTGTTGGTCATCATTTCTGTAGTCCGACCTCTGTCGGTCACTTGATTCTTCTCTTCTTCCATCATCCCTTCTATCTCTCTTGTTGTCTCTGCTATATCTGTTATTTCCAAAATTTCTTTGGTTACCTTTGAACTCTCTTGTCTATAGAGCCAATGATTTAGCTAATGACGCAAGAGTTATTTCTTCCTCTATCAGCTCGTCTTCTTCGCTATCAACCATCACCATTTTCTTCTTCTCCTTCTTCTTCTCCTCTGTTGCTCTCTCATTTCTCGGTCTTTCTGTAGCCTCTGTTGATTTACTAACCAATGCGTATGGTGCAATGGTTATTGTTTTAGCCTGTGCTATTTGAGGCTCTTGTGCAGCTAGTGTTCCATAGAGATCAGAGAGTGTCCATAAGTCTAGATCTTGGTTTGTTTGTAAAGACATAGACAATTGAAGCCACTCATCATTCAGGCTCTTTAGAAACATGACGTTATTTTCTTCCGAGGTTCTGTGAATGCCAGACTTTCTGCATTTGTTTATGAGAGAGTTGAACCTGTCGAAGGTCGTTTGCAGAGATTCTGTTGCAGAGGCTCTGAATGCATGATATTCATTTATGTATTGTGCCCTTCGGTTCTTCTGTGTTTTAGCACCCCCTTCCAACTGTCTTTCTAATTCTTTCCAAAGATCGTGCGCAGTTTCGCATGCATCTAAGGATTGAAAAAGTTCGTTGGGGATTGCCATTATCAAGATTCTTTTTGTTTTCTGTGCAACTTCATCTTCTGCCTTATCTTCATTTGACCATTTTTCTTTTGGCTTAGGTTTTTGATGTTCAGGGATTTCAGGAGATTCAGCAGTAGCTGGTACTCGTGGTACTACTATCATGGGAACAGGAGGAAGGTTGTAAAGATATTGTACTAGATTTTTTTCAGTACCCTCAAAGAAATGAACCATTGTTATCTTCCATTGAGGATACTGAGGTTTGGTTAATGAGCCAGCAGTGAAAAAGTTATTGGTATTTGTCATTTTAAGAGCTTTTCAGGGGTTTCAGAAAGTATATATGAAGATCTGGAAGGATTTCTGGGTAAAAAAAACTGATATCCAGAATTGTTTAATGGTGTTCTAACCTGGTAAAATGGTTTCTATCAATAATGTTGTCAAACGAGGATCACTTGATATTGAAAATCAAGCTTTGCTGTGATACCAATTGTTGGTTCCCGTTTTGTTTAAACAAGATTATCGGATCTATTAGTTCAAGTTTAAGTATGATGCGAAAGCGTATTTGAAGAACTAACAGATATGTTTGATAGATTTAGAACACAATATAAATAAACAGTGAACAGGAAATAATATCTCAAAGTTTACTGAATATATATATATATATATATATATATATATATATATATATATATCAAGAACAGATTCAAGAACAGTGAGTAAGCAAAGCTTTAAAACAGATATGACTCTTAAAGTATATAAGCTATGTGTTCTTGATGTTTTTCTCTCTCAATTCTCGATATTGAAGAACTCAACATGAGTCTTCCTTATATACTAATCTAAGGGGACCATAAAGCATAAGGTACTATTCAGAACGGACGGTATGAATAGTTGGAAGGATGGCATGAACAGCTGGATGTGATGTATTGCATTTAATGCAGCAGACGTCTATTATGTACTAAGCCCTATTGAATCCAATCAGAGTTTGACACGTTGAAGATGGACAGGGAATGCTACCATGCAAGTTGATGAACATGTCCAGTAACAGTAGCAAGATATTATAAATATCTTCAAGTCATTAGAAAGGACCATAGAGGCTCTGTAAAGTGTTACAGAGGTTCTGTGGTCTGATCCTTTGTAGAGCAGTCTTCACCGAATTCCGAGTCTTTGGTCTTCTTTGCGCGTATGACAGAGCTTCTGTAGGACGCCTCTTTAGCTTCTGTAGCTTCTCGACCTTGATCTCTCGGTGAGTTCGGCAGAGCCTCTGTAAGAGGCTTTCTTCACTTGGCCTAGTTTTCACTACTTCTAAATACTTCTATGATTAGGAAGATTGAAGCTAACACATCCGTTAACCAAACATCCAATCTTCAAATTCATTTACCATTCAAGGAACGTCGTCTTACTAAATCCACTTAACACTATCTGAACTTCTTAAAATCACTACAAGCGATACGATTGTCCCTTAAGATTGGACTACAACACTCTCAATACACTGACGGTTCATGGCCTCAAAGTCCAAAGTTGACACCTAACCATACCACCAAAATTCAAACCACTACAGTACTCCACACACGAGTTCCATTCGTCGACCATTCCCACAAAACCAAGGTTATCAATATGGTGCATAAGAGTCCTACACGTCCCTTATGCGAAAATTGACCAAGACCCCAAAACTAGTTTTCCGCCAAGAACGGTTACCACCAACCTCAGTATAAGATACCGCGGATCTAACCTTCCGGTTACAAAACACGTCGACTTTGCAAATAGCACTACTTGGCCTACGGTACCCACACGCATTAAAATACCCAGCCTTCCAATGTCGAAGTTCCAAACACACTAACTCTTAACCGGGTTTACTTAACCTTTCCAAGGATCTTATGAGTTCAAGGTTTTTCAAGCGAAATATTTAACAATTATGTCAATCGAAAACTTTTTATAGAAATTTTGAACACAAAGTTTTTCATATCAAATTACTCGTACGCATAAAAACTACTACTATCAATTCAGTAGTTGCGCAAATATGGACACGCTTGTCCCACATATGAAAATCTTATTGAAAACTATTTCACTGCAGTTTAGATTATTAACAAAACACAAAAGCGTAATAAACAACTTCTTTGAAATGAACCGCTACGGTCCTAGTATGGATTGATTCATATCATGCACGCAAAGTAACTGCCTATTTTAAATAGTGTGCAACAAAAGGTTTGTATGTACTTCAAAATAAGTTTGAACGACATCCGACTCCAAAAATTCATTTTTAATCATATAATGGCATGGAACAAGGTTCACCAACAAAGTTTGCGCGCGTCGGTTTCTTTCACAAAAACCGTGAAACGATTTATAGATATACTTGGGTTAAAACATAATATGCCTTGTGTCAGTTCCAAGTTTAAAGACAAAATCAATACTTTTTCATCATTCAGAGATATCGACTAAAACATCATGAGGAAGTCTCAAATTTGAGTATGCATGCAAACTTGTAACACTCTCTTAGTAGTTTTCTTGGAATGAAATAACATGCATCAGATGGTTCATAACAAAATTGCAAAAGATGAAATTCATTAAATCAAATCTCAAAATTTTCTCACTTAGTCATATAATGACATAGGAGTAAAACATTTTTGACAAGACTTACATCTCAATGTGTTTTCCCAAAACTTAGGAGAAAATAAGTGCTTGTAATTGGTTGACACCAAAAAGGGTTTAAATCGACTTCAAATTTCGAATCATACAAACAGTGCGCATTAATGTTCCAAAAATTTAAATAGTTTCACGCACTCTAGGTTGAGACAAATGATTCTTCCAAAATCCCCATCACGGAGCATTTACACTAAAAAGTCTTTTCACTTGTAATACAAAACGTCAAAATGTCAATGCTTAGAATTTACTTATTAAACACTCAAAATACACATTTTCTCTAAAACCAAAAATGTTTACAATTTTCCAAAATGTTCATCGAGCCAAAATTGACAAAATGTCAACGACTCACACATTCGTGTTTTCAAAATGTAACGTATAGTAAACCATGCATGATCCCCACGACACTAAAACATACTTTGACCAAATGGCCTTCATTTATGCAATGAGTTAATAAAACATTTTCATTCACGATCCATTTATCAAAATGTCGAGAGGTAATGGTTACCAAGCTATGCATACCCTTAGGTCAATATAATGCATTTGCATGAAATGATAATGAAATAATCAATTAACCGAAAGCGCAATAAGCCACTTGTTATGAAATACTATCAAGATGTTCTTTCATGCATTACTTACGTCACGTATAACTCAATCCATACACTGAACAAGTTGCAACAAAATATGTGTTAACAAAAATCTTTGAAAGAGAAATTACGCGACACCAAAGTTCCAAAACTCATCTCTTTTGGTTGTCTTATGACATAAAATAATATTTCTCAACAAAACCCGAGTGGGACAAAATGTCCAACATAACTCATAAATTCCCACATAGTAATGGAGTATGCACATTATGAAATTGCACTCACGCGACACAAAACTTCGTAAGACCAAAACTCCATGAAACTCAACGGGACTCAATGACCTCAAGTCAATAAAATGGCACCAAACCTTTCGCTTCCAAAAATCGAATTGCAATAAGCAAAATCATGACTTAAACGTCAAAATTCCAAAAATACCCTTTTTGTTGTAATACCATATAAACAACATTGATTAACAAACTTGCATTAAATAAATTCTCCCAAATAGCTTTACATAGACATAATGGAAGATAACTTTCCGTCCAACCTTAACATATGTGGAGGAGATCCAATGCTAAAGTCATAAGCCGTAGTCATTTGTCCAACACTTTAAACGACATTAAAATGTAGATATCACTGTATCCGAAAGTAACGTTGGACAACAATAAAATAAAGCAATTCCTGACGGAGTTTGCAACTCCCGTAACAAAATAATTTCATGCATGTTCAAAACCATTTTTTAAAATATTGTGTGTGCTAAACGTATTTCCGAGATTTTGTAACACAATCCACACGAGGATTTTAAACACAAGAAATGACTGATGCAATTTATCTTAAAAATAAATTTTGTGCATAACTTAGTCGGCACTCAACGTCTCAAACCATACTCCTCCAAATCACTCCGGTCACACTACCGTCATCCGGATGCTCAAACCTCTTAAGGCGAGGTTGGGAATTACATCGATTCACCTTACAATTCCTCCTCGAATTAAGGTCGATTCAATAAGCCTATGATTCTAATCCAACCATCAACCTCGACCCAAAATGGTCCACTTAATGCAATTATCCTGCTTATTGTCACTCCAAGTGACTAATGCTAGAATCGTCCATCTATTCCAACGAATACTCGCTTAGAAACTTCTTCACTACCCCAACGGTCATCACATTAAAGTAGTTCAAGTATGCACATGTAACTAGTAGGTTCACCATAACACTGGCCAGGTGTAATTATGAATGTACCGTACATGATTGTTCTTGCTACTCTTGACGTGATTCTCGTTTCTAGTGACTCCATCGACCTCAAAACATCCTATCTTAAAGTGCTTAATGGTGAAATTTCACTCTCATTTTACTTAAAAGAACGTAAGTTTGAGTCTAGGTATCCAAAATCAACACCTAATTCTCTCAAACTTATGCTCTGATACCAACTTGTAACACCCTCGAATTGGGAAAAAGCAACTAAATAAAATTTTCGACAATACAACCAAAATAATAGGATTTCTCCCTATAAATCAATACGGGAAATACCTCCATCAATACATATAACTCCAGTCTTAAATACAAAGGCTAAGTTCACGTCGGGTGTTACTTAACTCAAGTACAATTGCTATTCCCAAAACTTAATGCGGAAGACTTCACTACCAACTCACCTCCCGAGCACACTACTAGCACTCGACCCTTCGCAGTGTCTCTAGAACTATTCCCAACCTGAACCTGTTGCACATGCCGACAAATAAAAAGTTTAGGCTAACGCCTAGTGAGTTCAAGAGTTTATAACATGATTTATATAATTCGTGGAATGAAAGTTTGTGACATAAATCATGATTTCCAAAAAAAGGTTTATGAAGGAATGCAAACGACTCATTTTCCAACGCACACAAAATCTATGAGAAAAGTTCCCAAAATGTATAATGCATTTTCTAAAATGAATTCCAATCCCAACTCACTCAAAGCGTGCTTTGACGTTAAATATCCCAAGTAATTATAAACGTGAATAAAACCCGATATTCAAAACATCCAATAAGGACGAGGTGTAGAACTCCGCCAATAAACCATGAAAACATTTCATATAAATAAATTGTGTCACCGAAAAATATGGATAAAAGTAAATACCCAAAAACAACATCTTTCGGTGACGGGGGAGACCCGATTCCATCGAAAGTGACGGGCACACAAAGTTAGGTCACTTATGATGTTACTGGATTACACCTCAAGTCCCGATCCTAGTTCCCATGCCATAAAGACATCACAACCTCAAACCTTTCCATTTATCATGCCTCTAGTGCCTACTCCGTCGAGTTACACCTCAAAGACTTATAGGACCACATTGCCTATCCAGTCTAGACGAGTTACACCACAAGGACTCCAATGTCCCCCATTGCCTACTCGCTAGTGGCCCCCAACGGCCTACCACATATAACCATGCGTTCCAATAGTCCATTCCTCGTGCACAAGGAGATAGACCATCCAACAAAGACTGACTTACATGCCTATGGATCCAATGCAACACAGTCTACAATAACATGCCCATCCCGAAATGACTAAAGCACCCTAGCATGTAAATATCAATAATGTGCAATAATATGCAAACCATAAATAAGACTCCACATTGAGCCATCAAAACCGGACAAAATGTCCCCAAGACTTCTTTAAAGCCAAAACCGAGCAAAATGCTCAAAACTCATTAGACCCATAAATAACGGTCATCATAGCATAAAATGCATTTAAATATTGTTTAGGTAAACATGTACCACAAAATCATCATTAACCCAAAACTCGACACGGGTTAAAACAAAGGGTTTTCCCAAATGGACTCATACCCTTAATAATCCTTAAAATGACTCATGACACTAAAATGTGCCTTTTCCCAAGTGGTTTATAAAATCAATTAACGAACATGAAATGTGATTCATCAACTTCATTTTCTAAATTGATGCATGAGTCACGTGAACACGATTACATAGCATTGTCAATCCGTTTTCACTTTCTTTTTTAAATGTGATTCATCAACTTCATTTTCTAAATTGATTGTCTTGGATACATTGTTAACAGTGGTATCAATCTCGTTAAATTGTAGCAAAAAGTTGATGTTGAAACTTATAAGTTAATAAAGCAAAAAAAATCACAAAATGAAATCGACCTAACTTTTAACATAATTCAAAATAATGGGAGGTCAAGAAAACAAATTCGAAGAATGTTAGTCAGTTTACGTTTTAGTAGAACATGGATTTTTCAAATGAACACTCGAATCAAATCAAAGAAACGAATATAAAAACGAAGATTTATTGTCCCATGCGAGTAATAATGTAATATCAAAATAATCAATACTCAAATGTTTTTTAGCATTGTGGGTTACATTCCGGAAAAGTGACATAAAAATGAGAATTAAGGTAGGAATAAATCACGAAACTACAAAATAGAAAAAATCAATAATACATTGTACTTGAAGTAGTACTCAAATGAAATACTTTTACATGTAATAATAATATATGTGCTTTGATGATAAAACTTTGATGTTCTTCGACATACGTAGATAGCTTGTTTTCCTTGTCACTTACTACAAAAAAGACAACATAAAAGATACTTGAAGTCAATAAAATAACAAATAACTCAACAATGAACAAATATCGATAACAAAGATTAATCTTTTAACATTACAAATTTAGGAGAGAAATGTGTTAAAGAGAGAAAGTGAAAGGTAGTTTGGTGAATGACAAATGGTTAAAACACCAATAACATAACAAAAGAAAACACTTATGTTTAAATAAGGGAAATGAATGACTAATTAAAATAAAGAAAGGAAAATGAATGGTTGGTAACATAAAGAAAATAAAATAAAAAGTCAGTTTACATAAATTACAATAAATTGAATCATTAATCAAAATAAATAATGGAAAACTAATTAATAACATAAAAAGAGGAAAACAAATGGTTAATAACGTAAATTGCCATGAATATATAGAATTACTATTAAAGACCCTCATTTATAATAAAAATATAATTTACATATGAGAATGGAAAAATCTTTAATATATTCTATATTTTAAAAATCAAAAAATTGATAAGAAAAAAGAGAATACATTCTATGTATTAGAATGTGTCATATCATCTCTTTAAAACCCTCATTTATGGATATAAACATTGTCAAGATGTTACCTCATTTTTTGACAATTCTCATTTATATAGATTTATTATGTAAATTAGTCTAATATTGATTAACTTATATATTTATATAGATTTATTATGTAAATTAGTCTATAAATTTATATAATAAAAAATTCTAGAAACTTGTAAAAAGAAATGAAATGTTCATTCATTTCATGCTAAACAACTCAAAAACTGAAGAAAGTAAGAACTAATGTTTCCAGTTTTTTCAAGAAATCATATCATCTTTTGATGATTCTATAGATAGATTATAATCCTATGAATTTAATTAAAAGATGGTGGTCATTTAATAAAATGTTTGATTAAATTAGTGTAAGATAAATATAAATTATATTTGTTGATGTTTTTATGTTGTGCAAATAAAGATAATTATAAAATAATAAAGAAAATTAAATGTTAAATAAAAATGTAATAAAAATAATTATAAAATACAAAGAAAATTAGATGTTAAATGAAAAGTTAAAGTCATTTAATGAGAAGCTAATTTTTTATTTAAAAGAAATTCAAAATTAGAAGAAATTAGGAAAGGGGAAATGGTGGCTTCTCATCATGCTACCTAAGCAACTCCATATTTTGCTTATATATATATATATATATAGAGAGAGAGAGAGAGAGAGAGTCTCACTAAATTGTAAACTATGAATTTTGTGTAAACTATGAAACCTAATCCTAGTCGTTGATCATTTTAAGGAAGGGATTAGATTGTAGCGGTTGCATGATGGTAGTTTTCTATGAATTCAGGGGTATAATGGTGTCACGGATAGGTTATGAAAAGGGTAAAATAGAGATTTAAGAATGGGTTCTAATTTGGGATGAGGGTGAATTTTGGGAACGTGGCGTGAAATCAGGGATTTCTTCGACAATCCACGACGACCACCATCAAAGTACAGAAGAAATTTCTACGAAAATGTCCATTCCTCATTTTTGTGATTATTTTCACGACGACCACCTTCAAACAAACCTTCTTCTGCGACAAATTTCGATAACAATGGCGGAACAGGACGTGGGCATTAGAGGTTCGATTTTTTCATACATTCGTTGTTACTGTGTTCGATTAAGTTCATAGAAAAACTGTTCTCACATTAATGTGTTTAACAGTACATTAGAAAAGCGATATGATACGTTTGTTGAACTCGTTTTCGAAGTTCAAGAACACACGAGACAACCCAGTAGATGTCGAACTAGAGGACGTGAGGAATGAGGCGCATAGTGAAGAAGTTATGAAGAAACCTATCCCATTGATCTGTGTAAATTCGATAAAATTAGAATTTTTCAACAAAATTGTGTTTTGTGAAAAAGGAGTAAAAAAGCCCTAATTGAAAAGTCCTAAATCAATGTTGAACAAGTTGAAGTTAGGGTGTTTAAATTTTTTATGAAAAACCCCAAAACCAATGTTGCATATGAAAAATGGATTTCAAGTTAAGGGTATGATGCAATATTGAATTGATGTCATCTTGTGTGAAATTTTTCTTGATTATTAACTAAATTCAGTATGAAAAATGGATTTCATATCCAAAATGAGTTTTCATACCTTGCATATAGCAATAATGCAATATGAAAACTGGATTTCATACCCAAAATGAAATTATTTATAATGTTTCGTATCTTTGTTATGAAAAAACATTCCTATGAAAACAGTAACATAATTGGAATTTTTAACGCAAAAAGTGTGAAAATTGTGTGAAAACAGATTGTTGTTCACCCTTATATCTTATGAAAATTGTGTGAAATTGTTGTGAAAATTGGGTTTTTCATGTTAGAAGTGTGAAATTTGGGTTTTTAAGGTTGGGTTTTTCATATTAGAGGTGTGAAAATTGTGTGACAATTGTGTGAAAATTGTTGTTCATAATACGATTTGTGTGGAAAAAACACATGTTTAACTCAAGAGAATATGAAAACCCCACAATTTTTAAAGCCCTATGTGAAATTGTTATGGAGAATTTCTGGATCGAATACTGTTATGGAGATTGGGATGTTCTTCAAAAATGGTTGAATGATGGAGATGATTATCAAAAAAACGGATAGTATCAAGATAAATAAAAAAATTGAATAATATCAATCAATTCCTAAAATAAAGGATACATATCATTAATTATTAAAATTCCGAAATTAAAAATAAAGGTATGAAAGACGGTTTTACCCTTAATGACATCTTAATCAAGATTAAGAATCAAGGGCTAGAATTGGTTTACATAGTTTACATACATTTAGTAGTTTACATTTTATTGTCCCTCTCTCTCTCTCTCTATATATATATATATATATATAGATTACAACTGTTAGTTCCAATAAGAAATGACAAATACAAACAAGTATTGTATAAAGGGGGTTGAATACAATACTCAGTTACTCAGTTTTCGTTCTTACTGATTATAAAAATCAAGAATTACATATAGAAAACAAGATTGTTATGGAAAAGAACAGATAAAATATATTCTAACAATCTTTCACGAAGATAATAAAAAACTAAACACAACTTGAAAAGCACTAAGTTAAAAGCTATAAAGTTCTCGAAAGAGATGAATCTTGTTGATTTTGCTTGAGCACTTAGAAATCTCTGAAAAGCGTAATGCTTGGGATAAGCCTCCAGCAGGCCCGTTCTTGACATTTTTAGGCTCTGGGCGAGATGTAAAAATGGCCAACAAATTTTTCAATATATTGTTGATATCATCAAAAATAGCTTTGAATTTAAAAAATAATAATTTATATAAAACCGTTTTCCCGGTATTTTTAGCACAAAATCAATCAATAATTATTTCTAAACTAATATTATCCATCATATCATTTTTACACAACATTGTCAATCCGTTCCACCATCAAAGTCATCTTACATCTTATAATATGTCTTTAATATATAGATTGAAATCATTTGAGGTCACTATGTTGACCATTCAGAGTAACACTTTAAGTAAATCAACATAAATCAATTGAGTTTCTACATGTTACCTGACGTTAATGGTTTTCATCACCGTTTTAAATTTTTAGAGATGAAACGAACTTTTTTAGAACCATCAATTTTAGAATCAAAAGTCCTGATGGTGTTATAGTTTGAGAATATATTCTCGATTTAGAGATAAGAAAGTACTTAAGATCCATGCACTCAATATTAGGTATTAAGGAGTCAATAATATATGAAAGAAAGATAGTTTTAAAATCCTGAATATATATAAGTTGGGTGGTCTCATATAGTTGGTAACTATTTTCAATAGGTAGGAACTCTCTTAGTTAATAATAAGAAATCTACTATATTCTATATGGAAGATGAGTAATGGAGTATATAGCAATGTTTATAGGCAAAAATAATTTTTACATATTAGTAGTAGATAATAATTTTTAGATATCAATACCTCCGACCAAACACCTTATGAAAGACCGATTAACTTTTTGGCAAAATCTATTGTCTAATGTAATCAATTAATGCATGTTTGGTCCCTTAATATAATGTTAAATTCTTTTCGAGTCCTATTATATATAAATTTTTTTGCTTTTTTATTTACATTTTTTTTAAATACTACTATATAATACATATATAAAAATTTTGGGCCCCTATTTTCCTTTAGGCCCTGGACGTACGCCCGACCCACCCTTCCCTAGGGACGTCCCTGGTCTCCAGTCTTAAATATCATCATGTGTATTAAATGCATGAGACACTTCTCACGATTAGACTGAATATCAGAGTTGTCTTTGATAAAGACAAAATGTCATTTTTGTCTTATCATAGGCCAAAAATGATTTGTAGATCTTGTTGTAGACAATGTCTGAAAAAAAGTGAAAACACAATATATTTTCCTCATATATCAGAGAAATAAGGTACAATGTGGTGAAGATTTCCTCAACAAAAAGACAAGGGACATATCCTATGATTTTTGAAGGATCCTCCGATTTGTCAAGTGAGATCGGCGGGAATAACTTCGTAAAGTTGAGAAGTTCATCTTTAATCCGAATCGATAGATTCACTACTTGCTGATTTCGACTAGTCTTTAATTTTGTCGAACAAGTTAAATATGACTAAACTATTACATAGACTATTTTTATCTAAGTACAAAAAATTGCAGATCAGGGAATTATAAAATGGATGTGGATGTTATTTTCAAATCATGGATGAAGACAAAACTAACCCTTATCCATTGATAATGCTACTTTTTGTAGGCCAGGATTAGGAATGTGGAGCTTGTCTCCTTCCAAAATCAAGAATAATATAATGCTAAAAGGCACTTCCATTTAAGTTTTAAATTTGATCATTTCGTGATAAATATCAAATAACTTATTTTCTCAATAACCATTTGAATATAAATAAATTATTTTATAAATTAATTTATTGATAGATTGCTTGAAATAACTTATAACAGATTTTTAACACAACTTTTAATTATAATCTTAATTAATATTTTTTTATTAGTTATAAAATAAATATTACTTATTGATTATACATAAATATTACTTTTTTTATGGATATTAATCTATAATAATCAAAATTAAATAAAGTTATTAATTTATTTTAATTATACTTTATTAATTAAATTTGATAGTTCTTTCTATTTTTATATATAATTTTTACACTCATTTATTTTCCAAGTTATATTTATATTATTGATTTTATTTGATATATATATATATATAGTGATTATTAAGTATTTTTACCAACTTATTTGTTACATTCTCATATTAAAACATATATCTCAATCAATTAGGTTATAATTTTTAATTATTAAACAGGTATTTAAATTTTAAAATAAATTAAATATATAAAAATAAATTTTCTTAAACTAAAAGATTAATAAAGATTTAATTTAAAACTCATAAAATAATATAGGTAATACGTGTATTTTCTAAAAGTTTAAGAATATTGAAAGTAAAACATATAAATCTCAAAATGAAATTATCCTTTTGTAGTGAGTAAATTACACACTTTGTTTCTGTGATTGTCATTCAGCATCAGGACTTGTTTTTATTATGAAATAATTACATTTTTTCTACTGTAAATGTGTAACTTTGTTACACTTTTGGTCCCCAGTTAAAAATGGCATTAATTTGTGTGGTTTTGACTTTTGATAGAGTGAATGAAAGCTATAATGATTTTGATTGCAAATACAAGGACTACAAGTATCATTTAGGGGTCGTTGACCCAAACGCTTACTCGGTAAATTCTCATCAATAAGGGTCAACATTCTAACTTGCGTTATCAGGTAAGATTGTAGTCCATCAAAATGATATCATATGCAACAATTTACCAGATAAGCGATTACTAGGTAAGCCTTTTTATCCATATCATCACTCTTACTAGGTGAGATTCTCGTCCTTTGCCACGTTCATTTGATAATGTAAATAACCGGGTAAGCACTTATGTGGTAAACATTTAGTAAGGGTGCGTTTGGTACGCAAACATGATAGAACATGACAGGATGGGACAGGGCATAACAGCTATTCAGCGTTTGATAGACAAAACTCGACAGAACAGAACATATAACATTAGATAAAATACAATAAATAAAAATTAAAGAATGAATAAAATATAAAATAGAACATGTATTTGATGTTTTGGAAAAAAATTATATTTTATTTTAAGGTTATATTGATAAAACATAAGTCTGTTCCACCTTGTTCCAGCTTGTTCTATGGGGTGGGGGTGGAACAGGCTTGTTCCACATAAAAGTCCTGTCAAACATGGGACAATGAGACCCCTGTTCTGTTTTGTCCTGTGTACCAAATGCACCCTAAAGGACCCCTTATTCTTTTGTAATTACGAGACTCTAACAAAATGATGCAAATAGAAAATTATATGCTCCTCTCATCCCAAAATAAATGTCAACGATAAAAAAAAAACATACAAGTTTATAAATGTTTAGTTATTACCTTTTTTAATTAACAAAATGACAATTATATCCTTTTATTTTATAATTAAGATATTTCATATATTTCAAGATAAAAAAATAATAATAAAAACACCAACTTTTATAAAATGACGTTTCAAGTTTTCTAGATAATTGTTTTGACTTAATTTCATAAAGTTTGTGAATATAAAAAATGATAAATTAAAGATTAAAAATCAAATGATAATTATCCCGGAGGACCACCACATGTGTTCATTTCTTTTTTGCTTTGACACAAGACATCCACGGTCAATTAGACCATGAATTAAGAGTATGTTGTTCTATGCACATACACTTTAATTTAAAGATATTTTTAAAACTAGTCGATAACTCATAAGTTAGTAAATGATTGATAGTTTATTTGTTAACTGAAAAACTAGTTAAGTAATTAATCATATTTGATAAAAGAAAAAAAAACTAGTTGTTAACCTAGTTGAAAAATATGAAATAACCAAAAAGAACATGTTAGAAAATTAGTGAATTTTAATATTCATAATATACTTAAAAGAAAACACTAATAATATAATGTGTATTTTTTTAAGGAAATCAGAGATATATTAATAAAATATGGAGTCATACCCTAAAATCTCCAACATATAAGGAGGAAGAGACATAATAACATTGTAGCGATCAACCAGATAAGGGATTCCAGGCTCTAGCCATCAAATGGCAGCCTTGTTTGCATGCTTTCTAACATATGTAATAGAGAATTAGAGATATCACCATGGTCTTGGAGCTTCAAGCGACAACTTTCAATGCAGTTACCAACTTTGAGATGGTTGTGGTATAACCCTTCAAGCGCCTTCACCCTAAAAAGAGAGTTTACCTCAATAGTGACATGTTGGAGGTGTAAAGAATCCATGAGAGAGCTTCATTTACCCCTATATATTTCGATTTGAAGACACAAACGATTCCTCTGAACTGCATAGTTTTTCCTCGGATAAAGGCTCCCCTACTATCCCGAAAGAGCATTCCCATGGAGAAGGAAGACACGTCATGCATAACTGATGTCGACCAACTTCAATCTTACAATTTGCCATTGAATAACAATATAATTACTCCAATCGATAGTCGCAAAATCCGTAATGGTTTTGTTTTCGCAAACCTTCTTGTTTCTAACAAAACCAAATGCCCCACATAACTGTGACAATTTTGATGAGGACCTCACTTGGTTGGGAGCTCAGTTTTCGAGAAGCCATACAGAAGTATCCTCGACCATCTGCATGTCATAGACAAACTCGATATATTGCCAACATTGAGCAGCCAAGTTGCAATAAAAAAACATGAAACAATGTTCCATGTAGTTTGTGCAAAGAGGTTGGTCGATGGGTGTGGCAACGCCCCTTCTTACCAATATATTTCGGACTACGACAAACCTCCATATGAAATTTTATAATTTGGGAGGAATAGAGAACCTATCTTTCGTATGTTGCCAAAAAACACGGTCCTTAACATTGTGTTGGGGAATAGGGGTGGCCAAAATTTCCTCAGCATCACATTCTGTGAATCTAGCCATAATCAACTCGATGTCCCAAGATCTGGTGTTAGCCATGAACAAACTATTAACACGGCTATCATCGTTCAAATGCGCATGGCTGTTCTCTACACAAAAATCAAGATTTATGCGAAGCCAAGGGCCATAGTGGATGTTAATGTATTCACCCGTTTCCATGAACCCATCGGAAACCTATAAATAAATCCTCCTTTGCATTCCTGATCCTTGTCCAAATGAAACGTGAACCATTATCGTTTCAAGCTTTTAATATATGATTATCCGAAAAATAACGTGCTATGAAAACTTTGGATACAAGGGAGTTGGGATTCTCCATAAAGTTGCAACAATGTTTTCCCCGAGGAGAGCAATGTTAAAACCATGTAGGTTTCAGAACCCCATACCTCCTTTGTTTTTAGCCATACTCATAGCATCCCAACTCAACCACCGTAGGCCTTTTCTACCGTGAGAGTTTGAGCTCCACCAGTGTAACACCCTCCTATTTAGAAAGAGCAACTAAGTTAAAATTTTCAATAATACATCAAATAAATGATAAAATCCCATTTCTATAAATCAATACTTGAAATACCTCAAATAGAATTCTAGATTTAATCTCAATAAATAATAAACTAAGTCTTATAAAAGGACTAAATAAAGGTCGGGTGTTACTAAACCCATTAACAATTGCTATATCCGAATGTGCAGAAGACATCACCCAATAGCCACATCCCCCTCATGCATCTAACTAGCACTCAACTCTTCACAATGTCACTAGTACCATTACCAAATAAAGACCCGATACACATGCCAACAAATAAAAAGGTTAGGCTTGAATCCTAGTGAGTTCAAGTAGTTTCCATCATAATTATAAAATAGTAAAACCGAAAGACTGCTCATTTAAAACATAACTTCTCATTATGAAATGCATTTATTGTAAAACCAACATCTTTCCAAACCCACTATATTCGTGATGAAAACACTAAATCAGAACACCCACTCAATATGGATTTAAAACTCAACACTCAATCCAGAACATGAATGAAATTAAATATTCAAATACTGAAACATAGCCAAAACTCTATCATCCAAATCATCCAAAAATGTGTATAAAGCTCAATAATAAAAAACCACAAAGCATGGATATCAACTCATACTCAAAACGTCATTGAAAACACGGATAATATCAATACCCAAAAATACACCTTTCGGTGACAGGGGAGACCTGTTCCCATTGAATGTGGCGGGAACACAAAAGTATGTCACATATCTATGTTATCGAACTACACCTCAGATTATTGACTTTAGTGCATACTCTAATAAGGGTCAAGTCAAGTCATGAGTATCTTTAGTGCACACCACTCATCGGGTGTCACCTCAAGGACACGATACCTTTAGTGCACACGTCTCATTGGGCTCCACCTCAAGGATACCCGATCTTAGTGTCCATTCTTTCTCTAGTAGAGTTCCAACCTCAACGTTCTCATTCAACATTTATGGAGCGTTTGGTTGGGGGTATTGGGGGGAATGGAAATCTTATTCCCACTCGGTCATCTTTTCTCATGCGTCCCTTCTTTTCTCGATGTTGAATGCAAAATAATTTTTATTTTAATGTTGGATGTTACCTATTTGTATTGAAAATATTATATAAAATATTTTTTTATTAGTTATATTGGTTTAACCAAACAACATTAATGGAATGCTCATTGCTATTCCCCATTCTCTTGCATTCTATTTTCATTCCTATTCACATTCCTTAAAATTAACCAAACACCCCGTTAGTGTCTACTCACTAGCATTCAAGATAGGAGTCTCAACTTCCTACTTGATAACCCATATGATGTTTAACCCTCATGTAAAAGAGTTAGGGAATTAAAACCACAAGGCCCACGGTCCAGGAGTCCAACCCATAAAGGTTTACCTCTGTAACACCAGGAGGACAACAATGCCTACTCGGGCATTTTCCACAAAGTGAGAACATCAAGACTCCTCACTTTTCAACTATGATTGACTCGTATGCCTATAGATACAATGCATTATAGTCTAAAACATTACACAACTCCAAATGAATGACTAACACACTCAAAGCATGTAATTCTCGAATAGAATGCAATAAGTGAAAATCATACCCATAGCTCTGCATCAAGCTATTAAACTTGACATATGTCCCCAAGACTCATTTGAGCCAAGTCTAAGTCAATAGACTCTACATTTATGTGAGTACTCAATAATATTCAACAAAAATCAAGGTATTTTCTCTCTCAAAAGTCGTTAAAACCCCTAAGACTATTAGATATCTCAACCTTCTTATCACGGTGCACATTTATGCTAAAGAAAGTACTAGACTTATGAAAGTTTTTGAACTGGCCTGATAATCTTTCATAGTTTTGAAGAAGAGCTTTGATAGCGATTCATCCTTATTTTCTTTAAAAACCAAGAAACTATTACCGGCAAACAACATATCCATAAGAATTGGAACACACTGACTCATTTGGCAACCATGACTAATATTAGAAGAAGCTGCTCTAGTGAGGGATTTTGACAAACCTTCCACACAAAGTAAAAATAGATATGGATATAGAGGATCTCTCTATCTCAGACACCTGCATTTGCACGATAGGGCCAATCGTTCCCCCATTAAGCATCACCGTATAAGAAATGGTGGTAACACTATAACATAATCCAATCAATCCATTTGGAACAAAAACCCATGCACTACATCTTATTCTTAAAATAATACCAACTTACTTGGTCATAGGCTTTGCTAATATCAAGTTTTAGAGACACTTCAGCATACCTCCCATAATTCTTTCTCTTCATATGATGGATGACTTCAAAGGAACCATCACATTGTCAGAAAGGTTTCAGCCAGGGAAAAAAGCAGATGGATTTTTAGAGATGATTTCTAGAAGGGGGATCTTTAAACGGTTAGCTAAAACCTTGGCAACGATTTTAGAACGAACGTTACACAGGGTAATAGGACGGGAATCTTTCATACTGCTAGGATTCTCTTTTTGGGGATGAGGGCCACGTTGGTGTCATTTAATTTGGTCAAGAACAAATAGTCAGTAAACAATCCTTCGCATGACGTATATATCTATTTGCCCATGATCGACCAAAAATGTTGGATAAAAAAGGGGTTGAGCCCATCCGACCTTGAGGCTTTATAGAGGTTTATTTGCTTTATTGAAATCGTGAACCCCTCAAAGGTAACCTCAACAACGAGTATTTTATTATCCGTATTCGTAAAGGTTAATAATATCATTGCTCACAAAAATAGTGTTAGCATCCTCCGTAAAAATTGTTTCGAAATCTCTTTTGACAATAGAACACATACCGTCATGCTCTTCAACTACGTTTCCACTATCATCCGTGAGATACAAAATATGATTCAATTTTTTCGAGGTTGAGGCTGAAGCATGGAAATTCTTGGAATTTGTATCACCCTCCATGAGCCTGAGCATTTTCGCTCGTTGTCTCCAATAAATTTCTTCATGTTCAAGAAGTTCATTTACCATGTCTTTCTCAATGAAGTACCGTTGAACACTAGCATCATCCACACAGTTAACCAGACTTTGCATCACCTCTTTTTGTTTTTTAATTTTATCCCAAAACTTGTTGAAAAAAGTTTCGTCCCTATTTGGCCCTAAAGGATGATACATATATCCTTTGACAAAAGGTGATTAGAAGGGACGTTCTTCCAATGACTCGTAACCTCTTTGTGAAATCTAGCCTCTTTCAGCCAAGTGTTCTCAAATTTGAACCTAAGTATTTTCATTGTGAAGGAAGTGTTGAGAAGATCGAGAACGATGGGATCATGATCAGAAACACTAGCATGGAGTAAGGAGAATTTACAAAGAGGGAATTTATGCCACCAGGATGCAGTCGCGAACATTCGACCGAGCCTCTCACGAGTCCATTTAGGGGACCCTCTAATCTTTTCCCACGTAAAATTTTCCTTTGTGAGATCAATTTATGTCAATGAGCAATCATCAATGTCGGACCAGAAACCATCAAGAAGAGGCCATGGAGGGGGGGGGGGGGGTCTTCCAATCTTATCAATATCACACAGAATATCATTGAATTCACCCATAATACACCATGGAAGTTGAGACGTGGACTGTAGTTGCCTAATAAAATCCCAATAGTCTCTCCTCCATAAAGAACTTTTTAAAACCATAATAACAAGTGAGTCTCCATAATGCAATATTGTGTTCCATAAATACGACATGGATATTATTAGAGGAATGGTCAACGGCATCGCACAACATATTATTTTTCCACATCACAACAATGCCATCACCTCTACAAACTCTGTCAACCGAAAAGCAATTCGCGAAACCAAACTCCAAATACAGTTTTGTAATTTTATGTGTATCAGAGAAAGTTTCAAACACAGTCCTGTAATAAAAAGCATTTAATATTAATCAACGGTATAAATGACAAAAAAGTGGTAAAAAGTTCCTAAAGCTTATTGAAACGCAATTTCAAGCATCATTTCAATAAACAAACTTTTTCTGCTAGTTTTTGCCATTCAAATATGATTTTTGCAATAAACTCAAAATATAAACCAGTTTATATTTATCAAATACGACTTAAGTTTGAAGTAAATCCCATAAATCATTTATTATTTTTATTCATAAATAACCATACATAAAAAATATCGATCATTTATGTGTTCCCCAACAAATTTTTAAATTTATTATTTTATTTAGTGGATTTGTGGATGATTTCAATCCAATATATTGGTGGATTGATTGGATGATGAAAAAAAGAAGTGACAATGCAAATGGGTGTGGGTGGGATTGGGAATATTAAGATCTTCCTCAACCACACATCTTTTAAATTACAATGTTATAGGTAATAATGTAACGTTTTGCATATTAGATGATGTTAGCTTTATTAGCCCCTAATTTATATAAATGTTTTATAAAGAATAGTGTCAAGGACTTATTTGTATTTGTTGAGTGTCAAGGGCTAAAATTGTAAATAACCAATTGTTGTATTGGTTTTAAAGTCATGTTTTAGAGTAATTTTAGGTTAAGCCTCTATTTTCAATATTCATACATACGCAGAAAGCAAGAGAGCTTCAAAGGGAGAATGTTCATCAATCTTATCAAGTAAACTCTTCTCTTTATCAATCAATACAAAGATTATTGCTATTATTATTGTTACTTGTTATATCTGGGTTCCAACAATTGGTATCAGAGCCAAACAGATTCGAATTTGTGCTTCAATCCAATTTTTTTTTATCAATTTTCGGAGTTTTATTTTGCTGCACTCTGTTTTGCTTCGGAAAACCACTTTCTGTTGGTTTTTGGACAAAACACCAAGCATTAAAGTTTCTTAGAATAGTGTCACAAACCTGTGTACCAAATTTCAGCTCAATCCGATCTTTTTTTAAAAATTTGACTCAAGAACATTTGAATATTCATCCTTAAATTTTATTTGCTGCACACATTTTTGCTTCGAAAAACCATTTTCTGTCGGTTTTTGGACAAAACTCGAAGAATTAAAGTTGCCCAGAATATTCTCGTACACCTACCTACCAAATTTCAGCTCAATCCGATAAGATTTGAAAAATTGACTCAAGTGCACAAATTCTACTTGTCACAAAGTATCTGTTAAAGATCATTTTTTTCAAGTAACAATATGTCAAGACTAAAATTTAGTGCTGATGCTGATTTTCATTATTATTCTAAACTCAGTACTAATTTTCGCAAAATTATTCCTAATCTTGAGAAAGAGTTGGAAGAAAGGAACAAGAGCATTCTTATTGATTCTGATAAAATTACCAAGCTAGAAGAGGCAGGTAAACTCTTAACCAATGAAAATCTTGAACTGAAAAGGAAACTTTTTGAGTCTGAAAAGTTTTGTGAAAAGGAGAAAGAGAAGTTTGAGGAAGTTAAGACTGTTTTTGAAGAAGAGAAGAAACGACTTGAACTTAAATGTTTCAGTTTTTCTAAACTGATTTCTGACTTCGAAAAACTTGTGATTTATGAAAGAGAGAAGATTGAAAAGGAGAAAACCATTTTTGAAACAAAATCTATGGAGCTTTCTTGCAAAATCTCAGAATTACAGAAAACTCTTGAAAAAGAGAGGAAAGAGTCTGATTTTGAAAGAAAAGAATCTGAACAGTTGAAGGTTCAGAGATTTCAAGAATTTAGTCAAAAAGAGGATTTTGAAAGAGAAAAATTGTATCTTAAATCTAAAGTGAAGAGACTGACAACAAGGTTCAGTGACTTATCTGCTGAGATTAGGAAAGAGCGGAAGTTGAAATCTGATTTACTATCACAGTTTGATATGTGCAACAAAGAACGGAATGCTTTGGTTTTCAAAATAAATTCTGAAAGTTCTGTTAAAACAAAAGAGTTCATTAAGCCAAACAAGTTTTCAACAAATCAGATTTTTACTTCTCATTCTTTCTATGATCGTAGGATAGATCGATCAGTTAATCAAGGTTTTAAAAGAGTGAAAATGGTTTGGATTGTCAAAGGCTCTTCACTTGTTCAAAATGCTCAAAAGCCATTTGTTTCCGTTGTGCATGACAAGATCAACAAAGTGTTTCATGCAAATCCTAACAAAATAGGACCCATTTGGAAATGGGTAGCAAAAATTGTTTGATCTGTCTTGCAGGTACATGGACTCCTTAATACATCTGTTAAAGACTCAGGCTTCAAAGTTCAATATGGACTCTTAAACACTCAGTTTAAGACTCATCCGTCAAAGGCAATTGATTTCGGTGCACAACAATCAAGTAAAATGACAACATGCTGGCAGATTTGCGATGATGTAGTAAATTGATCATATCTTACTGATTAAGACTCCGATTGATGCGATTCAAAAGGCCCTGGATTCCTAAGACGCAGATGAACAATTTTCGTGTTTTGAGAATTCAGAGATTCGAAATTTATAAGGGTCATATGCATCGTTGAAGTAGACAACAGTGTGCTGATGGAAAGCTGATGGACAGATCTGCGCGACTGTGGTAAATTAACCATATCTTTGTCGTACGAGCTCGAAAAGAGGTGATTCAAGATGATATAAATATATAACAAACAAATAAAAAATGTTTGTCTTTTGAGTTCTTGCAAAATCCAGAGGTAAAATGGTCTAAATCAGTGTCAAAGTAAGTGTAACACTTCTGTTAAGCTTCTGCCGAGCGGCGACCAAGCCTCTGCCGCACGCGACCAAGCCTCTGCCGCACACGACCAAACCTCTGCCGCACGCTACCAACCTCTGCCAAGCAGCGACAACCTCTGTCGAGCCGCGACCAAACCTCTGCAGAGCCTTTGTCAAGCGTTTGTCAAGCCACGATCATTTTTTTGTCAACCACTCAGACCAACTTCTGGCGACAACTCATGCTTTGGCTCAGATTTTTGCGACCACCCTCGGTGGTACTGTTCACCACAGAGCCTCTGTGAAATCCAACAGAGCCTCTGTGGACTGAACCTCTGCGACCGAACCTCAGAGCCCATAGCGCAACGTCTTAGTTCTTGCTGTCAGCTTTGCGCACCTGTCGTATTTTCAACATAACTCCCTCCTCGAATCTCCAAATTTGATGAGTCTAGATGCGTTGGATTCCTAATACACAGATGAACAATTCTCGTGTTTTGAGATTGGTCTGAATCGGTGTTCGTCTTGGTCAAAACCTCTGCTAAAGTCAGTATACATCTGCTGGACAGAAAGTTGTGTTTCACAAAAATCATCATCAGAGCTCTGTCGGCACTACGAGCAACCTCTGCCGACCAACCTCTGTGGTACTGTTCACCACAGAGCCTCTGTGAAATCCGACAGAGCCTCTGTGGACTGAACCTCTGCGACTCAACCTCGGAGCCCGATTTTTGTTTACTTGCTGTCAGCTTTGCGCTGCTTCAGAAACATGCGCATAACTTTTGACTCGGTGCTCCAAATTACTCGATTCCAGTTGCATTGGAAAGATAATTCACAGACGCACAACTTTGATGTTTTGCTTTCTCTCAAATTATGTGTGCTGATATGCCGAAAACAGCTTCAAAGTCTGCTGTAAGGTGCTGGACCGAAAGCATTGCATTTAATTCATGCTCCTTCCGCTTTCAAGAACGGTGTTCTCATTGCTTCTACGTAATTCAGTGTAGGACCAGTACTTCAGATATGTTCAAATCAGAGTTTTTGGCCGGTAATTTCTAAACTCTGATCCCCCGCACCTTGTATTTTTTTAAGTGGAATTATTTGTGTTGTTGGATATTCCTAACAAATGTGGAATCATCAAAGATGATTACCAACACTTTCTGATTCTTATAGGATATCTGATTTCAAATTGAGCTTAAATGAAATTTACTGCTCAATTTGAGGGGGAGAAAACAAATCAGATCTGACCATGTTCGTGTAAAGGTAAAATTTCTAAACCTTTAAACTCATCATTTTTAGAGAAAGACCATCTTTAGAATGATAAAACCTCTTTCAAATGGTCAAACCACTTCTACATGCTAAAATGCTTTATCTGCTATAGAAATTTGGATTTTAAATGCTTTTCTGAGACTACAAGTAGTCAGTGTGTGGAACAATCCAACCTCTAGGACAACAATTTCATGGGATCAATGTGTGAGCTTTATAGAACTTCTATAGATCACTTAAACCTGTGTTTCCTACCCAAGAATAAAACCTTGAGTGGTTGAGAGGTGAAGGGTCTACATCAAAGAGTGGGGGAGATAACTCCTCTGAGTTTTTCTCATCGTGCTTAAGAGGTCAAATTTAAAAAGGGAGTTTGGTTAGATGTGAGCTACATGATAAAAAAAAGAGGGTGTGAGAACAGAGTCAAAAGAAATATACAACTCTGCACTATCTTTTTCTGAGCCGGGCAAGCCACATTACTGATTTATCACGACTCTTTGGTGATTATCATTGAAACAGGCAATTAGCCCATGCCAACTCTTGAATTAACCCCACCAGCTACTCACTTCCTTCTCCACAAGGAACTGTTTCACTTTTCCACGGGGAACCAGCACATATGTTATCTGATCTTTCTTTGGAAGGTTAGATATTGAAAAGAAGGAAAGTTGCCCCACCTTCACACTTCACTCATGCACATTGAGTCTGTGGAAACCTGTTATGTCCAAACAGTTTACACACTTTTGAGCTTAATAGATAATATTCTATTTTCTTCCACACAATATCACGAATCTTTGTGATTCCACATGCTTATCTATGTGATATTGCCAAGAACAGTTTGAGAAGTTTATTTTTTAATTTACTTAAATGATAACTGGAAGTCCTGTCAGAGCGTCATCATTGCCAACTCTGAGCATAGGCCACACAATTTTTTTAATTGTTGTGATAATAGTTGCTATTGTGCTTCTATGTTAGATGATTTCCCCTGGTTACTTATTCTTTAATGCAGATTCTCATGAGCCGAACATGCTTGCTACTCAACCATCTTATCAGTTTATCTACCAACGACTATTACTCAAACTGGTTATACAAGCTTCCGCACTTTAAATCGTTCTCTGATTGTTTGAGTTTAATCTATGGGAGATAACTGGGATCTGAAAAGCAAAGCAACATTCAAGGGGGAGTATGCAACGATCAAGGGGGAGTTAAAGAAGAAATTGAAGCAACTGACATTGTGGAAGATCAGGAAAAGAAGACTATCACAAGACTTGAAGATTGACACTCCAACGCCTCTAAAGAAAGCAAGGGGGAGACTACAAGATGATGCTTTCTTTATAAAACATTAGGGGGAGATTGTTAGCTTTATTAGCCCCTAATTTATATAAATGTTTTATAAAGAATAGTGTCAATGACTTATTTGTATTTGTTGAGTGTCAAGGGCTAAAATTGTAAATAACCAATTGTTGTATTGGTTATAAAGTCATGTTTTAGAGTAATTTTAGGTTAAGCCTCTATTTTCAATATTCATACATACGCAGAAAGCAAGAGAGCTTCAAAGGGAGAATGTTCATCAATCTTATCAAGTAAACTCTTCTCTTTATCAATCAATACAAAGATTATTGCTATTATTATTGTTACTTGTTATATCTGATATCTGGGTTCCAACAGATGACAAAGTATTTAGTGATTGAAAGTTAGCAATAAGTTAATCACATTTTGTAAGGAACTAGCAACGTACCCGTGCAATGCGGCGGGATGTGAAATTTTAATAAATATATGCAATTACATATCAACATTTCTATGTGAAATTGTCAAACCCTAAATTTACAAATTTGTGAGTGCAATTTGTGTTTGAGAGTACATCAAAGTATCAAACTACCAAAAATCATGACCAATATCACGAAAAAAACCAAAACAATTTGTGACAGGTGTATTAAGTCGTTGAACTTTCATTTACTAATGATATGCTCATGTAGCAAGTCCTCAACCATCGCATTTACTAAATGTATGCACTGCTTGATTTATCTTAATTTTTTACTGCTTAAGTTGCATTTCTACACTGCTAAAAGGGTTACCTTTGTGTACCGACTCCATACATGATGCTATAATTCTTAAATACTGTGCGGCGATGAATTAAATTTTCACAAGATATCCATGTGGTACTTTATTTATGGAGACAAATCTTATTGTTTTTTTAATAACAACTTTTTACTAAGCTTCTTCATGAATTTTGCATTAAAACATGTGAGTAATATAATTTAATATCATAGGTCACTAATTGACGAAAACAAATTTTATTGCCTCTTGCCTCTTGCATGCTATGCGAATTCTTTGTGCAAATCAGTAAAACTTAAATTTAAGGTATAGAGAATTAGTGGTTTATCCAACAAATGAAAGATTAGAAAATTGATGGGAATTACAATGAAAAGACATAGGTTCTACAAACTTTTACTTTTAGTAGAGAAATTGGCAAGCAATCTGATATGTGCATTAAATTGAACTCAATACCTCCAAGATTTGCTTCAAAAACTGTCCAGCTCAATCCTCAGGATATATAAATTCTCTTATACTTAACCCGTGGACCTGCTCTGATCGAACCTACCATACCCAAACCTCCATATGCCCAAACAATTTTTATTAATTTCAGTACCATACCACCGAAATTCAAAATCAAGAGCATAAATACAGAATATGGAAACAGAAACCAAAACCAATCAAAAAGCTGAGCACACATCTCAACCCAAGGAGGAGCCAGCAACTAAGAATTCCTATAAACAGGTAACATTCATCTTTTGTCGCACTGCAGTGTACCCGTGCAGTAAAGCTAAATTACAAACAAAAAAATAGGTGTCAAGGCACAAGTTTAATAACCAAACTTTACATTAAAACAGGTGTCAAAGCACAACTTTCATGTTTATGGTGCTAATTAATTGCAACAAGTATGCAAATATTATATATCAAATTAGGTCTCTGCTTAGACCATAATATGGATTAAAGTAATAGTAGTAAAATGAATTTGAGTAATCATTTCTACCCATCTCCTGATGGTATTATCGATACTGGAACAGCAACAAGAATTACCATAATGAAAGCAATAATCGAGGACAACAATATAAACAATCAAGACTCTTTAAGAAACATACATGTCCCTTGTTTAGACTTCCAAGTTAGATTAGAGTATATTAAAAGGAGCCTTAGAACATGATTTCAATTGGACATTTTCCTGAACTTACATATACGTGGTGACATAGTAATTAGATAATGAACATCAACATAGCAAAGTTCATTACTTTTTGTGTAATTACAATGCTAACAAACAGAGTAAGTCAAAAGGTCCACGAAGAGACCTCAATAATAACACCATAGAACTATACGGTTCTTCCTTGTCATGCCCATCCACTAAGGCAAGTGACACCCAGTAAGGGCTTACCCGATTAACCTGAAAAATTGAGTGCCAAGTATTTGCAGCAGCAGAAGCAGCCTACACCAAGAAACCAATAAATAAATAAAAAATTAGTACAAAACACGTAGTCACCATTACTGTATCCACATGAATTTGAGCATTATTAAAAAACAAAAATTGAAACAGGGAACCATTTTATATAAACCTTAAATGTTTTAGCATCTTTTAGATAGCCACCCCACTGTGACCCAGTTCTGCGTCACTACTCACTACCCTTGAAGTTTCTCAAACATAAAATAGAGGTACAATGAACAAACAACAAAGCATAAAAAAATTGCAAACTGCAGTAGATAAAGACCAAGAAGCCACGTGTTAGAATAAAAAGATTTCAAGCTTTGATTTTGCACCTTTTGAGATGGCCTCTGGCTTAATACTTGGTCCTTTAAAAAGCTTCCATTCTTCTTCTGGTATCTTTACTTTTGCCCCTCTGTTTCTCATTCAAGAATATGACTTTTGCACTGTAGACAAAAAATTGGTGAAGAACAACTCAATGCACACAAACAACACCAATCAATCACTCTTAATCAAACCCAATACAAAACTAAGGTACACATCTACATCTACAACCATCAGATGAATGGCTTCCAAACACTCCATTATTGACATATCGTTCAAGGAACAACAGCATACCTTCAATTCAACTGTAACATTGCGCTTGTGGACACCATTATCCCGTCAACTAAATCCAATCTGTAAAGAACAAAATAAATGAGCATAAATGAAATGGTTAAACTGGGCTCGTTTGGTTATAACAGAAACAATGTTAACACGAAAGGGTTCTAATAAGACATGAAAAATCACTCAAGATTACAAGTAATTTCATACCATTCCCACAGTCGTAGAAGTCACCAAAATGCATCTGTCATCTAAACATGTGGCACAATGGTTAACATCTAAAATTGAATCGTTTGAATCAGGCTGCACAATAAAGGAGCTCCGGCGACCAAAATCGCAACCACAAATCACAAAGAGAAGATTGAAGTGTATCAATACAAGAGCAATTACTGATTTCGTAAACATGCATTCATAAAAATGAAATAGATACGCAAAAATGAAACTAAACTCAAAATCGATTTCATAAATAGAAACAAAGAAACCTTTGTGATAGTGAAATTGTGCCTGAGAAGAAACCCTGATGAAACCCTGATTTCAAGTGGGATTTGAACCTAAACAGTTAATAAAACTAAATATTAAAAAAGAAAAACCAAGGACCAATCGGTAAACGGCAAGATTTACACCCAAAAAATCAAATACTTTCTTTGTGGACTTTCAACAAACACATGATATGCAATTGAAGTAATAAAAGAAATCGATAAGAAACCTAAATTGAAACCCTACTTCATCACATGTTAAAGAAACCTAAATTGATTCAATATAAACAAAAAAAAGATTTCAAAAAAACTTATGATGAATGTTAAACCGATTCAAAACTATTAGGAAACCAAAATAGGTGTTCTCGAAGAAAACTATGAAAAGGGAGAATGTTACCCGTTGAAGCTCTTTATCCACAGTTCATCACAAATCCGTTCTCTTTGAAGTTCTGTAACCTGATATCCATAGAAAGGCTAGATATATGCTGTGCAGAAATCGATAAGAGCAAAATCAAAATCAAGAAGAGCAAAATCAAAATATCGAGCACAATATATGCTGTGCAGAAATCAAAATCGATTGGAACAAAATCAAAATGAAGCAGGAATTAGGGTTTTACATGGATGAAAGCTTACCTAGAGAAATCAAAATCGATCAGAGCAGAATCAAAACCTGATTTCAACAAACAGAGATGAAAGCTTACCTAGAGAAAATGGAGGTGAACCGGGGAAATTTGACAGTGATTCACATTAGAGAATCCAAATATGAGAGATTTAGGATGAGATGTTTGAAATTTGAACTGGAGAGTTATTTGGGACAATGAAAAGCCACCTTGGGTAAACAAAAAAGCAGGCGTGCATCCGATAAACAAAAAGGAGGGAGAGAAGGAATTTTGAATTATTATTGGAGGGATATGGATATGGATATGGATATGGAGAGAGAGAGAGAGAGAGAAATTTTAAGTAATTATGCTTTAAATGGTTGTACATAAAGCTTAAAAAGTTGTTTTTAAGAGTTTGGGGGTTAAATGTATTATAAGATAATATAGATAGTTGATAACTTAATTGAGAAATACAAAATCATGTAAAGAAGATACTAAAATTTCAATCAAATATAACATTAGGTGATATACTTCAAACAAACTATTAATAATATAATATGTTGATTAAGACTTCTAATATAATATATTGTTAGAAAATTAAAAAAAACTCCTACTACCCGAGGGCATATTGTCGGTCAGCAATCGGGGGGTGGGGGTGGATCTTCTTAAGCAATCTGCTTCATTCGTTAAGGTATCTTTTTTTATTGTATTGGAATTGATTTTTCATCGAACATGTTTGATCAATCATGGAAAACAATGAGGAGAAATAAGGGTTTTGGTAGCTTGTATGTGCTTCATTGGTCAGGGACTAGGGGTGATAGTTTCCGAGAAATTTAATGGATCTCATGTCAAAAAGATTGCTCACAATGTGTATGTGTTGAATTTTCCATCACACTTTTCATCTAGGTAGCTTTGGAAGTGTAATAAGGTTGGGATTGTAATTGATGTGTTCATTGATCCAAAACGATCAAAAAATGGACAAATCTTTGATTTTTTCCGATTTAAGAAGGCTGTGAACTTAGAATTGGTGATCACTAAATTGTGCAATACATGGATCGAGAAATTATGTTTGCATGCCAATGTGGCAAAATTTGATCGGAATGTTAAGATGAAGAATGTTAATGCCCGAGAGATCAATCCGGGTGCATTTAACGTTAATCCAGGCTCCGTGCAACGTGATTCTATGGAAAAATTCAGTATATCGTATGCTAAAGTCGTTCGGTGTGTGGTCTCTGAAATATGTATCCCTAAAAATCAACAATGGAATAGCACACAAGTATACATGTCAAACCAATATCGTTTTAAAACAACTAATAAAGTGGTACTAAGTACCGAATATCGATCCCACAGAGACAAATAAAGCAAGCAGGTAATCTAAGTCAAACATAAAAAGTGATTTCAATGAGAGAATTCGAAGGAATAATCTTTGTGTGAGTTAAAAGCTTTGAAATTGGTTTATAACAGTAAAAGAAATGCAAGGGTGTAAGTTCAGGCTCAGTTTAGCAACAACGAGTTTAGGTAGATTGCTACAACATATGTTGCAGCATTGGTTCTCAACCTCACTACTGAATCGATCGGTCCTTTTTCAAGGTTCAGATGAGAATATGTACCGGCAATACCACGCATTCGGGTAACCCACCCAATGTCGTACAAATCTTACTGTTTTTTTCATATAGTTCACAATATATAAAGATTGATACGGTCCAAGACAACCACTATAACACTTCAGAGCTCTAAAGTTTACGTTGGCTTGCATTCAAGTCCAACTCATCTAAGTAGAACAACATACATCACCTTGTCAAGAAATACTTAGATGAAACTTAGAAACAAGGGGTGAATAGCAAGGTTGACAGCCAATAGCGAAAGCAATCTTCCACTACACAAGGGTCTTTATATCCCAACCTTTACTTACACCAAGCTAAGGGTATTAGCCCATCATCACTCTAAAATAAATACAAGACATGTTGATCAATCAGAAATGTAAATACAAGAACTAAGATGAATCAAAGCTAATAAAAATGACAATAGCTCCTAAGTAGCCAACAGAACCACTTAGTACAAAAGTAAAGAAAGTTAGTAACTAAAGATTACTTGCACAAGGCACGGAAGGGGTGTCTAAAACCAGGAGTTAATGCTCCTACTTATACAAAGGGGAAAGCATCTAATGTCAAATATCAAAGTACAAAAGATTCCTTAACCATTGGTTATTACACAATGGATAATAGCTTTACAAGATACCTTCTTAATGTGACCTCCAGCATAATGATATTCAGGAACTTTGATCCATGTTGTAGCATCTTCATCAGCATACCAAACTGTTAGATTTTCATCAAAAGTAGCATAACCATAATTCATTCCTCCTACTTAGCTCCAAACTATCCCCCTGATATTTCCTCCACATCCTCAACTTCTCAGGTATCAACCTCTTCTACTACAGCTATCATTGATGCTGATAGACTCCGCGCTGTCGATTCACTGACTATTGATTTATATGATGCCCTAAATGGCAAGACCCAAGATGAACAACTAAATCTAGATTTTACTGAACAACTTAGTAAATGCCATTTAAAGATCCAAGAACTCTCTAAAATTGAAGAAAGTTTAAACGATCAAGTCTATGTAAATCAAGTAATCAGCATTGAACGCGAATAAGCTATCACTGAACTGAAAGCTGAGAAAGCTACTGTTGAAGGATGGTGTAAATCCTCAACAAATATCACTGAGATAATCGGTGCTCAGATCCCTGTCAATGGCAGAAGTGGTATTGGTTTTAATGCTAACACAGAAGAACCAACCAAAGTATGTTCCATGCTTAAGTTTGGAATGTTCGTCTCCTCCATCCCTGACACCTCATCATCTCAGTGCTCTTCTTCTAATACTCCTATTGTTAATCCAAGATCTATCAAGATTAGAGAGAGAATCTAGAGAGAGAGTAGAGAGAGAAAGTAGATCTATTAGTGTTTGCTCTCAATATTACAAGATGTGAGTTATGTGTATTCCTCTCTGTAATTGTTGTGTCATCCCTCTATTAAACAAAGCTATATATACCTCAATACAAACTAAGGTAATAAGCTAACTTTGACTTTCTATTACATTGACTTTGACTTTATTAATCAAGATTAAATCTTGAAGACATATTTGTCCTAACAATCTCCCCCTTGGATTCAAGATTTAAACATTTGAGAACAGCATTCTTCGGCTTCTTGAATCTTCAAAACTTCGGTCTTTATCAAGGCTTGTCAAAGTCAAATTGTCACAAAATCTTCAGGCGGGGAACTGACGGAGATTTTCTTTCTTTAAAAGATATGGAAAATTTGTTTCTTCACACAAGGCATTTTGATACAATGTAGCACAAATCTAAGAAAAATAGATCTTCTTGAGAAACCAAGATGATCAATCGATTTTTCCTAAACTCTTGAAGAATTCTCCCCCTTTTTATTTCTTTGACTTGAGAACTTCAATCTTCAGTAAGGATATTCACCATATAGCACAAGTTTAAGAAAAAGAGTTCACAAGATGATCAATCGATTTCTCTTAAACTCTTGAAGAAGAAATCTCCCCCTTTCCTTTCTTGAGACGAAGTCTTCTTTAAACATTTCTCCCCCTGTCATGAAATCGAATCTTTGACTTGAAATCTTTGACATGAAATTGAACTAAACATTTCTCCCCCTTTTTCGATGAAAGTGTGCATCATGATCATCGAAAACCTTCTTCAATTTCAGTCGCGTCTCTGATTCTCACTAACAATCTCCTCCTTAATGAATAACCTTGCTCCCCCCTCAAAATAAGAATTCTGGAGCAATTTGTTTTCTCCCCCTGAAAGTATGCATATATTTCATTTAGGCACAGTAGTTGAAAATTTTTATACAAGGAAAATAAAATTCATTAAACTACATTTTATAATTACTAACATTTGATCATTTGAAAACTTTACAAAAGAAATTCAACTTAATGAAATTTAACAGATTTATCAATCAAATGAAATCAAATGCACGTGTTTGGATTCAAATACCAGACATCATTGCATATCAAGTTAAAAATGTTCAATTTCAACCCCTTTATTAAATCTATTTGGTGTGCTAGCATGCGAAATATGATCAGCAACAAGCATATGCAATTGTAAAATATATCAGAATACTCTGCTCTACTCACACTATTCGTCCAAAATCAGAATTTTCACAATTTACAGGTTTATCGCGACTTTGTATTTTCCCCAAGTTTCAAGAGATGTGTGCTCATTGGCATATTTTGATTTTGTACACATTGGCATCTTTTGATTTTGTGCTCATTGGCATCTTTTGATTTTGTACTCATTGGCATCTTTTGATTTTGTGCTCATTGGCATCTTTTAATCACAAAGTTTATTAAGATTAAGATACACCGTTAAACATGGCTTTCTATCTTGTTCTATAGCAGGATTTGGGCCAGCGGATCCCATACCAGTTGGCCTTAGGTGCTAGGTGACGAGCACCCCTTAGAACTTACTTTCCCAAACCAGAAAGGCCACATCGATATATCTTAAACCCATTTGTACCAGTAGAACATGGCTTTCTATCTGGTTCTATAGCAGGATTTGGGTCAGCCGATCCCAGACCAGTTGGTCTTAGGGACTAGGTGTCGAGCACCCCTTAGGACTTAATCTCCCAAACCAGAAAGGCCACAGGCACAAACTTTCAAACTAAATGATTAGATTTAAAACTTAGAGCATCTCAATCACTTGGTTCTAAAACATAGTGCTTTCCCCATATTTTCGTTTCCATCCATCATTCTAACAAAAGGCTTTTTGAGCATTATATTCTATATAAATCTAGAATCACATAATTTTGAGCATTCAGCATAATTTCATTCATGTTTTGCTGACCTTTCGATTTATTTTAGAAGTGAAAGATGAAACAGATGTAACTTAGATAATACAAAAACGCTTGTAAAATCACCCTTGACACACATTTCATTCATTGAATGAAAGTTGAAAAAATTTCACTTCATTGAATTAAATTTATAAAGATTCAAACATTCAAAGCAGTAGAAATAAAACATATTGCAATGTTATCTTTTACCACTTATTCCTTGAAATAGAAAGATGTGACAGTTAAGGATATCACCTGAGAAGTATGATCATGCGGTAAAAGATTTAACCTGATAAGTACGAGTTCTAAACTGATTTGTTTAGAAGTCTTAGCCATTGAAGTACGTGTCCTGAACTGATTTGTCCAGAAGCCATTGTCGTTGAAGCACGGGTCCTGAACTGATGTATTCAGAAACCAACTATCTTTACTCCCCCTTAATGGCACAAGTAATCTTCTTCCGAGAGTTCAACGCTTTGCTTCTAAATCTGCAAAAACAGATTAAGTAGATTTTGGTACCCAACTCGTCTTGGGTCCTGACTTGTTAAGCGAAGCTCTATAAGAAGGAAAATGATAAGTGCTATACCAATATTGAACATTATTATTTGTAATAAAATCATTAGTTCCACAAAAAGAACAGCAAATATTCTTTTGTGCAAACCTGATTAAATTATTTGCGGAATATACTGAATCAGGTTTAGCAAAAGAATTACCTTTCAGTTTAGTGTTCTTGTTAGGAACAAATGATTTTGGTACATCTTTTTGAGGAGTCATACCTTTTACTCTCCATTGCATGTTGACTTTCTTGAATGAAGGAAGATCAGCAGATTGAAACTTGGAAGAATTATCAACTGAGTGATCATAGAAGAGATTAGACGGACGAATCGGACATTCAGAATAGCGTTTGGATTTGTTAAGTGACTTCACTTTGTAGTATAAGTTGTTCCGTTCCTTGGTCACCAAATCAAGTTTCTTCTGAATATCAGACTTAACCAACTTCTCTTTCATGATATCAGTTGATAACACAACCAAATTCTTTGTCAGCTTTCGTATTTCTTGCTGAAAAATCTTCCTTTCAACATGAAATTCGTCTTTAACACTCCTAGCCTGAAAGTCAGCTTTCTTCCTCTTTTCTAACTCATGTATTTCTATATCCAATTCCTTTTGAAGCTCAGATATTTTCTCTGACAATTTCCCATTCTTCGCTTCAAACTCTTTCCTTTTATCTTCAAATTCAACCCTTTCCTTTTCCAGTTTTTCTTTTTCAAGAAATAAAACTTTCTCAAAATCTGAGTTTTGTTTGGAAAGTTTTCTGCATCTGAGTTCAAGAGCTTTCTTTTCTTCATTTCCTTTCTTCTCATTCTTCTCATTCTTTTCAAGTTCAGAAACTTTCTGTGAAAGAGATAGAATTTGCTTTTCATAGCAATTTTTCTCATTTAACTGATTAGCTCTTTCTTTTCTGAAATCCTCTCTTTCTACTTTAAGCAGCTTTTCCATGTCAGACAACTTCTTAGTAAGCTCAATGACCTTTTCCTTAAGATCTTTATTTTCAGCTTCTGACATGTTCTGTTCTGCATCCTCTTTTTCAACTTTCTTTTCTTCTTCCTTTCTCTTAAAAGCAACTTCAGATCCAAGCATTTGCTTTGTTAATTCGTTCCACGTCTGCATTGGGTTGTTTTTGAAACATTCAACGCGTTTGAAGATGTGTTGCGGAAGTTTGTAGAGTGCGAAGATCAAGTTGGATGAAGCTTCCTTGTCGGCTTTCATTCTGTTAATCTCTTCTTCTGTATAATCTTTGCCAGTTCTGATCATTGGGCCTTCAATGAAAGATTTTATCATATTTTCACCATTTTCTCTACTCGCAATAAAATCGATGAACGAAACTCTCCATAGTTCAAAATCAGATTCTTTGAACAGCACTGGAAGCCGCTTCATGTTTGAAGAATTAATCTGAAAAAAAAAATTCAAACAATTAACAATTAGCAAATGTCGAAAAATATTCTAAGTCAGAATTTCGCAACAAGAAGAAGCGAGAAGTAAGAAACTCGCAAGCAAAGGTAGCGAGAAGTAAGAATTTCGCAGGCAAAGGTTGCGAAAAGTAGACTTGGGCTTAGAATGGGAATCCGAAGGATTACTTTTCGCAAAAGAAGGTTGCGAAAATTACAAAACTCGCAACAGAAGGTTGATAAATACTTCACAACTCGCAACAGTTAGTTGCGAAAAGTTTCAAATCTCGCGACAGTTGGTTGCGAAAAGCTTGGCGCAAAGTTCACTTAGAAAAAATTAAACTCTGAAACTTTTCTGAAAGTAGTGCAATTCGGTAGGAAGCAAGCAAGCAAGTAGCTTAAACTAATTAAGCAAGCAAACAAGTAGGTGAAATTAATTCGAAGCAAGCAAGCATGTAGGTGAAATTAATTCGAAACAAACAAGTATGTAGCTGAAAATTTATTAAGTGAGAAACTCGCAAGCGTTGGTTGCGCAAATTGGATCAAGTAGGTTGCGCAATTCTCATCCAGTGGCTTGCGCAAATTTCTTCAATTGTTGTTGGCACTAGGCTGCTGCACGTTAACACACTCACCAAACAATATTAGATTTTTCAATTTAGGATCAAAACAATATCACAAACAACTTTTTATAAAATCTCAAATAAAAATATGGATCAAAAACTCAGATTTAAAATTTTTATCCAAGAACACTCAAGAACACCTCAAGAACACCTTCAACCCAAAATTTCAAAAATGAATTTTATGCATTAAAACTTGAAATCTTTGATTGAAACATGTCTAAAACTTGTTTTTGGAAACAATTTTGCACAAAAATGAATCAAATCGACACAAAATAGCAAAATCAAGTTTCAAAAAATTTGACAGACAAGTTTTTCTCAAGAACACCAAATTTCACAAAAACTTCAAATTCCTCAAATCTTGATGTGTTTTTGAAAATATTTTGATGCAAAACTTGATGAATATGATGGAGAAACACTTTGCAATCAAAATCAAATCAAAAAACAAACAAGAATTGTATAACCCATTTGTGTTCTTCAAATTCTTCAAAAATGGTGGATTTCTCCAAAAATCTTCAAATCTTCATCAAATCTTCGAATTACCCAACCAAACTTTGCAGATATGTTAGAAAACAAGTTTTTAACACGATGATGTAAACCAATTTCGCTGAAAAACACTGAATCAAAATCTGAAAAACTGATCAGACGATACGAACTAACCGAACAAAAACTCCAAGATCTTCAAATTAACCCTCAAATCTCTGAAATTAGCCCTCGATCCTTGAACAAAAATTGTTCCTCTATCAAAAACGAATCCAACGAGCTAAGATTTGAACAAATTCGATAAAAAATCACCAAAATTTGATAAAATCTCAAGAAAACGAGATTTTCTTGAAAAATCAAGAAAATCAATCAAATTTTCTTGTGAAATCACCAAATTCGTATGTTTGATCAGTAGAATTCCATCTCTCAATCTTGTTCCAGCTCTGATACCAATTGTTAATCCAAGATCTATCAAGATTAGAGAGAATCTAGAGAGAGAGAGTAGAGAGAGAAAGTAGATCTATTAGGGTTTGCTCTCAATATTACAAGATGTGAGTTATGCGTATTCCTCTTTGTAATTGTTGTGTCATCCCTCTATTAAACAAAGCTATACATACCTCAATACAAACTAAGGTAATAAGCTAACTTTGACTTTCTATTACATTGACTTTGACTTTATTAATCAAGATTAAATCTTGAAGACATATTTGTCCTAACACCTATCCCTAAGGAAAAATATTCTTTAAGCCCCAAAATCAAAGACAAAGGAATTTTTTTTACAAATTCCTTAGAAGGGTACCAAAGCGCCAAAGGTGAAGATGTCCAAACCTTCAGCTACTCAACCTTTAATCTCAAAAGTTAAGATCCTTGAACATGTTCATCGATCAACCCCAAGAATAAAGGTTGATGTGATAGCTAAGAAATATGAAGAACTCAAGGTTCCTCCGATATATGATGCTAAAGGCATTCTTGGTACATGCCCAGTTCATTTAAAATTATCAAATGCTCATGCCCATGGTCCTAAAGGTACTTTCAGCTATAGGAAATGCTATCACTGTGGAGTTACTGATCATATTGCTAGTAAGTGCCCCACAACCACCAAAGCTGAGAAATTAGCTAAGGTGAAGATGACTGCCTCCAAGGCAAAGAAGATCACCCCAGGTGAAAATCAGGCCAAGGTGAAAAATACCACTAAGGTTAAGAAATTAACCAAAGTGAAGGTTACCACTGATGCTGAATCATCAGATGCTGTGAGGACTGCTGATCCTTCCACTTCTTCTTCCACTGACAAATGTGGACCCATTGTAAAGTGGGTACCTATTCCAAATTAATCTTCCTTTTGTTTGCAAGTCTCGAAGGGCATCTGGTATCTTGATAGTGGATGCTCTCGACACATGACTGGAGAAAAGAACCTACCCACTGAATTCAAGGAAGAGAAAGGTCCCTCAGTGACCTTTGGTGGAAATGGAAAAGGCTATACCCGAGGGTTTGGTGTACTCTCATATGGTACAACTACCTTCAGAAGAGTCTCTTACGTAGAAGGATTGAAGCATAATCTTCTAAGCATCAATCAACTATGTGATAAAGACTTCAAAGTATGCTTTACTAAGGAAGCATGTTTTGTCTATGACAAGAAGGAAAAAGTTGCTCTCAACATTTATCGTTTGGAAAATGTTTATGTAATAGACATAGACTCGACAACCACCGAGAACATTTTCTTTCTGTCTAAAGCCTCATCATATGTCAATTGGCTATGGCATAAGAGGCTCTCTCATATAAACTTCAAAATGCTGAACACTCTCTCCTCAAAAGAACTTGTTACTGGCTTGCCTCAACACTCATATGCTAAGGAATCCCTAAGTTCAGCGTGTGAGAAAGGAAAAAAACTAAATCTAGCTTCAAGTCAAAACAAGTGTCATAAGTGACAAACCCTCTTCAACTCCTCCATATGGATTTATTTAGCCTTGTCAACATTCAATCCAGTGCTGGAAAGAAATACACTCTCGTCATAGATGAATTCTCTCGCTATACCTGGGTAATGTTTCTCCATGTTAAGAGTGACACCCCAGATGAAATAATCTATTTTGTCAGAAAAATAGAAGTCCTGAACAATAGTACTGTTCGCTCAATCAGGAGTGATCATGGGACTGAATTCAAAAACAGTTCTCTTGATAACTTCTTTGAGAGCAAGGGCATTTCTCACAATTTCTCAGCGGTGAGAACACCTCCGCAAATGGAGTCGCTAAAAGAAGAAACAGAACGATCATCGAAGCTGCTCGATCTATGCTCAACGATTATTATCTTCCAACTCAAACCTTAGATATGATGCAAAATGGATCTTGTTCTATCCTTGATCAGAGATTTCTCTATGGAAAAGACAAATCTGGGCAGAAGCTGTCAACACCGCCTGTGTTACTAAAAATAGGTCGCTGATCGTAAAAAAATTCAACAAAACTGCCTATGAACTTTTCCATGGGAGAAGGCCATCTATCAACTTTCTACATATCTTTGGTTGTCAGTGCTTTATCTTAAACAACAAAGATTCACTAGGAAAGTTCGATCCCTAAGTTGATGATGGAATATTTCTTGGATACTATTCAGTGTCCAAAGCCTTCAGAGTCTTCAACAAGAGAAGACAAACTGTTGAAGAAACCCTTCATGTCACCTTTGATGAATACCGTTCAGCAAGTTCCAGACCTACTGTTGAAAACGAAGAACTCAATCAGTTGATGTTTTCTCATTATGAGGAACTAGAAGCTAACTTCAATCCTGACCCTCAGGCCAATAACCCCATCGCTGATGATGAACCTATCATCATTCCAAGCATGCAAACAAGTGAAGTTGAATCCTCTTCCTAGATCTCAGCTATTCTCATAAACACTTTGCCTCCTTCTGAACCTTCAACCTCTGAAAATCCATGCACTTCTAATCAACAATCAGTAAATGAATATCATCTGAACCTCAGCATCTCTTGCCTGATATACCTAACTCTATCGCTGCTGAAGCCTCTTCTTCAGCACCTCTAGAAATCCGTTATGGGCTAGAGATTCAAGCTCCTGCTCAGCAATGGACATTGAATCATCCAATCGATCAAATTTTAGGGGATCCAAACGCAAGTATTCAGACATGACGAAGTTCAGGTAATATCTGTCTATTTGTTAATTTTATTTTGCTGATTGAACCAAATAAAACTGATGATGCCCTCAGAGATCCAAACTGGGTCAGTGCTATTCAAGAAGAGCTGACTGAATTTGAAAGAAACAAAGTTTGGAATCTTGTCCCCAGACCATCTGAGAAAACTGTTATAGGCACCAAGTAGGTGTATCGAAACACGTTAGATGAATTTGGAATTGTAACCCGCAACAAAGCTCGTTTAGTTGCTCATGGATACAGACAAGAGGAAGACATAGACTAGATGAAACCTTTTCCCCAGTGGAAAGACTCAAAGCAATTCGACTTTTTCTAGCCTATGCAGTTCACAAAGACTTCAAAGTTCACCATATGGATGTCAAATCAGCATTCCTTAATGGAAAGTCGAATGAAGAAGTTTATGTTGAACAACCCCCAGGATTCATTGATCCTAAGCATCTAGAATATGTTTATAAGCTGGATAAGGCCCTTTATGGCTTAAAACAAGCACCTAGTGCATGGTATGACACTTTATCTTCCTTTCTTATTGCTAAAAAATTTGAACGTGGAAACACCGATAACACTCTATTTTTTAGAAAAGTCAAAGGTCATATCATTCTTGTTGAAATATATGTCGATGATATTTTATTTGTTTCCACTAACCCATCTCTGTGTACTTGATAACGCCACTTTTTGGCGTTATTTTCGGTCCTCAAACCAATGAGATTGGCTTGTGTTCTAGCAAAAAGGCAGAATTTTATGGTTTATCGAGTGAAATGTGCAAGTAATCTAAAAGACGGCAATCATCGAGAAAAGAAGCGGAAAAGAGTCCAAAAGAGAGCCAAAACGAAGCCCAACGGAAGCCCAAGATCCAAGCCCAAGACCCGTGCCCGAACCAGGACCCGAACCTGACCCAAAACCTGATCCAGACACATCAGGAAAACCGCACAGTTTGTCCCGCGGTTTACAAGTGGCAGGACAAGTGGCGTAAGTCCCTGTTCCAGCAATAAATCTTTGTGTTTTCTGGATTTTAGGTAACATCTCGCACACGACGACTGGAAACGACTTGGAGGCGATTTTTAGAGGTTTTTCGGAGCTTTTGGAGCCACGATAGAGGATCGATTCAAGAGGAAGTCACGACGCAAAGCGGATTAGAGCCGAGAGAAGGGAGTTCGTTATTACATTCACCACGATCACGTTTACTATGTTTACATTGATTGTTTCCTTTCCTTCTCTTGAGTTTTTATCCACCACCAACATGAACTAATCTTTAGATGTTGGGGGTTGGATTGAATTTGGTTTAAACTTATGAACAGATGACGTGATTCTTTTACCAGTTTTCCTATTTTAATGAAGCATGTAATTTGGGTTTTAATGCTTTTGTGAGTTTGGCCAACTTCCAATTGTTTTGTTGTTTTCGGTTAAGTTCGAGAGAATTAATTGTTAACTAGAACTAGAAATTGCATGCCTAAGGTGAGAAATTGGATAGAGATATACCAGTGTAAGCTTCAGTCCCGTTTAAATCTTGCTTTTAATGTGTTTTGAGTGTCATAAGTAAGATCGAGAGATAAAGCTTGTGTCTTTAAAATAAAACCCGTTGTTGCTAGAGAGAGAACAACAGTGATTTCCGAGATTGGGGATTCATTAAAGGGAATAAATTGGTAATTGTTTTAAGTCAAATATTCGTACGTGAAAACCTTAGGATTTCCAACCCTCAACTGGGTTCTCTATCAAAGTTTCCTAAGTTGTTTACTGTCCCGTTTGTGATTTGTATACTTGCAATTAATTAAGTCATACCAACCACTCAATTTGCGACCGTTCAGTTAATAGAGTTTATAGTCATTGTGATACTTAGTTCCTAGTTCCCTGTGTTCGATACTCGTACTTTCAGTACTATTACTTGATTTCGACACCGTACACTTGCGGTTAGATTTAGGGGGGTGTAAACCCGCCTATCAAGTTTTTGGCGCCGTTGCCGGGGAACTAGTTGCAACTGATAGCACTACCAGCTATAAGCGCTATTACATTGAACAATTTTTTTTGTTATTTTATTTCATCACTTTCAGTTTTTGGATTGCTAATTTTGTTTACTTTCCGTTTCAGGTACAAATTGGTTTTTGCCAAGGAAGACCCGTGGGGAGAAAATCGAACCAATCGATCCGGAGATTGAAAGAACCGCCCGTCGATTACTCAAAGAATCAAAAGTTAAGAGGCAATTGAAGATGGGCGACGAAGCTCCTCCTCGCAATGACCCACCTCCACCACCTCCTGAGAGACGCCCTATGCGATCGTTTACCGACCCGAACGTGGCAGCCACACGCATAGGTATCCAAGCGCCCACCACTGGGGCAGACTATTTTGAGCTTAAACCGAGTACCATCGTGATGGTACAACAAAATCAGTATGGAGGAGCACCGACAGAAGATCCTCATGCACATCTCCATGCATTTGGGAGGATTTTTAACATGTTTAAGATCAATGGGATGAACGAGGATGCCATAAAGCTAAGGTTGTTCAGTTTTTCTCTCAAAGGCCGAGCCGAAACATGGACCGAGAGTATCCAACCGGACTCGATCACCACCTAGCCACAACTGAAGGCGGCCTTTCTTCAGAAATTCTTCCCACCAAGCAGAACCGCCCAACTCATGGCCGAGATCACCCATTTTGCTCAATGGGATCAAGAGACGTTGTATGAAGCTTGGGAGAGGTACAAAGATATGATCAAGAAATGCCCTCATCATGGGTTGCAAGGTTGGGTTATTATCCAAACATTCTTCAGTGGACTTCACCCGCAGTTCAAAAACGACATCACAGCTGCATCGGGTGGAGCCCTAATGGATAAGTCTTATGAGGAAGCATGCGAGCTGATCGATAATCTGGACGAACACAGTTTTTCTACTCCAAGATCAGCCGTGAGAAGAGTTGCGAGTGTTCAAGAATCGGATGAGCTGAAGGAAATAAACGCTCAACTAGCTGCGATCACGAACCATATGAAAGGAGGTAGTCCGGATGAACCCGAACAAGTTCAGTTTTTACAGAACCGGAATAACCAGCCGAGAAATGACCCTTTCTCGAACACTTACAATGAGGGGTGGAAGAAGCACCCTAATTTTTCATGGAGTCAACCCGGACAACAACCACAAGGTAATAACTCCAACTTCTCTAATTTTTCTAATACTAACAATGTTTACCGTCCTCCAGGTTTCAACCAAAGGAAATTCGACGAAGGACCATCCGTAAAGAAGAAACCGGGGCTGGAGGATATGATGATGAAGTTTAAGACAAAGATGGATGGCACTGTTGGAGAGTTAGCGAGCACGGTTAACACGGTCAAGGCAGCTACTGACCAGAATACGACATCGATTAAACTCCTCGAAAGGCAAGTGGGACAAATTTCCGAAGTCCTACAAAACCGACCTCCCGGGACATTTCCGAGTCAGACTGAGAGAAAGCCAAGAGAAGAATGCAAAGACATTTATCTGAGAAGTGGCAAGGAGCTGATTAGAGACCCGACACGGGAGCCGTCATCAAAGGAAACCGAGCCAAAATGGCAAGATGTGGAGATCGTAGATACGGATGAGTTGGAGGCTGAGGAAGAGGTTGTGATTGAAGAGAACTCGAAAAGAGAAAAGAAGAAGCCAAAGCAACCACCGGTCAAGCCGACAGTTCCAAAAGTTCCATATCCAAATAGGCTTAAAGCCCACAGGGATGATCTAAACTTTTCTAAATTTCTTGAAGTTTTTAAGAAATTGCATATTAACATCCCTTTTGCAGATGCGTTGGCACAAATGCCCTCATATATGAAGTTCTTAAAAGAAATCCTCTCCAATAAGAGGAAGATTGAGGAGCATGCAACGGTGGCACTTACTGAAGAATGTAGCGCGATCATTCAGAACAAGCTTCCCCCGAAGCTTAAGGATCCAGGGAGTTTTTCGATCCCTATTCAAATTGGGAATATTTGTTTTGATAAGGTATTATGTGATTTAGGGGCAAGTATTAATTTAATGCCTTTATCTATTTTCAGGAAACTCGACTTGGGGGATGTGAAGCCAACATATATGACAATTCAACTGGCAGATAGATCAATAGTATATCCATATGGAGTGGTAGAGGATGTGCTCATCAAAGTCGACAAGTTCTATTTTCCGGTGGACTTCGTGGTGCTGGACATTGATGAAGATATAGAGGTCCCACTGATATTGGGAAGACCTTTCCTAGCCATGGGAAAAGCACTGGTTGACATGGAAGAAGGCGAGATGACGTTGAGAGTTGGCGGCGAAAAGGTAATATTTAAGATGTTCGAGAGTGGAAGAGGTCGGAGCGAAGAGGAACCCGGAGATGGTCAAGGAAGACCAGATGTGGAAGAATCCGCGAAGAATCGCAAGTGTGGGCGGTTCGACTCCGCGAATACCGAGCCAAGTTGAGAGCCACATAGTCGTGCCACGACTTTAACTACAGCGCTGGGTGGGATGCAACCCACCGAGGTTTGCGTGTTTCGTTCTTAATTTATGTTTTAGAGTGTTTTTATTTACAAAAAATAAAAATAAAAAAGAATTGACAGAGACTTACGCGGTTTTGGCCGCGGCTTCAAGCCGCGTGCTAAGCCCCAGGAGTTCCTGATTGGTTTTTGAAACAGAGACCTACGCGGGATGTCCCGCGACCTACAAACCACACGCTAAACCGTGGGGGTCCCATGGTTGTCTAGGGTTTCTCGTGTGGTGTTTGTCCTTTTCTTGCTTTGTGTGTTTCATTTCTTTGCTTTCTTTTGTCTTTTGCTTTGTTTTCTTTAGTTTCTGCGTGCTCTCGCTCCATTTTCTCCGATGTCTCTCAACCAAGGTCACTCCAACTTATCAAGAGAATCTCTTCTATCCGGAAAAACAAGTATGTTCTAACTCTGTAGGTTAACGAGTGGTGTATGATGCTTTGTTTCTTTATTAGTTAAACGAGATGCAACAAACCTAAGTTTCACTTAGGTTTGTGGTACCTCACGTTTCAAACATCTACACACTCACTTTTACTCCTGTGCAAACCTCGGTTTCACCAAGGTTTGGGGTTGGGTTTAGTTGGCAAACCTAGGCCACCGCCTAGGTTTGGGGTGGCCATATATGAATAACTCTGGGTTCGCTTTTAGATATGTTGAGTCAATTTTTGTCCTTCCTATTTGATGACTGCAATAACTGCACAATGATACGTGTCACACCTGTGTATCGCCTGCACCGACACTTGCACATTGGGGAGAATGTGTGGGTAAGGTTCGGGGTTGCCCAATCGGGCCCACGTTTATGCACGTAGACTTCCTGCCCTTTTGAATGCGTAGATCACATTAGCTAAAATTTTGTTTTGAATGATTGAGACCGACCATTGTGGGAAGAATCTTGTAATAGCAACGTGACCATTAGGGAAGGACCGGGAAAATACATGACTAGGGACATTAGTGGAGACCACCCCAATAGTGAGATTTGAGCCTAAAAGACGTTTTTCATTTCGAGGGGTTCAAACACCTAATTCGTATACACTTTTTCGAATTCCTTGGAGTGATTATAGAGTGATCTCACTATAATATTGCATTGAGTAGCAAAGACGACCATCGGGATGTTGGGTAAGGGTATAGTAGACCGTATCATGTGGACCTTAAGAGATGATTCCAGGCATTGTGTGCTTTTTAACCTGTTTTTATCTATCGTTCCCTTCCACCCATTATGTGTGTACCCAAAACCACCTTTGTAGACAAACACTCACCACTTGTTCATTCCAGACCCACCATTAAACCCTAACCAGAAGCCTTAGCCAACCCTTATCCGAAAGTGTGTCAATTATAGGCGGTAATGAACAGCGAGAAATAGAGCGGAAAAGAAAGAGTACCGTCCAGTCATGAAAATAGATAGAAAAATGGGCCAATGCAGCCCCAATCAAATAAAGAGGACCAATGAAGTCCCAACTTGAAAAAAAAAATAAAAAAAAAAAATAAATAAATACAGTTCGTTAGATAGTATCTATAGCAGCTAAATAAGAGAGTCAAAGCGACTTCAGTAGTGACAAAGAGGGTCAAAAGATAGAATGTGAAGCAAGAAAGTTCAGAATTGCTAAAGATTGACACACCGAGGATTTTTGATCCTTTTACCCTTCGTTTCTTAGCCATAACCCTAGCCCCGTTACAACCCTTGTAAAGACCTGGATGATCTTCTGGAAAACGTGATTAGAGAATACGACTACCTTACCAATATTCCTTGTCTTGCTACTTGATTCCCTTCTGAGATCAACTTTTTGGACATTTGTGCGTCTTTCATTAGAGTTGTCATGTGATTTTCGAGTATTCTTGTACATAACCTCCTGATACATGACAACATGTGCGACAACCTAGGTTCGAGTGAAATGAGAGTACCCCGTGAGGTAGGGTCGAGGCGAAATGTTTTTCCCTAGTATGTTCGGACCTAGAACGACCTTAATGTAATCGGAGCTGTCACGAGTTCAACTCACAATGGAAGACCATAGATCAACCAGAATAAGGATGAGGCGAGGGTGAGATAGGCGTTCACGGGTACGGGAAATCACCAGTGCAGTACGTGGTACCGATTGGGAGTTGTGCAATTATTATTTCACTGATATATGCTTTTATTCTATTTTATCGCTAATTTGCTTGAGGACAAGCAACACTCGGTTTGGGGTTGTTGATAACGCCACTTTTTGGCGTTATTTTCAGTTCTCAAACCAATGAGATTGGCTTGAGTTCTAGCAAAAAGACGGAATTTTATGGTTTATCGAGTGAAATGTGCAGGTAATCTAGAAGGAAGACAAACATCGAGAAAAGAAGCGGAAAAGAGCCTAAAAAGAGTCCAAAACAAAGCCAATGGAAGCCCAAGATCCAAGCCCAAGACCCGTGCCCAAACCATGACCCAGATCCGCGAAACGAATCAGATCCGGATACCTCAACAAAACCGCGCAGTTTGTCCCGCGGTTTGCAAGTGGCGGGACAAACCACGTAAGTCTCTATTTGGTTGCTATACTTGGTGTTTTTGCGATTTTAGCTCAACATCTCGACACGTGCGATGGTAAGCAGCGGAGGGGCGATTTTCAGAGGTTTTTCACATACTTTGGAGCCACGATAGAGGACGGATTGAGGAGAAGTTCACCACACAAAGCGGATTAGAGCCGAGAGAAGGGAGTTCACCATTTACATTCATCACATTCACGATCATCATGTTTACACACACCATTCTTCTTCCTTTTTTTGTGTTTTTATCCACCACCAACATGAACTAATCTTTAGATGTTGGGGGTTGGAATGAATTTGGTTTAAGTGTATGAACATGTGACTCGAGACTTTTAATAGTTTTTCCTAGTTAATGAAGCATGTGATTTGGGTTTTAATGCTTTTGTGAGTTTGGCCAACTTCCAATTGTTTTGTTTGTTTTCAATTAAGTTCGAGAGAATTATTTGTTAACCAGAACTAGAAATTGCATGCCTAGGGTGAGAAATTGGATAGAGATATACCAAGTAAGCCTTAGTCCCATTACATACTTGAGTTTAATGTGTTTTGAGTTCCATAGGTTGAGATCGAGAGATAAAACTTATGCTTTCAAAATAAAACCCGTTGTTGCTTGAGAAAGAACAACGGTGATTTTAGAGATTGGGTATTCATTAAAGGGAATAGCTAGTAATTGTTTTGAGTCAGGTGTTTATATGTGAAAGCCTTAGGATTTCCGACCCTCAACTGTTTTCTCTATCAAAGTTTCCTAAGTAGTTTACTGTCTCGTTCGTGATTTACTTATTTGCAATTATTATTTTCATATCCACAACTCAATTTGCAACCATTCAGTTAATAGATCTTATAGTCATTGTGATACTTAGTTCCTAGTTCCCTGTGTTCGATACTCGTACTTTTGTACTATTACTTGATTTCGACCCGTACACTTGCGGTAAGATTTAGGGGGGTGTAAACCCGCCTATCAATTCTCCACAGGGGACAATGACATTTGAGGCATGCTCTGAGAGTCCCCGAGAGGGAGACCATCAGGTCCTATAGTGTTTTTGCGGATGAGGTTTTGTAGGAGCAATTCTTGTGAGTCAGCGATCGTTGTTACTGGTGCAGTAGACGTGTTGACAAAAGTGATGGTGAGAGAAGAAAATGTTGTAGAGAAGGTCGTGCAGTGAGCAGGGGCGGCACTCGCGTTGCCGAAATAAAACTCCTTAGTGCTTTAAGACACTGAGAGTGGTGGGTTAGTTGCCTGCGATAATTCAACGACAGAAAAGGTCGCTGAAGTGGTAGTTAATGTGGTGTTAGGAGTGGTGGAGTGTACCACGAAGTCTTCAAGGGTCGCCTGTGAAGGGATGATCCCTGATGTAGTCGTTGTTGAGGGTGGGGTTTTCTCCTTAAAAATTTTATTGGTCTTTTTGGAAAGACCAAGAGTGGTTGCAGAATGTTTCCTCTTCAATGAGGATGTAGAAGTGGCAACTTGGGAAGCTGTGGGGGGTTGTACCGCATACGTTGTTGCCTGAGAAGAAGGAGTTTAAGGGCAGAGAGACTAACCTCATTGTTGGTTCTCTCCACATCTAGGATTCAGACTCCTAGTTGTGGGAGCTGGTAATCACCTTCTGTCGGGTATTATTCTTTCAGGAAGAAGGCAAGGAGAGCTGAGACAAAGCGAATATAGGGTACCTTCAGCTCTCGTTTCTCTTTTTCGACTTTCACCATCATGTCATCGAAAATCATGCGGAGGTAGTTGATCTTTCGCCCAGTGATGAAGCTGTACCCCATCTGCAGCAGATAACGGTTGGCTTGATCCAACGAACCGGTCTTCCCACTCATAGAAGATATAATGTGGGAGAAAATGAAGTTGAGCTCTGAAGGCATTTTGGCCTTCAAGATCTTGGTAAGCTTTTTGTCAGCGAGGTCGGTGCATGGCTTCAGATCCCATATATATTCCATGAGATCCAGGAATCAGATTAGTTCATCATCAGTGGGAAGGGCGTCAAAGGGTCCCACTGGCAGTCTGAGAGCTGAGCGGATGCCGTTGGCAATGATTCTGCCATGCCCGAGCTCAGTCTGGAAGGCTATGACTATTACCTTCTTTTTGGATTTGAGCGTAACCTCGGTACGCTCAGCAGTGAACCAGATATGTTGAAGAAGGTTACGATGAGCAAGGGCGTAGAAGATTGGGGAATTGCGGAGCAAATTTACGGCTTCAGCGAGATGGAGGCATGGTTTCTTTTTAGGAAAGTGGTGCAGGGCCAGATGATTGTTTGCCACGAATTGTACTTCGTTCAGCTCGAACCTTACGTCCTTGGATTTTACCATTGTTACAGCTTGGGCCATTTCTGAGAAAATAGAACAAAGGATAAGAGGAACAGACTTTCTTAGTTAGGAATGATTTCCAAAATAAGAATTAGGGTTTTACCAGTTTCCTTTTAAGGACAGAAACTTGTAAAGAATGAATTTTCCAGTTTTAGTGATTACCTAAACTGGTAGAAAACTATGTTTTACCAGTTTCCTGTTAAGGAAAGAATATGGAAAACATATTTAAGAAGTGAGAAAGTTTAAAGAAAAGTTTTAAACTTATGAAAACTTGTTAAAGTTTGTGCGAAAAATCATGAAAGAAGAAGATTTTTGTTAGAAGAAAAACACTTTTTGATCTTTGTTAACAAAGATTTAAGATTGAAAAAAGGTTTTGGTTGTCCAAAAAGCATTAGAGATTCGAAGTATGAACCTGTAGTCTTGAAAGTTTGAGGATCAAATTTCTTAGGTTCTTAGTTCGTTCGAATGCAAAGGATGTTCTTGCCTTGAGAGTGTTTAGTGCGCGTAAAGAGGAAACCTATAACCAAGGGTTGTTTATATAGGAATGAGAGAGGAGAGCGAAAGGTAGATGAGCAGGAAATAAACTCATCATGACACGGACATGTCCCACGAAGAAGATTGGACACGAAGTGTAACGGACGAACGTGTCAGACAAAAAGGCGTGCCATGGTTTATCCTCTTTTGATGACGTCACAAGAAACAGTCGTTTCATTTTTCAAAAGGCACCCCTGATAGTTGAAAAGTATCATGGTTGAATAATTTTTTGAAGAATCACTGATGAAAAATGTCAGTGATTAGTTTTCTTTTTCAAAAGGATCACTGATAGGAAAATGTCAGTGATTAAGATTTTCTTTTGAATGACATCTTACTGAAGATAGCTTCAGTGATTTGAGATAGAGAACATACCTGAGTATCAACGAACATTTACTCAGAGATTAAGAGATGAATGAAAGAGATAGAATCTTACTACTGACAAAATGCATGACCGCTGAAGAATTTATTCTTCAAGGTTCAGCATTCCAAGCTCGCTGATGAGAAAGTTGAATCTTGTCTCATCAAGAGGCTTGGTAAAAAGATTAGTTAACTGATAGTCAGTGGGGATAAAATGAAGTTTTATGTGTCCATTCATCACATGATCTCTGATAAAAGGATATCTAATTTCAATGTGTTTGGTTTTTGAGTGTAACACTGGGTTATTTGCTATAGTGATGGTAATAATGTTGTCGCAATAGATAAGGATCTTTGATAGCTGAAGGTCATAGTCTAATAATTGATTTCTCATCCATAAGATCTGAGTACAACAACTACCAGCGACTACATACTCAGCTTCAACGGTTGAGGTGGATACTGAATTTTGCTTTTTACTTGTCCAACTCACCAGCTTTCTGTTTGGGTAAAAATCCACACCTCACGACCGACGAAGGAAAATAAACATGACATTTACATAAGTCAAATCTTGTATTAAGATAAGGTCATGTAGACTACTTACGACTGCATCCTCAGTCGTACATTTCGACGACGGACGTAAGATTCTTACGACCGACAATCGTGACTTAGACGGTCGTACGACCATACTAACCGTTAACAGTCAACAACCGTTTTCTTTGTTTCATTAATGCAGATCCAGAAGCAATCATTGCCCAACGGTCATATTGGAAGAGCCATTAATGACAATTAAAGACCAACATCAGTTACGACAATCATCAAGACACATTGATTACTGCTGAAAGCTATATAAACAAAGGATTGCACCACACTTGGGACAAGAGCATTCGTATACAGAAATCATCGGAGCATTCGATCAATATCATTTACGAAAGCTACTCACGACAGCAGCTTTTTACGCACAATATAACACTGTTACTCACGACGCACGACATTAGTTTACTATTAAGTTTACTTTTATTCTTATTGTAACCTCTTGTACTCACGACACTTGTTACTAAATGACGTCGTCCCTGTTTGGCGACCATAATGCACTGTTGACTTCTATTTTCCACCGCAGTTTTTACCCTCGACGGGGTTTTCCGTGTCACCAAATTTCTTTGTCTTATCTACTTTCCGTCGACGATCGTACTGTTTGTCTTGAGATCCTTTTCTTTAGTTGTTAAAGCTCCACATCAACCTTAAGTTATCATTTGGGTGATTTTTAGCATTAACAGTTTGGCGCCCACCGTGAGGCCCCATCTAGAGAAAATCTCAGACCAAACATACATCGTTCTAACAATCTTGTGAAGTTTGTTCCAGGAAAATGGTAGCTCAGTAAGATCCTATCGCTCAGTTACATATGGAATTGAATGCTGCACGAAGCCAGATCAATGCCTTTGGTGAACAGAACCGAAAGGCAGCCGAAGAAATTGCTTCCTTGAGGGATCCAGCGATAGGCAACCCCTTCGGACCTCAGAACGGTTCACGACCTCCTTTTGGTGCGCCTTTTGTAAGACCACCACTCCTGACAGGTCCAAGGCCATTTGTCAGCGTTCCTTTCTCGGAGAAGTTTCCCCCGCAGCATTTAAGGCCGCCGCCGTTGTACAACGGAGCCATGCCTTACCACATCCCGATAATCCCTCGGCTGACAATGACAGTTCCCATGAACTTCCCCCTCAACGGAGAAACTGGCTATCCGTCGTACAAGAATGGTTTCCATACGACGGTCGGCATGACGTCTCAGGATTCGGGAGTTATCCCTCCAACTGCTGCATTGCTTAATTCAAACGACCCAATCGCTCGACGATTGAGGCTTCTTGAAGATCAAAATGAAAAGATGTTATCTCTGCTCTCCAAATTGCCTGGTGCTGCTGTCCCCGTTGATGTCGAGTCCCGCTCAGGATTCCAAGGATCACCTTTCATCGACGAGATTGCAACTATCGACGTCCCAAAGAAATTCAGTATTCCTACTTTTACGCCCAAATATTCAGGAATAACTGACCCGACAGAGCACATCGCCCAGTATAAGCAATTGATGTGGACAACATCGATCCCACATCAATACCAGGAAGTATGCATGTGCAAAAGTTTTGGTGCGACCCTTACAGGTGTTGATCTCCAATGGGTGATCAACCTCAAACCTAAGTCTATCGGTAACTTTGCGGAGTTGGTCAACCAGTTTTCACAATAATTCGCCAGCAGTCGCAAGATGGAGAAGCAGACCAGCGACCTGTACTACGTCACCTAAAAACCTGTAGAATCCATCCGTAATTACTTCAATCGTTTCAATGCAAAAATGACCAGTATCCGAAACTGCGATGTCAAAACCGCAATCGAGGCCTACAAGCGAGGTCACGACGAAGACAGCTTAGGATTATACATCGATCTTACAAAGTATCCGCCAGAGAATTTTGAAGACGTCCGAGCTAGGACGCTGGCGTACATGAGAGTTGAAGACGACATGGCTTTCCGTCGTAAGAATTCAAACGACAAAAAATCATTAGGGGCAAAGAAACCTGATTTCAAACCCAAGGCAAACGTCAAAGCAGAGCTCGCGCGACAGATATCAAACGTTCGGTTCAAAAAGAAAAAGAGCAATCTTACGACGAAATTTCCTCAGTATCCTAATATTTCTTCTTATGGATTCAAGGGAACATCAAAAGACTTGGTTGAGGCTCTCAAGAATGTACAGTCGACCATCCAATGGCTTAAAAAGAGCGACAAAGATGATGCCCGTTGGGAATTTATGTTCAAAACATGGGTTTAAAAAAAAAACTCATAAGAGATAAAAATATTACGCAACAGAAGCAAAATAAAAACATTTGAACACAAAACATAAAACCATTTTATTCCCACCAAAAATCTTGTTACATGCAAGAAAAGATAAATAAATAAAATAAGCAAGAGAGTTCAAGATTACAACAACCTTTGAAGTCCTTTGAGTTTGGTGAGGAGAAGGATGTTGATGAAGACACTAACCTAAAGTAGAGCTTCTCTATCGGTATCCACTACAAGCACCAACACCTTGAATGCTAGTTCCCTTTCTTGAGTGGTGCAAAAGGAGTTATTTGAATCAAATCTTCAAGAGATTTGAAGAAGAAAGAATTCAAAAACACCACCACAATGGTGGTTTTCGAAAACCAAGAGAGAGGGAGAGAAGAGAGAGATTTTTTTATATCTTCCACTTTTTAAGTTTTTCTTTTTTTAAACAAGACCATATCTCTCTTCTTAAAACAACCATCACATGGTCACCTCCAAAATGGCCAATAGGAATGGACCAAAAAATGGTCCAATGAAAAGGAAGTTTGCCATGCAAAATTTTCCTTTTACACCTTCTAGTTTGAATTAGTTAAAATCACTATTTTAACAATTTAAACTTTATTATAAAGGTTCCTCTTTTTTATTTCTAGTTACATATGAACCCATCATATATTTAATAAACAAGAATCTTTTATTTGCATCTAATATTATGAATCATATTCAATAATATTTTCAAGAAACAATTAATATTTATCAAGAATCGAATTCTTATAAATAGCAATTCGGTGTCTACTTGTTGTTTGGTGTGACCCTATAGGATCATTTATTACCGGTAATATTATTTTATAATCATTCTTGAGCATATAGAACCAACAATCTCCCACTTGCTCAAGATTGTATTATAGAATGATATAGACTGTGGTGGACGTGTAGCAACATCTCACTGCCTCCAGCAACATATGACTGTAAATGCCATTCAACAACATCCAATTCCCACAAGCTTATAGCTTCAATTGATGTATAAGGTGTGGTATCAGTTATCCCTTTGTTCGGACATCATGTTGAACATGAGACATGGATCACTATCATTCTCATCTATTGTTCAACTTTTGGTAAGGCGCCTTAGATGTCTCACTCTTAACACATTTAGAGAAACAAATCCGATCTTGACTACATACGCCTCTTATGCAGTTCATGCTATGCCCAATGATGGCCTTTATAACTGCCTATTTTCAAGAACAGCGGTTAACCATATCAAAGCATAACACTCCGTACACTTGAGTCCCAAATATGCATCTCAGATCTAAGGATATAAAGATAAATACCTTTATTCAAGTGTCACTTATGACGACGATCCATGAAGTGATCTTGAACTGGGTCCAGTACTTGTTCCCTAACAAGTACCTATGAACTTGGTTGCAACACTTTGCCACTTTTACTCTTAAAAGTCAACCAATCCAATTCATATTAGTCTTACTTCATAGTTGCTCCCACAACTATGATCGACTATGGACATTTAGAATAACTAGTTTATTCAAGGATTAAACATGCTAATATAGAACACAACGAGTATGAAAATATCATATCCTATATATCTAGTAAAATACAATACTTGTTGGTTGACCTGTTCCAATATCCAAATACTAAATTCAAATCAATTCCCATTACTAGAATAACGAAGTCCTATAGCTCAAGCATGACCCTTCAAGCTTATCTTTTAAAAGAACATCGTGAATAGGTCATCTTAAATTTGATTTGTGTGAACTCTGTGAATACTAATATCTCCATCTCTAACTTGGTTCTGAACATAGTTAAATGTTTGGAGTAGATGCTTGGTACTCTGATGTGACATCGGGTCCTTTAGCTTGCGTAATGGCACCCACATTGTCACAAAATATTTCTAGGTGATCCTGAATGGGAGGCATCTACCTAGCTTTTTCAATGAACTCTTTCATCCAAGCATCTTCCCTTTTGCAGCTTCTAAAGCAGCAGTGTATTCTTAGTATATTATGCAATTTACCTTCGCTTGCAACCTTTTCCAACGAACTACTTCCTCATTCATAATGAAGACATACCCCTCTTGTGGTCGAGAACCTTCTCGATCTTTATGGAAGCTATCATCAGTCTAACATTTTACTATGATCTTCTTCCAACCCTTAATTAAGGAACACTTCTTTGGTCCTTCGTAAGTACCTTAGAATGTTCTTTATAGTCATCCAATGACCTTCCCTCATATTTCGTTGGTATCTTCTTCTAATGCTCTAAAGCATTATGACACACTCGGTCTACTGCATATCATGGCATATATGATGGATCCAATTGCTGAAGCATATGGAATACCAATCATTTTATCTAGCTCAACCATTGTGCTAGAACATTGAGACATGCTCAAAATGATGTCATATCATACTTGCAAGAAACTACCTTTTATTCAAAGAACACAATTAGCCTTCTCTAAGTCTTTTATTAAGGAAATACTGTCCGAGCCAAGACATGATGTCTTGCTAAGTCGGAAAGATAATTTCCAAATACTAGTATGTCTTGCACATACAACATTAGGAATTTTACTGCGCTCCCACTAGCCTTTTAGTAAATGCATGAGTCATCTTTTATTTTGGTGAAAATTAAAACTTTTAATTTTCCTGTCAAAATGAAGATTCCAGCTTTGAGATACTTGTACTGATCCATGAATGGATTGCATCTTAGTGTTCATGACTCTAAGCCACTCATCAGATTCAGAATCTGACATATCACTTTAGTAGTTGATGGGCTTACTAGAAACCTATCATACATCATTCTTCATTAGTCATGAGAAATCAATATTTCTCGGATTTCTGAATGATTCCACTAGATTTGCGAACACTTGGTGTTTTTACTAAGTTTCTGATCAATCAAATTTCTCAGTTTCAACAACCTTTGTTTGGTAACTAGTGCCAACCAATAAGTGCATTAGATTATAAGGTTCTTGATTTCCTTCAAGTTCCTTAAATCTCCCATTTGCCATGCCCATTAAAAACTTGATTTCTAATAACTTGGCTTTGGAACAATAAACAATTTTATTGTTTGTGGGATTGTAGAATCGGTATCTTAAACAATTTATAGTATATTTTACAATATATGCATTTAGTAGATTTTGGGTCGAGTTTACTTGAAGCTTATTGTCTTACACGAGCTTCATAAATCCACACCTTCAACTAAGACTAAGGATGAAAAACTTTCATACGAAATCTTATAAGGTGTCTTGTCTACCTTTTGGTTGGTGTCATAAAATACGGTTTACAGTAACTAGGGCAGAAATTCCGAATTGATATAGGAATAGTACTTCTACTCATCATAGAGCGAACCACATTTAATAAGGTTCGGTTCATCCTTTCGATCATACCATAATGAAGTGGTGTTTCGGATGGACTAAGTTGTGAGACTAACCCACAATTTCTAAGATGATCCAAGAGTTATTGGTTTAGTTACTATCCTCCTATATCAGAAAAGACTTTAATGGTCCTGCTGAGTTGTTTTCTTAATCTTCACTTTGAAACAACTTGAATCATATCAAATGCTTCATGCTTATGTTTCATAAACATAACTTCAACGTTTGAAATCGTCAGTGAAGATATTGTATTACCTATCACCATATCTAGACTTGGTTTTGAAAAACCACATACATCAACATGTATCAATTCAAACAAAACCTTTTTCTCCTTTTCTATAACTAGAGAAAGGAGCTACATTCAACTTATCAAGATCGCATATATCAAATGAAACATTCTCATTTGCCTTTAAAATACCACACTTTTGAAGTTGAGATATTATTTTTTTTACTTGATTAAGTTGACTATTTTATGTGTAGACTTGATTCAAATCACATTTGAGTCTTATGGTGTTTATATAGAACTATGTTTTAGAAAGCTTTTGAGATTTACTTTATTATTCAATTAAGAGGACTAGTTTTCGAAATACAATAATTCATTTTTGAATATGAATGTAATCGTTTCCAAAACGCTTAAGTGAATTTCATTCAATCAATAAACATGCGACTGAAAACAATAATTTAGTCAAACTAAATTCAAATATTGTTCGAAACAAACATTGTTTAACAATACAAGACAAATGGTTTCAAAATAAAATCTCCTATAAGCTTGGTATGCAATCTTGCTTCCTTGCTTATATGGATCACCATTTTGCTTGTCATTCAGTCACTTACCTTTCTTGATCATCTGTAACATATTACAAATGTGAGTTCTACACTTAGTATCAAATACACAAGTGCAAGATAGAAAGGTAAAAGTTCTATCTAACATATGGATACCTGAAGGACTTTCCTTCGTTAGAAAACATTCATTTCACAGAAGGACAATCTCCTCTTCTATGACCAATGTTGCCACATCTATCACATGTAACTGTTACCATGGGAAGATTACTTTCAGCAGTTTCTAGCATCGTATGCAATTCTGGGACTGAAATCTTCTCGAGGTCTTTATTCAGATTCTCGACAAAAACATCAAATGCTTTGGTCAGAGATTTGAGGATCATATCTACGGCTCTCCCATTGGAATAAGGATAGCCAAGTATATCCAAATAGTCAAGGCGCGTCCTCATTTTGTCTAGTAAAGTACCCCAATAGTATCGAAGCGTTCACGTACCATATACATTTGGTAATATTCCCGTAATCGGTTTACCATGTCAAATGCCCTCAGTGGAAACGTTTCCATTCTTTCTAGTAAGGATGGAACCATGGTTTCAAGCATAAGACGTGATACATCGATTGAATCATCATTATGTTTCAACCAAGTATCGTGAGCTTCTATGGAGGTAAGAGGAGGTTCTTGACGAAGAGGTACGAGAAGTACGTATGATTTGTTTTCACGTCTGAGAACGTGTCTCAATTTTTGAAACCAAAACGGGAAGTTCTGAGTGGTTAACTTTTCTTCCAAAAGAAAAGCTATCAGGGATGTGTTAATCGTAGTATTTGCATTTTTGGGCCATCTACAAAATTTAACAAAGTTAATATAGTATTTTCAATATTAATTTTTAGCAAATTAATTACCCTTTAGTTTTCTAAAAACATTAATTTGCACAAAATCTAGGATCCAACGTTGCAAAACAAATGAAACGGTTAGGTGACCTTTATTCCGTCCATTTAATCCAACAAGGTAGATAACGTTTATCGATTACATCGAATGTAATTCCTAGCGTTATGGGATCCATTAACAACTTGTTTGTTAATTGGCATGTTTGATCTCATCTATGCCTTGGGTTTCTAATGCTTAGGTGACCTTTATCACAAAAGATTCCCAATCAAGTCATCCTACTTGAAACAACGTGTGAAACTCACATCCATGCGGTTAGGTGACCTTTTTCCACAAAGACATAAGAATCACCTCATCCATCTCAAGACAATCCAAGCGGTTAGGTGACCTTTATCCCACAAGGGTGTCATAGTGACGTATTGAGTGTTTTTCAAAAGGACGACATAGACTTGCATTTTGAAAGAGATTTATATGTTTTACAATTCTAGTTTTCAAAATATTTTAGTATCATGTGTTATTGCATGCATCCAATAATACATGGTACTTTGTTAATTAAAATCTTATTTCTCATCAAATGGTTCCTTTTAGTTAAATAAAATCTTTATTTTATCAACTAATTATTTGTGGTCAATTATTAATATCATATATTAACGTTTGAGTTTGATGACTATAAGAACCACTTATAGTCTCTTAATAAACACTTTGATTATTTAGACTATGAGTTTGTATGAGTTTTGAAATCTCCATTTAAACTCTTTTCATAAAATTCAAAAACACAATTTTAGTCTTAAAAGTCATAGTACCATATTATTGCATGCATTCAATAATCAATGTACTCTTTTTAAGAAAAAGAAACTATTTCTCAAAATGAATAAATTTAAAATCTCCATTTTAAAAAATTTGGTTAAATTAAAATCCAATTTTAAAGTTACGTCGTTTTTAAATAAACAATTTTATATAAAACGTATTTGAACCAATTTTCATTTCATCGATTTAATATCTCCATTTTAAATATTGGTTGATTTAAAATCTCAATTTTAAAACTTGGTTCATTTAAAATCTAATTTTAAAACTTGTCGCTTCAACTTTAAACAATTTTTAAATAAGCGCGTTTGAACCAATTTTATGTTCTTTACTAGTTTGTAAAATATCCTATATTTTAAAGCAAATAAAGTAAGAACATGAACAACCACAACATACAAAAGAATGTGCATAAAACAAAGTCATCTCTAATGACATTTCTTGTGAGCCAAAACAAGAAATGCCAAATCCATTCCTAAGGGACAACAAAAAAACTTAAGCACAAAAAAATGTTTCAAGCTCCCACTTGCTCTAACATCTCCATGCAAACAAGACACCAAGCTCCATCTTCAAGCTCCATGTTGGTCTCCATTTTGTTACATTTTACAAATAAAAATTAGTTCTAACAACTAATCTAATACTTACAAAATGAACAAGAGAACATGAAATAATAAAACCTATTTACTATTACAAACCAACATGAATAATAATAAAAATTACAACCAAATTTAAAAGGAACAACACAACAACCAACACATTGGTCAATGGCTTGTTTATGCACATATTTCTCATAAATAAGATAAATAAAACAACACTTTGTTTTTCTAAGGCAACCTTTATGTAACAAAAATGCATGTTAAAATTTTGTTACATAAAATATAAAAACTAGCACAAGCAAGTTGCCAAAGAAGCCATGCATGAACTTTTCATACAAGATGAAATTTTACCTATGGCTTCCAAAAACCAAGTTTTATCCAAATAAAACTTATTATCTAATCATGCAATGTAACTTAGGCTCTGATACCACTTGTTGGGAATTTATGTTCAAAACATGGGCTTAAAAAAAACTCATAAGAGATAAAAATATTACGCAACGGAAGCAAAATAAAAACATTTGAACACAAAACATAAAACCATTTTATTCCACCAAGGATCTTGTTACTTCAATCGTTTCAATGAAAAAATGATCAGTATCCGAAACTGCGATGTAAAAACAGCAATCGAGGCCTACAAGCGAGGTCACGACGAAGACAGCTTAGGATTATACATCGATCTTACAAAGTATCCGCCAGAAAACTTTGAAGACGTCGAGCTAGGACGCTGGCGTACATGAGAGTTGAAGACGACATGGCTTTCCGTCGTAAGAATTCAAGCGACAAAAAATCATTAGGGGCAAAGAAACCTGATTTCAAACCCAAGGCAAACGTCAAAGCAGAGCTCGCGCGGCAGATATCAAACGTTCGGTTCAAAAAGAAAAAGAGCAATCTTACGACGAAATTTCCTCAGTATCCTAAGATTTCTTCTTATGGATTCAAGGGAACATCAAAAGACTTGGTTGAGGCTCTCAAGAATGTACAGTCGACCATCCGATGGCCTAAAAAGGGCGACAAAGATGATGCCTGTTAGGAATTTATTTTCAAAACATGGGTTTCAAAAAAAAACTCATAATAGATAAAAATATTACGCAACGGAAGAAAAATAAAAACATTTGAACACAAAACATAAAACCATTTTATTCCCACCAAGGATCTTGTTACATGCAAGAAAAGATAAATAAATAAAATAAGCAAGAGAGTTCAAGATTACAACAACCTTTGAAGTCCTTTGATTTTGGTGAGGAGAAGGATGTTGATGAAGACACTAACCCAAAGTAGAGCTTCTCTATCGGTATCCACTACAAGCACCAACACCTTGAATGCTAGTTCCCTTTCTTGAGTGATGCAAAAGGAGTTCTTTGAATCAAATCTTCAAGAGATTTGAAGAAGAAAGAATTCAAAAACACCACCACAATGGTGGTTTTCGAAAACCAAGAGAGAGGGAGAGAAGAGAGATTTTTTATATCTTCCACTTTTTAAGTTTTTCATTTTTTTAAACAAGACCATATCTCTCTTCTTAAAACAACCATCACCTGGTCACCTCCAAAATGGCCAATAGGAATGGACCAAAAAATGGTCCAATGAAAAGGAAGTTTTCCATGCAAAATTTTCCTTTTACACCTTCTAGTTTGAATTAGTTAAAATCACTATTTTAACAATTTAAACTTTATTATAAAGGTTCCTCTTTTTATTTCTAGTTACATATGAACCCATCATATATTTAATAAACTAGAATCTTTTATTTGCATCTAATATTATGAATCATATTCAAGAATATTTTCAAGAAACAATTAATATTTATCAAGAATCGAATTCTTATAAATATCAATTCGGTGTCTACTTGTTGTTTGGTGTGACCCTATAGGATCATATATTACCGGTAATATTATTTTATAATCATTCTTGAGCATATAAAACCAACAATGCCAAGAAAGACAAGACCAAATGGTGCGACTTCCACAACGACCATGGTCATACGACAGATGACTGCATAGCATTGCGGAAAGAGATGGTTTGGCTCGTTCCCAAGGGTCACCTCCAAGGATTGATAGACAAAGAATCAACGCATGTCGATAACACGCGACCAGCATCCCCTATCCATGCGAAAGTTGTTAACTGTGTGACAGGAGGATCAGACGTCTGTGGTTTAACCTATTTGGCAGCCAAAAGGCACGCCAGTCAAGTATCAGACGAATATCCCATCCCTCGGTCGTCCCGACCAAAGCAGGAATTAGAACTGGAGGCAATGCCCATCACGTTCGACCAAGTCGACCTCCAAGACAGCTGGTAGAAACATCACGACGGATTGATTATCCAGCTTACTGTCGGGAATTGCTCGACCAAAAAAGTATTGGTCGACGGAGGAAGTTCAGCTAATATCATTTTTCTGAACACTATTAAAGCAATAGGTATCGATAAATCAGAGATAGTTCGTCGTTCGACAACTCTGGTAGGATTCAACGGAGATTCGACCAATACTTTGGGAGAAATCATCCTCCCAGTGTATGCTAAAGGGATCAATAAGCAGACAAAGTTTAATGTCATCGACTGTTCGTCAGCTTGTAACATCATCCTTGGTCGACCATGGATCCACGACATGAAGGCAGTCCCCTCAACCTATCACCAGACAATCAAGTTCCCGACACCGTGGGGAGTGCAGGAAATCAAAAGTGAGCAAAAGACCGCTCGTGATTGCTACAAGGCGACGTTGAAGCCTCAGAATAAACACATCTAGCAGTTATAGATCCAGGATGTCCCTGAGTCTATCGATGACTATCGATTGGAAGAAGTTATCTTAGACCAGGATAGGCCTGATCGAGTCGTCCTTGTGGGGGCATCACTAGGTCCCGTCATAAAAGAAAAACTAATCTCCATTTTACAGGAGCATGCTGACTGTTTCACTTGGACGTACGAAGACATGGTCGACATAAATCCCCACATTATTTCTAACAAACTGAACATCGATCCATCGTTCAAGCCTATAAAACAAAAACGTCGTAAGTTCGCTCTTGAGCGAAACAAGGTAATAAACGATGAGGTCGACAATTTGCTCAAGACCGAAAAAATCAGAGAAGTAAAGTACCCCGACTGGTTACCCAACGTCATGGTCGTGCAAAAGAAAAAACGGGAAATGGCGAGTGTGCATCGATTTCGCAGACCTCAACAAGGCCTGTCCTAAAGATCCATTCCCGTTACCCCACATCGGCGCTATGGTCGACGCGACAGCATGACGTGAACTTTTGACGTTCATGGATGCTTACTCAGGATATAACCAGATCCTAATGCACACCGACAACCAGGAGAAAACTGCTTCTATGACAGATAAAGGCATCTACTATTATAAGGTCATGCCTTTTGGTCTGAAAAACGCAAGATCAACGTATCAAAGATTGGTCAATAAGATGTTCAAGGAACACCTTGGCGACACGATGGAAGTCTACATCGATGACATGCTCGTCAAGTCAAAACAAGCTACCGATCACATTGACCATCTCAAGAGATCTTTCGACGTCCTCCGGGAATATCAAATGAAGTTAAATCGTACGAAATGTTCCTTCGGAGTTAGTACCGGGAAAATTTTGGGATATATGGTCACGCAACGAGGGATAGAGGCTAATCCTGATCAAATCAAAGCTCTGGTCAATATCAAATAACCCAGAAACTTCAAAAAAGTCCAACGACTCACAGGTCGTGTGGCAGCGCTGAACCGATTTATATCCCGATCGTCCGACAAATGCCATCTATTTTACAACGTCTTAAGAAAAAACAAGGGTTTCGATTGGACAGACGACCATGAATGGGCGTTACAAAAGTTGAAAGAGTACATGGCGGTTCCACCCAATGAGATCTTACGGCTGTATCTCGTCGTAAGTCCTCACTCCGTAAGTGTCGTCTTAACTAGGGAAGACGACAAACAACAACTCCCGATTTACTACGTTAGTAAATATCTGCTAGACGCCGAGATGCGGTATATATCTATGGAAAAGTTACTGCTATCACTAGTCACAGCTGCCAAGAAGTTACGACACTACTTCGAGTCTTATCCTATCACTGTCGTGACTAACTTCCATCTGAAGTCTGTCTTGAGAAAACCTGAATTGACAGGACGATTGGCAAAATGGAGCATTTACATCAGCAGCTATGACATCGATTTTAAGCCTTGAACGACGATTAAATCGCAAGTCCAAGCTGAATTTGTTGTTGATATCAGTCCTGAACCAGAAAAAGAAGCGAAAGGCGAAGCCTATGCTGTGGCGACTACAGACGACACGACCTGGACACTCCACGTCGATGGTTCTTCAAACGCCAGAGGAGCAGGGCTTGGCGCCGTCTTAAACCCGCCACAGGGGGGTAAAATGGTGTCTTCCATGCGATGCAATTTCAAAGCCACCAACAACGAAGCAGAGTATGAAGCCCTGATCGTAGGCATGATCATGTCCCACGACTTGGGGGCAACCGGACTTCACATCAGAAGCGATTCCATATTGGTTGTAAATCAAATGAACGGGGAATTCACGGCAAAAGACTCTAAGATGACAACTTATCTCAAAATACCCAAAGTAAAATCAAAAATGTTTGATCCATTCTCGATCGAGCAAATCCCTAGAGATCAAAACACTCAGGCCGACGCGCTAGCAAATCTTGTATCAGCACTCAATAAGTCGTCATTCGACGCCATCCCTATGATCCATCTAGCGACCTCGTCCATCGAGGACTCCGAGAAGATTCATGTCCTAGACGAAGAAAACAGTTGGTCGTACGACATCAAGAATTACCTTATGCACGACCAATTGCTCGAAGACAGAATGGATGCTCGAAAGATTCGATTCAAAGCTTCAAGATATCTTATAATCGGCAATAGACTTTATCGACGATCATCAACATGCCTGAACCTAAGATGTGTCGATAGTCAGGAGCAAGTGCAAAAAATTCTGAAAGATATGCACGATGGCGAATGTGGTAACCACTCCGGTGGTCGTAATCTTGCAAATCAGATATCCCGACAAGGCTACTATTGGCCGACCCTAAGACAAGATGCCATCAGGTACGTCCAGAGTTGCGATTCATGTCAACGAAATTCAGGTATGACACACCAACCTTCCGAACCTTTGCACACGACATTGATCCCATGGCCCTTCATGAGATGGGGAATGGATATCGTCGGTAAGTTACCTCCTGCCCCTGGGCAGAAAGTTTTTTTATTAGTCCTTACGGATTATTTTTCTAAGTGGATAGAAGCAGCTTCCTTCTCCCAGGTTCGGGACAGAGATATCATCTCTTATATCCAAACTAACATTATCTGCAGGTTTGGAATCCCCTCCGAGATCGTATGTGACAATGGGTCAAAATTCATAAGTGATCATACGCAACAATTCTGCGAGGATCGTAATATCAAACTTATGACCTCGACTCCACGTTATCCTCAGTCTAACGGCCTTGCAGAGTCCAGCAATAAAGTGATCATTAACTCAATAATGAAAAGACTTAAGGCTACGAAAAGAAGATGGGTTGAAGAACTCCCATCGGTTCTATGGGCCAATCGTACGACACCGCGTACGTCGACAAGACAAACGTCATTTTCGTTAGTCTACGGTTGTGAAGAAGTCCTACCTGTTGAAGTACAACTACCGACATCGAGGCATACTTCCGTCGACCATAATTTGGTAGACCTAAGTTACGATCTCGACTCTCTCGAAGAGCTAAGAGAATCTGCCTTAGTCAAAATGGCATCACAAAGACAAGTCGTCGAACGACATTTTAACAAAAATGTTAAAACCAAAGTCTTTCAGGAATGTGACTTCGTCTTACGACGAGTATTCCAAAACACCAAGGAGCTGAACGCATGTAAGTTATCCACTAAGTGGGAAGGACCGTATCGAATATCTGAAGTCATAGGAAAAGGTGCTTACAAGCTCCAAACCCTCGACAATCAAGACGTCCCATGTAGCAGGAATGCAATACATCTAAAGAAATACTTCTTTTGAATATTTTTACGATTTATTTTCCTCAACGATTACTGACTTAAGCATCGGAGGGTCGTTGGTCGAACCAACGACCACCTACTAACTCTATGCATTGTAGTTCCGCAGGATCGCACGGACGCCGGTCTTACGATCTATATCGTATAAAACAAGGTCTTACGACTGATATATCACGACCGATATCTTACGATCTATATCATATAAACAAAGTCTTACGACTATTATGTCACGACCGATATCTTACGATCTATATCGTATAAACAAAGTCTTACGACTATTATGTCACAACCGATATCTTACGGTCTAAGTTTGACTGGATAGGTCTTACGACTTTGATTTCACACTTAGAAATATTTTGCCTTAGCCGCATGATCGACACAGGAAAACATGGGTACCGTTGTCGTACTGCATTTTCTTATTTGTACTGTGGATTTCTTTTTGCCTCAGTCGCTTGATCCATAAGTCATGAGTCGTACGATTCGTGCTATTCTCATTTATTTTGTTTATCTATAACAAAGTAAATGTATGAAAACAGTTCTTAGTCGACAAAAAAGATACTTGTATTAACCCCAAAACATTACAATATACAGGCACGGCCACCAACGGTCGCCCCCAGAAAAGAAGTACAGAAAATACAAAACCAAGAAAGCCTACTCAGGACCTGGGCGACACCCGCGTCGTCACCCTCTGCATCTTTTATCCCAGCTTCAGCCTCTGCGGAATCACCGTCGACAATCTTATCCTCTTGATCGAGGTCCTCCTCGGTCCCGATGTCCTCAAGATAAGACGCGACTTCGGCTTCAGCACCAGCCATGGGATCCTTCCCTTGTAGATGACCACGCATGAGCGCCGCCTTGACCCTCAAACAGGTAAGCGCCTCGAAGGAGAGAAGCTTCTCCTCAAGGGCCGTCGTCTTGGCCTCCCCAACTTTAACCAACAACCGAAGTTCTTCCACCTGTTTTTCGTGCATGGCAAGAAAAACTCTGGTCACTGTAACCTATGCCTCATAAGCATATGCCCTCTCCAAAGCCTCATTCAGACGAATCCGAAGCTCTTCCTTTTTCCAGGACATGGTCTCCAGGTGACTTCGGAGATCGTCCAGCTTTACGGAGAGAGACTCTGCCTCGGCCTTCGCCGCCCGTTCCTCCTCCCGAGGTGTACGATCCTCCTCCTGCGCCGTTTCAATTCCTCAACGGCGGAAGGACTAGCCTTCTGGATCTTTTCCATTTGGCTGAAAAGGCAAAGAGATGCTTGAAACGCCTGTAGTCACACGATCAAAATAAGTTAAAAGAACTTATAACACAAAAACTTACGACAAACGAACAAAAGACAAAACTTACCCGGAAAGAATGTCCTGCGAAGTGAGACCCAGTCTCTTCCATAGGAACGACCTGATAGCGTTCGACGAAGGACGACAAAAGAAACTTTCCCAAACCAGGGAAAATCTTTGCCCTGTCAAGGACGCCGCCACCAAGAAGTTAGACGGTAACGAAAAGTGAACCGTTGTAACTCCAGGAACCTCCTCGACCTTGGGGCCTTTCCTCTGATATCAAGGAATGGACAACGAAGGCTGAGCCGCCTTAGACGACTCAAGAGGCGCTGATGTCGCCTTCATTACACCCGAAGGCGTCTTCGCCTTCTCAGGAGTGGTCACCCATGCAGGATCACCACCCGTCGACGACGGTTCCTTCCGAGGGATCGCCCTCGATCTCTTCAGCATGTCCGACTTAGAAACCGGAGGATCTTTCCTCTTCAGTTCTTTGGCCCTTCAAGCGAAAGCCAGTTGGGTCTCCTTCTTGGACTTTCCGGAAACAGATTTCATTTCCGAACCACCTGAGTAAAAGCAAGAAAGAACGTCAAGATTGTCGTACGATTAAAATAACTTACGATTTACGAACTTACTTGTCGACGTCTCTTCCTCTCTATGTCTTCTTTCCTCTTCTTCTACGACCGAAGCTCTAGACGCTTCGACGGTCGTAGCTTCCTCGTCGGGACTCACTTCGGACGTCACATGACTCGAAGAAAAAGATCTTTCTTCAATGTTGTAGGAGAGGAATATTGCAATCTTCTCCTCGGTATCAGGGAAGGGTTTAACCTCAGAAAAGTCGATAGCTGAAACAAACGACAGAAATCAGAAACAATAAAGTAAAAATAATACGTACGATGAAGCTAAAGCTATATACCATCGGTCTTCCACCCGGCTACGACCCAAGAGGTATATTCGTTGAGAAGGTCGAGCGATTACACTCGACCAAGAACATATATGGCTTTCCACCCACGATCATTAACCTGGGTGTATTGAACTAGAGTACGAGAATCATCAAGACACATTGATTACTGCCGAAAGCTATATAAACAAAGGCTTGCACCACACTTGGGACAAGAGATTTCGTATACAAAAATCATCGGAGCATTCGATCAATATCATTTACGAAAGCTACTCACGACAGCAGCTTTTTACGCACGATATAACACTATTACTCACGACGCACGACATTAGTTTACGATTAAGTTTACTTTTTTCATATGTAACCTCTTGTACTCACGACACATGTTACTAAAGGACATCATCTCTATTTGGCGACCATAGTGCACTGTCGACTTCTATAGTTGACCGCGGTTTTTACCCTCGCAGGGTTTTCCGCGTCACCAAATTTCTTTGTCTTATCTACTTTCCGTCGACGATCGTACTGTTTGTCATGAGATCATTTTCTTTAGTTTTTAAAGCTCCACATCAACCTTAAGTTTTCCTTTAGGTGATTTTTGGCATTAACACTTTCCACCCAGGAGCTGACAGCCTTATGTGGTGCTTTTTCTATCCAGTTTGCAACGTGCATAATCACTATCTGAATAGGCAGTTAGATCGAACCCTGAGTCTTTGGGATACCTAAGAACTAGGTTGGGTGTACCTTCAGATATCTGAAAATTCGTTTCACAATGATCAAATGTGATTCTTTGGGTTCAGATTGATATCGTGCACAAAGACAAGTAGAATACATGATTTCAGGACGACTCGTTGTAAGATAGAGAAGAGAGCCGAACATTCCTCTATAGGCAGTGACATTAACAGATTTTACAGAGGAATCCTTGTTAAGTGTCAGCGAAGGTGCCATAAGAGTTTTCATAGCTAAACTTTGTAAGATCGAATTTCTTCAACATATCTTTAACGTACTTCCCTTGGTGGATAAATGTACTTTTATCGCTCTGCTTGATCTGAAGTCTAAGGAAGTATGTTAGTTCACCCATCATGCTCATATTCATTTTTCATTCGTTCACCGATTCGAGTACTGATAGGCGGGTTTACACCCCCTAAATCTAACCGCAAGTGTACGGTGTCGAAATCAAGTAATAGTACTGAAAGTACGAGTATCGAACACAGAGAACTAGGAACTAAGTATCACAATGACTATAAACTCTATTAACTGAACGGCCGCAAATTGAGTGGTTGGTATGACTTAATTAATTGCAGGAAACAAATCATAAACGGGACAGTAAACAACTTAGGAAACTTTGATAGAGAACACAGTTGAGGGTTGGAAATCCTAAGGGTTTCACGTACGAACATTTGACTTAAAACAATTACCAAGTTATTCCCTTTAATGAATCCCCAATCTCGGAAATCACCGTTGTTCTCTCTCAAGCAACGATGGGTTTTATTTTGAAGACACAAGCTTTATCTCTCGTTCTTACTTATGACACTCAAAACACATTAAAAGCAAGATTTAAACGGGACTGAAGCTTACACTGGTATATCTCTATCCAATTTCTCACCTTAGGCATGCAATTTCTAGTTCTAGTTAACAATTAATTCTCTCGAACTTAACCGGAAACAACAAAACAATTGGAAGTTGGCCAAACTCACAAAAGCATTAAAACCCAAATTACACGCTTCATTAAAATAGGAAAACTGGTAAAAGAATCGCGTCATCTGTTCATAAGTTTAAACCAAATTCAATCCAACCCCCAACATCTAAAGATTAGTTCATGTTGGTGGTGGATAAAAACTCAAGAGAAGGAAAGGAAACAATCAATGAAAACATAGTAAACGTGATCGTGGTGAATGTAATAACGAACTCCCTTCTCTCGGCTCTAATCCTCTTCGCGTCGTGACTTCCTCCTCAATCGATCCTCTATCGTGGCTCGAAAAGCTCCGAAAAACCTCTGAAAAACCTCTGAAAATCGCCTCCAAGTCGCTGTCAGTCGTCGTGTGCGAGATGTTACCTAAAATCCGGAAAACACAAAGATTTATTGCTGGAACAGAGACTTACGCCACTTGTCCCGCCACTTGCAAACCGCGGGACAAACTGCGCGGTTTTCCTGATGTGTCCGGATCAGGTTCGGGTCCTGGTTCGGGCACGGGTCTTGGGCTTGGATCTTGGGCTTCCGTTGGGCTTCGTTTTGGCTCTCTTTTGGACTCTTTTCCGCTTCTTTTCTCGATGATTGTCGTCTTTTAGATTACCTGCACATTTCACTCGATAAACCATAAAATTCTGCCTTTTTGCTAGAACACAAGCCAATCTCATTGGTTTGAGGACCGAAAATAATGCCAAAAAGTGGCGTTATCAACAACCCCAAACCGAGCGTTGCTTGTCCTCAAGCAAATTAGCGACAAAATAGAATAAAAGCATATATCAGTGAAATAATAACTGCACAACTCCCAATCGGTACCACGTAATGCACTGGTGATTTCCCATACCCGTGAATGCCTATCTCACTCTCGCCTCATCCTTATTATGTTTGATCTATGGCCTTCCATTGTGAGTTGAACTCGTGACTGCTCCGATTACATTAAGGTTGTACTAGGTCCAAACATACTAGGGAAAACATTTCGCCTTGACCCTACCTCACAGGATACTCTCATTTCACTCGAACCTAGGTTGTCGCACATGTTGTTATGTATAGGAAGTTGTGTACAAGAATACTCAAAAATCACATGACAACTCTAATGAAAGACGCACAATTGTCCAAAAGGTTGATCTCAGAAGGGAATAAAGTAGCAAGACAGGGAATATTGGTAAAGGTAGTCGTATACTCTAATCACGTTTTCCATAAGATCATCCAAGTCTTTACAAGGGTTGTAACGGGGTTAAGGTCATGGCTAAGAAACGAATGGTAAACGGATCAAAATCCTCGGTGTGTCAATCATTAGCAGTTATGGACTTCTTTACTTCACTTTCTATCACTTGGCCCTATTTGTCACTACTGGAGTCGCTTTGACTCTTTTATTATTCTGCTGTAAAGCTATCTAAGCTACTATTTTTTTTGGGACATCATTGGTCCTCTTTATTTGATTGGGGCTGCATTGGCCCTCTTTTCTATCTATTATTTATTTTCATGGCTGGCCTGTACTCTTTCTTTTCCGCTCTATCTCTCGCTGTTCATTACCGCCTCTAATTGACACACTTTCGGATAAGGGTTGGCTAAGGCTTCTGGTTAGGGTTTAATGGTGGGTATGGATGAACAAGTGGTGAGTGTTTGGCTACAAAGGTGGTTTTGGGTACACACATAATGGGTCAAAAGGTACGTTAGACAAAAACGGGTTAAACATACACATAATGCTTGGAATCATCTCTTAAGGTCCACACGATATGGTCTACTATACCCTTACCCAATATCCCGATGGTCGTCTTTGCTACTCAATGAAATATTATAGCGAGATCACTCTATAATCACGACAAGGAATTCGAAAAAGTGTATATGAATTTCGTGTTTAAATCCCTCGAAATGAAAAGCGTCATTTAGGCTCAAATCTATCTATTGGGTGGTCTCCACTTATGTCCCTAGTTATGTCTTTTCCCGGTCCTTCCCTAATGGTCACGTTACTATCACATGATTCTTCCCACAATGGTCGGTCTCAATCATTCAAAACAAAAATTTAGCTCCTATGATCTAAACATTCAAAAGTGCAGGAAATATACGTGCATCAACGTGGGCCCGATTGGGCAACCCCAAACCTTACCCACACATTGTCCCCAATGTGTAAGCAAAGTTATAGGCGATGCGACACAAATCATTGTGCAATTATTACAGTCATCAAACAGGAAAGGCAGAACTTTAACATACTACATCAAAAAGCGAGACCAAAGTTATTCAATTATGGCCACCCCAAACCTAGGCCGTGGCCTAGGTTTGCCAACTAAAGCCAACCCCAAACCTCGGTAAAACCGAAGTTTGCACAGGATTAAAAGTGAGTGTGTAGATGTTGAAAGGTGAGGCACCCCAAACCTAAGCGAAACTTAGGTTTTTTGCATATCGTTTAACTAATAAGGAACAAAGCATCATACACCACTCGTTAACATACAGAGTTAGAACATACCTGTTTGCCCAGACAGAAGAGATTCTCTTGATAAGATTGAGGAGAGTGGTTGGGAGACACCGGAGGAGATGAAGAGGGAACACAGAAACAAAAGAAAAGACAGAAAAAGGAAAGCAAAGAAATGAAACGACTCAATGCAAGAAAAAGGAACACACCGCACGAGAATAGGGAGCCGCGCGGTTTGTGCCGCGGTGCAAACCGCGCAGCATACCGCGTAACTCTCGGTTTTGCAAAACCATTCAGGGACACCCGCGACTTAGCACGCGGCTTGAAGTCGTGGGGTATCCCGCGCAAGTCTCTGTTTCAATTTTTTTTTGTAAATAAAAACACTTAAAAACATAAATTAAAGAAAACGCAAACCTCGGTGGGTTGCCTCCCACCCAGCGCCTTGGTTTCGGTCGTGGCTCGACCTTCCTCATGATCACTCCTTCGGCTTTCCGTGATTTCCCGCTTCTTCTTCACTCTGAGCTCTTCCACTCTCGAACATCTTGAACGTTACCTTTTCGCTGCCGACTCTTAAAGTCATCTCGCCTTCTTCCATTTAGATCAGCGCTTTGCTCGTGGCTAGAAAGGGTCTTCCCAAAATCAGCGGGACCTCTATATCTTCATCAATGTCCAACACCACGAAGTCCACCAGGAAGTAGAACTTGTCAACCTTGATGAGAACATCCTCTATCAATCCATATGGATACACTATCGATGTATCTGCGAGCTAAAGTGTCATGTATGTTGGCTTCACTTCCCCCAATCCAAGTTTCCTGAAAACAGATAAAGGCATTAGATTAATACTGGCTCCTAAATCACATAACACCTTATCAGAATTAAGATTCCCAATTTGAATAGGGATAGAAAAACTCCCTGGATCCTTAAGCTTCGAGGGAAGCTTGTTCTGAATGATCGCACTGCACTCTTCAGTAAGTGCAATGGTAGACTGGTGTTCGATTGCCCTCTTCTTGGATAAGATCTCTTTCATGAACTGGAGATATGTTGGCATTTGGGCTAGCGCTTCTGCGAAGGGGATGTTGATGTGTAGCTTCTTGAAGATGTCAAGGAATTTCTTGAACTGTTCCTCATCTTTATGTGCCTTCACCCGATTCGGAAATGGTAGCGATGGTACAAATGGTTTGACTATCGGCTTCGATGGAGGTGTCACCTATTTTTCCTTCGGCTTCTCCCGATCAATCATATCGCTAGAACGCTCATCCTTCAGCCCAACATACGCCTCCTTGATTATCTCCATGCCACTTCTCAGATGAATGGCATTACATTCTTCTCTTGGTTTCCTTTCAGTCTGACTCGGAAACGTTGCTGGGGCTCGGTTTTGTAAGACTTCAGAAATTTGTCCCACTTGTCTTTCAAGGATCTTGATGGATGCGGTGTTCTGATCAGTTGCTGCTTTTACTGTACTCACTGTACTTGCCAAACCTTCAACCGTGCTATCCATCTTTGTCATAAACTTCATCATCATATCTTCCAGCCCCGATTTCTTCTCTACGGATGGTCCTTCATCGAATTTCCTGTGGTTGAAACCTGGAGGACGGTAAACATTGTTAGCATTATAAGAATTAGAAAAGTTAGGATGATTACCTTGTTGTTGTTGGCCAGGTTGACTCCATGAAAAGTTAGGGTATTTCTTCCACCCTTCATTATATGTGTTCGAGAAAGGGTCGTTCCTAGGCTGGTTGTTGCGGTTTTGTAAGAACTAAACCTGTTCAGGTTCTTGAGCAGCGGGGAACACTTCCAGACTACCTCCCTTCAAGTGGTTTGTGATAGCCGCTAATTGGGCTTTTATCACCTTCAACTCGTCTGACTCTTGAACACTAGCTACCCGTTTGATAGAAGATCGTGGAGTGGCATAGCTATGCTCGGCTAAGTTCTCGATCAACTCGACTGCTTCTTCATATGTCTTATTCATGAGAGCTCCACCTGCTGCAGCAGTGATGTCATTCTTGAATTGCGGGTGAAGGCCTCCAAAGAACGTTTGGATGATTACCCAGCCGTGTAACCCATGATGCAGACACTTTTTCAACATATCTTTATATTTCTCCCATGCCTCGTATAGAGTCTCTTGGTCCCATTGAGCGAAGTGGGTAATGTCGGCCATCAGTTGAGCGGTTCTTCCAGGTGGGAAGAATTTTTGGAGGAACGCAGCTTTCAGGCCTGCCCATGTAGTGATCTGATCCGATGGTATGCCCTCTATCCAAATTTCAGCTCTACCCTTTAGGGAAAAACTGAATAGCCTCGGCTTGATCGCATTCTCTTCCATCCCGTTGATCTTGAACGTATTACAGATCCGTTCAAACGCATGAAGGTGTGCATGGGGATCTTCAGTTGGCGCTCCCCCAAACTGATTCTGCTGTACCATCACGATGGTACTCGGCTTGATCTCGAAATAATTTTCCGCAGTGGTGGGTGCTTGGACTCCTATGCGTGCGGCTGCCACGTTCGGGTCGGCAAACGACCGCATAGGACGTCTATCGGGAGGTGGTGGAGGTGGGTCATTGTGTGGAGGTGTCTCGTCACCAATCTTCAATTGTCTTTGAGCTTTGGATGCTTTTCGTATCTGGCGGGCGATTCTTTCGATTTCCGGATCGAGTGGTTCGATTCCTTCCCCTCGGGTTTTTCTTGGCATAAACCAATTAGTACCTGAAATGGAAAGGGAACAAAATTAGCAATCCAAAAACAGAAAGTAATGAAACAAAATAACAAAAGAAAGAAAATGTTCATTGTAATAGCGCTTATAGCTGGTAGTGCTATCAGTTGCAACTAGTTCCCTGGCAACGGCGCCAAAAACTTGATAGGCGGGTTTACACCCCCCTAAATCTTACCGCAAGTGTACGGGTCGAAATCAAGTAAGAGTACAAAAGTACGAGTATCGAACGCAGGGAACTAGGAACTAAGTATCACAATGACTATAAGATCTATTAACTGAACGGTTGCAAATTGAGTTGTGGATATGAAAATAATAATTGCAAATAAGTAAATCACGAACGAGACAGTAAACTACTTAGGAAACTTTGATAGAGAAAACAGTTGAGGGTTGGAAATCCTAAGGTTTTCACATATAAACACCTGACTCAAAACAATTACCAGCTATTCCCTTTAATGAATACCCAATCTCTAAAATCACCGTTGTTCTTTCTCAAGCAACAACGGGTTTTATTTTGAAAGAATAAGTTTTATCTCTCGATCTCAACCTATGGAACTCAAAACACATTAAACTCAAGATTGTAATGGGACTAAGGCTTACTTGGTATATCTATATCCAATTTCTCACCCTTGGCATGCAATTTCTAGTTCTGGTTAACAAATAATTCTTTCGAACTTAATTGAAAACAAACAAAACAATTGGAAGTTGGCCAAACTCACAAAAGCATTAAAACCCAAATCACATGCTTCATTAACTAGGAAAAACTGATAAAAGTCTCGAGTCACATGTTCATACACTTAAACCAAATTCATTCCAACCCCCAACATCTAAAGATTAGTTCATGTTGGTGGTGTATAAAAACACAAAAAAAGGAAGAAGAATGGTGTGTGTAAACATGATGATCGTGAATGTAATGGTGAACTCCCTTCTCTCGGCTCTAATCCGCTTTGCGTGGTGAACTTCTCCTCAATCCGTCCTCTATCGTGGCTCCAAAGTATGTGAAAAACCTCTGAAAATCGCCCCTCCGCTGCTTACCGTCGCACGTGTCGAGATATTGACCTAAAATCGCAAAAACACCAAGTATAGCAACCAAACAAAGACTTACGTGGTTTCTCCCGCCACTTGAAAACCGCGAGACAAACCGCACGGTTTTGCTGAGGTGTCTGGATCTGATTCGTTTCGCGGATCTGGGTCATGGTTTGGGCACGGGTCTTGAGCTTGGATCTTGGGCTTCCGTTGGCTTCGTTTTGGACTCTTTTTAGGCTCTTCTCCGGTTCTTTTCTCTATGTTTATCTTCCTTCTAGATTACCTGCACATTTCACTCGATAAACCATAAAATTCCGCCTTTTTGCTAGAACACAAGCCAATCTCATTGGTTTGAGAACTGAAAATAACGCCAAAAAGTGGCGTTATCAAGAATGACATGTTATATTATGGTGGGAGTAGTCATTTTGACCACTTCTCGTAGCCATTAGGTATTCCACCATCCATACCCTTCTCTTCTCAACCCTCTCCTAATTTTGAGCTTTCCTTTTCTCAAAGTTCTTCTTTTCTTACATGTGCTAATCTGGGCACAATCAACACCTCCATCAAGGAGGTCTGTGATCGGGTGGATTTTCTTAGAAGATACGCTGAAGGAATTCTCCATTTCTCTCTCCTACAAGGCTGACAATACTCAGCTTTCTGTTTTGACGGACGAGGTTGCGCAACTTAAGACGGACGTGGTCATAAATACAAATGCTCTACAATCACTGACCACCAACGTCAATACCTTGAACTCTGCGGTTGGTGCACTCCACCACACAGTGTATGACCTCAACACCAAGGTCGACAACACCAATTCCCTCCCCTCCTCCATCCTGAACAAAATGAATGAACCAGTGGCCACTTCCATCCCCTCGTTTAGCAGTGATGATCGAAAGAAACTGGGGATGGTGGCTGATATTATTTTACAAGCCACCGAAGCTATCCCTGGCCTAGAAGCCAGGGTGGAAAAACTTGAGGTAGCCCATGCCTCAACCTCAGTGGTTCCTGTCCTAGAAGACATGAACACTGAGGGTATAGCTGCTGATGCTGCCAATGATCCTGTTATCTCCACTCCCCCATGAATTGATGATGGCAAAGAGGGGGAGATAAATAATGAAGGCCCTCCTCAAGATGAGGGGGAGGTAAACAAAGTCCAAACTCGTCCTTCCTCTCCCTGGACTGCAACTGTTGATATTCCCTCTAAGGAGGATGAAGAAGAAGAAGAGGAAGAGGATTTGGAAATCCTTGATGATGAACCCTCCAAGGACTTTGGTGGAGACGATGATGATGATGATGATGATGATGATGAAACTGAACTCTGGTTCAAACCCACCTCCATCAGAGTCTCTGCTCCCAAGGGTGTCGTCTTCAATGAAGCAGGGGAGAAGACTGCTAAAACTCCCACGAAGAAGTCTTCCCAGGGCAAACCTACTCTATACACTTAGCCATTTTTTCTATCTCTTATTTCCCTCTAAACCTAACTCTCTTCTCTTGTATTCTGATAGTCCTCTCCCCTACTTAAGGGGCAAGCTGAACAACAAGAACAACAACAACCAATAATCCCAGCATCTACTGCTGATGAACTGCAAATAATCCCAGTCTCAGTGATAGAGACTGATGAACAAGAGGAAGAAGAAGAAGAGACACTGCTGACTGACCCAAACCGACCCTCACGACCACTTCAAATGTCTGAGGATGAAGAACAGAAAAGAAGATCAGCAATGATCCATCAACTAGAGAGTCAACGCCTCAGAGTCCCTTCTCATCTCGGTCTTGAATTCCTAACCCCTGAAGAACTTGAAGAATCCATTAGGGCTGAGCAACTTCTCGCTGAATGCTAAAATGATGAACTGTTTGCCCTTAAGGTAACTCAGAGCTCTGTTTTTTATAAGAAGCTAAAGAAATATCCGGTCAGGGTTTAGGAACAACTCCTGAAAGACATTAGGAAGGAAGTCCGCAAAGAAAGAGCTGAAAATTTCTCCCAGATAGATTGGTGCAGAGAAAAGGTCGACCATAGATTTCATCCAAGTCGAATCAAAGATGTGACAATAAATGGTTCAAGCAAGAAGAAAACAATGTTGGTGACAGTCTAGATCTTCAGAGAAAACAATTCATCGCAAACAATGTACATGTCTAAGTTGACACTTTTCGGTTTTGATGAATGGCTAGAGATCAGAAACGCCATACAAAACTCCAAATCCAAGTAGAAATCCTATGTAGAGAACTTCTTGAATTTGCAAATCAACAAGGTCTCAGCGAGGACGGAACTGTCTCCTCCTCCGGCTCTTCTTCATAATCAAAGACCTACACAAGCTAAGAGAAAACAAAAGCGAGCTTCATCCTCTGATGGTCCTGCTATCAGAAATGTAACAAGCATTGAATTCGCAAGACAAGCAGTACTTGGACCACCGCCTGATCTCTCATCTCTCGACCTATCACTTCCTCTAGGAGGTCATTTCAAACCTGGTCAAGTGATAGGTGAACCCTATGGAATCATCTTCCCTGGCTGGAATGGAATCCTACGCTTTCAACGAAATTCAGAGATCCCTATATGCCTAATAGACAACTCAGAGATCTAGTCCACTGGTGTACCCAATCAAGATCAGGTATCTTTTTCAAAGCCATGTTCTTAAGGAAGCCAAACTTAGAAGACAACAGGGGGAGAAGGTACCTGATTGGATGATCACTGAAGGAAGCTCATTAGATGAAATGCTCTTTAAGGACGAACCTCTATAGCTGATACATTCTTCCCTTGTAATCTTCTGTAATTTATCAGTAATCTTTGAGTGCTTGTAATTTTTCTTTCACTTGTACTTGTAATTTTCAACCTTCCCTTGTAAACTTATTTATGAAGTTAATGAAAATTTTAGTGAAGTACTTTAATCCATCAGTACTAGAAAAGATCCTTGAAAACAGTAAATGGGACACGCATCTATGAGTCCAACTTAATCTTATGTTTTTAACACTTAACAAACTTTTTTTAATCGCTTTGTCTTCATCAAATAGGGGGAGATTGTTGATCCAAACCCTCTCAGTGATTTGATGATGACCCTTTGTATAACTTAGTGAAAATTACAAATAGCATATGTATGTATTAATGTTTCACCATCAGCTTTAATATACTGAGTCTGTTCAGTATCGCTGATGGTATCCACTGTTTTAATCACATGAACTCAGCGATAAATGTTCATCAGTGATAACCTGAGCTTGTTCTGTAACATCCCAAATTTACAACAGGACAAAAATAGCATTAAACCATAACATTTACAGAACTGGGTCCCAAAATTTCATTACATTACTCTAAAACTGAGGTTGCGGTAAACAACCTATACACAACTGAGAACAACTACTACTACAAGTGACATCAGCAGTGTCTTTAACTTCATCTGTAATCTATCCTGCTCTTGCTCACTTACCTGAGCCTCCTACTATATGCTTACCTGAAAAGGTTTTAGTTTTGAAAAGCGAGGGTTAGACCATGAGGTCTAGTGAATCCCCCTCCGAAAACAACATATATATACAGTAGGAAAATCATTTATAAACTTCATCATTGACCTTCAAAAAACGTCAAACATGGTACTGCACCGTGATGAGGATCGCATAAACTAACCACGATCGGGGCCCAAGCAAACTCCCCTCTCGCCTCGTATCGGGACCCAAGCAGACTCCCCTCCACCCAAATAGGAGGGAAACGAATTCCAACCTATCGGCTCATCACTCATGTCCAAGGGATCATCGGATCCCGAGGCATATCGATCCCACGGTGCAGACCAACTCCACATAGCGTACACATAACATGTCATACATCATACAACTTGAAATCTTGTAAACCATATAATCATTTCATCATGCTAAATATTCTTTGAATAAAGTATGAGCTTTCATGTGAAAACATTCATATCGATTTGGTAAACATTTCGTGCTCAAGGTGAACCATTATCAGTTAAAAGAACAATTAACACATTGCGTCGTAAAAAGGTTTTAGGGAACTCACCTTGCGATGGTATTGAACGCACTCTCGTTCTACTCTGGAGTTAACCAAGATTGGAACCTAAAAGATCAGACGTTCCTCAATCAGTTACATGTATCCGGACACTACCATTCGATAACAGGACTTTCCGGACACACACCTTACCGGGTACCCGGACTTACTGGGTACTACCCCTCTTACCGGGTACACTAACTTACCGGGTACCCTAACATACCGGGCAACTCACCCCTTACCGGGTACTATGCACACGGTAACCCAACTTACCCGGTAAGACTATGTATCCGATAACTCCCTCGATAAGTTCTACCCGGACACTTACAAACTAGCCGGTAACTAAAGAAACACCCGGGAAGTTTCCAGTATCCGGTAACTACGGACTGGACGAACACCCACTTACCATAATGGTAAAAATCCGATTTCTTAATCAAATGTTTGCTTAGACAATGACTCGGTTTCATTCCCTAATCAATAAACATCCATTTAATCCATTTTTAATTCGTAAATTCGAAACATACAACCAAAACCTAAAATACTCTTTTAAGGGTTATTTAGGTGAAGAATACAGTAAGCCCTTATGATTTCAACCCCAAATTCTTAGACAAAAGAAGAAAGGAAGCTTGAAATAACTAGGAAAACGATTTTGGAATATTACCTTTACGATTCCCTCTTCAATTTGAATTCTCCCAAAATGTTTCTTCTCCTCTTTTCTTCTCTCAGCCGCATTCAACAATTCCTTAAGATGAGAATCAATTAAACCTTGGGTTTTGTGCCTTTAAATACCTCCACCAAAAGCCTCCTTTGGTCCCTCCTTTTTCCTTTATTACAATATGACCACTACATCTTATTTTCTTCACTTAAGACAAAACCCGGCTGTTACAACACTCCCCCTTAAAAGAATTCCGTCCCCGAAATTCCTTATAGGAAAATATGCGGGTATCTTGCCCACACCAAAACTGACACTTTCCAAAGATAAAATCACTTCTGACTCAGTCAACCACTTCATTAAATTTCGAAACATGGAACATTGGGCGCATTCCCTTCAGTTCTTACGGTACTCTAACTCGATCGATTTTGACAATAGAAGATTAAATAAGGCTTCTCATGCGTCTTTACTTCCTCTAAAGAGGAACTTGGCGGAATCCCCCGCTACAACACGAGATTCATTTACCAAGAAACAATCACTCACTTGACAGCTTGGCAAAAGGCCAACCCTATACATCCCGACAACTCACAACTCAGAGTTCCTTCATCGTATTACAAGCAATTCTAGATTACCTCTCCCAACCAACAATCGTCTATGCAGATAACATTTCTCTTTCTCAGACCACCTCGACCACAGTTCGTCAACCATCTCTCACATCCTTACCACTTCACCACTCCATACTTATACGTAACTAAGAGTAGGAACCTCCAAACCCATCGTTGAAGTGTTCACCTACTCAAATTGAACTTATCCTGAAACACATCAATTCCTCGCTGATTGCCACGTTTGTTCAGTCATATAAAACATAACTCCGGTTATCCTCACTCCACCGGGAGGAGTAACCATGGTCACACCATACTATTCTCACTAGCTTAATCACTGCACGACCAATTCGTTTAAAACACTTCTCACAAAGTCACTAACTTAACTCATTCAGTTGTCTTATCCACTTCTTTCCTGTACAAAATCATACACAATTCCCTTCCTCACCATTCTTTCCAAAAGTTTGCACACTTGTCAATGACAATCTACACAACACTGCACCTTTCGGCATTACCGTCAAGCTTACTACTTCCAATTTACTCACTTATTCCGACATACTATCTTCACCTCCCCACGTTAGCGTGGAGCACTGCCCACCAACATTACTCTCCCCTCTCTTCCGACAATTCCCAAGCTGAAAAATACTTTCTCATTACTATACATAACCAAACGGTTGCACTAAAATTCTAACTTAAAGCTTTCGACCAAATTACCTCGAACTGACACCAGTGATTGCTGTTACTACACATTCTTTGATCTTCAACTATTTCCTTCTCGGATAATCCTTTCACCCATAGGAACAATTCTCAATCATTAAAGATTTCGCATCTACTACCACACATTTTCGACTAACTCATCTACCATCTTCTTTAAACTTCCACCGATTCTAAGATACACTTACTTAGCGACTCACACCTCAAAAACAATTGGTTTCTTATTTGGGTAACTACCCACCATCACTCCGTCATTCTATCCCGAACAAAATCATATTACAACGTCAACTTACATCCTACGTGCTCCAACAACCTGGTTAACAAGTCGCACACCTCATCCAAAACTCCCAAAAACACTTCTATCTGATGCTTCATCTTTCTAACATCACATTACTACAACACTAACTGGCACATTTATCTTGGCAATTATTGCCACTACATGACTGTACATTCCTCACCCATAACATCACACTACAGACCAAATCTCTCATGGCCATCCATACACAATTCAAACTCGCCTTTAAATTTTCCCGCATAAATAATCGAGTTTATCTCGCTACTTTGTTCTTTCTCACTCTAGCTGAACTATAACTCCATAGTTCCCACTTAGCTCAAATGTAATCGTTCTTGCTAGCTCTCTACGATCCGAGCCCTTACATAAACAGGGCACATTCCCTCACTGGACGATATAATTTACACACTCGCTCCATTCGTGCTACATGCCTTATCCTTCTACGAACCCTCCATACCTCGTACGTAGAACGGTTATCCAAAATAGCAGTGTCTCACTATCTTAACACTTCTACAAGGTGTTCTATCAACTTTCAGTCTCCTGGTTCAAGTCTTCGGCCTCAGCCAACTTACACCGTTGCCGACTTCCACATCAATAGTCAACTTGTAACTACTTTCTTAACCTATTCTTTAACATGGGTTCCTTACGGAACCTATTCCTTCCAACACATCATAATCAACTTCATAATCTGTCGCCCTTATTTAAAAACTTACTCATGTAACATCAATATTACAAGCTCACCTCAAAACTCATATCCCACACCGTGGATTTTCCATTTCTGCCTCACAACACTACTCATAACGAGTTGCTAAAATCAACACCTTGATGACTTATAGTCCTTCCCCCGGACACCATCGTCCCTAGGCAACTATATTCCCAATCACCGAGCAAGGGTACATACCCTCATACACCCGACACTATAATCCATTCCCGACTCTTCCACTGTCCAACTCTCCTCTTGAACACATATACCAACACTACATACGTTTTCCCCTGACTTGTCCAACACCTCTCCACTCTCGAAGTTCTTCCTTAGCTTATAATGTAATACTCTACGACCTAGTGGGTTCATAGCCTCCATGCATGACAATACATTAAATAAATCGTTTCGCACATTTCCTCATTTTAAATAAACAACATTTGGAACCACTTGGGTACACATGACCCCATCACTCTTATAACTTCGATGCCCTGCACAACGATTCGAGAATCGTTTGCATGCATCTTCCCGTGAACCTTGATCTTACTCAATCCGAACGATGCTATTACGACAGTAATACATTGAATGAAAATCCTTTCATACGACACAATTCTGAAAGAAATTACCGACACCAAGTAAACCAGTCGGTTCTCACACTCTTTTATGTGATATCAACAGGTCAAAACTCATTTTGATTGTAAACGTTTTGCTGGCAAATGTTTTCTCGACCTTTTAGTAACAATTTAACTTATCATGAAAAGTGTGAAATACTTTGCAAATCGTTAAGCTCAAAATTTCATTGTGCAAAGTGAATGAAATCACCTTTTATTTAAACATACGCTTGCACATTCTGACTTATTTTCGATCAAAATAGATATTGACACATTTAACTTAAATCGTGAAAATTTCATGTTACATATAAGAACGCTACGCATGAAAATCTACTTGTAATTGAAGGCTACTTACCCTAACAAGGTCAACCGCTTTACTCACGCAACTTATCCTTGACACTCTACCTTCGACCAATGGTCGCCCTCTCGGTCATGCAATAACTTGTTGTACATGCATTCCACATCTCACTTACTCAGCCATTTCATACTATTTTCGCTTTGATCAACTATCTCACTTTCTACTTCTACATGCTTTCACTTCACTATAGGTATCTTATTTCATTTACCCTGCCATTGAAATGCTCGACTAAGAAGTCAGGGCTCCATTGACACTTTCAAGACTTCGACACTGTCCTTCCTTATCATCCGAACTTATCTACTTCGAAATCTCTAGAACTGGGACTCTCCTGAAACATGAGTCTTACTCAAACTCAACACTCAGCCTCTTCGAATCCACGAAGAGCTACCTCTAGACGACTTATAACATTCTATACAACATTTCTTCTCTTCGATGTATACATACATCACATCATATGTGATCTCTCATGACACTTCCCAAACAAGGGAGCTCGGTCTATCCCTCAGGGATCTTGCTGACCTTCTAGATTTCTAGAACACGACATATAAACTAGCTTAAGACTACAACTTCAGAATAATAAGACAGGTCAAGCACAAACATGTACCTGTAAGTTCACAATTACATTGGCCAGATGTAATCCCAAGTTTACCTTACATGAATGTCCTCGATACCCAATTAGTCCTACATATACAATAGTGCCATCCTAACGCATTTCCTGATTCTCAGATGTGATTTCTACTCCAAAGTTTAAGTTTAGGCCCATTCGGTCACCTAAATCCCTTAAACTATGGCTCTGATACCATTTGTAACATCCCAAACTTACAACAGGACAAACATAGCATTAAACCATAACATTTACTTAACTGGGTCCCAAAATTTCATTACATTACTCTAAAACCGAGGTTGTCGGAAACAACCTATACACAACTGAGAACAACAACTACTACAAGTGACATCAACAGTGTCTTTAACTGCATATGTACTCTATCCTGCTCTTGCTCACTTACCTGAGCCTCCTACTATATGCTTAACTAAAATGGTTTTAGTTTTTAAAAGCGAGGGTTAGACCATGAGGTCTAGTGAATCCCCCCTCCGAAAAGAACGTATATATACAGTAGGAAAATCATTTATAAACTTCATCATTGACATTCACAAAACGTCAAACATGGTACTGTACCGGGACGAGGATCGCATAAACTAACCACGATCGGGGCCCAAGCAAACTCCCCTCTCGCCACGATCGGGGCCCAAGCAGACTCCCCTCTCGCCTCGTATCGGGGCCCAAGCAGACTACCCTCTACCCGAATAGGAGGGAAACGGATTCCAACCTATCGGCTCATCACTCATGTCCAAGGGATCATCGGATCCCGAGGCATATCGATCCCACGGTGCAGACCGACTCCATATAGCGTACACATAACATGTCATACATCATACAACTTGAAATCTTGTAAACCATATAATCATTTGATCATGCTAAATATTCTTTGAATAAAGTATGAGCTTTCATGTGAAAACATTCATATCGATTTGGTAAACATTTCGTGCTCAAGGTGAACCATTATCAGTTAAAAGAACAATTAACACATTGCGTCGTAAAAAGGTTTTAGGGAACTCACCTTGCGATGGTATTGAACGCACTCTCGTTCTACTCTCGAGTTAACCATGCTTGGCACCTAAATAATCAGACGTTCCTCAATCAGTTACATGTATCCGGACACTACCATTCGATCACAGGACTTTCCGGACACACACCTTACCGGGTACCCGGACTTACCGAGTACTACACCTCTTACCGGGTACACCAACTTACCGGGTACCCTAACTTACCGGGCAACACACCCCTTACCGGGTACTATGCACACGGTAACCCAACTTACCCGGTAAGACTATGTATCCGGTAACTCCCTCGATAAGTTCTACCCGGTAACTAAAGAAACACCCGGGAAGTTTCCAGTATCCGGTAACTACGGACTGGACGAACACCCACTTACCAAAATGGTAAAAATCCGATTTCTTAATCAAAGGTTTGCTTAGACAATGACTCGGTTTCATTCCCTAATCAATAAACATCCATTTAATCCATTTTTAATCCGTAAATTCGAAACATCAACCAAAACCCAAAATACTCTTTTAAGGGTTATTTAGGTGAAGAATACACCAAGCCCTTATGATTTCAACCCCAAATTCTTAGACAAAAGAAGAAAGGAATCTTGAAATAACTAGGAAAACGATTTTGGAAGATTACCTTTACGATTCCCTCTTCAATTTGATTTTTCCCAAAATGTTTCTTCTCCTCTTTTCTTCTCTCAACCGCATTCAACAATTCCTTAGGATGAGAATCAATTAAACCTAGGGTTTTGTGCCTTTAAATACCTCCACCAAAAGCCTCCTTTGGTCCCTCCTTTTTTCTTTATTACAATATGACCACTACATCTTATTTTCTTCACTTAAGACAAAACCCGGCTGTTACATGTTAACTTATCACTGATGATTGCTGATTGTTTCATATGTAAGCAATGTTGTTTGTAATCCCTGAAGACAAGATTTGCGACAAAGAGTCCATCGCTGACATCGAAGACAAAGTTGATGAACAAGTGACAAACCTACTAATGATCTTTTAGTATGTTTAGATTAGATTCTACTTAATTTTATTTCGCAATAAATTGTAAATTGTGTTTGATTTATCAATAAACAATTTAGAAAATCAAAAATCTTGTGTTTGTATTCAACCCCCCTTCTATAAACTATTACTTGGATAACCCCTTTGGGACCAACAAAGATCGAGTACGATGGGATCATGATCAGAAACCGTAACATGGAGTAAGGAGATCATACAAAGAGGGAATTTATGCCACCAGGATGCAGTCGCGAACATTCGACCGAGCCCCTCACGAGTCCAGTTAGGGGATCCTGTAATCTTTTCCCACGTAAAAATTCCCTTTGTGAGATCAATTTATGTCAATGAACAATCAACAATGTCGGACCAGAAACCATCAACAAGCTTATTGAAACGCAATTTCAGAAAAAGTTTCAAACACAATTCAGAAAAAGTTTCACAATATCGGACCAGAAACCATCAACAATCAACAATGTGTATCATAAAAAGTTTCAAACACAGTTCTGTAATAAATAGCATTTAATGTTAATCAAGGGTATAATTGACAAAAAGTGGTAAAAAGTTCCTAAAGCTTATTGAAACGCAATTTCAAGCATCATTTCAATAAACAAACTTTTTCTGCTAGTTTTTGCCATTCAAATATGATTTTTGCAATAAACTCAAAATATAAACTAGTTTATATTTATCAAAGACGACTTAAGTTTGAAGTAAATCCCATAAATCATTTATTATTTTTATTCATAAATAACCATACATAAAATATATCGATTATTTATGTGATCCCCAACAGATTTTTAAATTTATTATTTTATTTAGTGGATTTGTGGATGATTTCAATCCAATATATTGGTGGATTGATTGGATGATGAAAAAAAGAAGTCACAATGCAAATGGGTGTGGGTGGGATTGGGAATATTAAGATCTTCCTCAACCACATATCTTTTAAATTACAATGTTATAGGTAATAATGTAACGTTTTGCATATTAGATGACAAAGTATTTAGTGATTGAAAGTTAGCAATAAATTAATCACATTTTGTAAGGAATAGTTGATAACTAAATTGAGAAATACAAAATCATGTAAAGAACATACTAAAATTTCAATCAAATATAACATTAAGTGATATACTTCAAACGAACTATTAATAATATAATATGTCGATTAAGACTTCTAATATAATATATTGTTAGAAAATTAAAAAAAAAACCCTACTACCCGAGGGCATATTGTCGGTCGGCAATCGGGGGTGGGGTGGATCTTGTTAAGCAATCTGCTTCATTCATTCAGGTATCTTTTTTTATTGTATTGGAATTGGATTTTCATCGAACATGTTTGATCAATCGTGCAAAACAATGAGGATAAATAAGGGTTTTGGTAGCTTGTATGTGCTTCATTGGTCAGGGACTAGGGGTGATAGTTTTCGAGAAATTTAATAGATCTCATGTCAAAAAGATTGCTCACAATGTGTATGTGTTGAATTTTCCATCACACTTTTCATCTAGGTAGCTTTGGAAGTGTAATAAGGTTGGGATTGTAATTGATGTGTTCATTGCTCCAAAACGATCAAAAAATGGACAAATGTTTGATTTTTTCTCGATTTAAGAAGGTTGTGAACTTAGAATTGGTGATCACTAAATTCTGCAATACATGGATCGAGAAATTATGTTTGCATGCTAGTGTGGCAAAATTTGATCGGAATGTTAAGATGAAGAATGTTAATGCCTGAGAGATCAATCCGGGTGCACTAAACATTAATGCAGGCTCCATGCGCCGTGGTTCTAGTGAAAAATGCAGTATATCGTATGCTAAAGTCGTTCGGTGTGTGGTCTCTGAAATATGTATCCCTAAAAATCAACAATGGAATAGAACACAAGTATAAATGCCAATCCAATATCGTTTTAAAACAAGTAATAAAGTGGTACTAAGTACCGAATATCGATCCCACAGAGACAAATAAAGCAAACAGGTAATCTAAGTCAAACTTAAAAAGTGATTTCAATGAGGGAATTCGCAGGAATAATCTTTGTGTGAGTTAAAAGCTTTGAAATTGGTTTATAATGGTAAAAGAAATGCAAGGGTGTACGTTCAGGCTGGAGTTTAGCAACAACGAGTTTAGGTAGATTGCTACAACATATGCTGCAGCATTAGTTCTCAAACTCACTACTGAATCGATTATCCATCGGTCCTTTTTCAAGGTTCAGATGAGACTATGTACTGGCAGTACCACGCATTCGGGTAACCCTCCCAATGTCGTACAAATCTTATTGTCTTTTCATAGTTCACAATCTATAAATATTGATACGGTCCAAGACAACCACTATAACACTTCATAGCTCTAAAGTTTATGTTGGCTTGAATTCAAGTCCAACTCATCTAAGTAGAACAACATATGTCACCCTGTCAAGAAATAGTTAGAACTTAGAAATAAGGAGTGAATAGCACGGTTGATAACCAATAGCGAAAGCAATCTTCCACTACACAAGGGCCTTTATCTCCCAACCTTTACTTACACCAAGCTACGGGTATTAGGCTATTAGCCCATCATCGCCCAAAAATAAATACAAGAGATGTTGATCAATTTGAAATGTAAATACAAGAAGTAAGATGAACCAAAGGTTTTTAGATTAAAGCTAATCAAAATGACAATAGCTCCTAAGTAGCCAATAGAACTACTTAGTTAGTTTTCTTGTCAAAAGAAACTAAAAGTACAAAAGTAAAGAAACTTAATAACTAAATATTACTTGCACAAGGCTAGGAATGGGGTGTCTAAAACCTGGAGTTAATGGTCCTACTTATACAAAGGGGAAAATATCTAATGTCAAATATCAAAGTACAAAAGATTCTTAACCATTGGTTATTACACAATGGATAATAGCTTTACAAGATACCTTCTTAATGTGACCTCCACCATAATGATATTCAGGAACTGTGATCCATGCTGTAGTATCTTCTGCAGCATACCAAACTGTTAGATTTTCATCAAAAGTAGCATAACCAGAATTCATTCCTCTTACATAGCTCCAAACTAAAATAAAGGATAAAACAAACTAAATAACTCAAATATGTTGATTGGGAAACTAAAATTGGATTAAATGTCTAGAAAATAAGTGCTTGTCCCCAAGCAACACAAATGACAAATTAAAAAGACTCAATTTGAAGGGTGAAATTTAAAAAATGTGGGTGATAGAGGTTAGCCATCAAACAGTTAACATAGCCTTTCATAAATCAAAGTTTATTCATCTTTCATAATGCAACACCATAGGCCAAGGCACATGCTATTGTCAGGGAAAAACACATTCTAAACTAAGGATAAATAGGACTTTTTGGGTTTTGAAATTTCAGGGCTTCTCTCATTTTCTCTTAGTTTCCTTGCTTTTTGTTTTCTTGCTGCAACACGTACTGCAGTAACTACCTTTTGCCATATTTTTTATTGGTGGCCTAAAAGGTTTTGATTGATCTTTTGTACCGAGATAAAAGGAATATTTCCATTATCATTTTTGTCTTTATACATATTACACATACCCTCCCCCACACTTGAAAGAAACAGTGTCCTCATTGTTGATGGAGGAACACTTTTAGGCTCAAAGGTCTAAAGGTGCAAAGGGTAAGTGCTTGCCAGGCTTAGTGTATGAGAAAAGTGGCCTAATCCTTTCCTAAAGTTCAGAATTTTTGCCTAGTTTTTTCCCAGGTATGCATAGCTTGCTTCTAGCATTGACAATGAAAAATGAACATGCAATAATTGAATTATTTGGGATATGTCATGTTTGACTTAACTAACCTATATCTATCACATGAATACATCAAAGGTTCCCAGACACTTGTGGACTAAAATAATTAAAAAGAATAAAGTGTAAAATCTAATTTGGAGTTAAGTAAAAGAAACGGACTTGCCTACCCAGGAGGAGTAGGTGTTGCAGCAGCCTTCTTAAGCACCTCTTCATCTCTTTTAATGAGCTCCTGAGGGTGGTAGGTAGGTAGGTCATCAACAGCCTCCATGTGCTCATCGTCCTATACTCCCATCATAACATCTTCTTTCATCCTTACCCACTGCTTGTACAGGTCAAGGTCTCTCGTCAGCTCTGCTATCTCTCTCTCTTGCCTCTTGATTCTCTTGCCCAAGGAAAACTCTCTTTCTTCAAACTCAACCACAGGATCATCCATTTGGGTGTTCAACTTCTCTTCCCAAAAACTGTCTTGTTCTTCTAACTTGGCCATCAACTTTTGTTGATTTTCCTCCATCATCTTCACCAAGAGTGCAACAGTTGTAGTGTCCAAACTAGTGGAACTAGGATCAGATGCTGCAGCATGATCCTTAGTATCTCTCTTTGATAATCCAGCCTCATCACCTTTCTTCTATACCTGGTTCCTCATTATCCTGTCAATGGCTATGATATCTATAGTTGTCTTATTGCTTACTATCTCATCATGCTTAATCTTTGGGACCTTGGCTTTCTCCATTAAGGTATGGATTAAGGCAGGATGCCATAGTCCACCCCTTGGTTTTTCTGCACAGGCCTTGATGCTCTTGTGGATGATCTGTGTAATATCCCGTAATTTATATGAAATTAACAAGTAAATTTATTTATTCAAGTTTGAAAGTCTTATAAAACTTGAGGGACTAGTTTATAAATAAAATAAAACTTATGAGATTTGGATATGTTCAATGTTTCACGTGGTAGTTTTGTAGTCAAATTGGGATTTTAACTTGACTAAATCCAATTGGCTTCATTCCATAAGATATCTACAGAATGAAAAATAAATTGAGAGTTTTGGGTTAAAATATTTGAAGTTTGAAATCTTTAGGTGTCATGTTGGATTCATGTTGGAAGTTTTGGTCGTGATTTTAGAGACTTGTTGAAGAAAATCTAATAGAATTTTCGTTATCGATTGTTAGATGTGAATTAAGGTACGTATTCCTTGTTTCCCCCTCTTTTTCGTTTATTCAATCATTATATATGTGTTAATCCGTTCCGTTTATTTGATTCATTGTATGTATGTACGATTTTCTTGTTTTTCTTTCGATTGTTTTCGTTCGATTTGGTGTACGATGTGCTATTCCTTCCATCAAGTTGGTTTGTGTTCCCGTCCGATTAGTAGGCCGTTTGATTATGTCTATCCTAGTTCTCTTTTGGTTTTGCAAGCGATAAATCGAGTTACGAATATGTTAAAAACGTCAAAATCTATTTTTAAGTCTGCTGAATTTCTCTCTGAAAATTTCATGTTGTTTATAAAAACCATAACAAATCGCTCGTTTATCGGATTAAAGCATAAAATATGTTTCTGAAAAGCCAGAGATGTCTACTACGATTTACTGTTACACGAACGAATTGTGATTTTTATGCTAAGGTGCCTAAAATCTGGGTTTTCCGAAACTGGTCTTGTTTTAGAGAACAGCGCAATGTTTTTTGAAAATTCATATAAAATCCATTTTAAATCCGAATCAGTTCTTTCTAGATTCTTTGGAATCACAAGACTTTTATGTAAAACCTTTGTTTAGATATAGTTTTCAAAAAACTTCTTGAAGTATGTGAAAATATTGGAGTTCTAAACATGTAAAGTGCTGAAATAAATATGTTTTGATTTAGAAAAGTCGGTAGTGCGAAATTCTTAGTCTATGTTTGGATTGTATTCGCCATATGTTTTTGGTTTTAAATATTTTGCAAGAGTTCATATACGAAGTTGTGTCAATTGTTTACCAAATTCGTGCCATTTAATTTCCTTTTCAATTCGTAAGTCGTTCAATAAATTATGTTTTGGAATTATAAAGCTTTTAAGGTGAGTGGTCAATATTTTTGTACATTCAAATACCTTTTCGATTTGTTTTGTAATGAGTATGATTTGTTATTCATCTAGTGTGATCACATGTGTTGTGACATACTTTTGAAGTTTATGTGTTATGATATACCGAGCTACTAACCACCTATGGGGGTACCATAGGCACGTCATTGTGGCACCGATGGCGTGACACCACCGTGGCGGTGTGATTAGTCCACGGCGTCTCCTTTCGATTTATTTTTGTGCTCTGGTGAGAGCTGGCCATGGTGTGATGGGTGATTTTATTAGGAGGCGTCTGGGTCGTCCCTAGCTTATGTGGTTTGTTTGTAGGGTGATTGTTGGTGTAGTGCCCAACGTTGTATCTCACATTTAGTACAGCTGGATGTGCATATCGAACGTACGGGCATGTGTGGCCGGATGTCTGACACTTGTTACGTCGTTTGATATGCAAGTGTATGCGTTTTTTTGAGCTCGGTATACAACCCTATGGTATGATTTTGATTTAAGCTTTTTGGATTCGTTGGGTACATTTGTTTTGATTTGACAGTTTTGATGTTCAACAAGATTTATTGATTCTGATATAATGAATTTGGATATATTCATTTTGTTATGACTTTTAATTAAACAATCAAATTGAGTTATTTGGCCTAACTTATTGTAGTTTCGTTCTTCTTGGGTATTTCGATACGTTGTGTTGAAATTAGATGTGGAATGTGTTTTACTCGATCTAGGTTTCATGAACACTCGAAAATTCGAGACTTTCGTCTAAAATTCATATTTTTATTATATCCGGTATTTGGCTCAATTATTCGTTTGTATCTATTGTATCTGTGCACATAGCGTTTGGCTCAGCCACATTTCTTTCTTCGCGGCAGGTATTCGAAGGGAATCTAAGGAGTAAGGGATCCGAAGTATTCTCAGATCTTAGAGGTTTGTTGGTAAGAAATTGTAGGTTTAGTTGATAATGTAAAACAAGTTTTGGAAGAAATAAAATGTATCGTTTGAGGCAATTGTTATATTTATGGTGTTTATTTTAAATATGGTTTAATAGTGCTCTGTATGTCTTTTTTTATTCGGTTAGTTTTAAGATTCACATAACCTCCTTTTCCATCTCGGAATGGGGGTGTTACAATCTGGCCTACATCTAATGGCTTCCTCTCCATGATTGAATAGATGAGCATACATCTCTTAAATGCCAAGCTGGTGTCATGTGATGTGGGCAATATAGAATGGCTAACTAAATGAAACCAGACATTGGCTTGAGGCTTAGTGTTGCGAGATTTATATATTATAAATCTCTCGGACTAAATACAAATGGAGACTAATGCAAGTATACATTTATCAATCCATTGTCGTCTTTTACAAGTAACAAAACGGTAAAATACCGAGTATCGATCCACAGGGAAACGTGTAAAAGTGATAATAAAAGTCTAATAAAAGAAATGATTTCAGATGGCGAATTTCGAAGAAATTTTGTTGAGTGGTTTTTAACAACTATTATAACAGAAATTAAATCTCTTTTAAAAAGGAGCAAGGGTGTAGGGATTCATTAAGATTTCAAAGCAAAGTAAATTAGATAGAACTTTGTGATGAATAACTCGTTTTATCCAACCATCAACTTGTATAAGGCACTCTTTCGAGGTTGAGAAAGGCACGCATCCAAAGACTTAACTCTAATGTTTCTAAAATAAAGTAAAGTCTTGACAATGGCACAATCTATCCCCTTTATAAGTTGTACGGAATGAAAACAAGTATCCTTGATTCTAAGTAAATCTTTCGAGTATACCTTCATATCATTCAAGTTGATGCTCGAGATGGCTTATTTCTAAGTCCATCATGTTTTAACATTTCAACAATAATCAACTTGTTAATAAATGAAATCTTTTGTTAATATACCCTTGAATGAATGGTTGGAAAGATTTGTTATTAATTAACAAACTCCTACCATCAAAATAGGCTTTTAGATCTTAACTTTACCCTACACCCAAGCTAGGGTTGTTAGCGTATCATTGCTTGGTTTCCTTGCATTTTTAATTTTGTAGAAAACGAAAGAAACATATACATATATATATACATATATATATATATATATATATATATTCTTGATGAAATAAAAGTTACGAAAAAATAAACTTTAAACTATGAAAATCAACAAGAAAGTAGAGGAACTAAATTACAAACACAAGTTTACGAAAACATAAATTACGAAATTCAAGTATGGATGGAAAAAGTAGAGACACGGTGAAACATAACTTGAAGAACGATTTACAAATAAAATAAGACGTAACAAGAAATTGCATAAAAGGTAGATGGCAATAAGAATTCTACTAAATTGCATTAATTATAAAGAAAATGAATTTTCTTGGGAGAAAACTCATCACTACAATTCTTAACCAAAATGGAAAGAGGTGTTTTCTTGGAGAGGAAATGAAAATTGGATGTTTGGATGGTTGGATGATAGGATTCTAAGATTTTTGGGATCCCTTTTCTACTACCACAAAAGATCTATTTATAAGAGACCTTTTAACCACTAGATAATAACCTATTATCCACTAGATAATGTGTCCCCATTTTACAAAACAACAAAGTTTGCAAATCTTCAAAGTTTTTCTTCATTCCAAAAGCATTAGTCCTCCATTTCCAAATGCTATCTCATTCCAAAGCATTTTTTCTACAAAATAATATAAACACAAGACTAACCACAAATTAGCATCAAAAGGCAAATGAATTGGCATTAGTCAACTTGAGCTCCATAAATACTAAAATTAATAATTTACATAATAAAGACTCGATCTAACGAATTTTAACAAATACTAAAAACGCAAAATAAGCGAAAAAAAGTGTAAAGCGTCAAATAAGTTGCCGCTTAGAGTAGTGAGTCTCCAAGAATCTGCTTCCTTCCTTGGCATCCTTCCAATCTGCTCCAGGCTTGGCAATCACTTCCAAGACCCTCTTAGCATCAGCGGGAGATGCCCTTCTCATCAACTAATTGTAAACTGAATCTGCAGGTGGGGTTAGGTTAAACAAATTGTTGATCTTTTCAGCAGAAAATGATACTTTGGTGCTTCTGACCTTCACCTCACTGCCTTTGGTGGCAGCCACTTCTGCATAAAAGTCCCTCACCCAGTCTATATTGTGATTTGGAGGTACTTTGCACAATTCATCCTATCCCAAGCTTTCAACATAATGAAAGGGGATTTTCCACAGCCTTAGGGCTAAATCGCTTGTCTGCGTGGCCATATTTTTTTCTAAACTGATCATACTTCTCCTCTGCCTCAACTGGACTGAACATCTTGTTGAACCGTTTCTCTAAAAAACAACTCATCATCATCCACTGCTTCTTCCATCTGTTCCTCCACCTCCTCTGCCATGTCTTCATCTTTGTCAACCTTAGATGTGGTAGCTCTAATTGATCTCCTAGTTGAAGGTTTCTTCACAGCCTTGGTTTTGATACTACCACCCTTCTTGCCTGCTTCTTTCTTCATCCCAACACTTTTCTCCTCAACAGTCTCCTCAATCTCTTTCTCCATGTTCTCCCCATCAGTTTTACCCTCCACCACATCATTCACTACAATTTATTCAATATTCCTCTATGCTGCCTCTCTCTTGATTTCCTCAGAATTTTCAGGGTCTGAGAGGTTTAAGAAGTGATCTAACACGTCATCATGGAAGGTTGGATGGGTTCTAGGGGGTGGTGCTATCACTGAAGTTGTCACAGTATCATGTTGTGACATGGGCATTTGCATGTTAATATTTGCGGGTATGGTGGTGCCAAGCATAGAAGTGTCAAGCACAAAAATAGGGGATTCAGATAATGGTACGTTGGTTTCATTGGCGAAATAAGGTTGGTTTCCTACTTGTTGAAAAGGTAGGAGGTTCATATCGAACCCTTCACTGGTTCGAACTCGAAGTGGTTCATTGGGGTTTTGAGCATCAAGGACTCTTCCTCTTGGGTCACATGGGTGTTACGGTTGGTTATATTTAGGTTTAGTGGGCATCTAGTGGTGCGGTCTAGGTTGTACACACCACTTGTTTCAACGGTTTGGCTGGTGGTTTGGTGAAGTGGTTGGTTTACAAAAGTTTCGAGAATAAGGGGGGTTATTTTGGGCTTTATTCGGAGAAAGATGAGGATAGAGGTTCGGTAATCTTACCTTTTTCTTTCCCTTTATCGGTGAGTTTTTGCCATTTGGACACCACCGACGAATTTTTCGGTGATCGGAAACCTACTCCCTTTTCTTTCTTCTTCTCAGGTTGCTGTTTCTTGTGAGCAGAGGAATGGGTTGTCTTCCTTTGGTAAATCACAGCAGTGGCCTTCTTTGGTGAGGCCTCCTTCTTTCCCTCAGTGGCCATTGGTGATGGAATTCTTCGAAATCTCCTCTGTAAATAAGAGGAAAATGGAGAGTCATTTTTTGAAAAAGAAACCGCCCAAATTGGCTCTGAGTGGTTTTTAAAATTAGTTCCCTTAGTTTAGTTAGGATGGAACCGAAAAGTTGGGTTGTTTTTTAAATAGTTAGGCTAAGATGGGAAATTTGATTTCATAAAGATAAAGTGGTTGTACTTAAGGAGTGGTCTAAGAAAGTAGGCATCATGAACCTTAGTTGTTATGATAACACCTAAAAGCATGATAAGACTATTTCTTTTTCTTATAAAACTACTACTCAAGTTTTCTTTTCAAAAATTTGAAAAAGATTCCCAACTTCAAAATTAAAAGAACAACATTTTTAAACACATTTGTCATTTATATTTGTTTTCTTTTTTTTTTCTTTTTCAAAAATCGTTATATTTTGCATGACAGTGGGTCCCACATGATTCTGCATCACAAAGCTGCAGACACTGCCATTGTTTAACAAATTTGATTTCCTGCACACTACCACACAAATTAATCATACCTGCTCTACTAAACTAAAACAATATTTACAAATGTACAATTGGGTCTCCCTAGATCAAAGGATTATTGGGGTTGGAGTTGCACTACAAAGGTTGACCCTGTAGTTGTTGCAGCATCCAAGTAAGATTTAATCCTTTGTCCATTGACCTTGAAAGATGATCCATTGTTTGGGTCAATTAGTTCGACAACTCCATAAGGAAAAACATGTTCGATTTCAAAAGGTCCAATCCATTTGGTAGACCTGGCAAAAACTGACACGACACGCTAACCTGGCACGAACTCGACACGAAATAAACGGGTTTGGGTAATACATTTCAACCCGTTTAAGTAAACGGGTTGACACGACACGAAAATTAAACGGGTAAGGTCAGGGTCAAAAGTTTCAACTCGAAAATGACCCGAATAACCCGTTTATATGTATATATTATAAGTTTTCTTTTTAATGCTTTGAATTTTTAATGTTTTGGAATTGGTCAGAACTTATAAGTTTGAACTAAAATATAGAGTTCTAATGCTTTCATTTGAATTTTGGATTTGTAATTTTTGTGAATTTTCGATATTTAATTTTAGTTTTATAAATGTTAAATGGGTTAAACGGGTTAGGCGGGTCGTGGCGGGTTAGGCGGGTCGGGTTAGGGTTGGGATTTTCTGACCCGTTTGTTAAACGGATCGGGTTAGGGTCAAGCATTCTCAACCCGTTTAACTTTGAATCCGACACGAACCCGACACGACACAACACGTTTGCCAGGTCTACCATTTGGACCTTAGTTTTCCAAGAAAGAGTTTCAGTCTTGTGTTGAACAACATAACTTTTTGACCAACTTGAAAATTCTTTTGCATAATCCTTTTGTCATGCCATTTTTGGTTTTATTCTTTTAAATCTTGGCATTCTCATAGGATTGGTCCCTTTGTTCTTCCAACTGATTGATTTGCAATTTTCTTCTTTCACCTACATCATCAATACTCATGTTGAGACATTCCAATTGGGAATTTATAGGTTGTTCTATAAGCCCAAGGAGCATGATCTAGCTTAAATGACCAATCCTTTCTTGTAGGTTTGACCACATTTTCTAGAATACTCTTGATTTCCCTATTTGAGAGTTCAACTAAGCCATTGGTTTGAGGATGGTAGGATGTAGCAACTATATGGCTGATGTTATACTTTTCCAAAACATCTTTCATCATTTTGTTCACAAAGTGGGTTCCTTTATCACTAATTATGGCCCTAGGAGTGCCAAATCTAGTGAATATGTTCTTATGAAAAAACTTGACCACTGTCTTTGCATCATTACTATGGCAAGATGCATCATCTACCCATTTAGAGACATAGTCTACAACTACCCGGATGTAGTGATAGTTTCCAGAATTAGGAAATGGTCCCATGAAATCTATTCCCCAAACATCAAAGAGTTCAACTTCTAAAATGCCATTAAGAGGCATCTCATGTCTTTAACTGCATCTGTACTCTATCCTGCTCTTGCTCACTTACCTGAGCCTCCTAATATATGCTTACCTGAAATGGGTTTAGTTTTGAAAAGCGAGGGTTAGACCATGAGGTCTAGTGAATCCCCCCTCCGAAAACAACGTATATATACAGTAGGAAATTCATTTATAAACTTCATCATTGACCTTCACAAAACGTCAAACATGGTACTGCACCGTGATGAGGATCGCATAAACTAACCACGATCGGGGCCCAAGCAGACTCCCCTCTCGCCACGATCGGGGTCTAAGCAGACTCCCTTCTCGCCTCGTATCGGGGCCCAAGCAGACTCCCCTCTACCCGAATAGGAGGGAAACGGATTCCAACCTATCGGCTCATCACTCATGTCCAAGGGATCATCGGATCCCGAGGCATATCGATCCCACGGTGCAGACCGACTCTACATAGCGTACACATAACATGTCATACATCATACAACTTGAAATCTTGTAAACCATATAATCATTTGATCATGCTAAATATTATTTGAATAAAGTGTGAGCTTTCATGTGAAAACATTCATATCGATTTGGTAAACATTTTGTGCTCAAGGTGAACCATTATTAGTTAAAAGAACAATTAACACATTGCGTCGTAAAAAGGTTTTAGGGAACTCACCTTGCGATGGTATTGAACGCACTCTCGTTCTACTCTCGAGTTAACCATGCTTGGCACCTAAATAATCAGACGTTCCTCAATCAGTTACATGTATCCGGACACTACCATTCGATCACAGGACTTTCCGGACACACACCTTACCGGGTACCCGGACTTACCGGGTACCCGGACTTACCGGGTACCCGGACTTACCGGGTACCCGGACTTACCGGGTACTACACCTCTTACCGGGTACACTAACTTACCGGGTACCCTAACTTACCGGGCAACACACCCCTTACCGGGTACTATGCACACGGTAACCCAACTTACCCGGTAAGATTATGTATCCGGTAACTCCCTCGATAAGTTCTACCCGGACACTTACACACTACCCGGTAACTAAAGAAACACTCGGGAAATTTCCAGTATCCGGTAACTACGGACTGGACGAACACCCACTTACCAAAATGGTAAAAATCCGATTTCTTAATCAAAGGTTTGCTTAGACAATGACTCGGTTTCATTCCTTAATCAATAAACATCCATTTAATCCATTTTTAATCCGTAAATTCGAAACATCAACCAAAACCCAAAGTACTCTTTTAAGGGTTATTTAGGTGAAGAATACACCAAGCCCTTATGATTTCAACCCCAAATTCTTAGACAAAAAAAGAAAGGAAGCTTGAAATAACTAGGAAAACGATTTTGGAAGATTACCTTTATGATTTCCTCTTCAATTTGATTTCTCCCAAAATGTTTCTTCTCCTCTTTTCTTCTCTCAACCGCATTCAACAATTCCTTAGGATGAGAATCAATTAAACCTAGGGTTTTGTGCCTTTAAATACCTCCACCAAAAGCCTCCTTTGGTCCCTCCTTTTTTCTTTATTACAATATGACCACTACATCTTATTTTCTTCACTTAAGACAAAACCCGGCTGTTACATGTTAACTTATCACTGATGATTGCTGATTGTTTCATATGTAAGCAATGTTGTTTGTAATCCCTGAAGACAAGATTCGCGACAAAGAGTCCATCGCTGACATCGAAGACAAAGTTGATGAAAAAGTGACAAACCTACTAATGATCTGATGCGGACATCAGTGAAACCAAGACAAGTCCACACGCACGACATTTCAAGAAGAAGACTTTAGCGATATCTGACTTACATCACCTCTTCTCTGATGGAAGACCTACTCAGCGATCGCTGATCATGAAGCTTCTACTTCAAGAAATGTTGGTCTTATCTTCTTGCACACTTCGTACGATTTGTCACACAAGACATGTTTTTGTCCAAGATTTTACAATCACTCTGCTACTACACTGTCCACAATACGACCCCAAAGCATGTTGTGCAAAAAGTCAGAAACATGCACCCAACCATATGACGGCACATGTAAAGTCCTCCTGCCATGTATTTAATGCTTCAGGTATAAATAGGAGGAATGCCCCTTCAGTTTGAAGGTGGTCTCTCCCTAAACTACTTAGTGCTTAGAAAAACATCTCTATTTTTCTATATCTCTTTCTCTCTGATTTCTAGTGCAAGAATACTTAGTGATTCTTTTAGTATGTTTAGATTAGGTTCTACTTAATCTTATTTCGCAATAAATTGTAAATTGTGTTTGATTTATCAATAAACAATTTTGAAAATCAAAAATCTTGTGTTTGTATTCAACCCCCCTTCTATAAACTATTACTTGGATAACCCCTTTGGGACCAACAAAGATCGAGTACGATGGGATCATGATCAGAAACCGTAGCATGGAGTAAGGAGATCATACAAAGAGGGAATTTATGCCACCAGGATGCAGTCGCGAACATTCGACCGAGCCCCTCACGAGTCCAGTTAGGGGATCCTGTAATCTTTTCCCACGTAAAAATTCCCTTTGTGAGATCAATTTATGTCAATGAACAATCAACAATGTCGGACCAGAAACCATCAACAAGAGGCCAAGGAGGGGGGGGGGGGGGGGGTCTTCTCATCTTATCAGTAGCACACAGAAGATCATTGAATTCACCCATAATACACCATGGAAGTTGAGATGTGGATTGTAGTTGCCGAATAAAATCCCAATAGTCTCTCCTCCATAGAAGACTTTTTAAAACCATAATAACAAGTGATCTCCAAAACGCAATATTGTGTTCCATAATAACGACATGGATATTATTAGAGGAATGGTCAATGACATCGCACGACACATTACTTTTCCACATCACAACAATGCCATCACCTCAACAAACTATGTCAACCGAAAAGCAATTCGCGAAACCAAACTCCAAATTCAGTTTTGTAATTTTATGTGTATTAGAAAAAGTTTCAAACACAGTTCTGTAATAAATAGAATTTAATGTTAATCAAGGGTATAATTGACAAAAAAGTGGTAAAAAGTTCCTAAAGCTTATTGAAACGCAATTTCAAGCATCATTTCAATAAACAAACTTTTTCTGCTAGTTTTTGCCATTCAAATATGATTTTTGCAATAAACTCAAAATATAAACTAGTTTATATTTATCAAATACGACTTAAGTTTGAAGTAAATCCCATAAATCATTTATTATTTTTATTCATAAATAACCATACATAGGGTTTTGGTAGCTTGTATGTGCTTCATTGGTCAGGGACTAGGGGTGATAGTTTCCGAGAAATTTAATAGATCTCATGTCAAAAAGATTGCTCACAATGTGTATGTGTTGAATTTTCCATCACACTTTTCATCTACAATTTTCCATCACAGTTTTCATTCGGGTAACCCACCCAATGTCGTACAAATCTTACTGTCTTTTCATAGTTCACAATCTATAAAGATTGATACGGTCCAAGACAACCACTATAACACTTGTTGGTTCCTGTTTAGCTTAAACAATGATCTTAACTTTCAGTTAGTTCAGATTTAGATATGGTGCGGAAGCGTATTTAAGAACTGAAAGATAATGTAAGGTAGAAGAACACACAATATCAAATAAACAGTATGTAAGAATAGATGAATATCTCCAAGATTACTGTATTTGATATATATTAAGAACACCAAGAACTTCAAAGGATTAACAAGAAATCTGCAGTTAATGGTGTGTGTGAGAAGTGCAAAGCTTAATGATATATGTGTATTTTTGTGGTATTAAGCTTAATAGAAGAGCTCACATGAGCCTTCTATTTATACTACTTCTAAAGGGGACAATAAGGACTGAAGGTACAGAGACACTGTTGAGGCATAGTAGCTGGAAGGTACAAAACACTATTCTGGAACTGTTGCAGATACAACGTTCATTAAATGCTCCGTATTCAGCTTTAGGCGGAAACCTATCAGAGTTTGACACGTGGAGTTGTCAGGTCACGCCTTTGTACGATTGATCTTTAGAACCTTCGAATGGTAGATATTGTAAGAAGCATGTTCGTCCTTGTTAAGATCTTTTGCGTAGATCTTCTTTTTACCACAGAAGCTCTATCAAGTATGATAGAAGGTCCGTGGTCTTGTCCGCTTAGAAGTGTCTTATGTTGCTTCTTTACTTCGGTCTTCTTGGTTAACCCGACAGAGCCTCTGTCGAAGACTTCTGTCTTCTCGGTTACTCGGCTACTCGGCAGAGCCTCTGTCGAACACTTCTATACTTAGCGTATTTTTCATTACTTTCATAAACTGAAAGATTGGAGCTAACAATCTCCCCCTAAGTAGTGAAAAATGAAAATTTGAAAAGTACATGGATTTTTAGGCTAAGTACGTACTAAGAACACTTTTCTTTTCATATTTGATTATGCCAGAGGCATTTACATATGATTGTATTGAAAAGAAAATATTATAGAGGATTTGTTTGACTGACTCAGACGTTGGCATCCTTGAAGTCATTGAAACTTCTGCGGTCGAGTCTTTCTTGTATGAGTTCGTGATAGAAGCTGATGCATAGAGTTCGGAAGTTGATTGTTGCATCGATAACCTCTAGCAGTCTGTCGGCAAGACTTTGATTCATGAGCTTTGTTCCTCTATGCTCCACTAGTATCGCTCTAAACTCTGTCAGAGTACTTGTTGCGTACTTCTGACAGTCCATCTCTACGAACAACTTTGATTTACCAGAAGGATCTAGAAATACTAACCCGACCCTTGGATTTGTGATGATTGAGTTTGGTGTAGCAGAGGGAGGGCAGTAGTCTTCTGGTGGTTGAACGTTTAAGCTTTTCACTCCAAGATCTCGAGCCAATTGGAAATCTACCATGCTGTATAGCAGAAGCTTTTCGCGTATGGCCTTTCTAATCACCCTGTAGGCTCTGCGAACTTCGTCGGTTGTGAAGTTCTCTTTCGTGTATTCCAGAAGATCAGGTAGATCATAAGGATTGGGATTCCTAAGATCTACATCTGCAAATTGGTTCTCTGAATTGTCCTCTCTTTTGACCTTGTAGATGTTGTAAGAGAGTTTAGGCCAGGTTCTGGTTCTTGAGAACTTACAATATAGGACTTTGACGATCTTGGATGTTGAGAAGACTTCGTGTTTAGGCTTGGGTTTTGTTCTGGTGAAGAGGTTTTTGAGGTCAGCACGTAAGTCAGGGTCTTGAATGGTTGGTTCTGATTGATCCATTATGCCCATTCTGCTGTATAAGTACCTGTATACCCCTTCTTCCATTTGTGGTGGTGGTGGTTGAGGTAAGGTTCTGCGCAGAGCATCTAACTGGTTCTTGACTTATGCTACTCGATCTTCTGAAGTTTTTTTCTTTGGATCCAGAACATGAATATTTGACAGAGGTGTAGTGCCGAAAGCCCAGTCTTCTTCTTCAGGCTTTGGTGTCTTATACGCATCGAAAGAGCTCTTCATCAGTTTTTCTGTTGAAGGTTGATGCTTGGGCTTTTTCTTCTGCGGTTCTTCTGTTATAATTCCTTTTCCCTTGTCTTTTGCCTTCGGCTGTTCTGCTTGTTGAGATGGGGTTGCCTCTGTAGGATTTGACGCTTGAGTTTCAGAGGGCTTTGTTGTTGATGTTTCTGTTGGTTTGGGGATTGCCTCTGTTGGTTCTGACACTAGAGTTTCAGAGGGCTTGATTGGTGATTTGGGTTCTATTGGAGAGGTTTCAGGTGTTTTGCTCAGATATTTTCTTTTGTGAGCACTGGTTTTGGTTCTTGGGTTGGTTTTGCGTGTTGGGGAAGGTAGTTCGTCTTCGGAGGATGTCAGAAGTTGGGCCTCTTCTTGGATTTGGACATCTTTTCCAAATACAGAAGAAAATTCGACAGAGGTGGGTGTTGCCTCTGTGGTCTTCTGTTGAACTGTTTTGGGTACTTGGGTTTCTTCAGTAATGGATTCCACAAAGATGGTTGTTGTCTCTGTGGTTTTGTTTCTGCTTTGGGTTTCAGGTTTTTGGGTTTTAGCAGGGGTTTCTTCAGAGATCATTTCCACAGAGGTGGTTGTTGCCTCTGTTGATTGTTGTTGGTTTCCTCGGTTTTGAGTTGGGGAAATTTGGTTCAGGGGTTCTGCGGATACTGGTGGTTCTGGTAGACCTCTGCTTGTAGCTACTTCCGTTTCTTTCTCGCCTTGATTCTCCCCCTCAGGATGATCTGATGAATCGTCAGAATCATCATCAGAGTCATCCTGACCCTTATTTGTTTTACCTTCTGCCCTGCAGCAATCATCTGGTTTCTTTGGTGGAACAGCCCCTGCAGCAATCATCTTTGCGCATAAGTCATCACAGAGGCCGAGCAGTGTTTCAACCTTTGCTTCTGTGTTGAAGCGCATTTTGCCGACGCTTGCTTGAAACTCTCTGACATAGTTTGCGTTGGCAGCGGTGAAAGCTCTGATGAATTCGGTCATCTGATCAAGTATTCCTTGGCCGAGTTCTGTCACTTGAGCTCTTGTCATGTAGTCAGAAGGCTTCATGGCCTGAGTATTTTTGGTTGTTTGCTCTTGAACTTCGTCTAAGGCCTTCTTCAGGTCTTCAGGTGTAAGACCCTTAGATTTTGAGGATTGCTCTTTTAGTTGTTGAAGGAAGTGCTTGACAGATTCTTTGAATGCAGAGGTTGCGGCTTTTCCAAATTCAGTTGCTGCAGAGGTAGTAGTGGTGGTAGCAGTTGACCTCATATGGGTTACGACATTTTGCACCTCTGTGGACAGTTTGTCTATTTTGGTGTTCAGATCAAGAATTGCCCTGGATGATGTTTCTGCAAAAGATTTGAAAGAGCTTTGTTCTCCATCTATGGTCTCAAGCTCTGTTGCTACCATATGGATTGAGACTTCTACCCTAGTCTCCCCTTCTTCTGTTACCTCTTCTTCCCTTGGACCTAGGGAGTCGTACATAGGATGAGTACCAAAAAGTTGTTGTACTTGGGGTGCATAACCTGTGTACCGTCAGAGGCAGAGATTACTTGCTCTGGGCTTCTTCTGTGAATATCAAGGCCAGGTTGAAGGAAGGGATTCTGCAGTACCTCTGGGGTCTCAGCCGGATTGTCCCTTGGAGTTTGATCATCATCATCAAGATCAGAATCAACTCCAGAGATTGTGAAATCTGGATCTCCTGTGGCTTCTGTGGTTTCATGTGACAGAGCTTCTGCAGTCCATCCAGCAGTGTCAAGAGTGTTGGCAAATTCAGGGCGTTGAAGGAAGTCAGAGAAATTCCAATGATGTGCATAGTTGAGCGGATTTAGGGATTGCAGAGGGGATTCTTGTGCTACTTCTTCTGTTACCTGTTCCTCTACGTCTTCTGCTACTCCTTCCTCTGCAATTGTTTGCATAGGAGACAGAGGTTTCCCAGCTTTCTTCTTGCTCTTTCTCCTCTTGGGTTTAGGTGCCCCTTCCTCTGAGGCTTTGGATTTTCTCTTCTTCTTTTCCTTTGGGGGAGGGGGAGGAGCAGATGATCCAACCTCTATTACATGAGGTGGAGATTGTTGAGCTTCGACAGCAGAAGTTGAAGTACCCTCTGTGGTTTTCCTCTTTGTTTTCTTTTTAGGAGTTGAGGCATAGTAGATGGATTTCCTCTGAGCAAGGAACTTGGTTTGAACTTCTTCATGCTTCTGGAAAGCCTTAGCCCATTCTACATCTGTCATTCTTTCAACTACCCTAGTTTCTAAAGGCACACCTAAACGCGGGGGTGTCACATGGCTCGGTTCTAGAGTCCTATGATCTCGTATGTAAGCTAACCTTAGGGTTTCATCTGTAGCATATCCCAGAAGTCTTGATGGCAGAGGTCTGTAGAAAGGATATCCATCGACGTGCTCAGTTGGAACGTTTTTTTGTCATGGCATATATTTTGGCAGTTGGACCTTCTAAAGACCATTTTTCTAGAAGGAGTAGGGGCTCCAGAAGTATTCCAATAATTTGTTGATACTGCAGAGGAGGTAGAGATGGTTTTGAGCGTTCTTTGGCTTTCTGGGTGGAGATTTTTCTGTCAATGGTATTTATCATTTCTTGCATCATCAAGGTCGAGTAGTCCAGAGGCAGATCATAATATACCTCGTACATTATGGATAGAATCTGATGGGAGGTTTGATCTGGACTACCGATTTTGCCAGTGAGGCATCTGTTTAGAATTGAAAAGAGGGTATTCCACAGAGGGGGTAATCGACCTCTTCTGAAGTCGTTCCTTTTTCTTAGGGTTGTGTTGTACCCTAACATTTCAACAAATCTACAGAGTTCTTCGTCTGTAGGTGCTTCAGCGTAATTCTTTATACCTAGCAGACCTCTGGTTGGAAGACTGAACTCAAGTGAGAACATCGTTCTATTGAACTTGAGTTCCATGTGTTGGGTTTTATCAGGTTTAGAAATGTAGCCCTTGATCTGTCGGTCCGCTGGGTCATATCTGCTGCTTTGCCAAAATTGGTTTAGATATCTTGCTGGTATTTTGCTGACCGTTTTTGTCAACAGGGGGAAGAGGTAATGTTTCTCCAAAATGTGAAGGAGAATGGCATGAGATTCCCCAAATGTGGTTCTTGAAGGAACAAGATAATAGTTGTTGGGTTTGAGAGGAAGAACACTTTCAAAGTGTTCATTTGCGATGAAGTTTTTCTCGTGTGTGGTTGGAGAGAAATTAGCTTCATCGTCGGAGTTGTCTTTTTCAAGGTCTGCGGCTATATTTGGATTTTGGGAATGCTTAGATTGAGCAGGTGAGTTTTCTTGAACAGGGGAGTGTTCAGGAATGTTGGAGTATGATGCCATTGTTGTTTATCTTGAAGAAAGAGAATGAAAAATAGGTAGGTTGTAGGTTTTGCAAGGTTTGTCGGAGAAGAAGATTAGAGTTCGTAAAGGTTTATGAGGAGTGGTAACTTGGGTTTTATAGTGAGAGTTAATTGGTAGAATCTGAAGAGGTAAATATATGGAAGTGGATAATTTTTGGGGTCCGTACTTGAGTGTGAACGGCGGGTTCAACTTTACAGGAGAACGTGTGCCGTGTACGTCCAATGAAAATGTGACACGTCAGCAGTGTCAGAGCACGACTTGACGTCGTGCGCGGCCCATTAATGCTTGGCGCATGTGTTTCTTTTCCTCTACATAATTTTCACTCGCAGTAAAATAGCCGTTACTGTTGATGAATTTCCCCAACTTTGAAAATGACAGAAGCTCTGTAGATATAGAGTGTTGATCCAAACCCTCAGTGATTTGATAATGACCCTCTCTTATACTTAGTGAAAATTGTAAGTAAACAATATGTATCATAGTTTCACTATCGCTGATAAGTACTAAGATCTTCCAGTACCGCTGATAGGAACTCTCGCTTTTTAAATTAAACATTCAGCGAACACTGTTCATCATTAATGCGCTGAGTCTGTTCAGTCATTATGATGATCGCTGATAAGTTAGTTGTTTACTTATGATCCCTGAAGACAAGTTTCACGTCAACAAAGGTTCTACGCTGAAGTCGAAGATCAAGCTCAAGAACCAGCGACAAGTCTCCTAATGAAGTGATGCGGATCAGCGAAGACTCAGATTTGTCCACTCAACGTGAAGTATCAAGTACAGGACTTCAGCTATCGCTGAACTTTATCATCTGCTGAATAGTAAATGATAATCGCTGAATCAACGAAAGCTGATCATGAAGTCCTCCGTACAAAGTACTTTTGTCTTAACCACCCTTGCACCCCTCCGTACGAAATGTCAGAAAAGAACCTCCGAAAATCTGAAATCATACAACCACTCTGATACTACACTATTCATCCATACGGCTACTAAGGTTGTCAACCAAGGTCAATGACATGCAACCAACCAGCTGATGACACGTGTAAAGTATATACTGACTTGCATTAAATGCATGCAGTATATAAAGAGATGAACTCACTTCTTTTGAAGTAACTTGCTAACTCTGGACAAGTTCAAATCTCTTATCTCAGATAGGTTATTATTAGTAATTTCCTTATCTCTCTTAGTGCAAGAAACCTTAGTGTTCCAACTTGTTTAGATTTAGGTTTATCCTTAATCTTGTCTCCACAACAAGCTGTAAATTGTTAATGATTTATCAATAAACAATTTAGAAAAGTAAAATTTGTGTGTTTGTATTCAACCCCCCCTTCTACAAACTTGTATAGGCCTTCGGGACCAACAAGTGGTATCAGAGCAGATTTGTTTAATCTCATAAACAAGATCTAATCTAAGATATTTCTCTTCCTTGCTATTATCTGAAAATGGCCTCCAACACAAACACACATTATATAGACAATGGTTCTCTTTCAAAACCCCCTAGATTTTCCAGAGATAACTTCTGTTGGTGCAAGTGTACCACATCTCTATATATTTATATATATTTATTTTGATGATTACAAACACACCGTATTATTGTTTATCTAACAATTTAATCCAAGTGTGCAGTTGTTGAAGAACACGAAGATTTAATCTGAAGGGTTCAAGACGGAAGTGTTTACGTCGTCATCATTGTTTATAACTAATAATGATAAACACCCTAAAATAATATACCACTTGGATATTTCTAAAAACCCAATAAATAATTTATTTAAATAAAGTTTTTTTTTAGAAGATCTAGCAAGATTTTGCTTTTTCTGACGCAGGTATACCGCGAGGTTCAGCAGGTATACCGCGGCGGCTTGATGTTACCTCTGATTGATTGGTCGTACTTTTTTCTGACGCAGGTATACCGCGGTGTTTAGCAGGTATACCGCGGGTACAGTTGGGCGGTATACCGCGATGTTTAGCCGGTATACCGCGGGTACAAGTTTACGTTTGTTTTGCAGGGTTGACTTTCTCTTCTGACAGTGTACTTTTTACTGCACGGTATACCGCGTGCATTTGGCGGTATACCGCGAATGCATGTATCCGTTGGAAGAGCTGCTATATAATGCATGCGATGGTGGAGAAGAAAACAAAAAAAAGACAATACAGATACAACCAACACCATCACTGCTCATCTGATCTCTCTCGTTTTTAATATATATATTTTATAAAACTTTTTTTATAAAATATCCAAGTGTGAGATATTATACAAGAGTGATTACCCATTGTGAGTTATACTCCTCTTGTAAGTATTTGAATAACGGGTGTGTGATCCTGTACATCTCAATAAGCTGAGGCTTAGAGAACCGTTTACTTTGCTCTGTATTTGGTTTGTATTCTACCGTAAAGAATACATTTATTGGATCGTGTCGGGAAGTGTCTCGGCTGCTGGTTTATCACAGTTGGTGGTAAATCAGTAAATCTCTGTGTCAAGTATCTCTATCCCTTATCTCTTTATTTATTCCGCTGTGCTTTATTATATTTGTTTATATAAACTGCTTTGCATTTATATTTATTTATATAATCTCTGTGTATTTGTTTATATTTACACTCTTCTTTATTATTTGTATACTCTGATTTATTTTTACTGTTTCAGTACTGTATTTATTTATAAAAGAATTTTTGAAAGTAAAAGATTTTAAATACAACCTTACCCCCCCTAGGTTGTCCAACATTTGGTATCAGAGCGGGGCTTTCAAAAATTATCTTTTAAATTTTTAAAGTTATATCTTTTATTTAATGGCTCAACAAAATACTTGGTTTTCTAAATCTCTTCTTATTGATTTCGAAAATTTTGATCTTTGGGCAAATTCTTTTGAACGTTATGTTCGTGGGATAAATCAAAAAATTTGGGACATTATTATTAAAGGAAATTTCAAACCCACAAAATTTCAAAACAACAAAGTTGTTGAAAAACCTAGCTCGGAATGGTCCGACGAAGATGAGGCTAATTATTGTTTAAATTATGAAGCCAAAAATTTTCTCTTTTCGGTTCTTACTAACGATGATATTGAGCGTGTTTATCTCTTTGAAACTGCTCGTGATATTTGGGAGAACTTGAACATCACCTATGGTGAAAACTCAAAAGAAAAGAGAGACGAAACCCGAGATCAAAGAAATGAAGAAACTTGTCTCATCGTCGACTGCGAGAAAGAGGTATGTACTTCATACTCAAGTTATTCTAGTTGTAGTGATAACGATGATGATATTGATATGTTAAATGTCTCTTTTCAAAAATTGATTGTTCTCGTAAATAGTTATAAAAATGAGAATGCTAAATTAAAAGAATAATTATTATTATGTCAAAATGAGTTGAATAATTGTAAACAAACCATTGCATGTGATAATAAAATCAAAAATGAGTTAAATGATAAAGTTATCACTTTAGAAAAGAAAGCATGCGAAAATATTGTTTGCAAATCTTGCATTGTCTTAAATGATAAAATTGCATGTTTAGAGAAAAGAACATGTGAAAATATTTTATGTACAAAATGCGATATACTTGAAAATGATAATGCATGTTTAAAAGCTAAATGCGATTTATATGAAAAAGATAATCTGTTAGCTAATGCATTTCAAAATAGCAATGATAAAGTGTTAAAAATGCTAAATATGCCTAATCGTATAAATTGTCGTAAAGGCATTGGTTCCGATACATGTGTTGATAAATGTTCGTGTAAACCCATTAAAAGATTTTTTGCATCTCCTAAAGTTGAAACGAGAAAACCCTATGTGCAAAAACCCCCATATATGTCAAAAATGAAAAATGTGAATTATGGGAGGAAACCGTATGCTCGCATGTATAATAGTAATTTTTCTAGACCTAAAAATAATGCGAATATAAATGCTTCATTTTATGTGTATGATAAATACAATCGTAAAATTAAAATGGTTAGAAAATGGATTCCGAAAGGAATGTTTAATGTTGATAATCCCGGTGGGATGCGTTTGTGGTTTTAAACCATTTATATGGCTTTGTATGTTTGTCGTGTTTGTTTTATGTCGACAACATATTTTTTTTGCAGTTTATGTTTTATACTAACTGTTAAAAGGACCCATAAGAAAAGGGTACCACAAAATATTTTCTTTGCCTTTTGTAGGTGTTTCCTGGCGAGGATATAATACGTGTTTCCTGGCGAGGATATAATACGTGTTTCCTGGCGAGGATATAATACGTGTTTCCTGCCGAGGTTATAATACGTGGTTACCTGCCGAGGTTATAATACGTGGTTACCTGCCGAGGTTATAATACGTGGTTACCTGCCGAGGTTATAATACGTGGTTACCTGCCGAGGTTATAATACGTGGTTACCTGCCGAGGTTATAATACGTGGTTACCTGACGAGGTCATAATACGTGGTGGTTTTTTTTTTTTTTTTTTTTTTTTCACATAAAATTAACCGAAAATTGAAGCCTTAAGATCCGTTTTGGTGCAAGTGTTTCGTATTGGTTTGTATATCTTTGTCTCTATTGCTTTTTGCATTTTATTTTTATCCCTCAAATTTTATAAAATCAAATTGATATCGTTATTAATTTGAGGGGGAGCGTTTTAGCTCTTTACCCATGAGTTTATGCTACCTCAATTATATGCATATTTTGAGGGGGAGCATCTCTCGAGGGGGAGCATACCGTCTTTCTTAACCCTTTTTGCTTCGACAAACGGGGGAGAGAAACCGCATATGCTCATGCTTAGCGGTTGTGTTTGTCATCATCAAAAAGGGGGAGATTGTTGGTGCAAGTGTACCACATCTCTATATATTTATATATATTTATTTTGATGATTACAAACACACCGTATTATTGTTTATCTAACAATTTAATCCAAGTGTGCAGTTGTTGAAGAACACGAAGATTTAATCTGAAGGGTTCAAGACGGAAGTGTTTACGTCGTCATCATTGTTTATAACTAATAATGATAAACACCCTAAAATAATATACCACTTGGATATTTCTAAAAACCCAATAAATAATTTATTTAAATAAAGTTTTTTTTTAGAAGATCTAGCAAGATTTTGCTTTTTCTGACGCAGGTATACCGCGAGGTTCAGCAGGTATACCGCGGCGGCTTGATGTTACCTCTGATTGATTGGTCGTACTTTTTTCTGACGCAGGTATACCGCGGTGTTTAGCAGGTATACCGCGGGTACAGTTGGGCGGTATACCGCGATGTTTAGCCGGTATACCGCGGGTACAAGTTTACGTTTGTTTTGCAGGGTTGACTTTCTCTTCTGACAGTGTACTTTTTACTGCACGGTATACCGCGTGCATTTGGCGGTATACCGCGAATGCATGTATCCGTTGGAAGAGCTGCTATATAATGCATGCGATGGTGGAGAAGAAAACAAAAAAAAGACAATACAGATACAACCAACACCATCACTGCTCATCTGATCTCTCTCGTTTTTAATATATATATTTTATAAAACTTTTTTTATAAAATATCCAAGTGTGAGATATTATACAAGAGTGATTACCCATTGTGAGTTATACTCCTCTTGTAAGTATTTGAATAACGGGTGTGTGATCCTGTACATCTCAATAAGCTGAGGCTTAGAGAACCGTTTACTTTGCTCTGTATTTGGTTTGTATTCTACCGTAAAGAATACATTTATTGGATCGTGTCGGGAAGTGTCTCGGCTGCTGGTTTATCACAGTTGGTGGTAAATCAGTAAATCTCTGTGTCAAGTATCTCTATCCCTTATCTCTTTATTTATTCCGCTGTGCTTTATTATATTTGTTTATATAAACTGCTTTGCATTTATATTTATTTATATAATCTCTGTGTATTTGTTTATATTTACACTCTTCTTTATTATTTGTATACTCTGATTTATTTTTACTGTTTCAGTACTGTATTTATTTATAAAAGAATTTTTGAAAGTAAAAGATTTTAAATACAACCTTACCCCCCCCTAGGTTGTCCAACAACTTCAACTTTTGGAAAAATAGGATGATGCTCTTCTTCGAAGGTGTAGACCCTACTATGACCTACTATTTTGAAAACGGCCCACACATCCCTGTAACAATTGATCCTTTAGTTCCAGCCACTGCAAATAGACCTGTTATAACAGAAAGGCTTATTCCTAAGGAAATACACATGTGGAACGATGAAGATAAGAAGAAAGTGGCTATAGATACAAAAGCCAGATCCATACTTTCCATGGCTCTTCCTGACGAAGTCTACCATTCCGTCATGAACCTGAAAACATCAAAAGCCATGTGGGACACAATATGTGTTCAGTATGAAGGAACGTCTGAAGTCCAGGACTCCAGAAAAATCAACCTGGTAAGACAATACGAAAGCTTCATTTCTGGTAAGAATGAAACTCTCTCTGAAGTTCACCAACGTTTTAATTGCTTAATTATAGATCTAAAAACTGTTGGTAAGGAATATTCTAACTTTGAAGTGCTGACAAAGTTTCTAGAATGTTTACCTGAAAGTTGGGACAATTATTCCATGTGTCTCAAGCTGTCAAAGGATCTTAAATCAATGACCCTTGCTACTTTATATGGTACATTGCTGAATCATGAGCAATCTAGCCATCTTAAGAAGAATCTTGTAAAAGATTCCAAAAGCACCCCTGTTGCTTTAATCTCAGAGGAACCTTCTACTCAGCGACCCTCGGTCACTATCACTGAGTTAGAGAGTAACTCTGAAAGTTCATCAGATTCTGATTTTTCAGATGATGAATCCTTGGCTCTCCTAACCAAAAAGTTCAGGAGATTCGCCAAGAAGAAAATGTTTAAAAAGAACAAACCTCTTTCCATAACTGACAAGCCTAAATCATCAGCTTTTGTTGATAAGGCTACTGCTACTTGTTTCAACTGCGAAAAGACAGGTCATTTCGCTAATGAGTGCAGGTCAAAGAAAGTCACAAGACCTCCAGCTTTCTCAAAGAAAAACTTTGTTCCAAGGAATAAAGATGACAAATACTCAAAGCTGAAGGAGAAGTATGCAAAGCTGAAAAGCTTTAAGAAGAAAGGAAAAGGCCTGATGGCTGACTATGATTGGGCTGCTTCTGATGAAGAAGCATCATCATCTGACTCTGAAGATGATGAAGCAAATCAATGTCTCATGGCCAAGATTGAAGAAGAGGAAGAAAGTTCAGACATCCCCTCCACTTCAACATCTACCATTCAGGTATCACCTTCTTTCTTTACCAATATTGCAAATATTGATGAAGCTAATAGTCTCCGTAAGATCGATCTCTTGACTAGAAGTTTATACGAAGCCATGAACGGCAAAACTGTGGTTGAAAACCAAAATCTTGATCTCGCTGAAAAGCTTAAAAACTGCCACCTTCAAATAGAAAAGCTTTCTAAAATTGAAGATGATTTTAAAGATCAAGTCTATTTAAATCAGCTAGTCAAAATCGAACGAGCAGAAGCTATCGCTGCATTAAAAGCTGAACAAGCTACTGTTGAAGGATGGTGTAATTCTTCAACAAAGATCACTGAGATAATTAAGGCTCAGATTCCTCTGAGTGATAAACGTGGTCTGGGTTATAAATATGATACTCCAAAACCAACCACTGAAGACCAACCCTGGTGCAAATCAGGTCAAGGTGAATTCTACCACTGAAGTTAAGAAATTAACCAAAGTGAAGAAAGACAAAGCTGAATCTTCAAATGCTGCGAAGACCGTTGAACCTTCTATTCCAACTACTTCCACTGACAAACGTGTATACATGGTTAAGTGGGTACCTAAGAAAAACTAATCTTCCTTTGTATTGCAGGTTAAGAAGGGTATCTGGTATCTCGATAGCGGATGCTCTAGACACATGACTGGAAAGAAAAACCTGCTCGCTGAATACAAGGAAGAGAAAGGTCCCTCTGTGACTTTCGGTGGAAATGGAAAACGACACACCCGAGGGTATGGTGTACTTTCAAATGGTACAACCTCCTTCAGAAGAGTCGCATATGTTGAAGGGCTGAAGCATAATCTTCTGAGCATCAGTCAGCTTTGCGACATGGATAACAAGGTGATTTTCACTAAGGAATCCTGCTTTGTCACTGACAAAAAGGAGAAGATAGCTCTCAGCGGTTATCGTTTGGAAAATGTTTATGTAATAAACATGGACTCAACAACCACTGAGAACTCCTGTTTCTTCTCAAAGGCATCTTCTGATGTTAACTGGCTATGGCACAAGAGGCTCTCGCATCTAAATTTCAAGACACTGAATACTCTTTCCTCTAAAGAGTTAGTCACTGGTCTACCTCAACATTCATACGCCAAAGAGTCTTTATGTTCAGCGTGTGAAAAAGGGAAGCAGACCAAGGCAAGCTTCAAGTCAAACCAAGTCTCCTCAGTGTCATCTACTCTACAACTACTCCATATGGATTTGTTTGGACCTGTTAACAAACAATCCATCGCTGGAAAGAAATATACGCTGGTCATAGTTGATGAATTCTCTCGTTACACTTGGGTAATGTTTCTCCGTTCTAAGATTGACACCCCTGAAGAACTCATCACCTTTGTTCGGAAGATGGAAACTCTGAACAATATGACTGTTCGCTCAATAAGGAGTGATCATGGAACTGAATTCAAAAACAGTTCTCTTGATTCCTTCCTTGAGAGTAAGGGTATTTCTCACAACTTTTCATCAGTGAGAACACCGCAACAAAATGGAGTCGCTGAAAGAAGAAATAGAACAATTATTGAAGCTGCACGTTCAATGCTCAGCGATTCTCACCTGCCTACTCAGTTTTGGGCAGAAGCTGTCAACACTGCTTGTTTTATGCAAAACAGGTCGCTGATAGTTAAAAGATTCAAAAAGACAGCCTATGAACTCTTTCATGGGAGAAAGCCTTCAATCAGCTTTCTTCACATCTTTGGATGTCAGTGTTTCATACTGAACAACAGAGATGCCCTTGGAAAGTTTGATCCTAAGGCTGATGATGGAATCTTTCTTGGATACTCCTCAGTCTCCAAAGCCTTCAGAGTCTTCAACCGTAGAAGACAAACTGTAGAAGAAACTATTCACGTCACGTTTGACGAATCCCGTTCAGCGAACTCTAAACCGTCCGCTGATACTAAAGAACTGAATCAATGGATGTTTTCTCATCTTGGTGATTCAGAAGAAGTTCCCACTCCTCATGCTCACACCGTAGAAAATGATGGTCCTACTATCATTCCAGATATGCAGAATAGTGAAGCTGAAACATCTTGGGTCTCAGCTGTTCCTATAAACACTATACCTGCAGTTGATCCAAATGTCTCAGAAATTCCATCTATTTCTCAGCAATCAGTGAATGAAGTGACAAATGCAAACATTCCTCTCTTAGATGATAATCCAGAAGTAGCTGAAGCCTCATCTTCAGTTTCTCCAGTTCAGACTGAGTCAGCGACGTATGCTCCGGCTCAGCGATGGACTGTAAATCAACCAATCGATCAAATTCTTGGTGATCCCAACGCTGGTATTCAAACTCGTAGAAGTGCAGGTAATATTTGTTTATTTGTTAACTTTATCTCTCTAACTGAACCAAAGAAAATAGATGATGCCCTCAGAGATCCAAACTGGGTCAGCGCTATGCAAGAAGAGCTGACTGAATTCGAAAGAAACAAAGTCTGGAAACTCGTTCGTAGACCAACTGACAAAACGGTGATAGGCACTAAATGGGTCTATCGAAACAAGTTGGACGAACATGGTACTGTAACTCGCAACAAAGCTCGTCTTGTTGCTCAGGGATACAGACAAGAGGAAGGCATAGATTATGACGAAGCATTTGCTCCAGTAGCAAGACTTGAATCTATTCGTCTTTTCTTAGCATATGCTGTACACAAAAACTTCACTGTACATCAGATGGATGTTAAGTCAGCGTTTCTGAATGGAAAGCTGAATGAAGAAGTTTATGTGGAACAACCTCCAGGATTCTCAGATCCTAAGCGTCCAGGTTATGTTTATAAACTGGACAAGGCACTTTATGGCTTAAAGAAAGCTCCACGTGCATGGTATGACACTCTTTCCACTTATCTCCATATTGAAAAATTTGAGCGAGGTAAGATTGACAAAAATCTATTTTTTAGAAGAGTGAAAGGTCATATCATTCTAGTTCAAATATATGTTGATGACATTATATTTGGTTCTACTAACCCTGAACTTTGTACTCGTTTCGCTGATAGAATGAAAGATGAGTATAAAATGAGTATGATGGGTGAACTAACATATTTCCTTGGTCTTCAGATTAAGCAAACTGAAAAAGGAACTTTCATTAATCAGGGAAAATATGTTAAACATATGCTGAAGAAATTCGACTTAACTGAAAGTTCAGCTATGAAAACCCCTATGGCACCACCGCTGACACTTGATAAGGACACAAAGGGTGTTCCTGTCAATGTCACGCTGTACCGTGGGATGATCGGCTCACTATTGTATCTTACAGCTAGTCGACCCGATATTATGTTTGCAACATGTCTGTGTGCACGATATCAAGCTGAACCTAAGATATCTCATATGAAAGCTGTAAAGCGAATCTTTCGATATCTTAAGGGTACAGCGAATCTAGGCCTTTGGTATCCCAAAGACTCAGGATTCGATCTAACCGCCTATTCAGACAGTGATTTTGCAGGTTGCAAAATGGATAGGAAAAGCACCACAGGAGGATGTCAGCTCCTGGGTGGAAAGCTGGTAAGTTGGACAAGTAAGAAGCAAAACTCAGTGTCCACTTCCACAGCTGAAGCTGAATATGTAGCCGCTGGAAGCTGTTGTTCTCAAGTCTTGTGGATGAGAAATCAGCTACTAGACTATGATCTTCAGCTCTCCAAAATTCCAATCTATTGCGACAGCACTAGTGCCATCGCTATAGCCAACAACCCAGTGCTACACTCAAAGACAAAACACATCGAAATCAGATATCATTTTATCAGAGATCATGTGATGAATGGTGATATACAACTTCATTTTATTCCAACTGATTATCAGTTAGCTGATCTGTTTACCAAACCTCTTGATGAGACAAGATTCAACTTTCTCATCAGCGAGCTTGGAATGCTGAACTTTGAAGGGTAAAATCTTCAGCGGTTCACATTAGATCAGCGATAGGATAAAATCAACTCGTATAACCTATTCAATCATCTTCTCTCTGAATAAACTTGGTTAAACTGATATCCAGGTATGTTTTCTCTCTCTGACAAACGCATGAAAATGCAAGATTTCAAAATAAATTGCATCGCTAAATATCTCTTCCTTAACAGCGATTTTTTGAAATTTCTTAAAACCTTCACTGATATTTTCTATTCAGTGCTTCATGTTTTTCAAATGAGTCCCTGAGCTTTCAAAACCTCAGAGACATCCTAAAAGAATGTGAAAGGACAGTTGTGACGTCATTGCAACGGATAACACCAGGCACGATTTCTTTCTGACACACGTTTGCACGTTTCGTTCAAACTTCCAATCAAATGCAAACACGTGTCCGTGTCATGATGAAAATCTTTTCCCGCTCAAAGATTTTCTCTTTCTAAAATCTCTATATAAACAAACTCTTGGTTTATATTTGTCTTTTACGCGATCAATCTTCCTCCGCAAGAAAAGAATTACTGTTGCATTTGTGCTCTCAAATCTTCAAAGAACTGTTCATCATCTTCTTCATCAAAACATCAAGGTTAATATGTTCTTATTTTTTTCAAATGCTTAACTTGTTTCTGATCTTATCATTGTTTTAAACAAGATCAAACAAAAGAACTTTGTAAAATAAAATCATTTCTTTCATGGTTTTATGAACACAATCATTTCATGGTTGTTCTTCAAGTTTTAAATCTAAATCTTAAACTTGTTCTTCATTCGTATCCAGTTTTCTTTTAGAAACTGGAATACAAGACTTTATGGGTTTTACATTTCTGTCAAAAATCAAGAAAAACCCTAATCTTCATTAAGACATTTATGTCTGAATGAAATGGACAAAATTCGAATCATCTTAATGGAAATTCTTTCCATATTAAGACAATTCTTATTTGTTAACATCTTTGGTTGAACTGATAATACAAAGAAATGGCAACTTCAAAGATCAATGTTACCGCTGAGAACATCTCCGGTGACTCTGAGGAAGTGGACATCATCAAAGCCCCTCAGGTTAAGTTCAAGCTGGATCAACTAGATTGGACTAAGGTCAACAACCTCTCTGCGCTTCTCGAGTTTACTCCTCGAAAGCAAGTCACACATCTGGATGATGCTGTGAATTTCCTGAAAAACTGCTGCATTTCAACAGCCCTGACCATCACATCTCCCGCAAGTCAGCTACTACTATCCCAGTTCTGGTACTCTGCCAGACACACTCAGCTACCCTCCGCCAAAAATGCATCCAAAACCATCGATTGCATACTTAGCGATACTGAGTATGGCACAATTAAGATAACCCCCGCAATCATTCGAAAAGCCCTGAACCTTCCCAATACTACCAAAGAAAAACCGTTTGTTCCATTCCCTGACCATAAGAAGCATGCTGACAAAGAAGCTCTTATTGCATTTTTTGATGCAATGGGTTACATCTGGGAAACTGGAAGGGACAAGAAGCCCGAGAAGAAGCTGACGCTGATAAAGAAGTCCAAAATGCCCAGCGAGATGAATTTCAACGCCTCTCTGAAGTCCTAATTTGGGAGACATCAACGCCTCTCTGAAGTCCGTGGAAACCAAGCTGACAGATCTTACCACTACTCTTTCCAACAACTCTTCAGCTGTAACAAACGCTGGAGAGAATTTGACAAAGCTGACAACGGTGGTGGAAAAGAAAGCTTCCACAGATGACCTCAAGATTGTTGATAAGACTCTCAGCGATTTCGCCAAAGTGCTCGCTGACATCTACACTGACTACACCTCACTCAAAAACTACGTTTCCTCCATGTCTGGCGAAGTAACAACGCTGAAGACATCGGTTGGAGCACTAGAGGGTGATATGTCAGCTGTAAAGACTGACTTAGGCTCTGTAAAGACCAACGTTGGTGAGATGAAAACGATGATCCAGCAGCTACTCAACAAGGCAAATACTCCAGCTCCTGAACCGACCCCTGCCCCTGCATTGGAAACCTTCACAGCGGCGGATCGCACAGAGCTGAAGAAGATCAATCCTACTATTTCTGGCCTTGATGACAGATTAGCTAAGATTGAAGTACGCGTAGGTCTCTCTGGCCAAGAAGACAGAGAACCTAGCCATGCTGCTGAATCTACCCATTCCTCCCCCAATCATCATGAAAAAGAGGGGGAGAAGAGCGCTGAACATCCCGAGGAGAAGAGCGCTGAAGATATTGAAAAGAGCGCTGAAGACCTTTCCCATGATGAATCTATCAGGGGAGAGAAGAATGAAGATCTTATCGCTGGACCTCAGGGAGATGAAAACCCTGAGGGAACCGAGAAGCTCGCCTATGTATCTGAGGGGGAGCAACTCGAAGAAGACGCTGAAGAATCCGAAGCAGAAGATGATGAAGCCGTCGACATCCCTGATGATGAACCATCTTCTTCTCCAAAGAATGATGATGATGATGACGAAGATGATGATGACTTCTTTATCGTCAAACCTGCCCCAAGGATCAAAGCTCTTAAGGGGATTTCAATAAATGAACCAACAGGGGAGCGGACAAAGACAAACGACCCCTCAGCCTCTGGAGTTGAGAAAGGCAAAGGCAAAAGCGTCGCTGAAGATGACAATCTGATGATCTTGCTTGAAAAGCCGGTTTGTTAGGTACACTAAACATCTCTTACTCCATCCCTCCTCCACACTATAAGTTCTACTACCCTTGCCTACACCTGAACATATTTATCTTTCTCTTTCTACCCAAGTTCTTCTACCCATGTTCTTATTTGTAAGATCGCTGTGTTTCAGCTAGTCCTCTCCCCTGTTTGAGGATGTCGCTGAAGGTTCTACTACTGCGACTTCACAAATAAAGCCAGATGCTGCTGATGAAATAATCCCAGTCTTAGATTTGATCTCTGAGACTGATGAACCAGAAGAACAACCTCTCTCGCACAGAAACAGACCTTCCTCAGCTCCTCAAAAGCGGAGTGAAGAGGATCAAAAGGGAAAAGAGGAAATAATAAAGCGATTCGAGGATCAGCGAATCATTCTAAGGCGTGATCAACTGCCTTCAGTTCCTCCTAAGTTCAGAATCTCAAAAGCTGAATACAAGGAACACCTCAGAGCTGAACGCCTCATCGCTGAAAGGAAGGAAGCTGAAGAGAAAGACAGAGAATACGCCATCAAGCTTACTCAACGATCAATCAAAGACCCCAAGCTGAAAAGAGTTCCCATTGATGTTCAACGTCAGCTCTGGGATGATGCTCAAGAAATCGTTAGAGAAAAGACAAAGGTCTCTGATACAAACTTGGAATGGGCTAATCAAATGCTGACCTATCGATCAAGACCATCCAAGATAATCAAAGCCAACATCAGAGGAAAAATGTTCGTTGATGTTCATGTTGTTGAAGTGGATGTCTACAGAGATGACAAAACCAAGCAAACCTTCTATGCTGCTTCATTAGAAAAGTTTGGTCTCTCTGAATGGTTAGAAACGAAATTAGCCATTCAGGGATCACGCTCAAAATTCAAAAGCCATGTTGAGATGATCTTAAAAAAACAGATCGACTTGCTTTCATCTGCTGTGGATATTCCCCCTACTCTTCCCCAACCGAAGAAAGCCTCTGCTAAGAAGAAGAAAGTTTCTGATTCAGGTCCAATCATTCGAAATGAAACAGGTATTGGTTTCTCTCGTGCTGAAGTTCTTGGCCCTGATGCTGATCTTTCAATGCTTGATACCTCCCTACCACCTGGAGAAATCTTCATCCCTGGCACAGTGGTAAGTGATCCATATGGTATATTCTTCTTAGACTATGATGGAAATCATCACTTTCAACGTGTCTCTGAGCTCCAAATCGCTCCCATCGAACAACTCAGAGATCTCGTACACTGGTGTGAAGTCAGACGCGACATCAAAGCTAGACACCTGAAGCCTTTGATTTTTGAAGCTGCTCTAAAGTTAAAGAATCAAGGAGTAAATGTCCCTGACTGGATGATCCCCACTAAAAAGACCCTTGATGAACTTCTCATTAAGGAAGAACCCTTTGAAAACTGATATAATCTCCTTTTTCTCTATTGTATCAGTTATCCTTCTGTACTTGTAAATTATTTCGCTCGTACTTGTAATCTTTCTGTTCTTCATTGTAACCTGATTCAAATATTTTAAAGAAAGATTTTAGCGAACGTACTTTACTCCATCAGTACTGAAAAGATCCCAGAAAACAGTAAAAGGGACAAATATTTTATGAGTTCTTTTTATCCTTATGTTTTCATTAAATAGCAATTCTCTTTGTTGCTATGTCATAATCAAATAGGGGGAGATTGTTGATCCAAACCCTCAGTGATTTGATAATGACCCTCTCTTATACTTAGTGAAAATTGTAAGTAAACAATATGTATCAGAGTTTCACTATCGCTGATAAGTACTAAGATCTTCCAGTACCGCTGATAGGAACTCTCGCTTTTTAAATTAAACATTCAGCGAACACTGTTCATCATTAATGCGCTGAGTCTGTTCAGTCATTATGATGATCGCTGATAAGTTAGTTGTTTACTTATGATCCCTGAAGACAAGTTTCACGTCAACAAAGGTTCTACGCTGAAGTCGAAGATCAAGCTCAAGAACCAGCGACAAGTCTCCTAATGAAGTGATGCGGATCAGCGAAGACTCAGATTTGTCCACTCAACGTTAAGTATCAAGTACAGGACTTCAGCTATCGCTGAACTTTATCATCTGCTGAATAGTAAATGATAATCGCTGAATCAACGAAAGCTGATCATGAAGTCCTCCGTACAAAGTACTTTTGTCTTAACCACCCTTGCACGCCTCCGTACGAAATGTCAGAAAAGAACCTCCGAAAATCTGAAATCGTACAACCACTCTGATACTACACTATTCATCCATACGGCTACTAAGGTTGTCAACCAAGGTCAATGACATGCAACCAACCAGCTGATGACACGTGTAAAGTATATACTGACTTGCATTAAATGCATGCAGTATATAAAGAGATGAACTCACTTCTTTTGAAGTAACTTGCTAACTCTGGACAAGTTCAAATCTCTTATCTCAGATAGGTTATTATTAGTAATTTCCTTATCTCTCTTAGTGCAAGAAACCTTAGTGTTCCAACTTGTTTAGATTTAGGTTTATCCTTAATCTTGTCTCCACAACAAGCTGTAAATTGTTAATGATTTATCAATAAACAATTTAGAAAAGTAAAATTTGTGTGTTTGTATTCAACCCCCCCTTCTACAAACTTGTATAGGCCTTCGGGACCAACAAGTGGTATCAGAGCAGATTTGTTTAATCTCATAAACAAGATCTAATCTAAGATATTTCTCTTCCTTGCTATTATCTGAAAATGGCCTCCAACACAAACACACATTATATAGACAATGTTTCTCTTGCAAAACCCCCTAGATTTTCCAGAGATAACTTCAACTTATGGAAAAATAGGATGATGCTCTTCTTAGAAGGTGTAGACCCTACTATGACCTATTATCTTGAAAACGGCCCACACATCCCTGTAAGATGATGAAGCAAATCAATGTCTCATGGCCAAGATTGAAGAAGAGGAAGAAAGTTCAGACATCCCCTCCACTTCAACATCTACCATTCAGGTATCACCTTCTTTCTTTACCAATATTGCAAATATTGATGAAGCTAATAGTCTCCGTAAGATCGATCTCTTGACTAGAAGTTTATACGAAGCCATGAACGGCAAAACTGTGGTTGAAAACCAAAATCTTGATCTCGCTGAAAAGCTTAAAAACTGCCACCTTCAAATAGAAAAGCTTTCTAAAATTGAAGATGATTTTAAAGATCAAGTCTATTTAAATCAGCTAGTCAAAATCGAACGAGCAGAAGCTATCGCTGCATTAAAAGCTGAACAAGCTACTGTTGAAGGATGGTGTAATTCTTCAACAAAGATCACTGAGATAATTAAGGCTCAGATTCCTCTGAGTGATAAACGTGGTCTGGGTTATAAATATGATACTCCAAAACCAACCACTGAACGTTCAAAGCTTAAATTTGGAACGTTCGTATCCTCAGTCGCTGACACTTCATCATCTCAGTTGTTAGATCTGAAGTTTTGTCAATAAACCAAGTGTTGAAGATCTGATAAGAAGACTCAGATGTTCTGAGTAGAGAAGTCAGAGGTCTGACTGTGAAAGCTCAGAAGTATTGATAAGTGAAATCAGAAGTCTGGAAAGAGAAGTCAGATGTCTGAGTTAAGGAGTCAGAAGATCTGAGAAGCTTTATCAGAAGAATGTTCAGAAGTTCTGAACTACCTGTTCAGAACTTATGACGAGATACTTTACTTAGTATTTTATAAACTAATTAGGACACGTGTTATGTTCTTATTAGTCTTTCTTATTTGTACTGTAGCTTTAAGATGTCTGTTGCAGTATAAATAGTAGTTAGCTCTACGTTGCTAACTGATTGATTTTTCCCGTATAACTTTGTATTCATTCTTTGTAATCTTTGAGATTCTCTCTCTCTTAGATCTGTAATTCTGTTCATCATTGAATACAATTGGGCTTGATCATACAACTTCTCAATTACTGCTTTCTATATTGATTGTAAGATTAGATCCCATTCTTTCAATTGGTATCATAGCCAATCAACAAACAAATTCGTTCAAGATTGTTATAGCGAAGATCGATTGATCAATTTCTTGAAGATTTCTTGATTCATTCAAAATTCGATTCCGCTGCTAGGGCTAGTTCTTGAATTCTTGGCAATTCTTGAATTACCTGTTAGATTTCGTTCAAGAAACTCGAATTTGTCTTTCTGTTGAATTTTCTTACAATCATGTCTTCTAAATAATATCTAGCCATGGGATCTGAAACCAAACCGCCTGTTCTTATACCAGAAGAGTATCAGCAATGGAAAATCCGAATGATTCAATTCCTAGACAACATTGATGAAAATCTTATGATCTCTATTCGAGAAGGTCCAATTGAAGTGTACATCGATGTTGCTGCAACTCCTGCTACAGAGACAACTCCAGAAATTCCAGCAACCAGGGTGAAAAAGAGTTATTCCCAATACACAGCTGAACAGAAAAATAGGCATGCTATTGACAAAAGAGCAATTACTTTGATGACTTTGGCTGTCCCAAATGAGGTTCTTAACAGGATTGACAGTGGATCATCAGCTAAAGAAATGTGGGACGAATTGGAAAGGCAGATGCTAGGAACAGTAAGATCTATTCAGGCAAAGTTAAATCAAAGCATAAATGCTTATGAAAGGTTCAAAGCAAAAGAGTCAGAAAGTTTGACACAGACATACAGTAAATTTTGCACTATTCTAAATGACTTGAGAAGAAATGGACTGAAGAAAACGAAGTCAGAAATAAATTACAAGTTTCTGAACAGTCTAAATTCAGAATGGTCATCATTTGCCATAAGTCTGCAAATGAACAAGGATATGTGTGAAGAAGACTTAAATGATCTGTTCTGTGTTCTTAATCAACATGAAGATTCTGTCAAGTTAGTTGTGGAAGAGAAGAAAAATGTTGCTGATCAGTTAGCATTCTTATCAAAGTCCAAAGCAATCAAAGCACCCAAAAAGACTGCATATCTATCAGAGATACCTAATCTGGAAGAATCTGACAAGGAAGAAGGATCAGAAGATGATGAAGATATCAAGATAATGGCTGAGAAACTAGCTTTGTTGACAAATACTTTCAACAAAAGGTATGGGAAGGGTAGATTTCAAGGAAATTATAAGAGAGTTGGGAGTTCAGATTATAAGAAGAAAGAAGACAGAGAAGAAAATAAGTTTGAAAAGAGAGTAGAGAGAAGTGAAGAAAACAAAGAAGAGAAGGGTGAGAGAAAAGAAAAGAATCTGTGTTTCAAATGTGGAAAATCTGGCCACTATGCTAAGGATTGCAAAGTTGAAATTGTAAAAGACTATGAGTACTACACCAAGAAGGCTCAACTTGCAAAGAAGAGAGATGATAAAATTGCTTTGTTGGTTGAACAAGAGAATTGGTTGTACTATACTTCTGATGAAGATGATCATATCAACTTTCCACAGATGCAGAGCTATATGGCAAAAATGAGGAATGAGGATGATTCTGATTTTGAAGATGCTGATTCTGAGTCATCTGCTGAGGTACATTCTTCACTTGAATTAGAGTTAATGACACAGATTGGTGAAATGAAAACTGAATTTGCTAATCTAAGAAAACATATAAAAGGAGAAAGAAATTTGGTTAACAAATTCAGAATTGAAAAAGAAGTAATAAAAGAACAATATGAAGAATCTGAGGCTGACAAACAAAAAGTTAAAGATGAAAATTCTGAATTGATGAAAAGACTTTCTGAACTAAAAGTTGAGTTTTCAAAAATAAAAGATGAAAAAGGTGATTTACAAATAAAATTTGATATGTTATTTGAAGAAAGAAAGAATTTATACACCAAAATTAAAGAATTAGAAGATCTGAATTTGAAAAGGGGTCAGACTCAGCAAACACTAAATCTTTTATTAAGCAATGTTAAAGATACAAGATTTTACAACCCAAAGAAGGGATTGGGATTGGAAGAAAATGTCACTTTAAAAAGAGCTCCAATCAACTTGTATGAAAAACTTCAAGTTTCTAAGCCAAAAATTCCAGAAATTGTTGAAGTTTTCATAAGACCTGCTAGTTCTATAACAAGTTCTGACAATTTGCAAAGACCAAACTCTAAAAAGTCAGATGAGAAAATTTCTGAGTCTAAAACAGAAAAGTCAGTTGGTTCAGAAGAAAAGGTTAAGGAATAAGTTTCTAAACAAACATATGAGAAGCCAAGATACAATGATACTAAATTCAAATATGATTCTTTAAATGTCAGCTACAAAAATAAACAACCAAGTTTTTCATATCATGACATTGAGAGCATATTTGACACAAGTAAAAATTCTGAAACAGTCAATCAGAAGTCTGATACTTCTAGTCAGGATTCTGAACTTTGTAGTCAGAATTCTGAGTCTAAAGATCAGACATCTGAGTCTGTAAATCAGAACTCTGACTTAGGTAGTCAGAAGTCTGATTCAACTGGATTTTCTGAAACAAAATCAGATGAATTTTTGCAACTTGAAAAGAGATTTAATCTTGTGAGTCAAGAACTTGAGGACTTAAGGAAAGCTTATGATGAACTTGAAAATGATTTCTGTGAGGTGGATATTAAACTTGAAGAAGCTTTGAAAGAAAAGAATATTTTTATTCAGAAAATAACAGAGCTTGAAAAACTGAAGACTGAGTATGATCTTTTTAAAATTAATGCTTCAAGAGAAAATGATAAATTCTTTAATGAATCAAGTACATTTGAAAAAGGTGAATCATCTAATTCTTCTAACAAAAAGAACTTGAATTTTTCAGAAAAAGAAGAAAGCAAAAGGAAAGATGATCTTGCAAAGTTGAATGATCTGAAAAGGGATCTTGAGAAGCTTAGAATGAAATCTACGTCTGAACTCAAAGCTAGAAATTCTTGTAATAAGGGCAATTGTACTCTGAACAATATCAATAAAAATGAAATGATCTATGTTTCAGATTTATTGTCACTTGCAAAGAAAAATCTTGTTTGTGTTAGATGTAAAAATGATTCATTTCAATATTCTCATAAATGTCAAGTCAAAATAACTTCTGTTTCATACATAAGAAAAGATATTCAGAAAATTTCTGTTCCTCAAAATACAGAAAAGAAGAAAATTTCTGTTCCTCAGACTCAGAAGAAAGAAAAGATAAAAGAAAAGAAAGTTGAAAATATAGCAAAACCAAAAGCTACAAATCTCAAAAAGAATTTGAACAAGCTTGTAAGCAGAAAATGTTCTGACTTCATAAAAGTTCAAGGAAAGTGGTGTTTGAAGAAAGATTTTGAGTGGAGAGTAAAAGGTACTAATGTTAAATCCAATGACAAAGCTAACAAAGATGGACCCATTCCAAAATGGGTACCTAAACCTAACTGATCTTTTTGCAGGGCTGTCATGTGTGGTTTTTAGATTCAGGAGCTTCAAGACACATGACAGGTCAGAAGTCTTTTCTATCAAACTTCACAGAAAAGGCTGGAGGAGCAGTAAACTTTGGAAATAACAGCAAAGGACAAGTCAAAGGTTATGGGGATTTAACTAAAGGGGATCTGACTATCCAAAAAGTTTTCTATGTTGAAGGATTACAGCATAAGTCAGTTTTTAGACAGTCTTTGTCAAATTAAGTTTCAAATAACAGGTTGCATGATTTTAACTGAAAATGATGTTAAAGTCTTCTGGGCCAAAAGACATATGGACTTATTTGTAGTTAATTTTTCAAAATTGAAAACATTAAATACAGTTTGTCTTTTATCAAAATCAACTGCAAATGAATGCTGGCTTTGGCACAGAAGATGTTCTCATCTGAATTTCAAAGATCTTAATAATCTCGTTGCAAAACATCTGGTTAAAGGCTTACCAAAGCTTAAATTTGAAAAAGAATCATTATGCTCAGCTTGTGAAATGGGCAAGATGAAAAAGAGTTCTCACAAATTAAAAATGGACTCATCTTGCAAAGCACCATTAGAAATGATTCATACTGATCTTTGTGGTCCAATTTCAGTTCAATCTATGGGAGGAAAGAAATATATGCTTGTGATTGTTGATGAATTCTCCAGATATACATGGGTTGAGTTCCTAAGAGCTAAGTCAGAAGCTGCTACTATATTGATAAATTTTATCAAAAGGATTCAAGTTCTCTTACAACTTCCAGTTCAGAAAATCAGAAGTGATAATGGAACAGAATTCAGAAATGAGACTCTTCAGAATTTTTTAGAAAGTTCTGGGATTTCTCACAATTTTTCTGCTGTCAGAACTCCTCAACAAAATGGTGTTGTTGAAGGAAAAATAGAACTCTAGTTGAAGTTGCGAGAACAATGCTGGCTTATGCAAATCTTCCTACTTTCCTATGGGCTGAAGCAATTGCAACTGCTTGTTTTACACAGAATAGAACTTTAATCAATAAGAGATTAAATAAGACTGCTTATGAACTGATAAATAAAAGAAAACCATTAATCAAATTCTTTCATGTTTTTGGTTGCAGGTGCTATGTTCTTAGAGACAGAGAAAATCTTGCCAAATTCGATAAAAAGGCAGATGAAGGATACTTTGTGGGTTATTCTTTAACTTTCAAAGCATTCAGAATCTACAATAGAAGAACCAAGAGGATGATGGAGAGCATAAATGTAACTTTTGATGAAGCCAGAATGCGGACTTCTAAACAAGACAGTTCAGAACTCATGCTGAACAAGACAAAAATGACTTCTGATACAGATTCTAATCCTATTTGTTCAGAACTCAATTTACTGTTTAAGGATGCTTTTAATGAACTAATTTCTGATTCTTATGCAGAATATGAAAACCCAAAGATGGTCAAAGAGATGAAAAATAAGACTCCAGAAATAGTTCAATCAACTGTAATTTCTGACAAAGGTCCATCAGAGGAATGTCCAAATCTAATAAATACAAGTGGTGAAAATTCTGAACCTTGTAATCAGAATTCTGATTCTTGTACTCAGAACTCTGAACAAGTCACTCAGAATTCTGACTTCATTAATCAGAACCCAAACCTGGATATGACTCCTATTCATACATCAGAACAAGGGGACAGTTCAGAATTACAAGCAATCATTGATGAGAATGATGTAAACAACAATTATTCAGAGATTGATGTACTTCCTAGTGCAAATAAATGGACTAAAAATCATCCTATTCATCAAGTAATAGGTGATCCTTCAGCAGGAGTAAAAACCAGATCAGCTACAGCAAATGAAGCAATGTTTGCTGGTTTCTTGAGTGTGATTGAACCAAAGAAAGCAAATGAAGCCTTAGAGGATCCAGACTGGATTTCAGCAATGCAAGAGGAATTGCTTCAATTTGAAAGAAATAAAGTTTGGAGACTCATTCCAAAGCCTGAAGGTAAATCTATTATTGGAACTAAATGGGTGTTCAGAAACAAAAAGGATGAATCAGGTGTTGTCATCAGAAACAAGGCAAGATTGGTTGCTAAGGGATACTGTCAACAAGAGGGAATTGATTATGATGAGACATTTGCACCAGTGGCAAGAATAGAGGCAATCAGAATATTTTTAGCCTATGCTGCACATAAAAACTTCAAGGTGTATCAAATGGATGTCAAATCAGCCTTTCTAAATGGCAAACTTAATGAAGAGGTGTATGTCCATCAACCTGAAGGTTTTGTTGATCCAGAATTCCCTGATCATGTTTATATTTTAGACAAAGCTTTATATGGTCTAAAACAAGCACCACGAGCCTGGTATGACACTCTTACTAAACACTTGTTAGGTTCAGGATTCAAGAAAGGTAAGATTGACACAACTTTGTTTTTAAAGAAACAGGGTGATGATTTGATTCTGATTCAGATTTATGTTGATGACATAATATTTGGTTCTACCAGTCCAAAATTATGTGATAATTTTTCAAAAATCATGTCATCTGAATTTGAAATGAGCATGATGGGTGAACTGAATTTTTTCCTTGGTCTTCAAGTCAAACAATTACCAAAAGGTATTTTTATAAATCAAGGAAAATATGTCAGAGATATTCTGAAAAAGTTCAAAATGTCTGATTGTGCTTCTATGAGAACACCTATGGCAACTAACATAAAGTTAGATGCTGATCTCAAAGGTGTTTCAGCAGATATCAAACTTTATAGAGGCATGATTGGATCATTACTTTATTTGACTGCAAGTAGACCAGATATCATGTTTTCTACCTGTTTCTGTGCTAGATTTCAATCTAACCCGAAAGAATCACATATGTTGGCTGTCAAAAGGATTTTAAGATATCTCAAAGGAACACCTGATCTAGGTTTATGGTATCCAAAAGAAACTGACTTCAAATTGACTGCTTTCACTGATGCTGATCATGCAGGAAGTAGGTTGGACAGAAAGAGTACATCTGGTGCTTGTCACTTTTTGGGAGATAAAATAGTGAGTTGGGCATCAAAGAAGCAGAATTGTGTATCCACTTCAACTGCTGAAGCAGAGTATGTTGCTGCTGCTGCTTCATGCTCTCAAACATTGTGGATGAGAACACAACTCATGGACTATGGATATCAGCTTAACAAGATTCCCATCTATTGTGACTCAGAAAGTGCAATTGCCATTACTCAGAACCCTGTTCAACATTCAAAGACTAAACATATAGATGTGAGGTATCATTTTATAAAGGACTATGTGGAAAAAGGAACTATAGAGATGCACTTTGTGCATACAAAGTATCAATTGGCTGACTTGTTCACAAAGCCTCTTGATCACAAAAGGTTTTCTTTTCTCATATGTAAAATAGGAATGCTTAATCTGCCTAATTGAAAATATTTTTTTTCTTAAAAATGCTAAATTTTTCTAAGTAAAATTGTCTGAGTAGTGTACTCAGAACTCTGAGTCTTAAGAATTAGAATTTCTGAGTACTAAGATCAGAACTTCTGAGTCTTGAGTTCAAAACTTCTGAGTCTTAAGATCAGAACTCTGAGTCTTGAGGTCAGAACTTCTGAGTCTTAAGTTCAAAACTTCTGAGTCTTGAGGTCAGAACTTCTGAGTCTTGAGATCAGATTCTCTGAATCTTATGGTCAGAGATTCTAAGTCAATACATCAGCAATCTAGCTTTCAAAAATTTATTTTTGAGAAATTAAAATACTTCAACTGTGTGTATTATGCTTCTTCTATTATCTTTTCATCTCATCTTTATGTATCATTAATAGTCAAATGCATGCTCAAGTCAAGGGGGAGCATCAAAATTCCTTTGGAAATCATTTTGTGATGCTTAAAAGATTTGCTTTCATTTTCTATCTCTGATTATTCTAAGAAGAACAAGTTTTTCATGATAAATTTTGTTGTTATTCAAACTATATCTGAATTAATTTTTTTTTCAGATATAAGAGTTTAAATGATTTTTTAATTCATCATAATATGAACAGAATTTTGATGATAAAAAGTGTTTCTATCTGTTCAAACCTCTTCTGAATAATCAAAATGTTTTATATTTGTCAGAAGTTGATTTTAAATGACATTTTGGTTACAAGGTAAAATTCTTCTGAGAAGAACAATCAGATATCTGATAAAGAAAAGTCAAAACATCTGAGCGTGTTATTCAGATCTTTGACTTGAGTCAAAATTCTATCCACTAACACGTGTCAGCTTCATATTTGTTTGATTATGCCACACATTTCATTTAAATCCTCTGTGGCATTTCAAATGTGTTGACTCCGTTATAACATTGATTTCGCTTTTCCGTTAAACCTTTCAACTTCACGGATTTTAAATAGGTCTTAAAATCCCTATTTCAAATCTTTTCAAATTCCAGAGCGAAAAGTGAGATACGAATCAAATCCAGACTTCTTTGAATTTGTTTTCTTCTTAAATCATGTCTAGAATACAAAGGAGTGGTCAAATTTCGCTACACTCTACAAAATCGATAATGGATTCATCTGATTCGGATAATGATGAAGTACAGAATAGAGCTGTAGAGGAAGAAGCAATAAGAAATGATGGAGAAGATGAACAAATGGATGAATCTGAAGGAAATGCGGATGAGGTAAATGTTAATATTGAACATGAACAAAGTGCTGCAGGTTCTATTATGTCAGATAGACCTATTTTAGTGGAAAGAATTGTTCCTGAGAGTGAATGGCTGAAATTATCTGAAAATAACTGTGTTATATTATTTGAGGAAAGCCGTTTTAAGCCTGAACACAGAATTATCATGGAGTTATTCAAACATCATCCGTACAGAAAATGGTTTACAAGAAGTAAAAATGTTCCTGTTCAGTACATACAACAATGGTGGAAACATCTTAGGTTAGAAGATAATAAGTTTGTGTCTGAAATTGGAGGAGTGACATTTGCCTTATCTATTTCTGCACTAAGAGAAATGCTGAATTTACCAGAGAAAGATGATGTACAAAGAAGGACAAATTTTGAGGACTCACCCTTAACAGAGGAATTAATAGCAGAGTTTATGAAGTTGGGATACAATGAAGGATTGAGGACTCTCAGTTTGTTCAGAAGAAACAAATTACCACCTATTTGGGCTTGCTTCTTTCATGTGGTAAATAAATGTGTGTCAGGGAAGAATAGTTCTGCTGATCAAGGTTCTAAACAAATTCTTCAGATATTTCAGGGTTTAGTGAAGAATAGGAATTATGACTATACTTTAATACTTTGGGAAGATATGAAGAATACATTTGAGAAGAATCAGAAAGCAATTCAGAAGAAAACAAAGGATGTTCCACTGACATACATTCCTTACATAAGGTACTGGCAAATTGTTATTTGGTATGCCATGCAGGAAAACAGAACAATCTCAAGAAGAACAAATGAAGAGCATGGTCCTACATTTTATTTGGGTAAGATGACCTCAGTAACAAGACTTGAAAACTATCCCAATCATAAACTATTGCCAAAATCATTTAGGAACTATATTCCAAGGGAGAGTGAGATTTTAAAAGCTTATTGCACCTCTATGGGAATTGAATTACCTCAAATCCCTACCCAAGAGGACCAACCTGAGAAGAGAGGTGAGGGGTCTAGTCGAATTAGAGAGGGGGAGGATGTTCAGATGGGTGAACATTCTGAGAGACCTGAGAGGGAAAATTCTGAGAGATTGGTTAGATTTGGTGAGGAAAAACAGAATGAGAGTGATGAGGATGAGAGATTGTCAACAGAGGTTCAAACAGAAAGAAATGCCTCTGAACCAGCTAATCTTGACCAGGTAACCACAAATGCTATTGGTTCACATCTCTTGGTGTCCAATATTGAAACAAACACCATGGACCTAGTGGTGGATCTTGAACAACCCATCCATATCCACTCAGAAGCATTTCAACATGCTACTGTTTCACACAAATCCGGGGAACCATCCCAAACTCATTTGGAGGGAGGTGATAAATCCCAATTTATTTTTCAACACATTGAGTCTGAATATCACAGTCCTATTCATATTGAGCCTGAAATTCCTTCTGACACTTGCACAAATCAGGAATTTCGTATTCCTGAAACAACATTCATAGACATACCTAATGTTGGGTGTCGAGGATTGGATGGAAGTCCTGGTGAGGTGAACATTACAAAAGCCTCATTTAAACGTGCATCTGTTGTACAAGATGACTGTGTGTTATCTACAGGACATGAGCCCTCTGGGCACATGAAAACTGGACCATCTGTTGGTTCAGGTTCACTGTTAGAAACTTCTGAATTTGAAAAGATTCAGAAACAAAACAAGGAGATGGGGGAAAAAGTAGAAAATTTGGAGAAGAAGGTGGAGGATTTGAATGATGAGATGTCAGATTTGAAAGTTGTGTTGGAGAAAAAGTTGATTTATGTTGAAACCAAAGTAGATGATGTAAAGAAATCCTTGGATTCTCACAAAAAGGAGATCATGGATATAATGTCTGGTTTTCAAAAAGATATGTTAAAACAAATGCAAGGTATGCAGGAATCTATACTGAAAGAACTGAGTGTATCATTGGCTTCTACTTCAAAGCCTCTTGATCCTGTTCCTATTGCAGAAGCTGAACCTGAAGTTACTTTTAATCAGAACTTGAAAAGAAAGTTTGATGATAATGAGCCTCATGATCATCAAAAGGGGGAGAAAAGACAAAGGTTAAGTTCTGATGATGATATTGGCATAGAAGATTTTGAGATGGCAGATATGCAATTAGCTAGTACAAAAAGTTCAGAAGATCAGACACAGGAAAATTTAAAGGCAATAACTCAGATAGTTCAGATTGATAGCTCAGATACAGAGGAAATGGAGTTGGAAAGTACAGATGGTGGTGATTCAGATAAAACAGAGGAATTGAACTTAGACATAGAAATGGAAGGAAACTCAGATGAAACTGAAGCTATTGAGGAATCTGTATTGAGATCAGAAAAGACAGTGGAAAGTGAAGTGGTCAACATGTGTACAGATATTGTGGTGTATAACAAAGAAAATATGACGGATTCTGAATTAAAAGAAAGGAGGTTAAGTGAAGAGTTGATCAGAAGGATGCATAATAATTTAGTCAGAGCTTTGAATGTTCAAAAAGTTCAGCAAGGAATAAAAATGGTAAGACCTATTGATCTAATGGGAGAAGAAGACAGAACTGTGAATTATACTCAGGATTTTGAAGATGATTTTAGATTTAACTTTTGTGATGAGTTAAATACAGAAGAAGAGTATGTGAAAGTGAAAGACTTCTTTATGCCTTCTGAGTATGTATTCAGAAAACCAATTGAGATCCCAAAGATTAAATTGCAAAGACTAGAAGAACCTGTATGTGATTTCATTCTAGAGTTAAGTGATGTGCCATTAGCCAGACAATTTCATGATGATATTTTTCCTGAGGAAATATATGATAATCTCTACTACACAGAAGGAGAGTATGAGCCTTTGGAAAGTAACATTGATGGTTTTATGGATGACAGAGCTCAGATGGTCTACTCAGAAGCTTCTAACAGGTTCAGAGTTCCTGACTCAAAACTGCATATTCAGAAAAGAATTGAGAAAGTTCTGATGTTTCAACAAGATGAATTCAATGGTTTAATGTTTGTTAGAATGGAAGTACTGAAAGAAAGAAATACAAAGGTTTCCATGTCTACTTTTGATTTTCACAGATTGACTCTTGATGATCAGATCTTTCTAGTCAAGTTCTTTGCTAGCACTGAAGAAGCCTTGATAGAAATTGAATGCAGAAGACTTCTGGGTATTTATGTCATAAATATATACTTGTATGACTTCCAATTAGCTATTGAAGAAAGAAAAGAAAAGTGTAATCTGAGTTCTCCCACAAAGAAAACAGAAGTTGATTTGCATTTGAAGGGATTTGTGAATGAAGGAATGGAGACAGAAGGGTTCACATATATAGTTCACGAAAGGCTTGAATTGTTCAGATTAAAAGAGTTGGTGAAGTACAGTGATGCAACTCTGAATTGGTTATTGATTAAAATGGAAGTAAGTGTGGAAACTGAAAAGGAGAGTTTAAAGAAGAGATGTATAAACTGTGTGAAGAGGAGGTTGGATCTTAGAAGAAAAATCAGAAACAGTAGTGAATGGTTGCTATCTGAGGTGAATCCCAAAAAGATTCTACATAATGATTTTGTGTTTCCTACTGAGTATGAAGTGAATGAAATTTTGTCAGATGAAGTTGAAGAAGTGCAGAACACAACATCTCAGAATGTGCAGATAACTAGTTTTGATCAAGCTGAACAGTCTGAACCAAAAGAAGATGAAATATCCATTGATCTAAATGGATACTTTCTTGAATTTGATTTACCTGAGTTCTTCAAACCAAAAGAAGTACAATTCTTGGATGTGTATTATGATAGACCTAAGGAGACTCAGATCTGGTTGGCTGAAAAATTAAGATGTCTTGGCAAAACAAAGCAAGCCGTTTACTCAGATTTTTTAATTACTGGAATCAGAGAATTGAGGGTTAAGAAATTCAGAAAGATGGAGTACTTATCTTTTGAAGTTCTGAGAGAAGATGGCAAGGTTTATTACTTTACTGATGCAGATTTTGAGAAACTATCAGTAGTTGACTTCTACAGATTACACAGCTTTCTATGCTTCAAAGAGTCGAGCAAAGACAGAAATGAAAGGAAGGCCAGAAGTGTGGTAATTGAGGCCATGTTCTACATCTTAAGGTGGCACTGTTATACAGATTTTCAAATAGCTTTGTACTTACAAAAGTCATGTGTTTATCTGGCAAATCCCAACACAGATCATGAACAGAAAAAGAAGTTAAAGACTGGAAGTGTTCACAAATATCCAGATTTGGGAGTATTTTTGAAAAACAAAAGTGGAAAGATTTTCTTCAGAGCAAAGGAAACTGCAAAATACTGTTCTGGAACTTTAAGAATCATAAAGCATAATTTGGAGAAAAAGATGCTGAAAGTGAAGGAAGAAAACATGACTCAAGAAGTAATCAATCAGCAAGTTGAAATTATTCAAGAAATCATTGACAAAATTGATAAGAGGCTTAATCTGAGAAATGTGCTACTTCAGAAAAATGTTCCTGCTCTGAAAGAACTGGATGATGCAAAGTTTAAGTTTATTTGACAAAAAGGGGGAGATTGTTAGATCTGAAGTTTTGTCAATAAACCAAGTGTTGAAGATCTGATAAGAAGACTCAGATGTTCTGAGTAGAGAAGTCAGAGGTCTGACTGTGAAAGCTCAGAAGTATTGATAAGTGAAATCAGAAGTCTGGAAAGAGAAGTCAGATGTCTGAGTTAAGGAGTCAGAAGATCTGAGAAGCTTTATCAGAAGAATGTTCAGAAGTTCTGAACTACCTGTTCAGAACTTATGACGAGATACTTTACTTAGTATTTTATAAACTAATTAGGACACGTGTTATGTTCTTATTAGTCTTTCTTATTTGTACTGTAGCTTTAAGATGTCCGTTGCAGTATAAATAGTAGTTAGCTCTACGTTGCTAACTGATTGATTTTTCCCGTATAACTTTGTATTCATTCTTTGTAATCTTTGAGATTCTCTCTCTCTTAGATCTGTAATTCTGTTCATCATTGAATACAATTGGGCTTGATCATACAACTTCTCAATTACTGCTTTCTATATTGATTGTAAGATTAGATCCTGTTCTTTCATCAGTGCTCCTCGTCCATTACACCAATCCCTGAGGAAACTCCTACCTCCTCAAAAGGTAAGGAGAAAATGGTTTATTCAAAACCTACCTCTGTCTCTAAAGACAAAGGTAAAGGAATTGTTATTTATCAAAATCCTCAGAAGGGTACCTTAGTACCAAAGCTGAATGCTTCTAAAGCCTCAGTGACCTACCCCTCTGGATCTAGAAAGATGATCTCTGGATCTATTCAGCGATCTACTCCTAGACTCAGACTGGATGTCCTTGATAAGAAATCTGAAGAACTGAATGTTCGTCCCATTTCTAAAGCCAATAGCTTACTTGGTGCTGGTACTTCTAATTCTAAATTAAAAGCTCAGCATACAAGTGGTCCTAGAACTACTTTTAGTTATAGGAAATGTTATCACTGTGGACTCACTGATCATATTGCTAGTAAGTGCCCCACAGCCACCAAAGCTGAAAAGATAGCTAAGGTGAAGATTGCCCCCAAGGCAAAGAAGACCAACCCTGGTGCAAATCAGGTCAAGGTGAATTCTACCACTAAAGTTAAGAATTTAACCAAAGTGAAGAAAGACAAAGCTGAATCTTCAAATGCTGCGAAGACCGTTGAACCTTCTATTCCAACTACTTCCACTGACAAACGTGTATACATGGTTAAGTGGGTACCTAAGAAAAACTAATCTTCCTTTGTATTGCAGGTTAAGAAGGGTATCTGGTATCTCGATAGCGGATGCTCTAGACACATGACTGGAAAGAAACACCTGCTCGCTGAATACAAGGAAGAGAAAGGTCCCTCTGTGACTTTCGGTGGAAATGGAAAAGGACACACCCGAGGGTATGGTGTACTTTCAAATGGTACAACCTCCTTCAGAAGAGTCGCATATGTTGAAGGGCTGAAGCATAATCTTCTGATCATCAGTCAGCTTTGCGACATGGATAACAAGGTGATTTTCACTAAGGAATCCTGCTTTGTCACTGACAAAAAGGAGAAGATAGCTCTCAGCGGTTATCGTTTGGAAAATGTTTATGTACGAAACATGGACTCAACAACCACTGAGAACTCCTGTTTCTTCTCAAAGGCATCTTCTGATGTTAACTTGCTATGGCACAAGAGGCTCTCGCATCTAAATTTCAAGACACTGAATACTCTTTCCTCTAAAGAGTTAGTCACTGGTCTACCTCAGCATTCATACGCCAAAGAGTCTTTATGTTCAACGTGTGAAAAAGGGAAGCAGACCAAGGCAAGCTTCAAGTCAAAGCAAGTCTCCTCAGTGTCATCTCCTCTACAACTACTCCATATGGATTTGTTTGGCCCTGTTAACAAACAATCCATCGCTGGAAAGAAATATACGCTGGTCATAGTTGATGAATTCTCTCGTTACACTTGGGTAATGTTTCTCCGTTCTAAGAGTGACACCCCTGAAGAACTCATCACCTTTGTTCGGAAGATGGAAACTCTGAACAATATGACTGTTCTCTCAATAAGGAGTGATCATGGAACTGAATTCAAAAACAGTTCTCTTGATTCCTTCCTTGAGAGTAAGGGTATTTCTCACAACTTTTCATCAGTGAGAACACCGCAACAAAATGGAGTCGCTGAAAGAAGAAATAGAACAATTATTGAAGCTGCACGTTCAATGCTCAACGATTCTCACCTGCCTACTCAGTTTTGGGCAGAAGCTGTCAACACTGCTTGTTTTATGCAAAACAGGTCGCTGATAGTTAAAAGATTCAAAAAGACAGCCTATGAACTCTTTCATGGGAGAAAGCCTTCAATCAGCTTTCTTCACATCTTTGGATGTCAGTGTTTCATACTGAACAACAGAGATGCCCTTGGAAAGTTTGATCCTAAGGCTGATGATGGAATCTTTCTTGGATACTCCTCAGTCTCCAAAGCCTTCGGAGTCTTCAACCGTAGAAGACAAACTGTAGAATAAACTATTCACGTCACGTTTGACGAATCCCGTTCAGCGAACTCTAAACCGTCCGCTGATACTAAAGAACTGAATCAATGGATGTTTTCTCATCTTGGTGATTCAGAAGAAGTTCCCACTCCTCATGCTCACACCGTAGAAAATGATGGTCCTACTATCATTCCAGATATGCAGAATAGTGAAGCTGAAACATATTGGGCCTCAGCTGTTCCTATAAACACTATACCTGCAGTTGATCCAAATGTCTCAGAAATTCCATCTATTTCTCAGCAATCAGTGAATGAAGTGACAAATGCAAACATTCCTCTCTTAGCTGATAATCCAGAAGTAGCTGAAGCCTCATCTTCAGTTTCTCCAGTTCAGACTGAGTCAGCGACGTATGCTCCGGCTCAGCGATGGACTGTAAATCACCCAATCGATCAAATTCTTGGTGATCCCAACGCTGGTATTCAGACTCGTAGAAGTGCAGGTAATATTTTTTTATTTGTTAACTTTATTTCTCTAACTGAACCAAAGAAAATAGATGATGCCCTCAGAGATCCAAACTGGGTCAGCGCTATGCAAGAAGAGCTTACTGAATTCGAAAGAAACAAAGTTTGGAAACTCGTTCGTAGACCAACTGACAAAACGGTGATAGGCACTAAATGGGTCTATCGAAACAAGTTGGATGAACATGGTACTGTAACTCGCAACAAAGCTCGTCTTGTTGCTCAGGGATACAGACAAGAGGAAGGCATAGATTATGACGAAACATTTGCTCCAGTAGCAAGACTTGAATCTATTCGTCTTTTCTTAGCATATGCTGTACACAAAAACTTCACTGTACATCAGATGGATGTTAAGTCAGCGTTTCTGAATGGAAAGCTGAATGAAGAAGTTTATGTGGAACAACCTCCAGGATTCTCAGATCCTAAGCGTCCACGTTATGTTTATAAACTGGACAAGGCACTTTATGGCTTAAAGCAAGCTCCACGTGCATGGTATGACACTCTTTCCACTTATCTCCATATTGAAAAATTTGAGCGAGGTAAGATTGACAAAAATCTATTTTTTAGAAGAGTGAAAGGTCATATCATTCTAGTTCAAATATATGTTGATGACATTATATTTGGTTCTACTAACCCTGAACTTTGTACTCGTTTCGCTGATAGAATGAAAGATGAGTATAAAATGAGTATGATGGGTGAACTAACATATTTCCTTGGTCTTCAGATTAAGCAAACTGAAAAAGGAACTTTCATTAATCAGGGAAAATATGTTAAAGATATGCTGAAGAAATTCGACTTAACTGAAAGTTCAACTATGAAAACCCCTATGGCACCACCGCTGACACTTGATAAGGACACAAAGGGTGTTCCTGTCAATGTCACGTTGTACCGTGGGATGATCGGCTCACTATTGTATCTTACAGCTAGTCGACCCGATATTATGTTTGCAACATGTCTGTGTGCACGATATCAAGCTAAACCTAAGATATCTCATATGAAAGCTGTAAAGCGAATCTTTCGATATCTTAAGGGTACAGCGAATCTAGGCCTTTGGTATCCCAAAGACTCAGGATTCGATCTAACCGCCTATTCAGACAGTGATTTTGCTGGTTGCAAAATGGATAGGAAAAGCACCACAGGAGGATGTCAGCTCCTGGGTGGAAAGCTGGTAAGTTGGACAAGTAAGAAGCAAAACTCAGTTTCCACTTCCACAGCTGAAGCTGAATATGTAGCCGCTGGAAGCTGTTGTTCTCAAGTCTTGTGGATGAGAAATCAGCTACTAGACTATGATCTTCAGCTCTCCAAAATTCCAATCTATTGCGACAGCACTAGTGCCATCGCTATAGCCAACAACCCAGTGCTACACTCAAAGACAAAACACATCGAAATCAGATATCATTTTATCAGAGATCATGTGATGAATGGTGATATAGAACTTCATTTTATTCCAACTGATTATCAGTTAGCTGATCTGTTTACCAAACCTCTTGATGAGACAAGATTCAACTTTCTCATCAGCGAGCTTGGAATGCTGAACTTTGAAGGGTAAATTCTTCAGCGGTTCACATTAGATCAGCGATAGGATAAAATCAACTCGTATAACCTATTCAATCATCTTCTCTCTGAATAAACTTGGTTAAACTGATATCCAGGTATGTTTTCTCTCTCTGACAAACGCATGAAAATGCAAGATTTCAAAATAAATTGCATCGCTGAATATCTCTTCCTTAACAGCGATTTTTTGAAATTTCTTAAAACCTTCACTGATATTTTCTATTCAGTGCTTCATGTTTTTCAAATGAGTCCCTGAGCTTTCAAAACCTCAGAGACATCCTAAAAGAATGTGAAAGGACAGTTGTGACGTCATTGCAACGGATAACACCAGGCACGATTTCTTTCTGACACACGTTTGCACGTTTCGTTCAAACTTCCAATCAAATGCAAACACGTGTCCGTGTCATGATGAAAATCTTTTCCCGCTCAAGGATTTTCTCTTTCTAAAATCTCTATATAAACAAACTCTTGGTTTATATTTGTCTTTTACCCGATCAATCTTCCTCCGCAAGAAAAGAATTACTGTTGCATTTGTGCTCTCAAATCTTCAAAGAACTGTTCATCATCTTCTTCATCAAAACATCAAGGTTAATATGTTCTTATTTTTTTCAAATGCTTAACTTGTTTATGATCTTATCATTGTTTTAAACAAGATCAAACAAAAGAACTTTGTAAAATAAAATCATTTCTTTCATGGTTTTATGAACACAATCATTTCATGGTTGTTCTTCAAGTTTTAATTCTAAATCTTAAACTTGTTCTTCATTCGTATCCAGTTTTCTTTTAGAAACTGGAATACAAGACTTTATGGGTTTTACATTTCTGTCAAAAATCAAGAAAAACCCTAATCTTCATTAAGACATTTATGTCTGAATGAAATGGACAAAATTCGAATCATCTTAATGGAAATTATTTCCATATTAAGACAATTCTTATTTGTTAACATCTTTGGTTGAACTGATAATACAGAGAAATGGCAACTTCAAAGATCAATGTTACCGCTGAGAACATCTCCGCTGACTCTGAGGAAGTGGACATCATCAAAGCCCCTCAGGTTAAGTTCAAGCTGGATCAACTAGATTGGACTAAGGTCAACAACCTCTCTGCGCTTCTCGAGTTTCCTCCTCGAAAGCAAGTCACACATCTGGATGATGCTGTGAATTTCCTGAAAAACTGCTGCATTTCAACAGCCCTGACCATCACACCTCCCGCAAGTCAGCTACTACTATCCCAGTTCTGGTACTCTGCCAGATACACTCAGCTACCCTCCGCCAAAAATGCATCTAAAACCATCGATTGCATACTTAGCGATACTGAGTATGGCACAATTAAGATAACCCCCACAATCATTCGAAAAGCCCTGAACCTTCCCAATACTACCAAAGAAAAACCGTTTGTTCCATTCCCTGACCATAAGAAGCATGCTGACAAAGAAGCTCTTATTGCATTTTTTGATGCAATGGGTTACATCTGGGAAACTGGAAGGGACAAGAAGCCCGAGAAGAAGCTGACGCTGATAAAGAAGTCCAAAATGCCCAGCGAGATGAATTTCATCTTCGCACACCTGATCAGCTGCATGACAGCGAAGACCGGCTCCTCTGATCAAGCCGCTCAACCTCAGCAGGCTATGGGATACGCACTGCTGAAAGGTCTACATATTGACTGGGCATCTATCATTTATGATGACCTAGTACAAAGAGTAGATTATGCTGCTGACAGACCTGGATGGGTTCCCTACCCCCGTTTCATCAGCGCCATCTTCCAATATGGCCTGAAGGACAGCTATCCTCAAGAGGGTGACCTGAAACTTTCTCAGGTTGGCCCTAAGGTGCTCGATTTCAAACCTGTCGACAATGAGGTACGTCTCTCTACCCTTCTCTCTCTTCTTAACCCTAATTCTTCGACTTCTGTGGCTCCTTCAGCGACAATACCCATCGCTGATACCCCGGCCACAAAATCCTCTCCTTCTAAGAAAAGGAAACACTCTTCAACCCAACTTGATTCCAAAAGGATCAAGAAAACCAAGGAGCAACCCCAGCAATTGCATGCTGAAGACTCCTCAGCTCATTCTGAAGAGCTGAAGGAACGTTCTGTGGTACGCTCTGCCACACCCGTGCAAGCCATCCCTCCAATCCAGACTTCAGCGTCTCCAAACGCTGAGGTTAGAAACTTGGAAACTACCCAACCTCCCTCAGTCTCTCAAAAGACTGATGAAGTGATTCTCAGCGATTCCAACGCTGAACTCAGAACCCGAACCCCATTCTTATCCTTCGCTTCTCCCTCCACTCACTTGGACACTCCTCCAAAGAACACTGGAGATGCCATCATTCCAGAAGCCACCGCTGACGCTTCTCAACGAATGATGAAGAAAGGACCTGCAGAGATCACCATACCTCACCGTACTTTCGAAGAGGATATGGAACATTTTTCAGGAACTTGCAACTTTGACGAGTTCATCAATCCTCCTGCAGGTACAAATAAAATCCTATACACTGTAACTAAACCTGAAACTTCTGAGCTTTCCTTTGTTCACAAGTACTTATCTGTTACAGGTCCTAATTTGGGAGACATCAACGCCTCTCTGAAGTCCGTGGAAACCAAGCTGACAGATCTCACCACTACTCTTTCCAACAACTCTTCAGCTGTAACAAACGCTGGAGAGAATTTGACAAAGCCGGCAATGGTGGTGGAAAAGAAAGCTTCCACAGACTACATCAAGATTGTTGATAAGACTCTCAGCGATTTCGCCAAAGTGCTCGCTGACATCTACACTGACTACACCTCACTCAAAAACTCCGTTTCCTCCATGTCTGGCGAAGTAACAACGCTGAAGACATCGGTTGGAGCACTAGAGGGTGATATGTCAGCTGTAAAGACTGACTTAGGCTCTGTAAAGACCGACGTTGGTGAGATGAAAACGATGATCCAGCAGCTACTCAACAAGGCAAATACTCCAGCTCCTGAACCGACCCCTGCCCCTGCATTGGAAACCTTCACAGCGGCGGATCGCACAGAGCTGAAGAAGATCAATCCTACTATTTCTGGCCTTGAAGACAGATTAGCTAAGATTGAAGTACGCGTTGGTCTCTCTGGCCAAGAAGACAGAGAACCTAGCCATGCTGCTGAATCTACCCATTCCTCCCCCAATCATCATGAAAAAGAGGGGGAGAAGAGCGCTGAACATCCCGAGGAGAAGAGCGCTGAAGATATTGAAAAGAGCGCTGAAGACCTTTCCCATGATGAATCTATCAGGGGAGAGAAGAATGAAGATCTTATCGCTGGACCTCAGGGAGATGAAAACCCTGAGGGAACCGAGAAGCTCGCCTCTGTATCTGAGGGGGAGCAACTCGAAGAAGACGCTGAAGAATCCGAAGCAGAAGATGATGAAGCCGTCGACATCCCTGATGATGAACCATCTTCTTCTCCAAAGAATGATGATGATGATGACGAAGATGACGATGACTTCTTTATCGTCAAACCTGCCCCAAGGATCAAAGCTCTTAAGGGGATTTCAATAAATGAACCAACAGGGGAGCGGACAAAGACAAACCCCTCAGCCTCTGGAGCTGAGAAAGGCAAAGGCAAAAGCGTCGTTGAAGATGACAATCTGATGATCTTGCTTGAAAAGCCGGTTTGTCAGGTACACTAAACATCTCTTACTCCATCCATCCTCTACCCTATAAGTTCTACTACCCTTGCCTACACCTGAACATATTTATCTTTCTCTTTCTACCCAAGTTCTTCTACCCATGTTCTTATTTGTAAGATCGCTGTGTTTCAGCTAGTCCTCTCCCCTGTTTGAGGATGTCGCTGAAGGTTCTACTACTGCGACTTCACAAATAAAGCCAGCTGCTGCTGATGAAATAATCCCAGTCTTAGATTTGATCTCTGAGACTGATGAACCAGAAGAACAACCTCTCTCGCACAGAAACAGACCTTCCTCAGCTCCTTAAAAGCTGAGTGAAGAGGATCAAAAGAGAAAAGAGGAAATAATAAAGCGATTCGAGGATCAGCGAATCATTCTAAGGCGTGATCAACTGCCTTCAGTTCCTCCTAAGTTCAGAATCTCAAAAGCTGAATACAAGGAACACCTCAGAGCTGAACGCCTCATCGCTGAAAGGAAGGAAGCTGAAGAGAAAGACAGAGAATACGCCATCAAGCTTACTCAACGATCAATCAAAGACCCCAAGCTGAAAAGAGTTCCCATTGATGTTCAACGTCAGCTCTGGGATGATGCTCAAGAAATCGTTAGAGAAAAGACAAAGGTCTCTGATACAACCTTGGAATGGGCTAATCAAATGCTGACCTATCGATCAAGACCATCCAAGATAATCAAAGCCAACATTAGAGGAAAAATGTTCGTTGATGTTCCTGTTGTTGAAGTGGATGTCTACAGAGATGACAAAACCAAGCAAACCTTCTATGCTGCTTCATTAGAAAAGTTTGGTCTCTCTGAATGGTTAGAAACGAAATTATCCATTCAGGGATCACGCTCAAAATTCAAAAGCCATGTTGAGATGATCTTAAACAAACAGATCGACTTGCTTTCATCTGCTGTGGATATTCCTCCTACTCTTCCTCAACCGAAGAAAGCCTCTACTAAGAAGAAGAAAGTATCTGATTCAGGTGCAATCATTCGAAATGAAACAGGTATTGGTTTCTCTCGTGCTGAAGTTCTTGGCCCTGATGCTGATCTTTCAATGCTTGACACCTCCCTACCACCTGGAGAAATCTTCATCCCTGGCACAGTGGTAAGTGATCCATATGGTATATTCTTCTTAGACTATGATGGAAATCATCACTTTCAACGTGTCTCTGAGCTCCAAATCGCTCCCATCGAACAACTCAGAGATCTCGTACACTGGTGTGAAGTCAGACGCGACATCAAAGCTAGACACCTGAAGCCCTTGATTTTTGAAGCTGCTCTAAAGTTAAAGAATCAAGGAGTAATTGTCCCTGACTGGATGATCCCCACTAAAAAGACCCTTGATGAACTTCTCATTAAGGAAGAACCCTTTGAAAACTGATATAATCTCCTTTTTCTCTATTGTATCAGTTATCCTTCTGTACTTGTAAATTATTTCGCTCGTACTTGTAATCTTTATGTTCTTCATTGTAACCTGATTCAAATATTTTAAAGAAAGATTTCAGCGAACGTACTTTACTCCATCAGTACTGAAAAGATCCCAGAAAACAGTAAAAGGGACAAATATTTTATGAGTTCTTTTTATCCTTATGTAATCATTAAATAGCAATTCTCTTTGTTGCTATGTCATAATCAAATAGGGGGAGATTGTTGATCCAAACCCTCAGTGATTTGATAATGACCCTCTCTTATACTTAGTGAAAATTGTAAGTAAACAATATGTATCAGAGTTTCACTATCGCTGATAAGTACTAAGATCTTCCAGTACCGCTGATAGGAACTCTCGCTTTTTAAATTAAACATTCAGCGAACACTGTTCATCATTAATGCGCTGAGTCTGTTCAGTCATTATGATGATCGCTGATAAGTTAGTTGTTTACTTATGATCCCTGAAGACAAGTTTCACGTCAACAAAGGTTCTATGCTGAAGTCGAAGATCAAGCTCAAGAACCAGCGACAAGTCTCCTAATGAACTGATGCGGATCAGCGAAGACTCAGATTGTCCACTCAACGTGAAGTATCAAGTACAAGACTTCAGCTATCGCTGAACTTTATCATCTGCTGAATAGTAAATGATAATCGCTGAATCAACGAAAGATGATCATGAAGTCCTCCGTACAAAGTACTTTTGTCTTAACCACCCTTGCAAGCCTCCGTACGAAATGTCAGAAAAGAACCTCCGAAAATCTGAAATCGTACAACCACTCTGATACTACACTATTCATACATACGGCTACTAAGGTTGTCAACCAAGGTCAATGACATGCAACCAACCAGCTGATGACACGTGTAAAGTATATACTGACTTGCATTAAATGCATGCAGTATATAAAGAGATGAACTCACTTCTTTTGAAGTAACTTGCTAACTCTGGACAAGTTCAAATCTCTTATCTCAGATAGGTTATTATTAGTAATTTCCTTATCTCTCTTAGTGCAAGAAACCTTAGTGTTCCAACTTGTTTAGATTTAGGTTTATCCTTAATCTTGTCTCCGCAACAAGCTGTAAATTGTTAATGATTTATCAATAAACAATTTAGAAAAGTAAAATTTGTGTGTTTGTATTCAACCCCCCCTTCTACAAACTTGTATAGGCCTTCGGGACCAACATAGAGCTTTGTTGTTTGAAACTCTCTTGGTATCCTCTTTTGCTTGCACCTTTACCAAAAAAACGTTTGAAAAGTATTGGAGAGGATCGATAGATTTATAGAGTAGAAATTTCTTTCATAGAGGTTATGAAGCTCTGTCAGAGCCAGCAGAAGCTCTATGAGAGGAAATTTCTCATAACTAAAAATCTATCAAACGTTTTGATCATCCAAAGTTTTTACTGCTTTATAAACTGTTTTTAGGATATTTTTGAAAATCTGTGTCCTAAAAAACTGTTTTGAAAAAGTTTATGTGCGTGATGCTCCTTTTTGAGTGTCTAGATTGGTTGACAGAGACTTTTTGATGGAATGAGCTCTTCGTCCCAAAAGACCTTCTTCTGTAACCTTTTGTTCATGTAAATCCTTAAAGAGAACATTTGAGTTTGATCGGTAGAGTTCTTGTATGAGATTTCTAGTTTTATAGAGGATTCTGCATACAGAGGCTCTGTTGAGCTCAGCAGAAGCTCTATTACACTAAAAATCTCATAACAGAAGTCTCGTAAATCTTTTTGATCAAAACTTGTTTGGTATATTTTAAACAATGTTTCTAGGATATATTTAGAAATGTTTGTCCTAGAAAACTGTTTTCAAAAAGGATTTGTTTCGAGATACTTATCTTTTGGCTCTTTCTTGCTCGGCATAATACATGATTTTTGTGAATCATGAGTGATCACTTCTCCTCTTTGGCTCCCCCTTGAATGATCAACTTCTGTAGATCATTTCAAGGTCTCCTTCTGCTCCCCCTTGATCTATGCTTGGGTCAAAATTTGATAAGTAATGCTTAGGGCATAGATCAAGTTTCTCAGAGTTTCTGTAAAGATTGTCAGAGGTTCCGAGCAATCCTACAGAAGCTTTGTTTTTGTGTAGAACATTTGGTGATTGAGAATTTACATATAGAAATGAAATAAAAACAACAAAAACATGTATATACATATTTACAGAAGATTAAGTTATACTTACAGAGGTTTTAACTCATGTTTATCATTCCCAACTTACCCACCAAGAAAAGAAATCTTTTCTCATCTAGTGCCTTGGTGAATAAGTCTGCAAGCTGGTACTCTGTAGACACGAAGTGCATTTCGATTGTCCCATATTCAACATGGTGTTTCAGAAATTGGTAACAGATATCAATATGATTTGTTTTTTAGTCACAGAAGATGGGAATCTTGAATATGATGTGGCCATAGTCCTTAAGCTGAGTTTTCATCCACAGAACCTGGGAGCAACAACTAGCAGCAGCAACGTATTCGGCTTCTGCTGTAGATGTGGATATGCAGTTCTGCTTCTTAGAGGTCCAGCTGACTAGTTTACCACCTAGTAATTGACAACTCCCAGAGGTACTCTTTCTGTCGAGCTTGCATCCTCCATAATCTGAATCTGTATAAGCTTTAAGACCAAAACCAGAGTTCTTCGGATACCAGAGGCCAAGATTTTTGGTCCCTTTGAGGTATCTGAAGATCCTCTTTACAACATTATAATGGGATTCCTTCGGGTTAGCTTGATATCTTGCACAGAGACATGTGGCATGCATTATGTCAGGTCTACTTGCAGTTAAGTATAACAGAGACCCAATCATTCCTCTGTAGAGCGTGCACTCTATAGGTATGCCATTTGGATATGAGTCTAACTTATTTCCTGTGGCCATTGGAGTTCTCATTACGGAGGCATCAGAGAGACTGTATTTTGAAAGTATGTCAGAGACATATTTAGCTTGATTTATGAAAATTCCCTCTGATGATTGTTTTACTTGGAGTCCGAGGAAGAAAGTTAATTCTCCTATCATACTCATTTCAAACTCACTTTGCATGAGTTTTTCAAACTTTTTTCACTCTTCTGTATTTGTAGACCCAAAAATTGTGTCGTCCACATATATTTGTACAAGCATAATTTCATCACTTTTTCGTTTATAAAACAAAGTTGTATCCGTCGTACCTCTGTCGTAACCATTATCGAGAAGAAAGGTAAAAAGTCTTTTGTACCATGCTCTTTGAGCCTGTTTCAGTCCATACAGAGCTTTGTCGAGGTAGTACACGTATTTTGGGTACTTAGAGCTTTCAAACCCTGGTGGCTGTTGGACGTATACTTCTTCTTGGATTTCACCATTTAGAAAAGCAGATTTTACGTCCATTTGAAATACTTTAAAACCTCTGTGGGCTGCGAAGGCTAAGAAGATTCTTAAGGCTTCGAGCCGTGCGACAGGGGCAAAAGTTTCATCGTAATCTATGCCTTCTTCTTGGCGATATCCCTTGGCCACCAATCTTGCTTTGTTTCTTATGACCACTCCATCTTCATCCTTCTTATTTCTGAAGACCCATTTAGTTCCTATGGCTTGTTTTCCTCGTGGCAGAGAAACTAAAGTCCAGACTTTGTTTCGTTCAAACTGTAGAAGCTCTTCTTGCATAGCATCTACCCAGTTTGGGTCATCAAGGGCTTCAGAGATCCTTTTTGGCTCGATCACACTAATAAAGTTTGTAAAGAAACAAAAGTTAGCAGTGGCAGATCTTGTTTTTACCTTTTCAGAATGTTCGCCGATTATAAGACTTGGAGGATGGATCTTTGTCCACTTTGTTGTTCTTGGGAGATGGTCATCGATTTCATCAAGTTGATCTTCAGAGGTTTCTATTTGTTGTTCTGGTGTAGCCTCTGTCGTAGATTTTGCTTTCGTGCTTGATCCTACAGATTGTGGAATGATTGGAATGAGTGGCGGGTTTGTTCCTCTGAGGAAGTATAGACTGAGTCTTCTTGTTCCTCTGTTATTGGTTCCTCTGTGGTTTCTGGAGTTGGTTCTTCAGTAGCTTCTGTGGTTGTTTTCCTTGTTGTATCATCTTCTGTTGGCTCCCCTCGGTATTTGCATCTGTACGATTAACAGAGGAAGATGAATTATTTAAGGGACCAGTTAGAGAGATACCTATCGCGTTCTGGTTGGCAGAAGATGATTCTCCAAAGGCTCTGACGGCTCCAACAGAGGGATCAATATCGTCATGGAACATCTCTTGAAATAGAAGATTTAAGTCTTCTTCTCTTGTTTTTGAGATGCCAGAGGATTCCCCTTTTAGACCGAGTTCTGAACTGATTTGTTCAGAAGTCTTCTGGAAGGTGTCGTCAAAAGAAACATTTATGCTTTCTACGATCGTTCGAGACCGCAAAAGATAAACTCTGTAGGCCCTGGAAGTTGCAGAGTATCCTATGAACTTGCCTTCATCTGCCTTTACTTCAAACTTTCCTCTTGCTTCTCTATCATTTAAGACGAAGCACTTGCATCCAAATACATGGAAGAATTTGTTGTTTGGTCATCTTTTGTTGATCAAATGATATGGTGTTTTGATGTGTCTCTTTACGATGGTTGATCGATTTTGGGTATAGCAAGCGGTTGATACTGCTTCTGCCCAAAATGTCATTGGTAATCCACATGAGGTTAGCATAGTTCTAGCGGCTTCCACAAGCGTGCGATTCTTTCGTTCAACCACGCCATTCTGTTGTGGGGTGCGTGCAACAGAGAAGTTCTGTGAAATTCCTTCTTCTGTAAGATAGGCTTTAATGACAGAGTTTCTGAATCCTGCAATCATACAGAACTTGGATTCTTTTCATTAAATTTATCAGATTGTTTGGAACATCTGATTTCTTTCTGACAAATTCAACCCATGTAAATCTTGAGAATTCATCGATCAAAACAAGCAGATATTTCTTGCCACCTAGACTCTGTGTAGATATTGGACCGCAGAGGTCAACATGTAGCATGTACAGAGGTCTAGGGCAAGATACATCAGTTTTGCCTTTATGGGAAGCTCTTTTGAGATTTCCCATTTCACAGGCAGAGCATAAATGATCTTTATTAAATTTAACGTTTGGTAGACCTTTGACTAGATCAAGTTTTACAAGTTTATCAAGAGTATGAAAGTTTAAATGGCAGAACCTGTTGTGCCATAACCAGGCTTCTTCGCTTTTGCATGCAACAAGGCAAATTTTGTCTTTCTTGTTCTTTGCATTGAAGTTCATGAGATATAGATGTAGCGTCCCAAAAATTACAAGGAATTTAAAATTTTTAAAGTAACATTTCATTAATAAAAACTCATTTAATAACTCAATCATTTCATTTGCAAACTCATAATTAATATTCTCACGAACAATAAACAGCGGAATAAATGTCTAAAGTTAAAATCATAAAAGTAATCAACTCTTCCCACGCGCCAGTGTGTACTCGTCACGCCTTGTAGCCACTCGTACCTGAAACCACAATTTATTGGGAAAGGGTAAGCACGAAGCTTAGTGAATTCAGACAGCATAAATAACACAGTTATTCCCACACCACCTCTAAACAGATAATTGCACATAAACAGCATACAAGTCTACGAACAAATCATAAACATGCATACCTACACCATCCCACCCAAAGGCATAAGCTGGTCCACCCGACCACACGATAACCGTGCAAGCATTACCCGGCTCCCCCGGGTTCCTACGCCACCCGCGTATACAACCTTCGGTCCCACCGAGTTTCTACGCCACCCGCGTATATAAACCTCGGCCCCACCGAGTTACTACGCCACCCGCGTATATAAACTTCGGCCCCACCGAACTCCTACGCCACCCGCGTAGTCATAACAATAAAGGTCCGACTAGACACCCCACTATTTAGTCCCGCATCACAAACAATTAAAACTACCACACACATGCAAATCGTAATGTAAAAATAACCGACATTAGTTATAGTGAGAGAACTCACCTCGTAAGCGCGCCTAGCTCATAGACAATAATTCAAGCTTCACAAATCCAAGATCACTTCCCAACACCTAAACAATCGTTAAAATGTATTAACACGAGACCCGGACCCTAAAACACGACGCACCCTTAAATCGTCACTAAAACGACTTTTCGGTCTAACCAAACAGGTCTGTCCGGAACCTGTTCCGACCTCCATAAACCTAGAAAATCCTCAATTAAATTACATAACCATAAAGTGCTCTGAGTTAGGGTTCCAAGGACATATCGCGCGCGTTCTAACGATTTTTCTACAATTTATTATGGATTTTACAAAACCGATTAACTGCACAGTGAAAAACAGCATCTTTCATTACAAAACAGCAGTTTGACACTAGCTACGGTCCGAACTGGTTTTTCCGCAAAACATAAGAAACTTACTAGACTCAGAATGGGAACTTTTGGGACTGGTTCCATCCCAATCCGACATTCCTAACAGAAGTTATGGCTTTCCCAAAACAGTGGCAGAAACTGTGACTTTTAAAACGGAACGCGAACTGACAAATCCGGACCTGCTGTATAAACATCCAATTTACGCCTAGCTAGAGGCCGAACCGGACTTCCGTTAAAACACGAAAAGTGTGCCCGGCACAGAATGTGAACCGTGGGCACCGTGCTTACTGGAAAGGGCTGTACTACGCTGGACAACAACCGTGCACCACCCCCTGCCGCCTCCGGCGGCGGTGGTGGTTGGCGGCGGCGACGAGGGTTACGGTAACACCCTCCCGCGAGACCTCCCAACGTCACCCACTCCCGACCCCTCCGCAACTTCACACCCGCACACACCCACACACCCATACGCACCCCCTGCCACCACCACAGCGGCGTGCAGCGGCGGCCCCACCGCCGGCAGCACCTTATTTCTCCCTCCGGCGACTCTCTTTCTCTCTCGCGCCTCTCTCGCTCTCTTTCTCTTTTCCGGCCGAACACCCCTCTCGTTCTCCTTCTTTTTCCTTCACGGCCGTAGGGTTTCTCCATCATATTTTCTTTTCTTCCTTGCTTAACACAACACTAAACACACACAAAGACATGGGTCACGTTTTTTTTGGGTTTTGCATGGGCCAACATCAACTTTTGGCCCTTTACAACATTGGTCCCCCAACTATCTTTTTCTCGCAAACTAACTAAAGTTCCGACATATTTAACGATTAGGTCCAAATCGTCTAACCCCGTTAATGGAAACCACGTTAAGTAAAACTTAACAAAATAAAAGAAATTACCTACCGAGATACGGGCTTTACAACTCTCCCCCACTTGGATTAGACTTCGTCCTCGAAGTCTAGACCGGCGAATAACTCGGAATAGCTCTCGCGCATCTCCGCTTCGGATTCCCACGTCCACTCGAACCCCCTCGGTGCGGCCACTGGACTTTCCTCAACTAGAATCTAAATTTCTCACCCTGTCTAGAAATTCTCGAATACTTTTCTTACTACCAAAACTCCTTCAAGGACACTGAAATTATGACCGGAAGAACACTCCAACAACTGGATTCATTCCTAGCCAAACGACTTCGGTTGCCTTCCAACCTTAGATGTTCCATACATCCCGATTCAACTTTCAAGCTCTAACCATTCTAAAGGTGCTCACCAATATACCCTACCGGATACCCGAATCCGATCATTCCTACCATTACTGCCGATTAACTTCCACGAGTTCTAATTGACTCCCAAAATTTATTTCACACGGATCATCAAGCCAGTAAACTTATGATCACCCACGAAGGTCATTCCACCATAACCATTCATCACAATTAAGCATCTCAGGGGTACTACTACCATCACCATAATTATTTTAAAATCGGCTACAAATCTCCGATTACACTAAAGGTGTTTGGCCTCAAGCCCAAAAGTCGATGCCTAAATATACTACTTACTTCAAAAAGGTTACTGCGCAATTATTCTCTTAATTACAAAGGGCATCATTCCCTTAACGGACACTATTCAGTCTACACTAACAACACGCATGGAATACCCAACCTTCCACCGTCTACTTATCCTCGACACTCGCTCTACGAAGCCTAGTTACACCGTATCAAGATACACATTAACGTCTACCTCCCAGATACGTCTCAAGGCCCGACACATCGGAACTACCTCTCAGGTAAGTGCCCAAGACTATATCCTCCCAGTGCCTACTGGAAAGTCAAGGTCATAACACATGAATACCGGGGTCCCACCCCGAGCTACCCAACCGACCGTTACCAACGACTTACTGACATGACCAAGGATCCAATGCAAAACAGTCTACCAACAACATGCCTATCCCAGAATGACTCATTCACCCAACATGTAAATACGCAACGTGCAATAAGTGCAAAACTGTGCAACAAAACAACCCATCAACAAAACTTCACATCGAGCCATTAAAAACCGTGCAATTGACCCATGACTATCTCAAAGTCAAAACTGAGCAAAATGCTCCACGCTTGCTAGACCCATAAGTTGGTCAAAAACGCGTTTAAATAAAGTTTAAGCAAGCAATACTCTTAAATAACATTAGTCCCAAACTCAACACGGGTTAAACAAAGGGTTTTCCAAAAGGACTCACACCCTTAAAATTCTCAAAATGACACATAACACTTATAAACGCACTTTCCAAATGGTTTACAAAATCATTTACAAAATATTCTCAACGTCAAGATTTTTCATTTCAAAAAGACCGTAAGCAATAAAACTACTATTACCAGGTCGCTAGTTACGCAAAAATGGACACGCTCGTCCCACGTATGAAAATCATGTTGAAAATCATTTCATTGCTGCTTAGTTTACTCACAAAACGTAAGCGAAATAAATAATTTCTTCGAAAATGAACCGTCACGGTTCTAGTATGAATTGACTCATGACCTGTATTTAAAGTAACCGCTCGACCTTACATCGGGTGCGACAAAAGTGTGCACATAATTTCAAAATCAGCTCCACGACATTTGACCCCAAAATTCCTCTTTTTCCAACATAAAATGTCGTGGTACATGGTTCACCAACAAATCTTATGCACGTCGGCTAGTCATACAAAACGATGAAACGGTTTACAAATATATTTTTGTTAAAACACAACTATCTCGTGTAAGTTTCAAACTTAAAGATAAAAACCAATCCGTTTCCATCATTTGAAAATATCGACTAAAATCTCATAAAATCTCAAAAGGTGGGGTTTTTTAAATTGATTTTCAAGATTTCCCCAAATGGTCACATAAACAAATAAGATATGCACCTCGTGAAATTAAACCACACGACTCAACATGCCGTAAAACAAAACTTATTTTAACCAAATCACTCAAATAGCTTTATACAGACATCGTGGAATGTAACTTTTCGTCTCAACTCTAACATATGTGGAGGAGTTCCAATGTTAAAGTCACAAGCCGTAGTCACTTGCCCAACATTTTAAATACCACAAAACACGGATATCAGCTTACCCGAAAAAACCGTTAGAAAAATAACGAAATGAGACAAATTCTAACAAAGTTTGAACTCCCGTGATAAAACGATTTCATACACTTTCAAAACCATATTTCAAAATCTTGTGTGTGTGCTGAACATTTCCCCAAATTCCAAAACACCATCCATAAAATGATTTGAAACACAAGAATTTGTTAATGCAATCTATTTAAAAATCAAACTTTGTGCATGACTCAGTCGGCATTCTACGCCTCGACTCTTACTCCTCCAAATCTCTCTGATCCACTAACGTCATCCGGACATTTAAACCTCTTAGGCAAGTTGGGAAATTACGTCAAATAATCCCTACGATTTTTCCTCAAATCAAAGTCGGCTCTATAAGCCTATGATTCTAGCACAATCATCCATCTTGGCCCGACACAAACATCATCCTCATCGTCACTCCAAGTGATTAATACTAGAATCGTCCTTTTATTCCAACGACTACTAATTTATAACCTTCGTCACTACCCCAACGATCATCACCTCAAGCAAAACAAGTACCCACCTGTACTAGTAGGTTTACTATAGTCGTTCCTCCTTGTGATGGCTATTCAGGGTAGATATTACAACGAGTTATTAGCACATAATAACTCACACTAACACGCTCACGCTCGACTCCTTGGATTCCTCGCGACTTTCCTCGACTCGAACATTGATCCTGTGCTTCCGGTAGTAGGAGCTCTACTACTACCATCTACACCTATCACTGTCCGCTCCGAGTCCCATCCCGAGATACCAAGTAGTTGCTCGCCCAAACAAAAACCATACACGTATGTCCATACTGACGCATATACACGCTCTTCCTAGCTCCCTAGGAATAAATATAATACCCCACTACCCTTGCTAGGGCGGAACCCCCCACTAACCCTGACGAGTCGCCTCGTAAACGCACAGTCGTATACAGTGGAAACCAGATAGACATTCGAATATAAGATTCCATCCTACAACGGTTGGACTCAAACAAGAGCTGCGCAATAGAACTAAATCTAACATTCTAAGGCTATTCGGTTCCTACCGCATACAACCTATAGTGCATTCGCTTAACAACCTATCAAGGTTAGCATAAGTTCCTAATAGCCAGTAACAACCATACAATACAGTGTATTAAGCACCAAGCAATCTAGCATACATACTCCTATGTTCTAGAAAGCAATTTAGCATACCTACTCATATGTAGACAATCTTCCCAGGTCACTAGGAATTTCATCTCATCCCACTACCCTTGCTACAACGGAATCCCTATTAGCCATAACGAGTAGCCTCGCGAATACCCAGTCGCATGCAGCGTGAATCAAATAGACATTCGAATACAAGATTCTATCCTAGAACGGTTGGACTCAAACAAGAGCTGCGCAATAGAACTAAATCAAATATTCTAAGGCTATATGATTCTTACTGCATACAACCTATAGGGCCTTCACTTAACAACCTACATTAACTAGCATTGATTCCTACTAGCAAGCAAGCATCATACAGGACAATGCAAACCACATAGGCAATCTAGCATGCATACCCTATGCCTAGAAAGAAATAAAACACTAAGTACTGTACCTTTCCTTTTGGCTCCGGCTGACTGTACACACTGCGCCTTTGATCACCGTTTCTCAAACGGATTTTTCCTTCCTTTTATTTATCAAAAACTTTAAAGAAAATTTTATAGCCGCAAACTTTAGATCAAACACACCGAGATGCGTTTGATTCACTCAAGCTGTGCTCTGATACCAAGTTGTAACGTCCCAAAAATTACAAGGAATTTAAAATTTTTAAAGTAACATTTCATTAATAAAAACTCATTTAATAACTCAATCATTTCATTTGCAAACTCATAATTAATATTCTCACGAACAATAAACAGCGGAATAAATGTCTAAAGTTAAAATCATAAAAGTAATCAACTCTTCCCACGCGCCAGTGTGCACTCGTCACGCCTTGGAGCCACTCGTACCTGAAACCACAATTTATTAGGAAAGGGTAAGAACGAAGCTTAGTGAATTCAGACACCATAAATAACACAGTTATTCCCACACCACCTCTAAACAGATAATTGCACATAAACAGCATACAAGTCTACGAACAAATCATAAACATGTATACCTATACCATCCCACCCAAAGGCATAAGCTGGTCCACCCGACCACACAATAACCGTGCAAGCATTACCCGGCTCCCCCGGGTTCCTACGCCACCCGCGTATACAACCTTCGGTCCCACCGAGTTTCTACGCCACCCGCGTATATAAACCTCAGCCCCACCGAGTTACTACGCCACCCGCGTATATAAACCTCGGCCCCACCGAACTCCTACGCCACCCGCGTAGTCATAACAATAAAGGTCCGACTAGACACCCCACTATTTAGTCCCGCATCACAAACAATTAAAACTACCACACACATACAAATCGTAATGTAAAAATAACCGACATTAGTTATAGTGAGAGAACTCACCTCGTAAGCGCGCCTAGATCACAAACAATAATTCAAGCTTCACAAATCCAAGATCACTTCCCAACACCTAAACAATCGTTAAAATGTATTAACACGAGACCCGGACCCTAAAACACGACGCACCCTTAAATCGTCACTAAAACGACTTTTCGGTCTAACCAAACAGGTCTGTCCGGGACCTGTTCCGACCTCCATAAACCCAGAAAATCCTCAATTAAATTACATAACCAGAAATTGCTCTGAGTTAGGGTTCCAAGGACATATCGCGCGCGTTCTAACGATTTTTCTACAATTTATTATGGATTTTACAAAACCGATTAACTGCACAGTGAAAAACAGCACCTTTCATTACAAAACAGAAGTTTGACACTAGCTAGGGTCCGAACTGGTTTTTCCGCAAAACATAAGAAACTTACTAGACTCAGAATGGGAACTTTTGGGACTGGTTCCATCCCAATCCGACATTCCTAACAGAAGTTATGGCTTTCCCAAAACAGTGGCAGAAACTGTGACTTTTAAAACGGAACGCGAACTGACAAATCCGGACCTGCTGTATAAACAGCCAATTTACGCCTAGCTAGAGGCCGAACCGGACTTCCGTTAAAACACGAAAAGTGTGCCCGGCACAGAATGTGAAACGTGGGCACCAGATTCGCCTCAATCCGAGCTACGACGGAAACGTTATGGCCGTCGCAACACAGTGGCAGACAAACGTTTTCACATGAAATGACAAATATTGTTTATAAACCCATTAAGACATAGCTTAACCCAAACAGACCCGAACAGCCTACAAGCTTACTGGAAAGGGCTGTACTACGCTGGACAACAACCGTGCACCACCCCCTGCCGCCTTCGGCGGCGGTGGTGGTTGGCGGCGGCGACGAGGGTTACGGTAACACCCTCCCGCGAGACCTCCCAACGTCACCCACTCCCGACTCCTCCGCAACTTCACACCCGCACACACCCACACACCCATACGCACCCCCTGCCGCCACCACAGCGGCGTGCAGTGGCGGCCCCACCGCCGGCAGCCGTGGTTGCGGCGGTGGTGGTGGCGGTTTGCGGGGGTTTTTAACAATTAACAACGAAAGGTTACCGAAATACCTCGACGCAACGTTTTCTCGTCCTCTAAACCGACCGAACTCGCCGGCGATCACCTTCTTCCTCCTCTCTCCTCGTCGCCGGCAGCACCTTCTTTCTCCCTCCGGCGACTCTCTTTCTCTCTCGCGCCTCTCTCGCTCTCTTTCTCTTTTCCGGCCGAACACCCCTCTCGTTCTCCTTCTTTTTCCTTCACGGCCGTAGGGTTTCTCCATCATATTTTCTTTTCTTCCTTGCTTAACACAACACTAAACACACACAAAGACATGGGTCACGTTTTTTTTTGGGTTTTGCATGGGCCAACATCAACTTTTGGCCCTTTACAACATTGGTCCCCCAACTATCTTTTTCTCGCAAACTAACTAAAGTTCCGACATATTTAACGATTAGGTCCAAATCGTCTAACCCCGTTAATGGAAACCACGTTAAGTAAAACTTAACAAAATAAAAGAAATTACCTACCGAGATACGGGCTTTACAATAGATCTCCTCTTCTTTCGGATCGCAGAAGTTCAAGTCCTGTGTCCTCGCTCTGTAGAGAGCAAAAGGTTCTATTGAACATTACGTCGAATCCCGTATCGCAGAGTTGACTAACACTGAGAAGATTGTGTTTAAGGCCATCAACATATGCAACTTTGCATACGATTATATTTTCCTTCTTTATGACTCTGTAGCCTTTGATGTACCCCTTTTTATTGTCTCCAAAGGTCACAGATCCACCATCGTTCTTTTCTTTGTATGTAGATAGAAGTCCGCTGTCGCCAGTCATGTGCCTCGAGCATCCGGAGTCTAGATACCAGATTGGCACATACTGCTTCTGCAAGACAATTAGAGAGTTTTAGGTACCCATATCCACATGGGTCCAGTTTTGTCAGGGGTCTTTGTTTTAGCTTCTGTTGAAGAAGCATTTTGTTTCTTCTTACCCTTGGATTTATCTTTTGCTTTGGGTACATAGAGAAGGCAGTGTGGACTTTTGAAATGTTGGTTTATTTTAATCATAAGATCAAAGCAATGACAGTATTGAATGTGCGAAGAGATTTGCTTGAACTTTTCATTAAATACATTAAATGGGGGCACAGAGGCATTACAATTTATCCTAACATTAGACTTTCTATTACAAGAAGGTTTATGTAGGCTAGATCGCTGTTTGCAAAATCCTTTGTTGAGTGCGGCCTTCTGTGTTCCCCTTCTGTGGTGAACTTCTGTAGATTTCACTGTCACAGAAGAAAAAGATTTGTTAATTTTAGTCCATTTACCTTTCTGTTGCCATATTAGTTTTTCTTTAACACGTTTTAAGGGTTTTAAAATCTTTAAACTCGTTGGAATTTGAGTGGACAGGACATTAACTTCTGTTGTTTGAAATTTTCAAGCTCAAGAGAGGTTTTGGCTTGTATGCACATATTCAAAAAGCCTGGACAGATAGGAATTCCAGTGATTTTCTCCTTGGGAGGAATAGTTCTGTTAAGAACTTCCGAGGTTTGTTTAAAAACCTCTGTGTCACTAGGTCCGATCTCTGACTTAGAGTCAGTCACTGATTCGTCAGAGGATGAATCGTCCTCATATACCGAGGTTGAGTCACTTGGTTCTCTTTCGACAGAGGCTGGACTTTCAGAACATGTGTCATACTCACTTTCTTCCTTTTCTGAGGAACTATCTTCTAAGTTAACAGAAGTATCTGTTAAGTTTTCTTCAGAGAGATCTTGATTGCTGGAAGATGTACAGAGGTTTTCTTCAGAGATATCAAGTTTTTCTTCTGTAATTTTTGGCTTGAACGCAGGTGCCTCTGCTGATAATTTCTTTTCAGAATTCATCATGCAGACAAATGCAACTTGAGTTTGAGTCTCGGGATTACCAAACTTGAAGATTCCTATCTGATCTTGAGTTTTCAGATACCTCTTAGGTTTGGATTCTCTTTTGACAGAGATTGAAGGTGACAAATCTGTGTTTTCAAACCACACATTTATCATCTTCAGAGGTTTCCTCTTGTGAGGTTCCCTAGAGACTTTTTGCCTTTTACTTACAGAGAGAAGATTTGGAAATCCAGGTTTTCTTGTATCTCCAATGTGAAATAGAGAGGACAGAGACTTGTCTTTTGGTTCCGGTATAAGGATCTATATCGCAGAAGCCAATTCCCCGTCTCCCTATTTGTGTGTTTATTTTTTCGTACACCTTCTGAGCATCTTGAAATTTCTTAATTTGAAGATCTCTTCTGAGTAAATCTTGACAGAGGATTTCTCTTTCCTTTTGAAAATAATTTTTAAGAGCTAGGATGTTCATTCTGTCGCACTCAACGTCCATTAGGTCTTAGACTTTGTTTTCAAAGAAGAATTAAGTTCATAAATCTTTTCTTTTAAAGGATTTAACTTTTTGTTCCAGTCCATTTCAATTTCTTCTTTTTCTTTAAAGATTTTAGCTTTTTCTTGAGTGAGAAGTCTAGTTTCTCTCTCATAGAAGGTGAGCTTTTTCTGAATATTTTCACATGTCTTTTTCATTTTAGTGTATTCAATGTTAGGTTTAATCAAGTCATCTTCTGCAGTATTAGAGTTAGAGGTAGAAGTGGATACCTCAATGTCAGAGTCGGAGCTGACTTCTGCCATGCCACAGAATAGAGCATTCTTTGTTTCGCCTTCGTCAGAGGATGTGTCTGACTCCCAGATTTCTTTGTTCACCATTAGTGACTTCTGAGCATAGTATTCAGCTTTCTTTTTGTAGAAAGTTGCATCACTCTGAAGGCGATTTGACTTGCTCCTGCATTCGTTGGCAAAGTGACCTGGCTTTCCACAGTTGTAGCATCCTTGGTTCTATATGGAGTTTCCAGCTCTGTCGTCTGACCTCTGTCGGTCACCACTTTTTTCGGTTCGGCACTCATTTGCGTAGTGGCTTGGCTTACCACATTTGTAACACTCTTGAATCTGTGGAGTGTTGCCATCTTTGTCTTCCGACCTCTGTCGGTCATTTCCTCTGTCATTTCTATCACTTGACCTCTATCGGTCACCACTTCTGTCGTTTGACCCTTCTCTTTCTCGATTATCTCTTTCATATCGTTCATTACCCGATTTCTTCTGGTATCCTCTGCTGAATTCCCTAATCAAGAGATCTAAAGATTTAGCTATCGAGGCCAGGGTCGTTTCTTCTTCTGCTACTACTTCCTCTTCTTCTTCACTTTCCACCATCATGTTTTTCTTCTTCTTCTCCTTTCTTTCCTCTGTTGCTTTTTCTTTCTTTGGTTTCTCTCTAGCCTCTGTAGTCTTACACACCAATGCAAGATGTGCAATGATCTGGGCTTTTGCTTGTGCTACCTGAGGCTCTTGTGCTGCCAATGTTCCATAGAGGTCTGATAGGGTCCAGGAATCTAAGTCTTGGTTTGTTTGCAGAGACATAGATAACTGAAGCCATTCTTCATTCAGAGACTTCAGGAACATAACGTTGTTTTCTTCAGAGGTTCTGTGGATGCCGAACTTCTTGCACTTGTTTATTAGAGAGTTGAACCTATCATACGTAGTTTGCATATATTCGGTTGGCAGAGCTTTAAAGGCATAGTATTCATTTATGTATTGAGCTCTGCGGTTCTTCTGGGTTTTAACTCCTCCTTCTAGTTGTTTTTCCAGTTCTTTCCATAGATCATATGCAGATTCACATGCATCCATGGACTGGAAAAGGTCATTTGGAATGGCCATAATCAGAATTCTCTTAGTTTTCTGAGCAACTTCGTATTTAGCCCAATCAGGATCAGACCAATTTTCCTGGGTCTTTGGTTTCGTGTGTTCTGGGATTTCAGGTGTGTCGTCTGTGCTAGGAACACGGGGTACGGTTATCATGGGAATGAAAGGAGGGTTACGGATATAATAACCCAATTCTTTGTCAGTACCCTCAAAGAAGTGAATCATTCGAATCTTCCATTGAGGGTATTCTTCTCTAAGAAGAGTGGAAGGTTTGGTTAAGGAACCAGCAGAGAGGAAGTTGTTTGTACTTGTCATTTTTAGAGAGATAAATTATCCAGAAAAGGGTTTTAACAACAAACTTTTCAGAGTATGAAGTGGATGCTTCGTATGAAGTTTTTAAGCTTTAAAAGCTTTAAGCTGAGCACTAAAATGGTGTTTTTAACCAGAATAACAGATTCTATAAGTTTACCAAAGTTCGAATGAATCGAAAATGGCAGAAAAACAGAAATTGTTTGAATAATATGAAGAATAGGTTAAAAATCTAAGTTTCTACCAAAGATCATAGTTTTAGAGTGGATCCCTTGATATTAAAAATCAAGGTTTTCTCTGATACCAATTGTTAGTTCCTGTTTTGCTTAAACAATGATCTTAACTTTCAGTTAGTTCAGATTTAGATATGGTGCGGAAGCGTATTTAAGAACTGAAAGATAATGTAAGGTAGAAGAACACACAATATCAAATAAATAGTATGTAAGAACAGATGAATATCTCCACGATTACCGTATTTGATATATATTAAGAACATTAAGAACTTCAAAGGATTAACAAGAAATCTGCAGTTAATGGTGTGTGTGAGAAGTGCAAAGCTTAATGATATATGTGTATTTTCGTGGTATTAAGCTTAATAGAAGAGCTCACATGAGCCTTCTATTTACACTACTTCTAAAGGGGACAATAAGGACTGAATGTACAAAGACACTGTTGAGGCATAGTAGCTGGAAGGTACAAAACACTATTCTGGAACTGTTGCAGATACAACGTTCATTAAATGATCCGTATTCAGCTTTAGGCGGAAACCTATCAGAGTTTGACACGTGGAGTTGTCAGGTCACGCCTTTGTACGATTGATCTTTAGAACCTTCGAATGGTAGATATTGTAAGAAGCATGTTCGTCCTTGTTAAGATCTTTTGCGTAGATCTTCTTTTTACCACAGAAGCTCTGTAGTCTTCTGTTGCTTCTTTACTTCGGTCTTCTTGGTTAACCCGGCAGAGCCTCTGTTAAAGACTTTTGTCTTCTCGGTTACTCGGCTACTCGGCAGAGCCTCTGTCGAACACTTCTATACTTACCCTATTTTTCACTACTTTCATAAACTGAAAGATTGGAGCTAACAACACTTCATAGCTCTAAAGTTTATGTTGGCTTGAATTCAAGTCCAACTCATCTAAGTAGAACAATATATGTCACCCTGTCAAGAAATAGTTAGAAGTTAGAAACAAGGAGTGAATAGCACGGTTGATAGCCAATAGCGAAAGCAATCTTTCACTACACAAGGGCCTTTATCTCCCAACCTTTACTTACACCAAGCTACGGGTATTAGGCTATTAGCCCATCATCGCCCAAAAATAAATACAAGAGATGTTGATCAATCTGAAATGTAGATACAAGAAGTAAGATGAACCAAAGGTTTTTAGATTAAAGCTAATCAAAATGACAATAGCTGCTAAGTAGCCAATAGAACTACTTAGTTAGTTTTCTTGTCAAAAGAAACTAAAAGTACAAAATTAAAGAAACTTAATAACTAAATATTACCTGCACAAGGCAAGGAATGGGGTGTCTAAAACCTGGAGTTAATGGTCCTACTTATACAAAGGGGAAAACATCTAATGTCCAATATCAAAGTACAAAAGATTCTTAACCATTGGTTATTACACAATGGATAATAGCTTTACAAGATACCTTCTTAATGTGACCTCCACCATAATGATATTCAGGAACTGTGATCCATGTTGTAGCATCTTCTGCAGCATACCAAACTGTTAGATTTTCATCAAAAGTAGCATAACCAGAATTCATTCCTCTTACATAGCTCCAAACTACAATAAAGGATAAAAACAAACTAAAAGACTCAAATATGTTGATTGGGAAACTAAAAGAGGATTAAATGTCTAGAAAATAAGTGCTTGTCCCCAAGCAACACAAATGACAAATTAAAAAGACTCAATTTGAAGGGTGAAATTTAAAAAATGTGGGTGATAGAGGTTAGCCATCAAACAGTTAACATAGCCTTTCGTAAATCAAAGTTTATTCAACTTTCATAATGCAACACCATAGGCCAAGGCACATGCTATTGTCAGGGAAAAACACATTCTAAACTAAGGATGAATAGGACTTTTTGGGTTTTGAAATTTCAGGGCTTCTCTCATTTTCTCTCAGTTTCCTTGCTTTTTGTTTTCTTGCTGCAACACATACTGTAGTAACTACCTTTTGCCATATTTTTTATTGGTGGCCTAAAAGGTTTAAATTGATCTTTTGTACCGAGATAAAAGGAATATTTCCATTATCATTTCTGTCTTTATACATATTACACATACCCTCCCCCACACTTGAATGAAACAATGTCCTCATTGTTGATGGAGGAACACTTTTAGGCTCAAAGGTCTAAAGGTGCAAAGGGTAAGTGCTTGCCAGGCTTAGTGTATGAGAAAAGTGGCCTAATCCTTTCCTAAAGTTCAGAATTTTTGCCTAGGGTTTTCCCAGGTATGCATAGCTTGGTTCTAGCATTGACAATGAAAAATGAACATGCAATAATTGAATTATTTGGGATATGTCATGTTTGACTTAACTAACCTATATCTATCACATGAATACATCAAAGGTTCCCAGACACTTGTGGACTAAAATAATTAAAAAGAATAAAGTGTAAAATCTAATTTGGAGCTAAGTAAAAGAAACAGACTTGCCTACTCAGGAGGAGTAGGTGTTGCAGCAGCCTTCTTAAGCAGCTCTTCATCTCTTTTAATGAGCTCCTGAGGGTACAACCTCCATGTGCTCATCGTCCTATACTCCCATTATAACATCTTCTTCAATCCTTACCCACTGCTTGTACAGGGCAAGGTCTCTCGTCAGCTCTGCTATCTCTCTCTCTTGCCTCTTGATTCTCTTGCCCTTGATTCTCTTTCTTCAAACTCAACCACAGGATCATCCCTTTGGGTGTTCAACTTCTCTTCCCAAAAACTTTCTTGTTCTTCTAACTTGGCCATCAACTTTTGTTGAATTTCCTCCATCATCTTCACCAAGAGTGCAACAGTTGTAGTGTCCAAACTAGTGGAACTAGGATCAGATGCTGCAGCATGATCCTTAGTATCTCTCTTTGATAATCCAGCCTCATCACCTTTCTTCTATACCTGGTTCCTCATTATCCTGTCAATGGCTATGATATCTATAGTTGTCTTCTTGCTTACTATCTCATCATGCTTCATCTTTGGGACCTTGGCTTTCTCCATTAAGGTATGGATTAAGGCAGGATGCCATAGTCCACCCCTTGGTTTTTCTACACAGGCCTTGATGCTCTTGTGGATGATCTGTGTAATATCCCGTAATTTATATGAAATTAACAAGTAAATTTATTTATTCAAGTTTGAAAGTCTTATAAAACTTGAGGGACTAGTTTATAAATAAAATAAAACTTATGAGATTTGGATATGTTCAATGTTTCACGTGGTAGTTTTGTAGTCAAATTGGGATTTTAACTTGACTAAATCCAATTGGCTTCATTCCATAAGATATCTACAGAATGAAAAATAAATTGAGAGTTTTGGGTTAAAATATTTGAAGTTTGAAATCTTTAGGTGTCACGTTGGATTCATGTTGGAAGTTTTGGTCGTGATTTTAGAGACTTGTTGAAGAAAATCTAATAGAATTTTCGTTATCGATTGTTAGATGTGAATTAAGGTACGTATTCCTTGTTTCCCCCTCTTTTCGTTTATTCAATCATTATATATGTGTTAATCCATTACGTTTATTTGATTCATTGTATGTATGTACGATTTTCTTGTTTTTCTTTCGATTGTTTTCGTTCGATTTGGTGTACGATGTGCTATTCCTTCCATCAAGTTGGTTTGTGTTCCCGTCCGATTAGTAGACCGTTTGATTATGTCTATCCTAGTTCTCTTTTGGTTTTGCAAGCGATAAATCGAGTTACGAATATGTTAAAAACGTCAAAATCTATTTTTAAGTCTGCTGAATTTCTCTCTGAAAATTTCGTGTTGTTTATAAAAACCATAACAAATCGCTCGTTTATCTGATTAAGGCATAAAATATGTTTCTGAAAAGCCGGAGATGTCTACTACGATTTACTGTCACTCGAACAAATTGTGATTTTTATGCTAAGGTGCCTAAAATCTGGGTTTTCCGAAACTAGTCTTGTTTTATAGAACAGCGCAACGTTTTTCGAAAATTCATATAAAATCCATTTTAAATCCGATTCAGTTCTTTCTTGATTCTTTGGAATCACAAGACTTTTATGTAAAACCTTTGTTTAGATATAGTTTTCAAAAACCTTCTTGAAGTATGAGAAAATATTGGAGTTCTAAACGTGTAAAGTGCTGAAATAAATATGTTTTGATTTAGAAAAGTCGGTAGTGTGAAATTCTTAGTCTATATTTGGATTAGAGGTGGCCAAATCGACCCGACCCGACCCGACCCGACGGGCTGACCCGAACCGAAACCGGCCAAGAACCGGTTCTGGCCCGACCCGGTCAAGAACCGGTTTCAAGCCCGAGAGCCGGGACCGGTTCGCGTATATAGGATTTTCCTCGGCCCGACCCGGGACCGGTTCGTGACCCGACCCGGTCCGACCCGATTATTTTCAAAAACATTATAGCCGTTATGTGACCGTTTATGACCGTTGGGAAGCCTCTTTTGACCGTTTTTTGCCTCAAAAAACACCCTCCAAACCCCATATAAATACTAGGGGTGTTATGGAGTGATCACCACCTTACAATTGCTTACAAAACGCAAAAAACGCTTACAATTCTCATTTTTCTCGGCTCTCGTTATATTCGTTTCTCGCAAAAAACACATACAATTCTCATTTCTCGGCTCTCGCTATATTCGTTTCTCGAAAAAAACGCATACAATTCTCTAGTCTCTACTCTCTACTCTCTACTCTAGTCTCTACTATCAAAAAAATGGCCGAACAAAATTACACCATTGTTGTCGATCATTCACGAAAATCACCGGTTTGGGATAATTTCAACTTGGTAAAATTTCCCGACGATACAAAAAAGGCGCAATGCAAACGGTGTGGAGATTTCCTAAAACCCGAATCAAATAGCACGTTAAAGCGCCACTTCGAGGAAAGATGCAAGAGGTTGAAATCGGGTCCCGATCCAACTCAACCCATACTTGACAATTCCGGTCAAGTATGGTCGTATGATAATGATCTCGCCCGAGAAATGCAAATGAAATGTGTCATTCAAATGGCGTTGCCGTTCGGATGCAGTACAATACTCTTGAAGACTACAATCCAGATCAAAATCCATACTACGCTCCATACAATCCATTCAATTATAATCCATTCAATTACTATCCGGGTGATGGGAGTGGAAGTTCGGGAGCGGGACCTTCGAATGTTTAGAATTTATGTATTGTAACTTGTAACTTGTAACTTGTAAGTTTGTAACTTAAAATTATATATAAATTATAAAACGTAAAAGTGTATTTTAGTAATATATTATAAATAAAACGTATTTTTAAAGTGTATTTTACTTATCCAATGATTCCAATCCAATTTTTCTTTGTTAAAGTTTAGTAATTAATTATTATACAAAGAAAGCAGTTAAAAAACAAAAAAATCACAGGCCCTACTATGAACCGGTTCTTGGCCCGGCCCGGCCCGGTTTTCTCGAAACCGGTTCTACATACCAGTAAACGGGTCAGGGGATTTCGGTTTAAACCCGGCCCGACCCGACCCGGTTCTCACTTGACCCGATTCGTACGGTTACTGTGCAGAACCGGTTTGTCCCCCGACCCGACCCGGCCCGGCCCGAACCCGATTTTTGGCCACCTCTAGTTTGGATTGTATTCGCCATATGTTTTTGGTTTTAAATATTTTGCAAGAGTTCATATACGAAGTTGTGTCAATTGTTTACCAAATTTGTGCCATTTAATTTCCTTTTCAATTCGTAAGTCGTTCAATAAATTATGTTTTGGAATTATAAAGCTTTTAAGGTGAGTGGTCAATATTTTTGTACATTTTGTTACCGTTTATTCGATTTGTTTTGTAATGAGTATGATTTGTTATTCATCTAGTGTGATCACATGTGTTGTGACATACTTTTGAAGTTTATGTGTTATGATATATCGAGCTACTAACCACCTATGGAGGTACCATAGGCACGTCATTGTGGCACCGATGGCGTGACACCACCGTGGCGGTGTGATTAGTCCACGACGTCTCCTTTCAATTTGTTTTTGTGCTCTGGTGAGAGCTGGCCATGGTGTGATGGGTGATTTTATTAGGAGGCGTCTCGGTCGTCCCTAGGTTATGTGGTTTGTTTGTAGGGTGATTGTTGGTGTAGTGCCCAACGTTGTATCTCACATTTAGTACAGTTGGATGTGCATATCGAACATACGGGCATGTGTGGCCGGATGTCTGACACTTGTTACGTCGTTTGATATGCAAGTGTATGCGTTTTTTTGAGCTCGGTATACAACCCTATGGTATGATTTTGATATAAGCTTTTTGGATTCGTTGGGTACATTTGTTTTAATTTGACAGTTTTGATCTTCGACAAGATTTATTGATTCTGATATAATGAATTTGGATATATTCATTTTGTTATGACTTTTAATTAAACAATCAAATTGAGTTATTTGGCCTAACTTATTGTAGTTTCGTTCTTCTTGGGTATTTCGATACGTTGTGTTGAAATTAGATGTCGAATGTGTTTTACTCGATCTAGGTTTCATGAACACTCGGAAATTCGAGACTTTCGTCTAAAATTCATATTTTTATTATATCCGGTATTTGGCTCAATTATTCGTTTGTATCTATTGTATCTGTGCACATAGCGTTTGGCTCAGCCGCATTTCTTTCTTCGTGGCAGGTATTCGAAGGGAATCTAAGGAGTAAGGGATCCGAAGTATTCTCAGATCTTAGAGGTTTGTTGGTAAGAAATTGTAGGTTTAGTTGATGTTGTAAAACAAGTTTTGGAAGAAATAAAATGTATCGTTTGAGGAAATTGTTATATTGATGGTGTTTATTTTAAATATTGTTTAATAGTGCTCTGTATGTCTTTTTTTATTCGGTTAGTTTTAAGTTTCACATAACCTCCTTTTCCATCTCGGAATGGGGATGTTACAATCTGGCCTACATCTAATGGCTTCCTCTCCATGATTGAATAGATGAGCAGACATCTCTTAAATGCCAAGCTGGTGTCATGTGATGTGGGCAATATAGAATGGCTAACCAAATGAAACCAGACATTGGCTTGAGGCTTAGTGTTGCGAGATTTTTATATTATAAATCTCTCGGACTAAATACAAATGGAGACTAATGCAAGTATACATTTATCAATCCATTGTCGTCTTTTACAAGTAACAAAACGGTAAAATACCGAGTATCGATCCACAGGGAAACGTGTAAAAGTGATAATAAAAGTCTAATAAAAGAAATGATTTCAGATGGCGAATTTCAAAGAAATTTTGTTGAGTGGTTTTTAACAACTATTATAACAGAAATTAATTCTCTTTTAAAAAGGAGCAAGGGTGTAGGGATTCATTAAGATGTCAAAGCAAAGTAAATTAGATAGAACTTTGTGATGAATAACTCATTTTATCCAACCATCAACTTGTATAAGGCACTCTTTCGAGGTTGAGAAAGGCACGCATCCAAAGACTTAACTCTAATGTTTCTAAAATAAAGTAAAGTCTTGACAATGGCACAATCTATCCCATTTATAAGTTGTACGTAATGAAAACAAGTATCCTTGATTCTAAGTAACTCTTTCGAGTATACCTCCATATCATTCAAGTTGATGCTCGAGATGGCTTATTTCTAAGTCCATCATGTTTTAACATTTCAACAATAATCAACTTGTTAATAAATGAAATCTTTTGTTAATATACCCTTGAATGAATGGTTGGAAAGATTTGTTATTAATTAACAAACTCCTACCATCAAAATAGGCTTTTAGATCTTAACTTTACCCTACACCCAAGCTAGGGTTGTTAGCCTATCATTGCTTGGTTTCCTTGCATTTTTAATTTTGTAGAAAACGAAAGAAACATATACATATATATATATATATATATATATATATATATATATATATATATATATTCTTGATGAAATAAAAGTTACGAAAAATTAAACTTTAAACTATGAAAATCAACAAGAAAGTAGAGGAACTAAATTACAAACACAAGTTTACGAAAACATAAATTACGAAATTCAAGTATGGATGGAAAAAGTAGAGACACGATGAAACATAACTTGAAGAACGATTTACAAATAAATTAAGACGTAACAAGAAATTGCATAAAAGGTAGATGGCAAGAAGAATTCTACTAAATTGCATTAATTATAAAGAAAATGAATTTTCTTGGGAGAGGAAATGAAAATTGGATGCTTGGATGGTTGGATGATGGGATTCTAAGATTTTTGGGATCCCTTTTCTACTACCACAAAAGATCTATTTATAAGAGACCTTTTAACCACTAGATAATAACCTATTATCCACTAGATAATGTGTCCCCATTTTACAAAACGACAAAGTTGGCAAATCTTCAAAGATATGCTCCAAATCTTCAAACTTTGTCTTCATTCCAAAAGCATTAGTCCTCCATTTCCAAATGCTATCTCATTCCAAAGCATTTTTTCTACAAAATAATATAAACACGAGACTAGCCACAAATTAGCATCAAAATGCAAATGAATTGGCATTAGTCAACTTGAGCTCCATAAACACTAAAATTAATAATTTACATATTAAAGACTCGATCTAACGACTTTTAACAAATACTAAAAACGCAAAATAAGCGAAAAAAGTGTAGAGCGTCAAATAAGTTGCCGCTTAGAGTAGTGAGTCTCCAAGAATCTGCTTCCTTCCTTGGCATCCTTCCAATCTGCTCCAGGCTTGGCAATCACTTCCAAGACCCTCTTAGCATCAGCGGGAGATGCCCTTCTCATCAACTTCTTGTAAACTGAATCTGCAGGTGGGGTTAGGTCAAACAAATTGTTGATCTTTTCAGCAGAAAATGATACCTTGGTGCTTCTGACCTTCACCTCACTGCCTTTGGTGGAAGCCACTTCTGCATAATAGTCCCTCACCCAGTCTATATTGTTATTTGGAGGTACTTTGCACAATTCATCCCATCCCAAGCTTTCAACAGAATGAAAGGGGATTTTCCACAACTTTAGGGCTAATTCGCTTGTCTGTGTGGCCATATTTTTTTCTAAACTGATCATACATCTCATCTGCCTCAACTGGACTGAACATCTTGATGGACCGTTTTTCTAAAAATAACTCATCATCATCCACTGCTTCTTCCACCTGTTCCTCTACCTCATCTGCCCTGTCTTCATCTATGTCAACCTTAGATGTGGTAGCTCTAATTGACCTCCTAGTTGAAGGTTTCTTCACAGCCTTAGTTTTGATCCTACCACCCTTCTTTCCTGCTTATTTCTTCATCCCAACACTTTTCTCCTCAACAGTCTCCTCAATCTCTTTCTCCATGTTCTCCCCATCAGTTTTACCCTCCACCACATCATTCACTACAATTTATTCAATATTCCTCTATGCTGCCTCTCTCTTGATTTCCTCAGAATTTTCACGGTCTGAGAGGTTTAAGAAGTGATCTAGAACGTCATCATGGAAGGTTGGATGGGTTCTATGGGGTGGTGGTATCATTGAAGTTGTCACAGCATCATGTTGTGACATGGGCATTTGCATGTTAATATTTGTGGGTATGGTGGTGCCAAGCATAGAAGTGTCAAGCACAAAAATAGGGGATTCTGATAATGGTACGTTGGTTTCATTGGCGAAATAAGGTTGGTTTCCTACTTGAAAAGGTAGGAGGTTCATATCGAACCCTTCATTGGTTCGAACTCGAAGTGGTTCATTGGGGTTTTGAGCATCAAGGACTCTTCCTCTTGGGTCACATGGGTGTTACGGTTGGTTATATTTAGGTTTAGTGGGCATCTAGTGGTGCGGTCTAGGTTGTACACACCACTTGCTTCAACGGTTTGGCTGGTGGTGTGGTGAAGTGGTTGGTTTACAGAAGTTTCGAGAATAGGGGGGTTGTTTTGGGCTTTATTCGGAGAAAGATGAGGATAGAGGTTCGGTAATCTTACCTTTTTCTTTCCCTTTATCAGTGAGTTTCTGCCATTTGGACACCACCGGCGAATTTTTCGGTGATCGGAAACCTACTCCCTTTTCTTTCTTCTTCTCAGGTTGCTGTTTCTTGTGAGCAGAGGAATGGGTTATCTTCCTTTGGTAAATCACAGCATTGGTCTTCTTTGGTGAGGCCTCCTTCTTTCCCTCCGTGGCCATTGGTGATGGAGTTCTTCAAAATCTCCTCCGTAAATAAGAGGAAAATGGAGAGTCATTTTTTGAAAAAGAAACCGCCCAAATTGGCTCTGAGTAGTTTTTAAAATTAGTTCCCTTAGTTTAGTTAGGATGGAACCGGAAAGTTGGGTTGTTTTTTAAATAGTTAGGCTAAGATGGGAAATTTGATTTCATAAAGATAAAGTGGTTGTACTTAAGGAGTGGTCTAAGAAAGTAGGCGTCATGAACCTTAGTTGTTATGATAACACCTAAAAGCATGATAATGATAAGCTATTTCTTTTTCTTATAAAACTACTACTCAAGTTTTCTTTTCAAAAATTTGAAAAAGATTCCCAAATTCTAAATTAAAAGAACAAGATTTTTAAACACAATTGTCATTTATATTTGTTTTCTTTCTTTTTTCTTTTTCAAAAATCGTTATATTTTGCATGACAGTGGGTCCCACATGATTCTGCATCACAAAGCTGCAGACACTGCCATTGTTTCACAAATTTGATTTCCTGCACACTACCACACAAATTAATCATACCTGCTCTACTAAACTAAAACAATATTTACAAATGTACAATTGGGTCTCCCTAGATCAAAGGATTATTGGGGTTGGAGTTGCACTACAAAGGTTGACCCTGTAGTTGCTGCAGCATCCAAGTAAGATTTAATTCTTTGTCCATTGACCTTGAAAGATGATCCATTGTTTGGGTCAATTAGCTCGACAACTCCATAAGGAAAAACATGTTCGATTTCAAAAGGTCCAATCCATTTGGTAGACCTGGCAAAAACTGACACGACACGCTAACCTGGCACGAACTCGACACGAAATAAACGGGTTTGGGTAATACATTTCAACCCGTTTAAGTAAACGGGTTGACACGACACGACACGACACGAAAATTAAACGGGTAAGGTCAGGGTCAAAAGTTTCAACTCGAAAATGACCCGAATAACCCGTTTATATGTATATATTATAAGTTTTCTTTTTAATGTTTTGGAATTGGTCAGAACTTATAAGTTTGAACTAAAATTTAGAGTTCTAATGCTTTCATTTGAATTTTAGATTTGTAATTTTTGTGAATTTTTGATATTTAATTTATAGTTTTATAAATGTTAAACGGGTTAGGCGAGTCGTGGCGGGTTAGGCGGGTCGGGTTAGGGTTGGGATTTTCTGACCCGTTTATTAAACGGATCGGGTTAGGGTCAAGCATTCTCAACCCGTTTAACTTTGAATCCGACACGAACCCGACACGACACGACACGTTTGCCAGGTCTACCATTTGGACCTTAGTTTTCCAAGAAAGAGTTTCAGTCTTGAGTTGAACAACATAACTTTTTGACCAATTTGAAAATTCTTTTGCATAATCCTTTTGTCATGCCATTTCATGGTTTTATCCTTTTAAATCTTGGCATTCTCATAGTATTGGTCCCTTAGTTCTTCCAACTGATTGATTTGCAATTTTCTTCTTTCACCTACATCATCAATACTCATGTTGAGACATTCCAATTGGGGATTTATAGGCTGTTCTATAAGCCCAAGGAGCATCATCTAGCTTAAATGACCAATCCTTTCTTGTAGGTTTGACCACATTTTCTAGAATACTCTTGATTTCCCTATTTGAGAGTTCAACTAAGCCATTGGTTTGAGGATGGTAGGATGTAGCAACTATATGACTGATGTTATACTTTTCCTAAACATCTTTCATCATTTTGTTCACAAAGTGGGTTCCTTTATCACTAATTATGGCCCTAGGAGTGCCAAATCTAGTGAATATGTTCTTGTGAAAAAACTTGACCACTGTCTTTGCATCATTACTATGGCAAGATGCATCGTCTACCCATTTAGAGACATGGTCTACAACTACCCGGATGTAGTGATAGTTTCCAGAAATAGGAAATGGTCCCATGAAATCTATTCCCTAAACATCAAAGAGTTCAACTTCTAAAATGCCATTAAGAGGCATCTCATGTCTTTGGGAAATAGATCCAGTTCTTTGACATTCATTACATCTTTAACAAAACTTGCATCATGAAAGAGTGTAGGCCAAAAGAATCCAGATTGGAGTACTTTTGTTGTAGTTCTTTGGCCACCAAAGTGACCACCATATGTAGAAGCATGACAATTTGATCAGCCCCTACTTTGAAAAAAAAGGGTCATCCCAAAGGTAATTCTTTGCATCAGAAAACAATTTTTTTCTTTAGTTCTTGGTGAGTTTAGGCGCAATGATTCCAGCAGCCAAATAGTTTGCAATATCAGCAAACCATGGTGCTGCAGCATGATGTTGTAGCCTCAAAAGTTGTTCATCAGGAAACTTTTCATTTATTTCAGCAAGAGGTTCCTTTCCTTTTTCCAATCTAGACAAGAGATCTGCAACTTGGTTTTCAGTTCCTTTCCTGTCTATTATTTCTAGATCAAACTCTTGTAATAACAACACCCACCGAATCAGTCTTGGCTTTGCATCATTTTAGAAATGAAGTATTTAATGGCTGCATGGTCAGTGTGAACTGTAACCTTGGTACCCATTAGATATGATCTAAAATTTTCAAAAGCAAAAACAACAGCCAACAATTATTTTTCAGTAGTGGTGTAGTTAACTTGTGCTTCATTGAGAGTTTTGCTAGAGTAATAGATAGCATGAAAAATATTTTTTTTCTTTTGTCCCAATACTACAACAACTACCCAATCACTTGCATCACACATAAGTTCAAAGGGTTTTGTCCAATCAAGTGTGATTACAATTGGTGCTGAAATCAAAGCTTCTTTCAAAGTGTTGAAAGATTTCTTATAGTTATTGTTGAAATCAAAAGGTTGGTCATGCTGAAGTAACAGACATAGTGGTTTTGAAATCTTTGACAAATCCTTTATAAATCTTCTGTAAAAGCCAACATAGCCAAGAAAACTTCTAATTCCTTTGACATTTGTAGGTTTTGGGAGTTTTTGAATAACTCCCAGTTTTGCTTTATCAACTTCTATTCCTTTGTTTGAAATTAAGTGTCCCAAAACAATGCCTTCTTTGACTATGAAGTGACATTTTTCCAAATTTAAAACTAAATCAGTTTCTTCACATGATTTAAGACTTTGTTCAAGATTTTTCTAACATTCTTCATATGAATAGACAGAAAAATCATCCATGAATAATTCCATAGAAGTTTTCAACATGTAAGAGAATATCGACATCATGCACCTTTGAAATGTGGCATGGGCATTGCATAGTCCAAAAGGCATTATCCTGAAAGCAAAAGTACCAAAAGGACAAGTAAAAATGGTTTTCTCTTAGTCCTCCCGTGCTATGGCAATCTGATTATAACCAGAATATCCATCCAAAAAACAGTAATAATCTTTACCTACAAGTCTATTGATAGGGTTATTTTTATAACCCTATTTATAGCCTTTTTATCACCATTAGCTAATTTTTATTCTCCATTGAGTCTTTTAGTTTATTTTAGTGTTTAATTTAGCGAATAAACAATTTGTACCTTAAAGCGTCAAAGTAGCATCTTTTTATATAAATATAGCAATTTTCTTATTTAATGTTGTCTTAATTGTAGGAATGAAGCGGTTGCCGTTTTTGGAGTCTCTACATATATTAAAAGTGCATGAAAAAGTCGATGGGTGCACGAACCGGAACGAAAAGGAAGACTTCACATTTTGGACACAACAACGTTTTTCTCTGTTGGGCCGATTTTTGTGGGACAAATTTGTTGGGCTTATGACTTATTTTATTTTGGATTCATTTTGGTTCAAGTTTGTGGGATGAATTTGAATTATTGCATGGGCCCCCATGAATGAACTTTGGGCCCCAAAGCCTTATTAATAGCTATATATATGTATATGTAGTATGCATCGAGGCATCAGCTTCCATTAGATATTATTAGGAGAAGGCAGTTATTGGTGGTTAGGTGAGAGTTAGAGAGAGAGAGCCGAGAGCTCCCTCTCTTTTGTTTCCATTTTGTACGTTCGATCACCTTCAGCTAGTGAACCAAGTCCATATCTCATTTGGGTTGGTTCACATTTCACACCCCGGTGGTTCCGTTGTAACGCTCGGGTTTGAATTCTCGTCTAATATAAGCATGTTTTTCTTAATCTCGTGTTTTCACTAATCTTAAAGTTTTCGTTCAATTACCATCGTTTTCTTCTCTTACGGCTTTTGATCGAATTCTTGTATTCACGGTTTTAGAATTATTCTCGTAATCATCGTTGTAGTTAATGTTTTTCGTAACTTCGTTTTCTAATTCTCGATAATTTAAATTTCAGCTTTGTTAATTTCGAACACAAACTCTTAACCCACTTCTATACTCTAAATTACTACCATGAATCGGAAGTCTGAATTAATCTCTTCGGATCCCCAACTAGCTTGGTTCACGATTTGTAGTAACGCAGAAATTATAGTAGTTGCAAGTGTTAACGTGTTTTTATTGTCAAAACCTTTTTCTCAAGTCACATAAATCTTTTACTATAATTCAAGCTTTGCCTAATTAATCATCTTAAGCAATTGTTTTTAATCTCATCCTAGTAAGTCACTCTTCGGGCTTTTTAAGTAACCAAATCCATAGCTTAACGTTTGGATTTTATTCCAAACGTAACCGGTGGTGGTTCACTTAAGGGTTCTTTCCGTTTCATTTTCACATTTAAAACAAGATTTTCCATCTCTTTAGTTTATAATTAATTTTCTTAAAAACGTAATTTCCAATTTTCAAGTTTTGTGTAATGGGTTGTCCATCTCCATTATTCGTTTTCATAACCGTCGTTGTAGTTTTTAGTGCACGTAAAGCGATGATGGGTTAACTGTCTTAGCTTGGGGTATAAAGTGAAGTTGGGACCGAGACCGATAATAAAATAAAAAGGTGTATCGTATGACATGATTGTCCGAAGTTATTTAAATCAAGGTTATATTTTATGGTGGATCACAATTGACCAATTGACACCCGGTACGTTGTATCATGAAATAGTGGACTCTTGAGATAACCAAGGAATGTCGTCTCATCTTTTTATCTAATTATTATTAATTTCATCCCTACGGAACTTTATACCATGTACTACTCTTTATAATTGATTTTTGTCATTAGTTGTTAATTCAGGTACACACCTAACGTTCAACAAGTTTTTGGCACCGTTGTCGGGGAAGCACGCTAAAAGTTTTTCTTTTTAAAGTAAAGTTTATAAAAGCAAGTTTTTCTACCATCTTTGTTGCTTGTCATACGTTTCCATGTGTGCACAAGTAATAAATCTTTGAGTATATCTTTCTGTGAATATGGATTCAATGGTACATTCGTTTGGGCCGTGTGAAACTGTTTTCTGTGACTACTGTGGCGGAAATCATTTTTCATACAGTTGCCCTTCGAACCCCGAATCCCAATATTTCATGGAAGATAGTAATTGGGATACCTCACACTTTAATGGTTACACTCAATCATGGGAGGATCATCCTAATTTATTTTTAAATGGTCAAGATCATGGCACTTTCACATCACCAATACCTCCCTATCAAGATTGGAGTAACACTTGCTCAAATATTTTTGACCAATCTTGGGAGGAACACGATGATTTTTCTAGGAATTTTCAAGGGGATGATTTTAACAACTCATTTTTACCCCCTACACCCCCTTTAGACCAAGTTGAAAACTTCGAATCTCTTGAAACTTTGATGAATGATTTCTTCCAGAACATACAAGGAGTTGTTATTAACATACCAACTTGTGCTGGAGAGATCATTAGTGAACTTAAATTACAAAGCCAAATCCCTATACCAAGTGATATTGAAAAATAAGAGTGTATCGGTAAGGATGAGGGTGAGGCTAATACTTTGGAAAACATTCAAAAGATAGAGAGTTCCATGGAAACACCTGAGCATTTGAGCAACCCCTCTTCACTTCAAAATAGTGAAGAGGTGCAACAAAGTGCCAAGATTTTCATTAACCCTTACAATAAATCTGTGCAGAACGAACATAATGTTGTAGATACCGTAACATCCCTACAAAACATTTCTGTAGAAAACCTTCAAGTTGTTTTAAAAAGGGGACGTGATGATCAATCCAAGGACTTGGGAAACTTCATAAAATCGTGTTATGTTGTTGGTGAGGTGATGAATCGTTCGCCCATTTGTGCAATTAATGTCTTGTGTCGTGATCAAGTAGTAAAGCGAGTGGTGAGAGAAGTATATAAGCATAAGTGGAAAGAGAAACACCACGTTTGGAGTCAGCAAAATGCAAGACTCTTGAAGAACCTCCCACCATTTCCAATACAAATAGAAGGACATACTGATGCTTCACCTACTCATCTTGAGTAGGCCAGGTTCTATCATCTTTTAATTTCTTGCATGTTTTAATTTAATGTTCTTAGTTATATATATATATATATATATATATATATATATATATATATATATATATATATATATATATATATATATATATATATATATATGTCTGGGATTGTTGTTGTTTCCAAAGAAAGGTTGTAAGTTTCGATCATACCATGCACACGGGTCACAAGTGAGTAATTGCTAGTTGAATTGGTGGAATGATAGCCACAATAATCCATGTTTGTCTATCATTTGCAGTTTAAATGCATCACTAGAACTAGCCACTAAACTCTTTATTTTCACCAATATTTTTTTTTTGGAATCAATTTTTGTGCACTTATACACTCAAACCACCCATTCTTCCAATTGTGGTATTGATCCAATTCAATGTTCAATGAGGATATTGAACCCTTCAAGTTTGGGGTTGAGGAATTATAGTCGTTCGTTCATGATATATCATTCACACCATATTAATTGTGGTATTTCTTTGCATACCCACAAATACACAAAAATTCAAAAAATGCACAAATGTGAAAACATCCATGCAAAAAACGAGCAAAGCTCTAAATGTGTTTTCCGTGCATAAAAGTCAAGTGTCAAAGACACTAAGAGACCAATGTGTCCACGTTCCTCAAAAATGAGAAGATGGCAAAATGCCATAAAAGGAAAAATAAGAGCAAGTGGTAAAAGGCAGTGCATCACAAAAAGTTGACAAAAGTCGATTGCATACCTTTGTTGAAGTGCATTTCTTGATTCCAATTAGATAGAGAGTTGTGTGGCTAGCTTATGGTTTGGTGTGACATATTGTGCATTTTGAGATAAATTGGTGTATGAAGAGCAATCAATGCTTACCATGTAAACTAGTTGTTGCAACAATTCTTGTAAACCGTATGCATGCATGTGTCCATGGTATTGATGGAAAGGAACAATTCTCTTCTTTGGGTTAACAATGTTTTTAGCTCAAAAATCTTCGTTAAATAAAGTTGCTTGAGGACAAGCAACGATTCAAGTTTGGGGTTGAAGTCTATCCAACATTTGGTCAATGAATGGCATGAAAATGGTCCTTATGGGTTGCTTTGTTAAGCTTCATATAGTCCATACAGATTCTCCATCCTGACACTACCGTACTTGGGATTAACTCATTCTTTTCATTTTCCACAACTGTCACACCTCCCATCTTAGGAACACATTGAACAGGACTTACCCAAGAACTACCAGCTATGGGGTAAATAATTCTAGCATCTAACCACTTAGGTATTTCTTTCTTGACTACTTCTTTCGTCACAGGGTTTAGTCTTCTTTGTGGTTCTACTGATCTGAAGTCTTTGTCCTCTAAAATTATTATGTGCTGACAGATTGATGGACTTATGTCTTTTAAGTCAGAAATTGTCCAACCTATGGCCTTAGTATGGGCTTGAAGTACTTTAACCAAATGTTATTCATGTTCTTGTTCTAACGTGACAGGGATAATTACACGTAATTGTCTCCATCTCTTTGAAATACATATTTGAGATGTGCAGGAAGTTGTTTTAATTCAAGAGTTGGTGGTGTTTCAATGGATGGTAGGGGATTTTCTCTAGTGCTTTCATCCAACACTTCATATGTTGCTACTGGTTGCAACATGTTAGCACATTGGTGGTCATCACTATCCTCTAAATCATCAACATCATCATCATATTCCTAATCTTCTAAGTCATCTACTTGCAAGTTATCTTCCTTAACCTCATTATCTCTTGTCTCTTATCCTAGAATTTCTTCGAAGGTTCCTTCATGACACAAAGATTCTACAGAGCTTTGGCCATAACATTCTTCTTTCTCATCTAGGTATTTCATAGAATTAAAGACATTCAAGGTGACATTTTGGTCTTGAACTCTCATGGTCAATTCCCCCTTTTGGACATCTATGAGAGTTATACCAGTGGCTAAAAATAGCCTTCATAATAAAATAGGTGTGTCTTTGTCAGCTTCAAAGTCTAGAATAATGAAAGTAACAGGGAATATGAATTTGTCTACTTGCACCAATACCTCTTCTATCTTTTACTTAGGATAGGCTATGGATCTATTAGCTAACTGTAAGGTAATAGTTGTAAGTCTAGCCTCACTTATTCCTAGTGTGTTAAAAATTGACAAGGGCATAATATTGATGTTGGCACCTAGATCACCTAAAGCTTTTCCAACCTCTTTGCCTCCTATAGAACAAGGAAATGTGTAACTACCTTAGTCTTTCTGTTTAGGAGGGAGTTTGTTGGTCAACAAGGCACTACATCCTTTAGTCAAGGCTACAGTCTCATATTCAATCAGTTTCTTTTTCTTTCTCAAAATGTCCTTAGGGAATTTGGCATAAGTAGGCATGCTTTCAATTGCTTCAACCAAAGGGATGTTGATATGCAATTGTTTAAACACATTTAGAAACTTTGAGAAATTTTCTTCCTCTTTTTGCTTCCTTGTCTTTTGGGGATAGGGAATGTAAGGTGGAACAACAGTGAAAACAACCTTAGGATCAGAAGTGGATGGAACAGTAGGTGCGACCTGTTCAGTTGTTGTTTTTGGTTTTACAGTTCTGTCAGTTGGTGCTGTAGCATTTGTTGTAGTATCAACTGCAGTTGTCTTGTCTTTGTTGTTATCAACAGGGTATAGCACAGGCAAGTCAGACTTATTAGCTACAGATTCAGGATTCGACTTAGGTCCATGGACTGTGTTGGGGGACGGAACAATGATAGGGGTTACCATTGTAACACGTTTTCCTTTGTCTATGCTACTGAAAGTCTGGGTTCGTTTGTTATGGTATTGACTAAGTGATAATGTCGATTTTCGTCATTATTTTGAATCTCAAACTAGGTGGTTTACGCATGTCTTCAAGTGAAATACGAGTATTTCATGGGTTTTTGTTGAGAAAGTATAGGTACAAGCATTTTTGTCCAAAAAAGCAGCAAAGTTGAGTTCCAGAGCTGAAAACGAGAGAAATCGAGAAATCGCGAAACAGAAACTGGCGCCAGTGTTGGCGCCAGCCAACCCGCGCCACCATCCGCGCCAACATTCCAAACAGAATCTGGCGCCAGTCATGGTGCCAGCCCATCCGCACCGGCGCTGGCCCCGACGCCCAGTTTTATAAAACTAATTTCTGCAGCTAGGTTTTAAAGAGAACACACACGACGGCCAGAGACGATTAGGGGAGATTTTAGGAGACTTTTTACACCTTTCGGAGCCACGTTAGAGGATCAATCGGAGCCACGTTCATCACGCGAAGTAGATACGAACACGAGAGAAGGGAGTACATCATTCCATTCACCATGATCACGTTTGCCATGTTTTCTTCCATTGTTCTTTTCTTTTCTTTCGTATTTGAATCCACCACCGACATGAACTAACCTGTTCATGTTGGGGGTTGGAATGAATTTAGTTTGTAAGCATATGAACAGATGATGTGAACATTTACCAGTTTTCCTATTTAATGAATGCGTGTAATTTGGTTTTAATGCTTTTGAGAGTTTAGCTACCTTTCAATTGTTTTGTTGTTTCTAGTTGAGTTCGAGAGAATTAACTGTTAACTAGAACTAGGAATTACATGTCTAAGGCGAGAATTTGGTGATAGAGATATACCGAATACACCTTAATCCTAATTGAACCATTTAGGTTGAGATTGAGAGATTAAATCTATATGATCACAATAAATCTTGCGCTTAATGAGTTTTGGAATCCATAAGTTGAGATCGAAAGATAAAACTTGTCCTTTTCAAAATAAAACCCGTTGTTGCTCGAAAGAGAACAACGATGACTTTTAAAGATTGGATATTCATTAAGGGAATAACTGGTAATCGTTTAAGTCTGATATTCGTATGTGAAAACCTAAGGATTTCCAACCCTCAACTGTTTTCTCTATCGGAAGTTTCCAAAGTTGTTTACTGTCTTGTTTTTGATTTGTCTTCTTGCAATTAATTAGTTAAAACCAACCATCCCTCAATTTCCAATCGTTCAGTTAATAGTCTTTACAGTCATTGCGGTACTTAACACCAAGTTCCTGTGGATTCGATACTCGTACTTACGTACGTATTACTTGAGACGACATCGTACACTTGCGGCTAGTTAAGGAGGGTGTAAACCCGCCTATCAAGTTTTTGGCGTCATTGCCGGGGAACTTGTTTTGTGTTGATATCACTACCAGCTGTAGGGATTATTACATTGAGCATTTTTTTTTGCAATTTAATTTTATTTCATTTTTCGTATTCAAGATTTTGACCCAAGTTTCTTGTTACTTCATTGCTGCAAATTCTGATTGGTGACTTGCTTTCTGCTGCAGATTGCTTCTAGTTTATGCTAAGAAGGAGTTCCTCTGGTGAACTCGAACCGTTTGATCCTGAAATCGAAAGGACTGCAAGGAGATTAAGGAGGCAAGCCAGACTCAGAAGTCAGCAAGAGATGGAGGGTCTAGACAACGTTAACAACAACAATGTTAACAACAATGGTATTAACAATAATGTGAATCGTCCACCACCACCACGACAGAGAGTGCCTATGCGGAATTTTGCTAATCCGAACATGGGGGCCGTCCAGAGAGGATCTTATGTTCCTCCAACTGCAGCAAACAATTTTGAAATCAAGACTGGCACCATCCAATTGGTGCAAGCAAATATGTTTGGAGGAGCAGCATCTGAAGACCCGCACAGCCATTTGAGAACATTTGAAAAGATTTGCAACACCTTCAAGGTGAATGGGGTTGACCCAGGTTCGATCAAACTCCGACTCTTTCCGTTTTCATTGAGGGGTCGAGCAGCTGAATGGGAAGAGAGTCTACCAAACGGGGCAGATTCGTACATGGAATGATATGGTGATGGCTTTCTTAAACAAATTCTTTCCACCGGGGCGAACAGCCCAATTGCTGTCAGATATCACTCATTTTGGCCAATGGGATCAAGAGTCCTTTTATGAGGCCTGGGAACGGTACAAGGGTATGCTAAAGAAGTGCCCTCATCATGGTCTACAAGAATGGATGGTTATCCAAACATTCTATCAAGGGTTGCATCCACATCATAAAAATGACCTCACTTCCGCTACTAGTGGTGCACTGATGAATATGTCGTATGAAGACGCGTATGAGTTGATTGAGAATCTTGCGGAACATAGTTATGCCACTCCCCGGTCAGCCACTAGGAAGGTGGCAAGTGTGCAAGAAAGTGATGAACTGAAAGTTATTAAGGCACAATTGGCAGCTATCACAAATCAGCTGAAAGGGACAACAATGCAACTAACTCTCCAAGGGGATATGGGCTGTCAAGAGTCATTTGGTTCACCTCAAGAGCTTCCTCCACCGGAGCAAGTGCAATTCCTTCAAAACCGCAATAACCGGCCGAGGAACGACCCGTTCTCAAATACTTATAATGAGGGATGGAAAAGTCATCCTAATTTCTCGTGGAGCCAGCCTCAAAATGCACAAAAAGAGCCCATGTTTCAGCAGCAACAAAATCAGTACGGTAATACTTCTAACTCTTCTACTCAATCTTCTAACGTTTATCGTCCTCCAGTTTACAATCAAAGGAGGCAAGAAGAAGCACAAGGAGGGGAGTAAAAGTCCGGATTGGAAGAGATGCTAATGAAGTTTGTGTCAAAGATGGACAATGCGGTTGGAGAGTTGACATCATCTGTTGGTACATTGTCAAGTTCAGTCGGAACGATAAGAGCTACGACAGAGCAGAACACCGCATCAATTCGAATTCTTGATGGACAAATGGGACAGATGGCAGAGGCGTTAGCTGTTCGGAGTCAAGGCACGTTTCCGAGTCAGACTGAAACGAAGAACCGGGAAGAGTGTAATGCCATTTATCTTAGAAGTGGCAAGGAGCTGAATGGAGAGCCAATACGAGATCCCACATCAAAAGGAACCGATCCTAAAGAGAAAGAGGTCGAGATCATAGAAGTGACTAAGCTAGAAGCCGATGAGGTTGTGATTGAAGAGAACAAGAAAAGTGAAGAGAAAAAGCCGGTAGTCAACCCGTTTGTACCACCACTACCATTCCCTAATCGAGTGAAGGCACACAATGATGAGGAACAATTCAAGAAGTTCCTCGACATATTCAAGAAGCTTCACATCAATATCCCCTTTGCGGAGGCACTCGCCCAAATGCCGACATACCTCAAGTTCATGAAGTAGATTTTATCAAAGAAGAGGGCAGTCGATCACCAATCGACCATTGCACTTACTGAAGAGTGCAGTGCAATCATCCAGAACAAGCTTCCGCCGAAGCTTAAGGATCCAGGGAGTTTTTCAATCCCTATTCAAATTGGTGATATTCGTTTTAATAAAGTGTTGTGCGATTTAGGGGCGAGTATTAACTTAATGCCTCTATCTATTTTTAGGAAGCTCGGATTGGGGGAAGTGAAGCCGACGTACATGACGCTCAAGCTGGCGGATCGATCCATAGTGTACCCATATGGAGTGGTAGAGGACGTGCTCATCAAGGTGGGAAAGTTTTACTTTCCGGTGGATTTCGTGGTGATGGACATCGACGAAGATATAGAAGTCCCGCTGATACTGGGAAGATCCTTCCTAGCCACGAGCCGAGCACTGATAGATGTGGAGGAATGAGAGGTGACCTTACGAGTTGGTGATGAAAAGGCGATATTCAAGATGTTTGAGAGTGGGAAGCACAAAGACGGAGTTGGTCATGGAAAGCAAGAGGTGGAAGAATCCGCGAAGAATCGCAAGTGTGGGCGAATCAATTCCGCGGATACCGAACCAAGCTGAGAGCCACACAGTCGTGCCACGACTTTAAATACGGCGCTGGGTGGGAGGCAACCCACCGAGGTGTGCATTTTCTTTATTTTTCTGCATTTGGTGTTTTTTTTTGCTTTCCTTTTCCTTTTGTTTTTGTTCTTGCATCCCCTTCTCCGTCATCTCCGATATCTTCCAACTGGGCGTTCCGATCTTTCAAGAGAATCTCTCCGGGCAAACAGGTATGTTCTAGTTCATTATGTTAATGAGTGGTGTACGATGTTTATTTCAGTATTAGTTAAACGAGATGAAACAAACCTAAGTTTCACTTAGGTTTGGGGTGCCTCACTTTTTAAACATCTACACACTCACTTTTATCCCTGTGCAAACCTCGGTTTCACCGAGGTTTAGGGTTGCCCATGTTATTGAAAATGCTAGATTAGCTCTTTGTGCTTCATGTCATGTTATGCCTTACCTGTTTGATACTTGTAATAACCGCACAACGATACTTGTCTTAGTATCGCCTACGCCGATACTTGCACATTGGGGACAATGTGTGGGTAAGGTTTGGGGTTGCCCAATCGGGCCCACGTTTATGCACGTAGATTTCCCGCACCTCTGCATGCTTAGATTACTTTAGCCCAAATTTTTGTTTTGAATGATCAAGACCGACCATTGTGGGAAGAATCTTGTGATAGTGACGTGACCATTAGGGAAGGACTGGGAAAGGACATGACTAGGGACATTAGTGGAGACCGCCCTATAGTGAGACTTGAGCCTAAAAGACGTTATTCATGTCGAGGGATTCATATACGAAAATCATATACACTTTTTCGAGATCCTTGTCGTTAATATAGACTGATCTCGCTATATTATTGTATTGAGTAGCAAAGACGACCATCGGAATATTTGGTAAGGGTGTAGTAGACCATATCGTGTGGACCTTAAGAGATGATTCCAGGCATTGTGTGTTTGTTTAACCCTGTTTTTAGCTTTCGTACCCTAAACCCATTTGTGTATAACCATAGCCCTTTGTAACCATACACTCACCTTTTCATTTCAGACCCACCTTTAAACCCGAGCCAAAAGCCTTAGCCAACCTTATCCGAAAGTGTGTCAATCTGAGCGGTAATGAACTATGAAAGATAGAGCGGAAAAGAAAATAGTGCAGGCCAGTCATTGAGAATAAAATGGACCAATGGAGTCCCAACTTTAAAAAAAAGCAAAAAAACAAATAAATACAGTTAGTTAGATAATAGTAGCTGCATAATAAGAGAGTCAAAGCGACTCCAGTGGTGACGAAAAGGGCCAAGTGAGCGAATGTGAAGTAAAGAAGTTCAGGAATCGCCAATGATTGACACACCGAGGAATTTTGATCCATTTTACCCTTCATCTCTTAGCCTTAACCTTAACCCCGTTACAACCCGTGTAAAGACCTGGATGATCTTCTGGAAACCGTGATTAGAGTCTATGAATACCTTTACCAATATTCCATGTCTTGCTGCTTGATTCCTTTCTGAGATCAACTTTTTGAACATTTGTGCGTCTTTCAATAGAGTTGTCATGTAATTATTGCGTATTCTGGTACATAAACTCTTTAGACATGACAACATGTGCGATAACCTAGGTTCGAGCGAATTGAGCGAATCCTGTGAGGTAGGGTCGAGGAGAAATGTTTTCCTTAGTATGTCCGGACCTAGAACAACCTTAATGGAAACAAAGCAGTCACGAGTTCAACTTACAATGGAAGGTCATAGATCAAACGAAATAGGAATGAGGCGAGAATGAGATAGGCATTCACGGGTATGGGAAATCACCATTGCATCACGTGGTACCAATTGGGAGTGTGCAGTTATTACGTTTCTCTAATATGTGCTTTTATTCTATTTTATCGCTATTTTGCTTGAGGACAAGCAACGCTCGGTTTGGGGTTGTTGATAATGTCGATTTTCGACATTATTTTGAATCTCAAACTAGGTGGTTTACGCATGTCTTCAAGTGAAATACGAGTATTTCATGGGTTTTTGTTGAGAAAGTATAGGTACAAGCATTTTTGTCCAAAAAAGCAGCAAAGTTGAGTTCCAGAGCTGAAAACGAGAGAAATCGAGAAATCGCGAAACAGAAACTGGCGCCAGTGCTGGCGCCAGCCAACCCGCGCCACCACTCTCGCCAACCTTCCAAACAGAATCTGGCGCCAGTCATGGTGCCAGCCCATCCGCACCGGCGCTGGCTCCGACGCCCAGTTTTATAAAACTAATTTATGCAGCTAGGTTTTAAAGAGAACACACACGACGGCCAGAGACGATTAGGAGCGATTTTAGGAGACTTTTTACACCTTTCGGAGCCACGTTAGAGGATCAATCGGAGCCACGTTCATCACGCGAAGTAGATACGAACACGAGAGAAGGGAGTACATCATTCCATTCACCACGATCACGTTTGCCATGTTTTCTTCCATTGTTCTTTTCTTTTCTTTCGTATTTGAATCCACCACCGACATGAACTAACCTGTTCATGTTGGGGGTTGGAATGAATTTAGTTTGTAAGCATATGAACAGATGATGTGAACATTTATCAGTTTTCCTATTTAATGAATGCGTGTAATTTGGTTTTAATGCTTTTGAGAGTTTAGCTACCTTTCAATTGTTTTGTTGTTTCCAGTTGAGTTCGAGAGAATTAACTGTTAACTAGAACTAGGAATTACATGTCTAAGGCGAGAATTTGGTGATAGAGATATACCGAATACGCCTTAATCCTAATTGAACCATTTAGGTTGAGATCGAGAGATTAAATCTATATGATCACAATAAATCTTGAGCTTAATGTGTTTTGGAATCCATAAGTTGAGATCGAAAGATAAAAACCCGTTGTTGCTCGAAAGAGAACAACGGTGACTTTTAAAGATTGGATATTCATTAAGGGAATAACTGGTAATCGTTTAAGTTTGATATTCGTATGTGAAAACCTAAGGATTTCCAACCCTCAACTGTTTTCTCTATCGAAAGTTTCCAAAGCTGTTTACTGTCTTGTTTTTTATTTGTCTTCTTGCAATTAATTAGTTAAAACCAACCATCCCTCAATTTCCAATCGTTCAGTTAATAGTCATTGCGGTACTTAACACCAAGTTCCTGTGGATTCGATACTCGTACTTACGTACGTATTACTTGAGACGACACCGTACACTTGCGGCTAGTTAAGGAGGGTGTAAACCCGCCTATCACTAAGTCCTTTCCACTCCTAAGGGACATACCCTTCACTTGTTCTTTGACTATGTTCTTAGGAGTCTCAGTATCACTAGGCAAAGTTCCAACATGTATGTTTGTCAATTCAGATGCAATCTGTCCAATCTGAGTTTCCAGAGCTCTTAATGCTGTGTTATGATTGTTGATTGTTGTGTCTGTGTGATTGATGAAACCTTTCAACACTGATTCCAAAGAAACAGGTGAATCACCTTATTGGTTCTGTCTTCCTTTGTTGGACTGCTGATTCTGCGCGTTGTTAGATTATTTTTGAAAATTTGAACTTCTCTGTTCTTGTGCATTAGGTGGGTTCAAACATGGACTATTCAAAGAAAAGTTGAGATGGTTTTTCGAATTTGAGTTATAGTTGTTTGTGTTGGTCCCGACGGGCTATACAAGTTTGTAGAAGGGGGGGGGGGGGGGGTTGAATACAATTCCTTACCAACAGTTTTTAGATCTATAATTAAGCAGTTAAAACGTTGGTGTACTTCAGAGAGAGTTTCATTCTTACCACAAATGAAGCTTTCATACTGTCTTACCAGGTTGATCTTTCGAGAGTCCTGGACTTCAGAAGTACCTTCATACTGAACACAGATTGTGTCCCACATAGCTTTTGAGGTTTTCAGGTTCATGACGGAATGGTAGATTCGTCAGGAAGAGCCATGGAGAGTATGGACCTGGCTTTGGTGTCGATAGCCACTTTCTTCTTATCTTCATCAGTCCACATATGAATTTCCTTAGGAATCAGCCTTTCTGGAATAGCAGGTCTATTCGCAGCGGCTGGAACTGCAGCATCAATTATTACAGGTATATATGGGCCGTTTTCAAGATAGTAAGGCATAGTAGGGTCAGCTCCTTCTAAGAAAAGAATCATACTATTTTTCCATAGATTAAAATTATCTCTGGAGAATCTAGGGGGTTTTGCAAGAGAACAGTTGTCAATATAGTTTGTGTTTGTGTTGGTAGCCATTTTAGGAAATAGCAAGGAAGATAAATCTTAGTATAGATCAGATCTTGTTTATAAGATTAAACAAATCCGCTCTGATACCACTTGTTGGTCCCGAAGGGCTATACAAGTTTATAGAAGGGGGGGGGGGGGGTTGAATACAAACACACGTTTTACTTTTCTAAATTGTTTATTGATAAATCAAGAAAATTTACAACTTGTTGCGGAACAAGAGTAAGGATAAACCTAATCTTAACAAGTCTTGAGAAACACTAAGTTTCTTGCACTAGAAAGAGTTAAAGAAATTACGAATAATATCTTAACAATAAGAGAGAAATAAGAAGATGGTCCGAGCACACTTCAAAATTGAAGTAAGGTTCTTCTTATATACTGCATGCATTTAATGCATGGCAGTATGGCTTTACACGTGACAGCAGATGAGTGGTTGCATGTCATTGACCTTTATAGACAACCTTAGTAGCCGCATAGTGCACAGTGTAGAATCAGAGCTGTTGTACGATTACAGACAAAAGGGATGTCCGTTCTGACAATTCGTACGGAGACGTGCAAGGGAGGTAAGACAATAGTAACATGCAGTGAGACTTCATGATCAGCTTTCGTTGAGTCAGATCTTTATCAGCGAATGATAAAGTTCAACGATTGCTGAAGTCTTCTACTTGATACTTCACGTTGAATGCACGGGTCTTGCTTCGCTGATATCCACATCAGTTCATGAGTAGACTTGTCGATGGTTCTTGAGCTTGATCTTCGACTTCAGAGTAGAACTTTGGTTGACGAGAAACTTGTCTTCAGGAATCATAAGTAAACAATTAACTGATCAGCTATCATCTCATAGACTGAACAGGCTCAGAGCTATAAGATGATGAACAGTGTTCACTGAATATCTAATCTAAAGAGTGAGAGTTACTATCAGTGGTACTGTAAAGTCTTAGTACTTATCAGCGATAGTGAAACTCTGATACATATTGTTTACTTACAATTTTCACTAAGTGTTAAAGAGAGGGTCATTATCAAATCACTGAGGGTTTGGATCAACAGTTTGAAAACTGACCATTTTTGTTATGTACATAGTTTACAGATTCAGTATTTTGGTCACATTGGTCATGGGTATGCTTTCCACTACAAACCACACATTGGACATGCAGTTCTTAAGGTGTAAAGGTTGCAGCAACAGTGTTAGTTGGACCAGACATGTTTTGAATTATGTTAACGAGTGAGGCAAGTTGTGCAGTGATAGCAGTGTAAGTATCTAAATCATGAATACTTGCATCCCTTTTAGGTACTATTGCACGTCGATCAGACCATTGACCATTGTTACTTAAAGTCTTATCCAAAATAGCAAAGCCATCATTATATGTACTAAGGATGAAGGCTCCTCCTGTAGTAGCATCAAGCATTCCTTTAGCAGAGGTACTTAAGCCATTGTAGAGTGTCTCTAGATGTATGTAGTAGGGTATGCCATGGTGAGGGAAAATCCTTAACCCTTTCCCAAGCATCTCGAATTTCTTCATCGTCCATTTGTCTAAACATGCTTATTTCATTTCTTGACATGGCATTCCGTGTTTGTGGAAAATATTTTTCCAAAAACTTTCCAGTCATATCATTCCAAGTTTCCACTGAGTTAGGTTCTAAAGAATTAAATCATATTCTTGCTTTATCCTTAAGTGAAAAGGGAAACAACTTTAGCCGTAAGGTATTATCAATTACTCCACTGAGTTCAAAACAATAAGTGATTTCCATAAAAAAAAATTGAGATGCAAATGAGGGTCCTCAGTTCGTAAGTCAGTGAATTGGCCACTAGAATGTAACGTATTGAACATTACGAGTTTCTGTTCAAAGTGGGCACATTCCAACTGTGATCTAACTATGCCAACATGCAACTAATCAAGCATGTGCAAAGCATAGTCCATAATCCTTCCCTCATTATAGTTTGCAATAATGATGTTGTTTTCGGGCTCAAGCCTCGGTTGTGGTCCAAATTCAGGGCCTTGCATTTCAACTGTTTCAAAAATAGGTGACAAAGTCGGTCGGCAACCGGGGGATGGAAACTATCAAGCAATCTGCTTCATTCATTCATGTATCTTTTTTATTGTATTGGAATTGATTATTCATCGAACATGGTTGATCAGTCATGGAAAACAATGAGGAGAAATAAGGGTTTTGGTAGCTCGTATGTGCTTCATTGGTCAGGGACTAGGGGTGATAGTTTTCGAGAAATTGAATGGATTTCATGTCAAAGAGATTGCTCACAATGTGTATGTGTTGAATTTTCCGTCACACTTTTCATCTAGGGAGCTTTGGAGGTGTAATAAGGTTGGGATTGTAATTGATGTGTTCATTGCTCCAAAACGATCAAAAAAATGGACAAATGTTTGATTTTGTCCGGTTTAAGAAGGTTGTGAACATAGAATTGGTGATCACTAAATTGTGCAATACATGGATCGGGCAATTGTGTTTGCATGCCAATGTGGCAAAATTTGATCGGAATGTTAAGAGGAAGAATGAATGCTTGAGAGATTAATCCGGGTGCACTTGGTATTGATGCAGGCTCCGTGTGCCGTGATTCTAAAGAAAAATGCCGTATGTCGTATGCTAAAGTCGTTCAGTGTGTGGTCTCTGAAATATGTATCCCTAAAAATCAACAATGAAATAGCATACAAGTATACATGGCAAACCAGTATCGTTTTGAAAACAAGTTATAAAGTGGTATTAAGTACCTAATATCGATCTCACAGAGACAAATAAAGCAAGCAGTTAATCTAAGTCAAACTTAAAAAGTGATTTCAATGAGAGAATTCGAAGGAATAATCTTTGTGTGAGTTAACAACTTTGAAATTGGTTTACAATAGTAAAAGAAATGCAAGGGTAGCAATAATGTGTTTCGGTAGATTGCTACCGCATCTGTTGCATCATTGTTCTCAACCTCACAACTGAATCGATCAGTCATTTTTCAAGGTTTAGATGAGACTATGTACCCAACCAACGTCGTACAAATCTTACTGTTCTTTTCATATAGTTCACAATCTATAAAGATTGATACGATCCAAGACATCCACTATAACACTTCAGAGCTCTAAAGTTTACGTTGGCTTGCATTCAAGTCCAACTATTCTAAGTAGAACAACATATGACACCTTATCAAAAATACTTAGATGAAACATAGAAACAAGGGGTGAATAGCAAGGTTGATAGCCAATAGCGAAAGCAATCTTTATCTCCCAACCTTTACTTACACCTAAGTTAGAGGTATTAGCCCATCATTGTTCTAAAATAAATACAAGACATGTTGATCAATTAGAAATGTAAATACAAGAACAAAGATGAACCAAAGGTTTTTAGATTAAAGCTAATAAAAATGACAATAACTCCTAAGTAGCCAAAAGAACCACTTAGTCAGTTTTTTCTTGTCAAAAGAAACTAAAAGTACAAAAGTAAAGAAAATTAGTAACTAAATATTACCTGCACAAGGCAAGGAATGGGGTGTATAAAACCCGGAGTTAATGCTCTTATTTATACAAAAGGGGAAATCATCTAATGTCAAATATCAAAGTACAAAGGATTCCTTAACCATTGGTTATTACACAGTGGATAATAGCTTTACAAGATGCCTTTTTAATTTGACCTCCACCGTAATGATATTCTCCGAAGATGCCTCTATACCAGCTTGCAAAAGTACTGAGGTGGTGGCCAAAATATTCCCCAACAAAAAGGTTATGAAGTGAGGTCTTGTACTTTTTCAAGAACTGCGATCCATGCTGTAGCATCATCTGCAGCATACCATACTGTTAGATTTTCATCATAATTAGCATAACCAGAACCCATTCCTCCTACTTAGCTCCAAACTACAATAAAGGATAAAAATAAACTAAAAGGCTCAAATATGGTGATTGGAAAACTAAAATAGGATTAAATATCTACAAAATAAGTGCATAGAATGTGATAAATTATGCACTAATCAGTGTGTAACAAGAGACGACGGTCGAAGTTAATGTGGATGCAAAGACAGTAGTACTTAATCTGGATGGTTCATCTGGAACAAATTACCCCATGACTCTTGTAAGTTGTGTCAAGGATTTTCGATCACTTCCTAATTTACACAATTTATGCAAAGGGGAAGGATTTGATGAAATTGGATCCAAGTACCTTGGAGGTCTATGGTACTTACATATTTTCATTCGGTTGGAATATGTGATAAGTTTGTCGATCATTCTAGAGTTAATTCTTCATTTCAATTGCTTTGGCTTGGACTGGGGAGTTTAAGGTGCACGAGAGACTGATTTGGGTTGACGTGGAGGGGTACCACTTAGCGTCTGGGATCTCAAGACTTTTGTGACATTGTAAAAAAATGGGCTTGGGGTTGGGGGGGGGGGGGGAGATTGTGTACCATGATGTAGAGGATGGGAATAATCTTTATAATACCCCATATGTATTAAATTCCCTTTCATGGATTAGATCTTCTAATCAGTGAGGGTGGTAGTTGGAAGATGTGTTTCTTTTGTTTGGGTTAAAGAGAAGTGCAGTTGGCTTCCTAAATTCTTAGAAGAAAATGAAGAATCCAAAGGTGAATACGATAAGAGTGATTGTGATCGACGTATTCAAATTCTAAACATACAATCAACAACACACGAGATCTAGATCAAGAACAATAGTTATATACCTATTTAGGGGGTGTTTGGGATTGCTTATTTTTTTTGACTTATTTTCTTATTGCTTTTCCACACCGCAAATAAGCTATTTCTAGTGTTTGGAGTGAAAAAACAAAAAGTGCTTATGATTTTTCCTTATCGCAAATAAGTTTTTGATAAGTTACTCCATTCTAACTTATTTAAAACTGCTTATTCACTTTTTTACTTTATTACCCCTTTCTATAGAACTACTTTTTATTGCCACATAAGTTGATAAGTAGTTTTAAAAATAAGCATAAGTTGTTTTAAATAAGCAATACCAAACACCCCCTTAGAATGTGTTTACAATGCACAATCAAAGCTCTCTACTTTCTCTCTCTAGGATCTAGACTCTCTGTTACAAATGATCTAATGTTTCTTACAAAATACAAAGACTAAAATCTATTTATACTAGGTCAACAATTTGACCTCTTTTACATCACTTTAAAATTACATTTCAGTCTTAATAGTGATTGCCATGGTGATGACCAACAAGGAGAAGATGAAAGGGAAGATCAAGATGATTTGGTCAAGCAAACAAGATCATAAGCGACCTAGGTCACGACCTTATAATAGTTGAACCATCTAGGTTAGAATCAGGCGCGAAAAATGGGAGAAAAATGTGGAAAACAATATCAAACGCGGCCTGGGTCGCACGCCATGTCGCGGGGCTCTGTTTTCCGCCTTTTTCTTCCATTTTTTGCTAACCGATTCGATCTCTGAGGGTTCCACTATTAAGAGTATATAAAACTCATTATAATTCCATCTTAATGGTCAAATGATCTCTAAGATTCATAAATGTGAACTTCCAAAAATCGCAGGTGTTACACCACGACCAACGACACACTGTTTTTGGGTTTTTTTTCGTTCGATTGGTTTTTCATCAATTGGTTTTGTTAGTTCCAGATCCGTGCAACGATAATGAAATCAAATAGATAAACAATGTATGTAACGATTTCAACTGGTCAGCTCTGTATTAGCTTTCAATATTGAGAGGATTACAATAAAAGTGTAGGAAAGCAAATGACACAACTAGCCTATTTTTCTAAGGCTAGATTGCTTTATATATGGTGGGCCCGTGGTTAACAAGACCACGTCCCGTTCACTAATAAGGCTTAAATTAAACAATTACAATTTAAACCCTGAACTTTAAATCAACATAAATTGACCCTAACAATCTCCCCCTTTGATTTGAAGTTCGATTTGGCGCCAGTTCTCGACAAATCTTTTTCGAAGCGCGAAGTGAATCTCGAACCATCTGATAGCACGGCGATAGTCGATGCGTTCTTCAACCATTTCCAGGGCATTCCGAGCAGTTATTTCATTCGGATTAGGAACATACGAAACCCTTGGATTTTCAGACTCGTGCTGAATGATCTTTCGAAGAGCATCTCGAACTTTGTAGAGCGTGCCGTCGCATAATCTTTCTACCTGACTGAACCGCAGAAATCTTTTCTCTTTCTATTCATTGATGAAGACGATCCCAAATTCTGGTTCTAGAAGCATAGCGTTCTCGGGATACATATTCAACTCATGAGCTTGCAGATTCGGCTTTATCAGATTTACCTTCTTCGCCATGTTCTCGACAGCCATTTGGAAGTCTGTTAGATAAGACATCATAATTGTGCGGACCAGGAATCGACGAACAGCTTCGAGCGCCTTTGTAATGGGAAGCGGTCGGATAGTTCTTGAACGAAGGTCTTTTAGAATCGCAAGGAAGTCAAACGGTCGGAGGTTCTGGAAGTCGGCTTCAGAAAATTTCCATTCGTTCCGATCCTCACGTCGGACAGTGAATACAGGATAGACAATTTTCATCATACGGCTTGACTGGATATTGATTACCTCTGAGATCTGATGTTTGGTTCTGACTTGGCTGACTGGAAGACACCGCTTCATTGCACAGATGTATCGGCGTTGGTATTCGGGGCTGTAGTTATAAATACCAAGGCAAAAGGTCAGCTCGATCGTGCGTAGCTTGTGAACAAACAACTTCTTCAGGGTTTCCTCCAAATGAGGGATAAGTACGGTGATCTTCTCCCAACGGATTTGTTGCAGAGGTGGAGGAGGAAGATCAGTAGATGTCTGTTGTTGAAGAGGGGATGTCGGAATGTCGGCAGTAGTAGTTTCAGGTCTTGTTGAAGTTCCGGTGGGTTGAGCATAGTGAACGGGAGAAGTACTATAAAAATTCTGTAGCAGGAACTGATCATAATCAATATTGTCATCGGCATCAGTAGGGAAAACCAAGTTAACCTGGAGATTTGCGGCACTGGCGGCTTTTTCATACCATGCATCTTCGGTCTCCGGGTTGGTTTCGCAGTCTGGATCTATCATATCCGATAACGGTATGTCTGATGAGTCAAAATAAGTCAATTCCTGTGTTGAACCCTCGGGCTTTTCAACCATCGGGCCTTCATCATCGGAAATTTCCATGTCGATTACCATCTCGGCTAATGGCAACTCGGCTTCAGGTTCGGCGTCGGTTGTTGTTGCCGCAGTTGTTGGTTCCAGATGAACCACGGTTGTCGTTTCGGCGAGGATAGGGGCGGTCTCGGTAGGTCGTAGTCTTTTCTCCCCCTCACGGTGATCAGGATCATCCTGGTCATCGTGTTTGCGCTTCAGACCGCCTGCTTGACTCTTACAGGTATCTTCGAGGGAACGGACTCTCTCGGACAGCGTTGTGAGCGCTTGGTTGTTGTTGCCGCAGTTGCTGGTTCCAAATGAACCACGGTTGTCGTTTCGGCGAGGATAGGGGCGGTCTCGGTAGGTCGTAGTCTTTTCTCCCCCTCACGGTGATCAGGATCATCTTGGTCATCGTGCTTGCGCTTCAGACCGCCTGCTTGACTCTTACAGGTATCTTCGAGGGAACGGACTCTTTCGTACCACGATGCCGTCTTCGTCCTTCTTATTCTTGAAAATCCACTTGGTGCCGATCACCGTCTTGTGTTTTGGACGTGGAACCAGTCGCCATACCTTTAGAGCTTCGAATTGATTGAGCTCCTCTTGCATGGCTATGACCCAGTCCGGATCTTCAAGCGCTTCGCGTACGTTCGTCGGCTCGATGTTGCTTAAGAAGCCGGAAAATAGACAGAAGTTGGTGGATGCACCTCGTGTTTGTACTGGAGTGGAGGGATCACCGATGATTTGATGAAGCAGATGAGCTTTCGTCCACTTGGTGGTATGCGGAAGCGGCTGTTGAGTAGAGTGAGATGCGTCTGAGTCCATATAATCACCATGATGTAGGTCTTGAACTGCTTCAAGTATATCATGCTGGTTTCTTAGAGGAAGTGGGGGAGGATTCGCCATGGGTTGAACAAATTCTGGTTCTGAGGAGTTCAGAAGTTGATTGTCGGTTGTAGCAGATGACGAATCGTTAGGAGTGATCTCCGTGTTAGTGATTGGTTCCTCCAAGGGGACAGTAGTACCAGATGAATTTGATGATGACGGTTGAGCTGTCTCCATAGTGATAGATGGCGTGCGTGTAGAAGGCGGCGGACCGGATAGGTTCGACAAGTCCTCATTACGAGCAGCTTCTAGACGAGGTTGTGCTGAGACAGTAGGGGAAACATTAAAGATGTCATCATAAAAGAATTTAAACAATAAATCTAAATCAGAAGAGTCAGCATTCCATGAAGATGCATGATTTGGATTTATTGTCGCTTGTGCAGATCCCGAACTTGGAGGTCCGGAAGCTAGCACGCCAGTTAAACAGGGTTCGGAACTGTTTTGTTCAGAAGCCAAATCTGCGGCTTCGTCGAATGTCATGTTTATGCTTTCAACAACGGATTTGGTCCGTTTGTTGTAAACGCGATACGCCTTAGCCTGCATGGAGTATCCGATGAAGACTTCGTTGTCCGCCTTGGGGCTGAATTTGCCGAGATCATCTTTGTCATTCAGAATATAGCACGTGCATCCGAACCCATGAAAGTAGCTGATGTTCGGAACGTGATTGTTCATGATCTCGTACGGCGTCTTGTTGAACCGCTTGTTAAGGATGGATCGGTTTTGCGTATAACAAGCCGTAGACACCGCTTCGGCCCATAGAAATAGCGGAAGATTGGATTAGGAAGCATGGTGCGAGCTGTTTCGACCAGGGTACGGTTGCGTCGTTCCACCACTCCGTTTTGCTGAGGAGTGCGTGCGGCAGAAAAAGTGTGCGAGATGCCAACTGACGTCAGATAGTCGTCCACCGTTCGATTCTTGAACTCTGTCCCGTTGTCGGTTCTGATAGACTGAACTTATTGTAGTTTGTTCAGCTGGACAGTCTTCAGGTGATTAATGATCAGCTCTGGTGTTTCGTCCTTTGAGCGTAGAAACAGCACCCAAGTGTAGCGCGAGAAGTCGTCCACCATCATGAGAACGTATTTGCGCTTATTAATGATCGGAACACGCATCGGTCCACACAAATCCATATGGATAAGTTCGAGGGTACGGGACGTGCTCGGAGTTGCCTTCGGCTGATGTGGTACTCTCTTCATATTTCCCATCTCACATGCCCCGCAGAGACGATCTTTCACGAATTGAAGATCGGGCATGCCTTTCACGTGTCCGCCAAGCACCAGTTTGTTGATTGTTTTGAAATTGAGGTTCGAAAGACGTCGATGCCAAAGCCAAGCTTGTTGGGAATTGGCTTTCGACATGAGGCAGACAGGATTATCGGTCTTGAGGGTTGCGAGGTCGATTGTGTAGAGTTTGGTCTTGCGTTTTCCAACCAGTAGCTCCTCTTCGTCGTCGTTGAGGATTCTACACCGTGTCTTTTTGAAGCTAACCTCGAGATCTTTGTCGCAGAACTGCCCGATGCTGAACAGATTGTGTCCCAATCCCGCGATGTGTGATACCTTCTTTATTGTGATTTTGTCTTGTACAATGTCGTCGTAGCCCATGATCGGCGCCTTGTCATTGTTTCCAAATCTCACGTCTCCACCATATTGTTCTTTATAGTTCGTAAGAAGCTCCCTCCTTCCGGTCATGTGCTTGGAGCATCCAGAATCTAAGTACCACACATGACCGTGCTGCAAAATCGAGTTAACAGATTTTAGGTACCCAAATTTGTTTGGGTCCTGGAGGGTTAGGTTTGGCACCTCTCGGAGGAACTTGCTTTGACACAGCTTTCCCCTTAGGTGTAGATTGTACACCGTTTGCGGAAACTGGTTTTGGCACAGGTTGCCTCCTTGGTGTAGGTTTTACACCTTGTGGAGGAACATGATTTTTAGCAGGTTGCCTCTTTGGTGCCGGTTTAACCTCAGTAGGAGCAACCCATCTAGGAGTGGGTTTGGTCTCCCGCTGTGGTTTAACCTCAGATTGGAAACCACGTTGTTTATGGTATTTCTGTTTATTATTACGGGGTTTATTTTTGGGTTTATGATTATACATGTGATATGACCCAAACCAATCATTTAAATTAATTTCATCAAAATCATTCCAACCACATCTAGAACAACATAAACAATCACGCGACAATTGAATCAATAGATGAACTGAATTAAGTTTAATCGGAAAAGAAACTTCAAAACGATTCCAATTATTCCAAACACAATTGTCTTTATTTATTCTAGAATTAAAAGCAGTAGGGAAAGACTTTGATGCTGCATCCTTGACAGGTTCCTTGTTCAGCCACTTTGGTTTTTCTTGTTTTGCTTGACCATTTTTATCTGAAACAACAGGGACAGAGTGGTCAGTGACTTTTGAAGGAACGGTAATTTTTGTAGGCAATTGCTCGGTCTTTTGCCTTGGATGTGACTGCCTTTTAGAAACAGGTTTAGAAGTTGGTTTTGATTGTGAAATCTTGATCACAGCTGGGGCCTTTGTTTTAGAAATGCTACCCTTCAGAAAATTGACCGGACGATTGACTAGTGGAGTCAAAAAATCAGTATGACTCGGGAGAGGTTTGTCGAAGGGAAACGACTCAAACTCTCCATCCGAATGACCTTCAGAGTTCATAAATTCAGAAAAATCGATCTCCGAAATTGCAGGACTTGGATTAGGTGAGGAAGGCGATGAACACTTAGTGTCAGTGTGCTTTGGGGAATTCGGTGAGGAAGCTAGGAAAAAATAAGAGTTTAAATTCCTTTTAACACACTCATCTTGAGAATCATTACCGTCTTGTGTGGTAGATATTTTACCTAAGAAAACTTTGCACGAAGACGTATCAGATGAATTCGAGGAAGATTCAGGGGAAATCTGCTTCTCAGAATTGAGTTGGTCAATTTGCTCTTGGAGCTGACCATTTTTCGCATACTCTTGCATCGCATCTGTTGCCAAGGCAGCCAGCTTTGATGTGAGTTTCGTGATTTCTTCCCGAAGGATTTCCTGTCCTTTATCAGACACAATTTCGGTTTTGACCGGTTGTGGATTCTCAAGTTTCTCAGAATTGAGTTTCTCAATCTCAGAGATTAGCGTTTTCTTTTCGTTTTGAAAAACAGACCTTTCTTTCTCAAACGACTCCTCCAACTCGACAATCTTTGCCTCCAAGATGAGAGGGGGAACATAGAGTTTAAACTCGTCCGTCTCAGTCTTGGTTGCGGGTGCTTGGTCCTCATCCTTTTTAGAGGAATCCTTGGGCTTCGCAACCTTGTAAGGGTCGAAGTAGTCATTTGAGAGTTACTTTTTGTTCTTTTGATAGGAATAGTTCAAAGGTTCATAACAAAACGGAAGTTGTATCCCTCGTTTGTGTGCGCGCTTATATTCCTCGGTTTCCTCTTCCATTTTGGGTCCATTGAATGGCATATTCCGGATACTCTTTATCTAACCCAAAACAAGCAAAATCATACAACGTAGGTGTTTGGTATATACCCTTTTTTCAAATAGTGTGGGTTATCGTATCCGATTCCCCACTCTTTGTTAAAATAAGTGAACTCCTTGGGTTTATTCAGAAAGATGGTTTGATCAGTTTGACCCCTTTTGTGGAGTTTGGTTTCAAGATCAATAATTTTAGCAACAAACTCCTTGTGCTGAATTTGAAGAGAGGAACATTGATAAACAAGTTCTTCTATGGCATTCATGCACTGATCAAACTGAGACTGAAGATCAGATAATTTGGCCCTTAAGTCTTTAGGTGCTATTGAAAGATTTTTGCATTTCTCCTTTAACATAGCATTTTCAGACTTATGGTTTTCAGTTATTCTTGTTTGAACATCTAGCTTTTCGGTTAGTGAATTAATCTTAAGCTTTTGTTCTTTAGTGGTGGCCTTAAAGGAATCTGACTGGTCGGTAAAAGATTGCATTTTATTCAAAAAATCTTGTTCGGAAGAATCACATACCTGACTTGTCTTCTCTTCATCAGCTGGAGAGTGATAGCCCATGAAAGCATTTGCACAATCAGTATCACTTTCATCATCAGAACGACCCAACCAGTAGTCGTTTTTCACAAACATAGCTTCTCCAGCTTCCTTTTGCTCAGCCAATGCGAGTTTTGCCTTGTAGTAGTGAGAATTCTTTACCACAGGCCTCGTACAATCTTTAGCAAAGTGACCAAGCTTTCCGCAGTTGTAACATGTCACTGGCTCATCCTTCTTCTTACTTTCTGCTTTCTCAGTCTTCTCCTTCTTCTCTGACTTCCCTTGCTCATCAGCTTTCTTCTTTCCCTCACACATGTCCGGATGGTCATGGCGCTTGTTGGAGGAGGTGGAGTAGCGCTGATTGTTGGACGAAGGCTTCTTATAGTACTTTTGTTGTTGGAAAGTTTTCGTAAGCAGAGTTATCGCTTTCTTGAAGTCAGATACTTCATCATTAGAGTCACTGTCTTCCTTTTCAGATTCGGAAGAGCTTTGCTTTTGAGCACGTTTAGAGTGACCGCTCGAAGATTTCCCTTTCTTGGAGGACATGAGTGCAATAGGATCAGCAGCTGGCTTTGAGTCAGTCTTCTTCTCGCTCAGAAGCTCATCCACTTCATCTTCGTCTTGAAGAAGTGTCTCATATAGTTCATTGATGCCGATGTTCTCTATCAAGTTGTTGTGCTTGACATGAGAAGCAAACACCTTCCATTCCGGGAGCAGATTATTGAGAAATTTGAGCGCGTTTTCTGTGTTGGAGCGAGTGATCTTATTCTTGTTCAGTTCATTAAGAAGTGAGCAGAAGCGTTCATAGGTGTGTGTGAGAGATTCGCCGATGCGCTGCTTGAAACCATCGAACTTGGTTATCGCGCTGTTGATCTTTAGTTGATTTCCGACATCGCTCCCACACATCATTCTGGCCACTTGATCCCACATGCCCTTTGCCGTTTCATTGTAGCTGTCGATAGCTGTATAGATCGGGTTGGGAAGATCTTGGACAAGATATCTCTTTGCATGCCTTTCACCTTCGATCATGCCTCTTTCATCTTCGGTCATTTCGGCGATAGTCTTTTTCGTACTACGAGCTAAAGCAGTTGCAGTTGCTGCTATGTCATTCATCGGCCAAGGGATTGGACCATCTTCAAGAGCTCTCTTGATGTACTCGTAGTTGTCCTTGGACTCTATGAAGAGCCTGTCGCGCCATTGGCTGTACTCATTTGGAAAGAGACACGGTGGTTTGGAGTCGGTGCCGATTGCAAGAGCTTCGCGCGAAGTAGACATCTTTGGTTGCAACGGAGTGATCGTCAGACGTGTAGATTGATTCAAAGTGTAAACCTAACGCAAGGCATTATGAGTGGGATCCAAACGCAGGTTCTACGACAGATATGAACTAAGAGTGAGCTTACTGGATAGGAATCCAAAAAAGAGCCTGATCTGGAAGTGTCCGGATCAGATTAATTAAGAACAGTTCAAAAATCTCACACGTATCCGGATAAACTGAAGAATCCGGATAGCTTAAGCTTTCCAGAAAACAAAAGTTACCGGATAAGAAAGGTGTCGGAGTAATATGAAGTAAAGACTTACCTGATGATGATACTTTCCGGATACAATTAACGAATACTAAACTTACCGGGTAGACAGAGTTTCCGGATGAAATTGATTACCGGAAACCTTGGCTTGTCCGGATAAAATATTTTACCGGAAAGTGCTGGGTTTTCGGAACAAATTACCCGGAATGATTGAGAGTATAACGAATTACCCGGAATGATGACTTACCGGGAAAGCAGGACGAACCCGGATGAAGTAACACAAACGTCCGGACAGTGTGGATTTGTCCGGAAACCACAGCTGTGTTATCCGGACTCGGCGGCTGTGAGTTTTCAATCGCTTGGGAATCAACTAGGGTTTCTCCAAATCAATCCTGAAAGATTAGGAACAATGCCAAACACAAAAAGAACACTAACCCAATCGATTTTAAAGCAAAAACAACAAGTTTTGATGGTAAAAATTTGATTTTTGATGAAGAACTCAACCAAAACTTTTGATTTTGATTTGCTTAATTAACCACTCAAATGGACGGATTAGGATGTGAAAATTTGCAGAATGACTTATAACATTGATGCTAACACAACCCAATAAACAGAAACATTCAATTTTATCAGAATCAAGATTTTTGAAGCTAACCTCGAGATCTTTGTCGCAGAACTGCCCGATACTGAACAGATTGTGTCCCAATCCCGCGACGTGTGATACCTTCTTTATTGTGATCTTGTCTTGTACAATGTCGCCGTAGCACACGATCGGCGCCTTGTCATTGTTGCCAAATCTCACGTCTCTACCATATTCTTCTTTATAGTTCGTTAGAAGCTCCCTCCTTCCGGTCATGTGCTTGGAGCATCCATAATCTAAGTACCACAGCTGGGGCCTTTGTTTTAGAACTACTCCCTTCAGAAAATTGACCGGACGATTGACTACTGGAATAAAAAAATCAGTATGACTCGGGAGAGGTTTGTCGAAGGGAAACGACTCAAGCTCTCCATCAGAATGACCTTCAGAGTTCATAAATTCAGAAAAATCGATCTCCGGAATTACAGGACTTGGATTAGGTGAGGAAGGCGAGGAACACTTAGTGTCAGTGTGCTTTGGGGAATTCGGTGCGGAAGCTAGGAAAAAATCAGAGTTTAATTTCCTTTTAACACACTCATCTTGAGAATCATTACCGTCTTGTGTGGTAGATATTTTACCTAAGAAAACTTTGCACAAAGACGTATCAGATGAATTCGAGGAAGATTCGGGGGAAATCTGCTTCTCAGAATAGAGTTGGTCAATTTGCTCTTGGAGCTGACCATTTTTCGCATACTCTTGCATCGCATCTGTTGCCAAGGCAGGCAGCCTTGATGTGAGTTTCGTGATTTCTTCCCGAAGGATTTCCTGTCCTACATCAGACACAACTTCGGTTTTGACCGGTTGTGGATTCTCAAGTTTCTCAGAATTGAGTTTCTCAATCTCAGAGATTAGCGTTTTCTTTTCGTTTTGAAAAACAGACCTTTCTTTCTCAAACGACTCCTCTAACTCGACAATCTTTTCCTCCAAGATGAGAGAGGGAACATAGAGTTTAAACTCGTCCGTCTCAGTCTTGGTTGCGGGTGTTTGGTCCTCATCCTTTTTAGAGGAATCCTTGGGCTTCGCAACCTTGTAAGGGTCGAAGTAGTCATTTGAGAGATACTTTTTGTTCTTTTGATAGGAATAGTTCAAAGGTTCATAACAAAACGGAAGTTGTATCCCTCGTTTGTGTGTGCGCTTATATTCCTCGGTTTCCTCTTCCTTTTCGGGTTCAAGAGGAACAGTCCATTGAATGGCACATTCCGGATACTCTTTATCTAACCCAAAACAAGCAAAATCATACAACGTAGGTGTTTGGTATCTACCCTTTTTTCAAATAGTGTGGGTTATCGTATCCGATTCCCCACTCTTTGTTAAAATAAGTGAACTCCTTGGGTTTATTCAGAAAGATGGTTTGATCAGTTTGACCCCTTTTGTGAAGTTTGGTTTCAAGATCAAGAATTTTAGCCACAAACTCCTTGTGCTGAATTTGAAGAGAGGAACATTGATAAACAAGTTCTTCTTTGGCATTCATGCACTGATCAAACTGAGACTGAAGATCAGATAATTTGGCCCTTAAGTCTTTAGGTGCTATTGAAAGATTTTTTCATTTCTCCTTTAACATAGCATTTTCAGACTTATGTTTTTCAGTTATTCTGGTTTTAACATCTAGCTTTTCGGTTAGTGAATTAATCTTAAGCTTTTGTTCTTTAGTGGTGGCCTTAAAGGAATCTGCCTGGTCGGTAAAAGATTGCATTTTGTTCAAGAAATCTTGTTCGGAAGAATCACATACCTGACTTGTCTTCTCTTCATCAGTTGGAGAGTGATAGCCCATGAAAGCATTTGCACCATCAGTATCGCTTTCATCATCAGAACGACCCAACCAGTAGTTGTTTTCCACAAACATAGCTTCTCCAGCTTCCTTTGGCTCAGCTAAGGCGAGTTTTGCCTTGTAGTAGTGAGAATTCTTTACCACAGGCCTTGTACAATCTTTAGCAAAGTGACCAAGCTTTCCGCAGTTGTAACATGTCACTGGCTCATCCTTCTTCTTACTTTCTCCTTTCTCAGTCTTCTCTTTCTTCTCTGACTTCCCTTGCTCATCAGCTTTCTTCTTTCCCTCACACTTGTCCTGATGGTCATGGCGCTTGTTGGAGGAGGTGGAGTAGCGCTGATTGTTGGACGAAGGCTTCTTATAGTACTTTTGTTGTTGGAAAGTTTTCGTAAGCAGAGCTATCGCTTTCTTGAAGTCAGATACTTCATCATTAGAGTCACTGTCTTCCTTTTCAGATTCGGAAGAGCTTTGCTTTTGAGCACGTTTAGAGTGACCGCTCGAAGATTTCACTTTCTTGTAGGACATGAGTGCAATAGGATCAGCAGCTGGCTTTGAGTCAGTCTTCTTCTCGCTCAGAAGCTCATTCACTTCATCTTCGTCTTGAAGAAGTGTCTCATAGAGTTCATTGATGCCGATGTTCTGTAACAAGTTGTTGTGCTTGACATGAGAAGCAAACACCTTCCATTCCGGCAGCAGATTATTGAGAAATTTGAGCGCGTTTTCTGTGTTGGAGCGAGTGATCTTATTCTTGTTCAGTTCATTAAGAAGTGAGCAGAACCGTTCATAGGTCTGTGTGAGAGATTCGCCGGTGCGCTGCTTGAAACCATCGAACTTCGTTATCGCGCTGTTGATCTTTAGTTGATTTCCGACATCGGTCCCACGCATCATTCTGGCCACTTGATCCCACATGCCCTTTGCCGTTTCTTTGTAGTTGAAGATAGCTGTATAGATCGGGTTGGGAAGGGCTTGGACAAGATATCTCTTTGCATGCTTTTCACCTTCGATCATGCCTCTTTCATCTTCGGTCATTTCGGCGATAGTCTTTTTCGTACTACGAGCTAAAGCAGTTGCAGTTGCTGCTATGTCATTCATCGGCCAAGGGATTGGACCATCTTTAAGAGCTCTCTTTATGTACTCGTAGTTGTCCTTGGACTCTATGAAGAGCATGAACCTGTCGCGCCATTGGCTGTACTCATTTGGAAAGAGACACGGTGGATTGGAGTCGGTGCCGATTGCAAGAGCTTCGCGCGAAGTAGACATCTTTGGTTGCAACGGAGTGATCGTCAGACGTGTGGATTGATTCAAAGTGTAAACCTAACGCAAGGCACTATGAGTGGGATCCTAACGCAGGTTCTACGACAGATATGAACTAAGAGTGAGCTTACTGGATAGGAATTCAAATAAGAGTCTGATCTGGAAGTGTCCGGATCAGATTAATTAAGAACAGTTCAAAAATCTCCCAGGTATCCGGATAAACTGGAGAATCCGGATAGCTTAAGCTTTCCAGAAAACAAAAGTTACCGGATAAGAAAGGTGTCCGAGTAATATGAAGTAAAGACTTACCTGATGATCATACTTTCCGGATACAATTAACGAATACTAAACTTACCGGGTAGACAGAGTTTCCGGATGAAATTGATTACCGGAAACCTTGGCTTGTCCGGATAAAATACTTTACCGGAAAGTGCTGGGTTTCCGGAACAAATTACCCGGAATGATTGGGAGTATAACGAATTACCCGGAATGATGACTTACCCGGAAAGCAGGACGAACCCGGATGAAGTAACACAAACGTCCGGACAGTGTGGATTTGTCTGGAAACCACGGCTGTGTTATCCGGACTCGGCGGCTGTGAGTTTTCAATCGCTTGGGAATCAACTAGGGTTTCTCCAAATCGATCCTGAAAGATTAGGAACAATGCCAAACACAAAAAGAACACTAACCCAGTTGATTTTAAAGCAAAAACAACAAGTTTTGATGGTAAAAATTTGATTTTTGATGAAGAACTCAACCAAAACTTTTGATTTTGATTTGCTTAATTAACCACTCAAATGGACGAATTAGGATGTGAAAATTTGCAGAATGACTTATAACATTGATGCTAACACAACCCAATAAACAGAAACAATCAATTTTATCAGAATCGAGATTTTTTAAGCTAACCTCGAGATCTTTGTCGCAGAACTGCCCGATGCTGAACAGATTGTGTCCCAATCCCGCGACATGTGATACCTTCTTTATTGTGATCTTGTCTTGTACAATGTCGTCGTAGCCCACGATCGGCGCCTTGTCATTGTTGCCAAATCTCACGTCTCTACCATATTCTTCTTTATAGTTCGTGAGAAGCTCCCTCCATCAGGTCATGTGCTTGGAGCATCCAGAATCTAAGTACCACACATGACCGTGCTGCAAAATCGAGTTAATGGATTTTAGGTACCCAAATTTGTTTGGGTCCTGGAGGGTTAGGTTTGGCACCTCTCGGAGGAACTTGCTTTGACACAGCTTTCCCCTTAGGTGTAGATTGTACACCGTTTGCGGAAACTGGTTTTGGCACAGGTTGCCTCCTTGGTTTAGGTTTTACACCTTGTGGAGGAACATGATTTTTAGCAGGTTGCCTCTTTGGTGCCAGTTTAACCTCAGTAGGAGCAACCCATCTAGGAGTGGGTTTGGTCTCCCGCTGTGGTTTAACCTCAGATTGGAAACCCCGTTGTTTATGGTATTTCTGTTTATTATTACGGGGTTTATTTTTGGGTTTATGATTATACAAGTGATATGACCCAAACCAATCATTTAAATTAATTTCATCAAAATCATTCCAACCACATCTAGAACAACATAAACAATCACGCGACAATTGAATCAATTGATGAACTGAATTAAGTTTAATCGGAAAAGAAACTTCAAAACGATTCCAATTATTCCAAACATAATTGTCTTTGTTTATTCTAGAATTAAAAGCAGTAGGGAAAGACTTTGATGCTGCATCCTTGACAGGTTCCTTGTTCAGCAACTTTGGTTTTTCTTGTTTTGCTTGACCATTTTTATCTGAAACAACAGGGACAGAGTGATCAGTGACTTTTGAAGGAACGGTAATTTTTGTAGGCAATTGCTCGGTCGTTTGCCTTGGCTGTGACTGCCTTTTAGAAACAGGTTTAGAAGTTGATTTTGATTGTGAAATCTTGATCACAGCTGGGGCCTTTGTTTTAGAACTGCTCCCTTCAGAAAATTGACCGGACGATTGACTACTGGAGTCAAAAAAATCAGTATGACTCGGGAGAGGTTTGTCGAAGGGAAACGAATCAAACTCTCCATCAGAATGACCTTCAGAGTTCATAAATTCAGAAAAATCGATCTCCGGAATTACAGGACTTGGATTAGGTGAGGAAGGCGAGGAACACTTAGTGTCAGTGTGCTTTGGGGAATTCGGTGCGGAAGCTAGGAAAAAATCAGAGTTTAAATTCCTTTTAACACACTCATCTTGAGAATCATTGCCGTCTTGTGTGGTAGATATTTTACCTAAGAAAACTTTGCACGAAGACGTATCAGATGAATTCGAGGAAGATTCGGGGGAAATGTGCTTCTCAGAATTGAGTTGGTCAATTTACTCTTGGAGCTGACCATTTTTCGCATACTCTTGCATCGCATCTGTTGCCAAGGCAGCCAGCTTTGATGTGAGTTTCGTGATTTCTTCCCGAAGGATTTCCTGTCCTTCATCAGACATAACTTCGGTTTTGACCGGTTGTGGATTCTCAAGTTTCTCAGAATTGAGTTTCTCAATCTCAGAGATTAGCGTTTTCTTTTCGTTATGAAAAACAGACCTTTCTTTCTCAAACGACTCCTCTAACTCGACAATCTTTGCCTACAAGATGAGAGGGGGAACATAGAGTTTAAACTCGTCCGTCTCAGTCTTGGTTGCGGGTGATTGGTCGTTATCCTTTTTAGAGGAATCCTTGGGCTTCGCAACCTTGTAAGGGTCGAAGTAGTCATTTGAGAGATACTTTTTGTTCTTTTGATAGGAATAGTTCAAAGGTTCATAACAAAACGAAAGTTGTATCCCTCGTTTGTGTGCGCGCTTATATTCCTGGGTTTCCTCTTCCTTTTCGGGTTCAAGTGGACCAGTCCATTGAATGGCATATTCCGGATACTCTTTATCTAACCCAAAACAAGCAAAATCATACAACGTAGGTGTTTGGTATCTACCCTTTTTTCAAATAGTGTGGGTTATCGTATCCGATTCCCCACTCTTTGTTAAAATAAGTGAACTCCTTGGGTTTATTCAGAAAGATGGTTTGATCAGTTTGACCCCTTTTGTGGAGTTTGGTTTCAAGATCAAGAATTTTAGCAACAAACTCCTTGTGCTGAATTTGAAGAGAGGAACATTGATAAACAAGTTCTTCTTTGGCATTCATGCACTGATCAAACTGAGACTGAAGATCAGATAATTTGGCCCTTAAGTCTTTAGGTGATATTGAAAGATTTTTGCATTTCTCCTTTAACATAGCATTTTCAGACTTATGTTTTTCAGTTATTCTTGTTTGATCATCTAGCTTTTCGGTTAGTGAATTAATCTTAAGCTTTTGTTCTTTAGTGGTAGCCTTAAAGGAATCTGCCTGGTCGGTAAAAGATTGCATTTTATTCAAGAAATCTTGTTCGGAAGAATCACATACCTAACTTGTCTTCTCTTCATCAGCTGCAGAGTGATAGCCCATGAAAGCATTTGCACCATCAGTATTGCTTTCATCATCAGAACGACCCAACCAGTAGTCGTTTTCCACAAACATAGCTTCTCCAGCTTCCTTTTGCTCAGCTAATGCGAGTTTTGCCTTGTAGTAGTGAGAATTCTTTACCACAGGCCTCGTACAATCTTTAGCAAAGTGACCAAGCTTTTCGCAGTTGTAACATGTCACTGGCTCATCCTTCTTCTTACTTTCTGTTTTCTCAGTCTTCTCCTTCTTCTCTGACTTCCCTTGCTCATCAGCTTTCATCTTTCCCTTATACTTGTCCTGATGGTCATGGCGCTTGTTGGAGGAGGTGGAGTAGCGCTGATTGTTGGACGAAGGCTTCTTATAGTACTTTTGTTGTTGGAAAGTTTTCGTAAGCAGAGCTATCGCTTTCTTGAAGTCAGATACTTCATCATTAGAGTCACTGTCTTCCTTTTCAGATTCGGAAGAGCTTTGCTTTTGAGCACGTTTAGAGTGACCGCTCGAAGATTTCCCTTTCTTGGAGGACATGAGTGCAATAGGATCAGCAGCTGGCTTTGAGTCAGTCTTCTTCTCGCTCAGAAGCTCATTCACTTCATCTTCGTCTTGAAGAAGTGTCTCATAGAGTTCATTCATGCCGATGTTCTCTATCAAGTTGTTGTGCTTGACATGAGAAGCAAACACCTTCCATTCTGGCACCAGATTATTGAGAAATTTGAGCGCGTTTTCAGTGTTGGAGCGAGTGATCTTATTCTTGTTCAGTTCATTAAGAAGTGAGCAGAACCGTTCATAGGTCTGTGTGAGAGATTCACCGGTGCACTGCTTGAAACCATCGAACTTGGTTATCGCGCTGTTGATCTTTAGTTGATTTTAGACATCGCTCCCACGCATCATTCTAGCCACTTGATCCCACATGCCCTTTGTCGTTTCTTTGTAGCTGTCGATAGCTGTATAGATCGGGTTGGGAAGGGCTTGGACAAGATATCTCTTTGCATGCTTTTCACCTTCGATCATGCCTCTTTCATCTTCGGTCATTTCAGCGATAGTCTTTTTCGTACTACGAGCTAAAGCAGTTGCAGTTGCTGCTATGTCATTCATCGGCCAAGGGATTGGACCATCTTCAAGAGCTCTCTTGATGTACTCGTAGTTGTCCTTGGACTCTATGAAGAGCATGAACCTGTCGCGCCATTGGCTGTACTCATTTGGAAAGAGACACGGTGGTTTGGAGTCGGTGCCGATTGCAAGAGCTTCGCGCGAAGTAGACATCTTTGGTTGCAACGGAGTGATCGTCAGACGTGTGGATTGATTCAAAGTGTAAACCTAACGCAAGGCACTATGAGTGGGATCCTAACGCAGGTTCTACGACAGATATGAACTAAGAGTGAGCTTACTGGATAGGAATCCAAATAAGAATCTGATCACAGGTATCCGGATAAACTGAAGAATCCGGATAGCTTAAGCTTTCCAGAAAACAAAAGTTACCGGATAAGAAAGGTGTCCGAGTAATATGAAGTAAAGACTTACCTGATGATGATACTTTCCGGATACAATTAACGAATACTAAACTTACCAGGTAGACAAAGTTTCCGGATGAAATTGATTACCAGAAACCTTGGCTTGTCCGGATAAAATACTTTACCGGAAAGTGTTGGGTTTCTGGAACAAATTACCCGGAATGATTGAGAGTATAACGAATTACCCGGAATGATGACTTACCCGGAAAGCAGGACGGACCCGGATGAAGTAACACAAACGTCCGGACAGTGTGGATTTGTCCGAAAACCACGACTGTGTTATCCAGACTCTGCGGCTGCGAGTTTTCAATCGCTTGGGAATCAACTAGGGTTTCTCCAAATCGATCCTGAAAGATTAGGAACAATGCCAAACACAAAAATAACACTAACCCAATCGATTTTAAAGCAAAAACAACAAGTTTTGATGGTAAAAATTTGATTTTTGATGAAGAACTCAACCAAAACTTTTGATTTTGATTTGCTTAATTAACCACTCAAATGGACGAATTATGATGTGAAAATTTGCAGAATGACTTATAACATTGATGCTAACACAACCCAATAAACAGAAACAATCAATTTTATCAGAATCGAGATTTTGAACTTTCAAGAATGACACAAACGAGAAAAGTCAAAAATTTACCAGAAGTTAACTTGAATGCTTTGAATCAATCTTGTCCGTCTGCTCTGATACCAATTGTTAGTTCCAGATCCGTGCAACGATAATGAAATCAAATAGATAAACAAAGTATGTAACGATTTCAACTGGTCATCTCTGTATTAGCTTTCAATATTGAGAGGATTACAATAAAAGTGTAGGAAAGCAAATGAGACAACTAGCCTATTTTTCTAAGGCTAGATTGCTTTATATATGGCGGGCCCGTGGTTAACAAGCCCACGGCCCGTTCACTAATAAGTCTCAAATTAAACAATTACAATTTAAACCCTGAACTTTAAATCAACATAAATTGACCCTAACTGGTTTGATCGAAGCTTAGTGTTGATCCAAACCCTCAGTGATTTGATAATGACCCTATCTTAAATACTTAGTGAAAATTGTAAGTAAACAATATGTATCAGAGTTTCACTATCGCTGATAAGTACTAAGATCTTACAGTACTGCTGATAGGAACTCTCGCACTTTTAGATTAAACATTCAGCGAACACTGTTCACCATATCGCTGAGTCTGTTCAGTCCTTATGGTGATCGCTGATAAGTTAGTTGTTTACTTATGATCCCTGAAGACAAGATTCACGTCAACAAAGGTTCTACGCTGAAGTCGAAGATCAAGCTCAAGAACCAGCGACAAGTCTCCTAATGAACTGATGCGGATCAGCGAAGACTCAGATTTGTCCACTCAACGTGAAGTATCAAGTACAAGACTTCAGCTATCGCTGAACTTTATCATCTGCTGAATAGTAAATGATAATCGCTGAATCAACGAAAGCTGATCATGAAGTCCTCCGTACAAAGTACTTTTGTCTTAACCTCCCTTGCACGCCACCGTACGAAATGTCAGAAAAGAACCTCCGAAAAACTGAAATCGTACAACCACTCTGATACTACACTGTTCATTCATGCGGCTACTAAGGTTGTCAACAAAGGTCAATGACATGCAACCAATCCGCTGATGACACGTGTAAAGTATATACTGGATTGCATTAAATGCATGCAGTATATAAAGAGATGAACTCACTTCATTTGAAGTAACTTGCTAACTCTGGACAAGTTCAAATCTCTCAAGATAGGATTTTATTAGTAATCTCCTTATCTTTCTTAGTGCAAGAAAACCTTAGTGTTCCAACTTGTTTAGATTTAGGTTTATCCTTAATCTTGTTTCCGCAACAAGCTGTAAATTGTTAATGATTTATCAATAAACAATTTAGAAAAGTAAAATAGTGTGTTTGTATTCAACCCCCCCCCCCCCCCCCCCTTCTACAAACTTGTTTAAGCCTTTCGGGACCAACAAGTGGTATCAAAGCAGATTTGTTTAATCTCATAAACAAGATCTAATCTAAGATATTTCTCTTCCTTGCTATTATCTGAAAATGGCCAACTCAAACACAAACACTCACTATATCGACAATGGTTCTCTTGCAAAACCCCCTAGATTTTCCAGAGACAACTTCAACTTATGGAAAAATAGGATGACACTCTTCTTAGAAGGTGTAGACCCTACTATACCTTACTATCTTGAAAACGGTCCACACATCCCTGTAACGATTGATCCTGCCGTTCCAGCCACTGCAACTAGAGCTGCTATTCCAGAAAGGCTGATTCCAAAGGAAATCCATCATTGGACCGATGAAGACAAGAAGAAAGTGGCTATAGATACAAAAGCCAGATCCATACTATCCATGGCCCTTCCTGACGAAGTCTACCATTCCGTCATGAACCTGAAATCCTCAAAGGCCATGTGGGACACAATATGTGTTCAGTATGAAGGATCGTCTGAAGTCCAGGATTCAAGAAAGATCAACCTGGTAAGACAATACGAAAGTTTCATCTCTGGTAAGAATGAAACTCTCTCTGAAGTACATCAACGTTTTAATTGCTTAATTATAGATCTTAAAACGGTTGGTAAGGAATATTCTAACTTTGAAGTTCTGACAAAGTTTTTAGAATGTTTACCTGAAAGCTGGGACAATTATTCCATGTGTCTCAAGCTGTCAAAAGATCTAAGATCAATGACACTGGCTACCTTATATGGCACATTGCTGAATCATGAGCAATCTAGCCATCTTAAGAAGAATCTTGTAAAAGATTCCAAAAGCACCCCTGTTGCTTTAATCTCAGAGGAACCTTCTACTCAGCGACCCGTGGTCACTATCACTGAGTTAGAAAGTAACTCTGAAAGATCATCAGATTCTGATTCTTCAGATGATGAATCCTTGGCTCTCCTAACTAAAAAGTTCAGGAGATTCGCCAAGAAGAAAATGTTTAGAAAGAACAAAACTCTTTCTATAGCTGACAAGCCTAAGTCATCAGCTTTTGTTGATAAGGCTACTGCTACTTGTTTTAACTGCGAAAAGACAGGTCATTTCGCTAACGAGTGCAGGTCAAAGAAAATCATGAGACCTTCAGCCTTTACAAAGAAATCCTTTGTTCCAAGGAATAAAGACGACAAATACTTAAAGCTGAAGGAGAAGTATGCAAAGCTGAAAAGCTTTAAGAAGAAGGGAAAAGGCCTAATGGCTGACTATGATTGGGCTGCTTCTGATGAAGAAGCCTCATCATCTGATTCTGAAGATGATGAAGCAAATCAATGTCTCATGGCCAAGATTGAAGAAGAGGAAGAAAGTTCAGACATTCCCTCCACTTCAACATCTGCCATTCAGGTATCACCTTCCTTCTTTACCAATATTGTAAATATTGATGAAGCTGATAGTCTCCGTAAAATCGAACTACTGACTAGAAGCTTATACGAAGCCATGAACGGCAAAGCTGTGGTTGAAAACCAAAATCTTGATCTCGCTGAAAAGCTTAAAAATTGCCACCTTCAAATAGAAAAGCTTTCTAAATTTGAAGAAGATTTTAAAGATCAAGTCCATTTAAATCAGCTAGTCAAAATTGAACGAGCGGAAGCTATCGCTGCATTAAAAGCTGAACAAGCTACTGTTGAAGGATGGTGTAATTCTTCAACAAAGATCACTGAGATAATTAAGGCTCAGATTCCTCTGAGTGATAAACGTGGTCTGGGTTATAAATATGATACTCCAATACCAACCACTGAACGTTCAATGCTTAAATTTGGAACGTTCGTATCCTCAGTAGCTGACACTTCTTCATCTCAGTACTCCTCGTCGATTACACCAATCCCTGAGGAAACTCCTACCTCCTCAAAAGGTAAGGAGAAAATGGTTTATTCAAAACCTACCTCTGTCTCTAAAGATAAAGGTAAAGGAATTGTAATTTATCAAAATCCTCAGAAGGGTACTTTAGTACCTAAGCTGAATGCTTCCAAAGCCTTAGTGATTCATTCATCTGGTTCTAGAAATCAGACCTCTGGATCAGTTCAGCGACCTACTCCTAGACTCAGAGTAGATGTCCTTGGTAAGAAATCTGAAGAACTGAATGTTCGTCCTATTTCAAAAACCAATAGTGTACTTGGTGCTGGCACTTCTAATTCCAAATTAAAAGCTCAGCACACAAGTGGTCCTAGAACTAATTTTAGTTATAGGAAATGTTATCACTGTGGACTTACCGATCATATTGCAAGTAAGTGTCCCACAGCCACCAAAGCTGATAAGATAGCTAAGGTGAAGATAGCACCAAAGAAGACCAAACCAGTTGCAAGTCAGGTCAAGGTGACTCCTACCGCTGAGGTCAAGAAATTGACCAAAGTGAAGAAAGACAAAGCTGAATCTTCAAATGCTGCGAAGACTGCTGAACCCATTCCAACCACTTCCACTGACAAACGCGTATACATGGTGAAGTGGGTACCCAAGCAAAACTAATCTTCCTTTGTATTGCAGGTTAAGAAGGGTATCTGGTATCTCGATAGCGGATGCTCTAGACACATGACAGGAAAGAAAAGCCTGCTCGCTGAATACAAGGAAGAGAAGGGTCCCTCTGTGACTTTCGGTGGAAATGGAAAAGGACACACCCGAGGGTATGGTGTACTTTCAAATGGTACAACATCCTTCAGAAGAGTCGCATATGTTGAAGGGATGAAGCATAATCTTCTGAGCATCAGTCAGCTTTGCGACATGGATAACAAAGTGATTTTCACCAAGGAATCCTGCTTTGTCTCTGACAAAAAGGAGAAGATAGCTCTCAGCGGTTATCGTTTGGAAAATGTTTACGTTATAAACATGGACTCAACAACCACTGAGAACTCCTGTTTCTTCTCAAAGGCATCTTCTGATGTCAACTGGCTATGGCACAAGAGGCTCTCTCATCTCAACTTCAAGACACTGAATACTCTTTCTTCCAAAGAGTTAGTCACTGGTCTACATCAACATTCATACGCCAAAGAATCCTTATGTTCAGCGTGTGAAATAGGGAAGCAGACCAAGGCAAGCTTTAAGTCCAAGCAAGTTTCCTCAGTGTCATCTCCTCTTCAACTACTCCATATGGATTTGTTTGGCCCCGTTAACAAACAATCCATCGCTGGAAAGAAATATACGCTGGTCATAGTTGATGAATTCTCTCGTTATACATGGGTAATGTTTCTCCGTTCTAAGAGTGACACCCCTGAAGAACTCATCACCTTTGTTCGGAAGATGGAAACTCTGAACAATATGAATGTTCGCTCAATAAGGAGTGATCATGGAACTGAATTCAAAAACAGTTCTCTTGATTCCTTCTTTGAGAGCAAGGGTATCTCTCACAACTTTTCGTCAGTGAGAACACCACAACAAAACGGAGTCGCTGAAAGAAGAAATAGAACAATTATTGAAGCTGCACGTTCAATGCTCAGCGATTCTCACCTGCCTACTCAGTTTTGGGCAGAAGCTATCAACACGGCTTGTTTTACGCAAAACAGGTCGCTGATAGTCAAAAGATTCAAAAAGACAGCCTATGAACTTTTTCATGGGAGAAAGCCTTCAATCAGCTTTCTTCACATCTTTGGTTGTCAGTGTTTCATACTGAACAACAGAGATGCCCTTGGAAAGTTTGATCCTAAGGCTGATGATGGAATCTTTCTTGGATACTCCTCAGTTTCCAAAGCCTTCAGAGTCTTCAACCGAAGAAGACAAACTGTAGAAGAAACTATTCACGTCACGTTTGACGAATCCCGTTCAGCGAACTCTAAACCGAACGCTGATACAGAAGAACTGAATCAATGGATGTTTTCTCATCTTGGTGATTCAGAAGATGTTCCCACTACTCATACTCATACAACTGAAAATGATGGTCCTACTATCATTCCCAATATGCAGAATAGTGAAGCTGAAACATCTTGGGTCTCAGTTGTTCCTATAAATACTATACCCGCAGTTGATCCAAATGTCTCAGAAATTCCATCTATTTCTCAGCAATCAGTGAATGAAGTGACAAATGCAAGCATTCCTCTCTTAGCTGATTATCCAGAAGTAGCTGAAGCCTCATCTTCAGTTTCTCCAGTTCAGACTGAGTCAGCGACGCATGCTCCGGCTCAGCGATGGACTGTAAATCACCCAATCGATCAAATTCTTGGTGATCCCAACGCTGGTATTCAGACTCGTAGAAGTGCAGGTAATATTTGTTTATTTGTTAACTTTATTTCTCTAACTGAACCAAAGAAAATAGATGATGCCCTCAGAGATCCAAACTGGGTCAGCGCTATGCAAGAAGAGCTGACCGAATTCGAAAGAAACAAAGTTTGGAAACTTGTTCGGAGACCAACTGACAAAACAGTGATAGGCACTAAGTGGGTCTATCGAAACAAGTTGGACGAACATGGTACTGTAACTCGCAACAAAGCTCGTCTTGTTGCTCAGGGATACAGACAAGAGGAAGGTATAGATTATGACGAAACCTTTGCTCCTGTAGCAAGACTTGAATCTATTCGTCTTTTCTTAGCATATGCTGTTAAGTCAGCGTTTCTAAATGGAAAGCTGAATGAAGAAGTTTATGTGGAACAACCTCCAGGATTCTCCGATCCTAAGCGTCCAGGTTATGTTTATAAGCTGGATAAGGCACTTTATGGCTTGAAGCAAGCTCCTCGTGCATGGTATGACACTCTTTCTACGTATCTCCACCTTGAAAAATTTGAGAGAGGTAAGATTGACAAAACTTTGTTTTTTAGAAAAATAAAAGGTCATATCATTTTAGTTCAAATATATGTTGATGACATTATATTTGGTTCTACTAACCCTGAGCTTTGTACTCGTTTCGCTGATAGAATGAAAGATGAGTATAAAATGAGTATGATGGGTGAACTAACATATTTCCTTGGTCTTCAGATTAAGCAAACTGAAAAAGGAACTTTTATAAATCAGGGAAAGTATGTTAAAGATATGCTGAAAAAATTCGACTTAACTGAAAGTTCAGCTATGAAAACCCCTATGGCACCACCGCTGATACTTGATAAGGACACAAAGGGTGTTCCTGTCAATGTCACGCTGTACCGTGGGATGATCGGCTCACTACTGTATCTTACAGCTAGCCGACCCGATATTATGTTTGCAACATGTCTGTGCGCACGATATCAAGCTGAACCTAAGATATCTCATATGAAAGCTGTAAAGCGAATCTTTCGATATCTTAAGGGTACAGCGAATCTAGGTCTTTGGTATCCCAAAGATTCAGGATTCGATCTAACCGCCTATTCAGACAGTGATTTTGCAGGTTGCAAAATGGATAGGAAAAGCACCACAGGAGGATGTCAGCTCCTGGGTGGAAAGCTGGTAAGTTGGACAAGTAAGAAGCAAAACTCGGTGTCCACTTCCACAGCTGAAGCTGAGTATGTAGCCGCTGGAAGCTGCTGTTCTCAAGTCTTGTGGATGAGAAATCAACTACTAGACTATGATCTTCAGCTCTCCAAAATTCCAATCTATTGCGACAGCACAAGTGCCATCGCTATAGCAAACAATCCAGTGCTACACTCAAAGACAAAACACATAGAAATCAGATATCATTTTATCAGAGATCATGTGATGAATGGTGATATAGAACTTCATTTTATCCCAACTGATTATCAGTTAGCTGATTTGTTTACCAAACCTCTTGATGAGACAAGATTCAACTTTCTCATCAGCGAGCTTGGAATGCTGAACTTTGAAGGATAAATCTTCAGCGGTTCACATTTAATCAGCGATACGTTTATACATTCTTGTATAGGCTCTGGATAAAATAAACTAGTACAATCCATTTCATCATCTTCTCTCTGAATAAATTGGGTTAAACTGATATCAAGGTATGTTTTCTCTGACAAAACGCATGAAAATGCAAGATTTCAAATTCTTTCATCGCTGAATAATATTTTGAAATTTCTTAAAACCCTCACTGATATTTCTATTCAGTGCTTCATATTTTCCAAAGAGTCCCTGAGTTTTTCTTTCAAAACCTCAGAGACAACGAAAGAATGTGAAAGGACAGTTGTGACGTCATTGCAACGGATAACACCAGGCACGTTTCTTTTTCTGACACACGTTTGCACGTTTCGTTGTCTATCCAATCAAATGCAAACACGTGTCCGTGTCATGATGAAAAACTTTCCCGCTCAAGTTTTTCTCTCTCTACTCTCTTCCTATATAAACTCTCTCAAAGTTTATATTTGTCTTTTATGCGAGTCAATCTTTCTCCGCAAGAAAAGAACACTATTGCATTTTGTGCTCTCGATCTTCAAGAACTGTTCATCATCTTCTTCATCAAACTCAAGGTCAATATGTTCTTATCTATTATCAAATGCAAATAACTTGTTTTCGATCTTATCATTGTTTTACACAAGATCAAACAAAAGAACTCAAAAATAAAATCATTTTCTTTCATGGTTTTATAAACACAACCATTTCATGGTTGTTCTTCAAGTTTTAAATCTAGAATCTTAAACTTGTTCTTCTTTCGTATCCATTTTTTTAAAAAAACTGGAATACAAGGCTTATAGGTGTTATATTCGTTTTTTTTTTTAAAAACAAGAAAAACCCTAATCTTCATTAAGACTTTTTTTGTCTGAATGAAATGGACAAAATTCGAAAAATCTTAATGGAAATTCTCTTTCCACATTAAGATATTTCTTATTTGTTAACATCTTTGGTTGAACTGATAATACAGTGAAATGGCAACTTCAAAGCTGAATGTTACCGCCGAGTCCATCTCCACTGATTCTGAGGAACTGGAAATCACCAAAGCTCCTCAGGTTAAGTTTGAGCTGGATCAACTAGACTGGACAAAGGCAAACAACCTTTCAGCGCTTCTCGAGTTTCCTCCTCGGAAGCAGGTATCCCATCTAGACGACGCTGTGAATTTTTTGAAGAATAGCCCCATATACACAGCACTGACAATCACACCTCCTGCCAGTCAGCGTCTATTATCCCAATTCTGGTACTCTGCCAGACACACCAACCTACCCTCAGCCAAAGATCCATCTAAAACCATCGACTGCATACTCAGCGATACTGAGTATGGCACCATCAAGATAACCCCCGCAATAATCCGCAAAGCTCTGAAATTCCCTAACGCTACCTCAGAAAATCCTTTCATTCCATTTCCTGACCACAAGAAGCACGCTGACAGGGAAGAAATCATTGATTTCCTTGATGCGATGGGTTACATCTGGGAGACTGGAAGAGACAAGCTACCTGAGAAGAAGCTGACGCTGATAAAGAAATCCAAGATGCCCAGCGAGATGAACTTCATCTTCGCTCACCTGATCAGCTGCATGACAGCGAAATCCGGATCTTCTGATCAAGCCGCTCAACCTCAGCAGGCCATGGGTTACGCACTGCTGAAAGGTCTCAACATTGACTGGGCCTCCATCATCTATGAAGACCTCATTCAACGTGTTGATTCTGCCGCTGACCGACCAGCATGGGTTCCTTACCCGCGATTCATCAGCGCCATCTTTCAATATGGCCTGAAGGACAGCTATCCTGAAGAGGGTGATCTGAAACTCTCTCAGATTGGCCCTAAAGTTCTCGACTTCAAGCCTGTCGCCAACGAGGTACGTCTCTCTACTCTTCTCACTCTTCTTAATTCTCCGCTTTCTGTGGCTCCTTCAGCGACAATACCCATCGCTGATACCCCGGCCACAAAATCCATTCCTTCTAAGAAAAGGAAACAATCTCTTACCCCTCTTGATTCCAAAAGGATCAAGAAAACCAAGGAGCAACCCCAGCAATTGCATGCTGAAGACTCCTCAGCTCATTCTGAAGAGCTGAAGGAAAGTTCCGTGGTACGCTCTGCCACACCAATTCAAGCCATCCCTTCTAAACCTACTTCAGCGTCCCTAAACGCTGAGGTTAGAACTTTGGAATCTACCCAACCTTCGTCAGTCTCTCAAAAGACTGATGAAGTACTTCTCAGCGAATCCAACGCTGAACTTGAACCCCAACCCCAATTCTTATCCTTCGCTCCTCCCTCTACTTCTTTGGACACTCCTCCAGTCAAAACTGGAGATGCCATCATTCAAGAAGCCGTTGAAGCTTCTCAGCGAATGACGAAGAAAGGACCTGCAGAGATCTCCATCCCTCACGGAACTTTTGAGGGAGATATGGAACACTATGGAGGGACTCGAAACTTTGATGAGTTCGTCAACGCTCCTGCAGGTACAGATCCCACCTTAAACACTGTAACTAAACCTGAAACTTCTGAGCTTTCCTTTGTTCACAAGTACTTATATGTTACAGGTCCTTTTTTGGGAGACATCAACCAGTCTCTGAAGTCTATGGAGATGAAACTTACGGATCTCACCACCGGTCTATCAAATAACTCTACAGCTGTAACAAACGCTGGAGAGAATCTGACGAAGCTGACTACTGTGGTGGAAAAGAAGGCCTCCTCTGATGACATCAAAGACCTTGATAAAACTCTCGCCGACTTTGCCAAAGTGCTCTCCGACATCTACACTGACTACACCAACCTCAAATCATCAGTTTCCACCATTTCCAGCGAGGTTACAACGCTGAAGAAATCGGTTGGTACACTCGAAGGTGATATGTCAGTGGTCAAGACCGACTTGGGCTCAGTGAAGACCGATCTTAGTTCTGTCAAGACAATGATCGAGACGCTGGTGAACAAGGCAAATAATCCAGCTCCTGCTCCGGCCCCTGCACCTGTTTTGGACTCATTCACCGCAGAGGATCGCCAAGAGCTGAAGAAAATCACGCCTGCTATTTCTGGCCTAGAAGACAGAATAGCTAAGCTTGAAGGTTGTGTGAAAGTCTCTGGCCCAGAAGACAGAGACAACACCAATGCTGAATCTACCCATTCCTCCCCCGCCCATCATGAGAAAGAGGGGGAGAAGAGCGCTGAACAGGAGAAGAGCGCTGAAGATCAAAACAAGAGCGCTGAAGACCTTTCCCATGATGAATCTATCAGGGGAGAGGGTAATGAAGATCGGATTACTGGACCTCAGGGAGATGAAAACCCTGAGGGAACCGAGAACCTCGCCTCTGTATCTGAGGGGGAGCAACTCGAAGAAGATGCTGAGGAATCCGAAGCAGAAGAAGACGAAGACTTCGACATCCCTGAAGCTGAACCATCCTCCTCTCCAAGGAACGATGATGATGATGATGAAGATGACGATGATTTCTTTGTTGTCAAACCTGCTCCTCGAACCAAAGCTCTTAAAGGTATTTCAATAAAAGAACCTTCAGGGGAGAAGACAAAGACAAAGCACTCAGCCTCTGGCGCTGAGAAAAGCAAAGACAAAGGCATCGCTGAAGATGATAATCTGGCGATCCTACTTGCAAAGCCAATTTGTCAGGTACACTAAACTTATTTTTCCTTCCCTGATCATCTCTGAAAAATCAGTTATCCATTCCACAAACACCATACACATCCACATTTTTTTCTATCTTTTCTACCCAAGTTCTTCTACCCAGTTCTTATTTGTAAGATCGCTGCGTTTCAGCTAGTCCTCTCCCCTGTTTGAGGATATCGCTGAAAGATCTTCTATTACGACTTCACCAATAATTCCAGCTACCGCTGAAGACATAATCCCAGTCTTAGATTTAATCTCTGAGACTGATGAATCAGAAGAACAACCTCTCTCGCACAGAAACAGACCTTCCTCAGTTCCTCAAAGGCTGAGTGAAGAAGATCAAAAGAGGAGAGAAGAAATGATAAAGCGATTCGAGGATCAGCGAATCATCCTAAGGCGCGATCAACTACCTTCAGTTCCTCCTAAGTTCAGAATTTCAAAAGCTGAATACCAAGATCATCTCAGAGCTGAACGCCTCATCGCTGAAAGGAAGGAAGCTGAAGATAAAGACAGAGAATACGCCATCAAGCTCACTCAAGAATCTGTCAAAGACCCCAAGCTGAAGCGTATTCCCATTCAAATCCAACGAAAGCTTTGGGAACAAGCCCAGAAGATCGTGGAAAAGAAAGCTGAAGTTTCTCAGACCACCCTGATCTGGTGTAAAGAGAAAATCCACTTCAGATATCGTCCAGCGAAGATCAACAAGGTATTCATCTCTGGAAGAACCTCCATCGGAGTACCTATTGTTGACATCAAACTGTTCAGAGAAGATGACTCATCTGAAACCTTTCGTGCTGACACTGTAAAAAGGTATGGTCTCTCTGAATGGCTGGAGATGAGGTTAGCTATCCAACCGTCAAAATCTAAGTACAAGGATCATTTCGAAAAGCTGATAAACAGACAGATCGATTTGATATCTTCTTGTGTGGATATTCCTCCTGTTCCTGATCTAAAGCCGAAAAGAAAAAAGGACTCTCCAAGGAAGAAACGTCAAGATTCAAACTCAGGTCCTGTCATACGAAATGAAACTGGAATTGGTTTCTCTCGCGCTGAAGTACTTGGTCCTGATCCTGATCTATCTGCCCTTGACGTCTCTTTGCCACCATGTGAACTTTTCGTCCCTGGTAAAGTCATCAGTAATCCTTATGGAATATTCTTTCTTGACTACGACGGACGTAAATGCTTTCAACGGATCGCTGAGCTTCCAATCACTCCAATCGAACAGCTCAAAGATCTCATCTACTGGTGCAACTTCAGAAAAGACATTCAGGCACGACACCTAAAACCCTTGATTTTTGAAGCTGCTCTGAAGCTAAAGAATAAAGGAGAAAAGGTTCCTGACTGGATGATTCCAACTGAAAAGACAACCCTTGATGAACTTCTCATTAAGGAAGAACCCTTTGAAGGCTGACAACAATCACCATTTTTCTCTATTGTATCAGTCATCCTTCAGTACTTGTAATTTATTTCGCTTGTACTTATAATCTTTCTTATTCATATTGTAACCTGATTCAAAGATTTAAAGAAAGATTTCAGCGAATGTACTTTACTCCATCAGTACTGAAAAGATCCCAGAAAACAGTAAAAGGGACAAATATTTTATGAGTTCTTTTTATCCTTATGTTTTCATTAAATAGCAATTTTCTCTGTTGCTATGTCATAATCAAATAGGGGGAGATTGTTGATCCAAACCCTCAGTGATTTGATAATGACCCTATCTTAAATACTTAGTGAAAATTGTAAGTAAACAATATGTATCAGAGTTTCACTATCGCTGATAAGTACTAAGATCTTACAGTACTGCTGATAGGAACTTTCGCACTTTTAGATTAAACATTCAGCGAACACTGTTCACCATATCGCTGAGTCTGTTCAGTCCTTATGGTGATCGCTGATAAGTTAGTTGTTTACTTATGATCCCTGAAGACAAGATTCACGTCAACAAAGGTTCTACGCTGAAGTCGAAGATCAAGCTCAAGAACCAGCGACAAGTCTCCTAATGAACTGATGCGGATCAGCGAAGACTCAGATTTGTCCACTCAACGTGAAGTATCAAGTACAAGACTTCAGCTATCGCTGAACTTTATCATCTGCTGAATAGTAAATGATAATCGCTGAATCAACGAAAGCTGATCATGAAGTCCTCCGTACAAAGTACTTTTGTCTTAACCTCCCTTGCACGCCACCGTACGAAATGTCAGAAAAGAACCTCCGAAAAACTGAAATCGTACAACCACTCTGATACTACACTGTTCATTCATGCGGCTACTAAGGTTGTCAACAAAGGTCAATGACATGCAACCAATCCGCTGATGACACGTGTAAAGTATATACTGGATTGCATTAAATGCATGCAGTATATAAAGAGATGAACTCACTTCATTTGAAGTAACTTGCTAACTCTGGACAAGTTCAAATCTCTCAAGATAGGATTTTATTAGTAATCTCCTTATCTTTCTTAGTGCAAGAAAACCTTAGTGTTCCAACTTGTTTAGATTTAGGTTTATCCTTAATCTTGTTTCCGCAACAAGCTGTAAATTGTTAATGATTTATCAATAAACAATTTAGAAAAGTAAAATAGTGTGTTTGTATTCAACCCCCCCCCCCCTTCTACAAACTTGTTTAAGCCTTTCGGGGCCAATACTTAGTTTAAGGCTTTTACTCAAGGGACTATTGAGAGGTTATTTATTGATAAACTTGGGATCTAACACCTTACTTATTGCGGACCTTCAGGTGTTGGTTAGGTGTTCGGTTTAATCTTCAGGTTTTAGTTTTAGCATAGGCTTGGACGACAAGTGAGTTCTCTATTCCGTGTGGCTCCTTTTGCAGAAAAGATTTATTTATATCTTTTATTCATGAATTGGGAATTTTTTTAAGATTCAACCGTTATTTTTTCAAGTTTATGCATGTTGTTAAAAATATACTGATTCAGTTTTGATGCGTTTTGTGTTGTCGTCCACTCTAGTGGGAGTGTTTTCTCCATATGCGAACATAATGGTCTACATAGTCGTTTACTTTTATTGAAGGATTTTGTTTCTTGTCATCAAGGGTCGTCTGTAGGCAATGTAGTAGACTTTAAGCGGCGTAAAGGTCCCGTGGTTTTATTCTCATCGTGAGAGGTTTCCACGCTAAAATTTTTGTATTCCATGTGTGCTTGATTTTTAGTTATTTCTGATTTTGGTGGTTAATTATCATTGAATTTAGTATGTTCTATTTGTTTTCATCTTCAAAGGTTCATATAGTTTAGGAAAGTTTTGTCCAACAAGGGTTTATTCCGCATGTAGTGTTACCGTTGTGACACTTTTTTCCCAGCAGAGTGGTATAAGGGCTTTTGGTTATTTGTTTCTGGGTTAGACTTATTTGAACGATGGAGGCTAATACAAGTAGGATGATAATTATAAATGGTTCATATTATCATGTTTAGAAAGTAAAGATTGGAAGATATTCTTTATGTAAGGATTATTATTTGCTTGTTTTTTCACCGAAAAAAAAACAGAAGATAAATAGATGTGAATATTTTGCATAGATAGATATTTGGTAATGGGTAGATGATAATTTTTGAACGAGATTAGCGGGGGAGAAACATGTTCATACTCTATGGAACAATCTTGAGCAGTTATATGCTCGAAAGACTGAAAATAATAAGTTGTTCTTGATTAAAAGGATGATTCGCCTTAAGTACCATGATGGAACTCCTATCACTGATCATGTGAATGCATTTTGGGGAATTATTAATAATCTTGCAGGATCGGGTGTCAAGTTTGAAAATGAAATTCGTTGTTTGTGGATCTATGGTACTCTACCAGATTCTTTGGGAGACTTTTAGGACATCATTGTCGAACTCCACACCTGATGGTGTTATTTCCATTAAGTTGGCTAAAGGTAATATTCTAATTGAAGAGATGAGAAGAAAGCGACAGGGTTCCTCTTCATAATTAGGTGTCTTGGTCACAGAAAGACGATGGAGAAGTTAGAGTAGAGATCTGAGTAATAGAGGTAATCAAGGGGTCAATTCAAAAGGAAAATATGTTAATTTTGAATGCTACCATTGTGGTAGAAAAGGGCACGCAACACGGTTCTATAGACAGTTGAAGAAAGAGAACAAAAAGGGAATCCACTATATTCAAAAGAACTATCATCAGAAAGATGATAGTGGCAACAACAATGCTGAAGTTAGTACCACCATTAAGGAGTTTCTTCTTTAATGTGATGATGATATGGTCAACCTTGCACATGATGATTCGACTTGGGTTGTTGACATTGATGTTTCCTTGATGGCTTATGGAAACTCACTCGTGGTTCCTTGATCGTGGCAAGAGGTAAGAAATACTAAAAGTTAATGTGATACATCCAAAGATCTCAAACAACATTGTTAGCGTTGTGGAGAATATTGACATGATAGAGTTGTGGCATAAGAGACTTGGCCACATGAGTGAAAAAGGGATGTCTCTTCTGTCGAAAAAAATATGTTATCGGGTGTGCACGGTGTTCATTTAAAGAGGTATTCTCACTGTTTGGCGGGAAAGTAGACTAAAGTTGCATTCAAGAGCTACTTTCCTTCTCGAAAGCAGAATATACTTGATTTGATTCATTCCAATGTGGTCCAATGAAGACTAGGATACTTGGTGGCTTCTCGTATTCCTCTACATTCATTGATATCTATCAAGGAAGGTATTGATTTATAGCTTGAAGCCTAAATATCAAGTATTTGGTGTTTAAGTAGTTTCATGCCTCGGTAGAGAGACACACTAGGAAGAAGCTTAAGTGTATACGAATAGATAACAGAGGTGAATACATTGGGCTTTTTTATTCTTATAGTACAGAACAAGGTATTCGGCACCAAAAGACTCCTTTGAGCACACCATAGTTGAATGGTTTAGCAGAACGGATGAATAGAACATTGGTTGAGCGAGTCAAATATTTGCTATCACATGCAAGGTTGCCAAGTTCTTTTTAGGGTGAAGTTTTAGATATTGTGGTATATATTATTAATCTAACCCTTTTTGTTTCGTTTCATTGTTAATGTTCCTGACAAAGTTTGGAGCAACAAATATGTTTTGTACCATCACTTACGAGTCTTTGGATGCAAAGATTTTGTGCACATCCCCAAAGATGAAAGATCAAAGTTTGATGTGAAGAGTAAGTCATGTCTGTTCCTTGGTTATAGCCAATATGAGTTTGATTACATATTATATGATACGGTTCATGAGAAACTTGTTCGAAGCCGATACATTGTTTTCATGGAAGATCATACTTTGAAAGATGTTGAGAAGGTAGAGACGGTTCCTCAACATAATGATGATCTTACTCATTTAGATCTAGTTCATCCCAAGCATGCTGAGACACGTGATGAAGATGGTCTTCAGAATGATGAACAACATGGAATTGATGATGTTGATGTTTCAGAGCAAATTGAGATGAATGTAGAAGTTCATCTACAGTTACCAATTCTAGGCATGCCATCATTTATCCCACTTAGGCGATATATGAGAGATCGTCCTCCTACTACACAATACTCTATTGATGAGTATTGTTTACTTACTAATGGAGGAGAGTCGATTGTTATGTAGAGACCATGGAAGATGAGCACAACAAAGAATGTTGCATAAGAACAATACATTTGAATTGGTAAAGTTGCCTAAAATCAAAGGAGCTTTGAAGAACAAGTGGGTCTACAAAGTGAAGACAGAATAACAAATATCACGAACCAGGTACAAAGCTAGATTAGTGGTGAAAAGGTTTAGTCAACAAAAAGATATTCACTTTGATAAGATTTTCTCTTCGGTCGTTAATATATGATCTATTCGTGTGGTTCTTGGCTTAGCAACAAGCCTTGATCTTGAGTTTGAGCAAATGGATGTCAATACAACTTTGTTTCACAATGACTTGGATAAGGAAATCTATATGGAGCAACCTGAAGGATTTTAGGTTAAGGGCAAAGAATATTATGTATGTGGACTTTAGAAAAGTCTAAATGGTTTGAAGCAAGCACCAAGACACTAGTACAAGAAATTTGAGTCGGTTATAAGGAAGCACGACTATCGAAAGACAATCTTAGATCATTGTGTTTTCCTTCAGAGGCTTAGGGATGATTTCATCATTTTGTTGTTAGATGGCATGTTGATTGTTGACAAGAATAAAGAAAGGATTGTATAATTAAAGCAGCAGTTGAGCAAGTCTTTTGCAATGAAGGAATTAGGGCCAATGAAAAAGATTCTTGGTAAATGGATCACGTAAAATAGGACAGTGAAGAAGCTTCACATGTCACAAGAGCAATACATTGAGAAGGTGTTTTGCAGATTCGACATGGATAAAACTAAAACGGCCAATTCACGCCAAACTACCAACTTTAAGCTAACAGATAAGGATTTTACCTCTTCAAAGAAGGAGATTGAAGATATGGATTGTGTTTCATATGCGTTGACTATCGACAATCTGATGTATGCGATGGTATGTACAATGCCTGATACAACCCATACAGTAGGTATTCAAATCCGCGTAAAAAGCACTCTGAAGCAACTAAATAGGTTTTCCGATATATGCCACGTACTTTCAAGTTAGGTATAACATTTTAGAATGAAAAGTCAATGCTTGTTGGATATACGGATTCTGTTATGGTAGGAAATATGGATAACATGAGATCCACTTCTGGATATTTGATGACCACAGGGGAGCTTGTAACACCCTAAAAATAGGGGTAAATTTAAACCTGAATAACTTCAAAATATGACATCTTATATATACAGGAAATCACCCAAAAAGGTCAAAAAGTAATAGCGTTTACAACTTTTTATGAATGGACAATAATATCGACAACATACTATTCTAAATCCTTTACATCTAGATTATAATGATTGTCGACTCAATCTCCCAAATTGTCTATTAGTCTCATTACACCAACTTCCCAAAATGTGTCTCCAAAAATTATCGCTAACGGAACCTGATATACATGTCAATTAAGAAAAAACTGTTAGGCTTTCGCCTAGAGAGACAAACATTTGTATACAAATAAGGAAATGCATAAAACGTTTGTTAACTAACTTTCAAAGTATGATGAAATGAGCCTTTCCATAATATCCACATAAGAACCTTCCGGTCTAAAAGCATCCTGCGATGACGAGGGAGACCAGATTTCCAAGGATCGTAGCGGAACACAAAAGTAAGCTACTTTCCGAGTTATGAGCTCGATACTAGGAGCCATGACCATGAGCAATGTCGACTCGTACATAGATGTGGTTCAGGGCACCTGAGGATCCTAGTCATACTCGTTCACCAGGATTACATTTACGGCCCATGGCTAGTATGTGGTCCCACATAACTGTTTGGGCAAACTATCACGTCGCTCGACCGCGACCAGAACAGGTAAGACGTATGATTAGGGACTATATCTTGTATTAAGATAAGGTCTCGACAAAGACCTAGAACACCATCGTCGTCCCTCATAAAAGGTAAGTCGAGAGTTCCTTACGACGCTCGACCATAGCGTCGCCCGATCCGCACGACTATTATATAAGGACGTGCGACTTCGACCAAAGCTAACGTTAACCATGACCGTTTATTAAGTGTTTAATGCAGGAGTAAAACTCATTAAGGAGCAACGACTATAACCGACGCAATCATTAAACAGCCGGCGACCGTAACGGACGAAGATCATTACTCCGGCGACCGTTTCCAACCGTTAAGGCCATTAAAGGAGCATTCATGGATGAATCTAAGGACGCGAAGACTATAAATATCAAGCTCAATCAACATTTCAACACATCGAGAGTCCGGCTATTAACAACCGAAGCAATATTCAAGAACACCTGAAGTGAAGAACCATTATTCTAAGTATCGCTCTCGACGCACGACCACAGCCCTCGACCAGCAGTTCATACTTTGTTTCGTACACGACAAACACCTGCTTTTACGTTCAAACACTTGTACTTTACATTTCGAAGCATTTTCTTCATTTGTATTGTAATCATTGTACGATCGACACCAGTATCCAAGGATATCGCCCCTGATTGGCGACCATAGTGTAGCGACGACACCCCCTGTCGTCCGCAGGTTTTTTCCTCGATTGAGGTTTTTCTTGCGTCATCAAATCCCTTGTTTCTTTACTTTATTTATCGTCGCATGTCTCGTTGAAAGATTCTTTCTTTAGTTGTTTAAGTCCACATCGACCTTAAGTTGTCCCTTTGGTGCGATTTTTGGCATTAACAGTTTGGCGCCATCCGTGGGACCATGTCTAGAGAAAATCCTCGACGAACGTGCATTCTACTAATAGTTTCTTGGAGTTTCTTCTATTTTCTTTTGCAGGAAAATGGCGGATAACGGGAATCCAGAACAAGTCGTTATACCAGTACACGCAAGCTTAGAAAATGCACAAAACTCCCCAGCAGCTGTCGATGAGTATCATTTGGAGGAAATCATTCTAGATCAAAGAAAACCTGATCAAAAGATTCTTGTGGGTTCATCCCTTGATCCCCACATTAAAGAAAAACTCATATCCTTTTTGCAGGAGCATGTTGATTGCTTTGCCTGGTCACATGAAGATATGGTCGGTATTGACCCCAATGTCATTTCTCATAAGCTTAACGTCGATCCATCGTTCAAACCTATCAAGCAAAAACGTCGCAAGTTCGCTCCTGAAAGAAATAAAGTAATAAATGATGAGGTCGACAACCTCCTCAAGACAGGAAAGATTCGGGAGGTAAAATATCCTGATTGGCTCGCTAACGTCGTGGTCGTAGCCAAGAAGAATGGAAAATGGAGGGTCCGTATCGACTTCACCGATCTCAATAAAGTATGTCCAAAGGATCCATTCTCGTTACCTCATATTGACGCCATGGTCGATGCAACCGCGGGGCATGAGTTATTAACGTTCATGGACGCCTATTCTGGATACAACCAAATTTTAATGCACGTTGACGACCAAGAGAAAACCGCTTTCATGACTGATCGAGGTATTTATTGTTACAAAGTTATGCCTTTCGGACTAAAAAATGCAGGTTCTACCTACCAACGGCTGGTAAACAAGATGTTCAAAGACCATCTTGGAGACACGATGGAGGTATATATCGACGACATGTTAGTGAAGTCGAAGCAAGCGATTGATCACATCGATCACCTCAGGCAATCGTTCGATATCCTCCGAAAGTATAACATGAAGCTCAATCCGACGAAATGTTCCTTTGGTGTTAGTGCCGGGAAGTTCCTAGGTTATATGGTCACTCGTCGAGGCATTGAGGCTAACCCCGACCAAATCAAGGCCATCATCGAGATCAAATCTCCTCGAAATTTCAAAGAAGTCCAGAAACTCACCGGTCGAGTAGCAGCTCTAAACAGGTTTATCTCCCGATCTTCAGATAAATGTCATCTATTTTATAATGTCCTCAGGAAAAATAGGGGCTTCGACTGGACAATTGATCATGAGCAAGCCTTGCAAAAACTCAATGAATACATGGCATCGCCTCCTCTGTTGTCAAAACCTCACGATCATGAGATCCTACAGTTGTATTTGGTTGTCAGCCCAAATGCAGTAAGTGTTGTTCTGACACGAGAAGATGAAAAACAGCAATTGCCGATCTATTATGTAAGTAAATCACTTTTAGACGTAGAAACCAGGTATTCCTCTATGGAAAAATTACTCTTATCACTAGTCACTGCTGCTAAAAAACTACGTCATTACTTTGAATCACATCCTATTACTGTCGTGACTAACTTCCCTCTTAAATCTGTCTTAAGAAAACCTGAGTTGACAGGTCGCTTAGCAAAATGGAGTATATATCTAAGCAGTTATGACATCGATTTTAAACCCAGGACCGCGATCAAATCGCAAGCCTTGGCAGATTTTATCGCCAATTTCAGCCCTGGGTTAGAAAAAGAAGCAGAACTCGAAGTGTCGGTTGTGGCGACTCGCGACGACGTACCTTGGATTATACATGTCGATGGATCATCCAACATTAGAGGCTCTGGACTGGGCGTCGTCTAAAAGTCGCCACAGGGGGGGAAGATGGTATACTCGGTCTGATGCGACTTCAAAACCACCAATAACGAGGCTGAATATGAAGCCCTGATCATGGGAATGAATATGGCCCACGACTCGGGGGCAACCGCACTGCATGTCAAGAGCGATTCCCTGCTGGTAGTAAATCAGATCAATGGAGAATTCGCAGCCAAGGATTCAAAAATGACATCATATCTAAGTGTGGCAAAAGAAATTTCCAAAAAATTTAAATCTTTTTCTATTGAACAGATTCCGCGAGACCAGAACACTCAGGCCGACGCATTGGCAAACCTTGGGTCCGCTTTAGTTGAACCAATATTTGATGTTATTCCTATGATTCACCTGGCAACGCCGTCCATTGGAAACACAGACGTAATCCAGATCGAGGACGAAGAAGATGATTGGTCACACGACATTCGAAATTTCCTCGTGCACGGCCAACTCCCCGAAGATAAAATGGAGGCTCAAAAAATCAGATTCAAAGAATCTAAGTACGTCATGATAGAAAATAAGCTTTATCGGCGATCATCGACGGGCTTAAATTTAAGGTGCGTCATCAGCAAAAATCAAGCCCAGAAAATCCTCCAAGAGATGCACGACGGCGAATGCGGTAATCATTCAGGAGGTCGTAGTTTAGCTAATCGTATATCCCGACAAGGATATTATTGGCCAACACTACGACAAGACGCCATCAAGTACGTCCAGAGTTGCGATCCATGTCAACGCCACTCAGGTATGTCTCATAAACCCTCGGAACCTTCGCACTCGACGCTTATCCCATGGCCCTTCATGAGGTGGGTTATGGATATCGTCGGCAAGCTGCCACCTGCTCCTGGACAAAAGGTATTCCTCCTCGTACTTACTGATTATTTTTCCAAGTGGGTCGAAGCGGCTGCTTTCTCCAAATCAGGGATAAAGAAGTCATCTCTTTTATCCAAACTAATATCATATGCAGGTTTGGAATTTCGTCCGAGATTGTCTGCGACAATGGATCCCATATCATAAGCGACAGGACCCAGCAGTTCTGCGATGACAGGAATATCAAGCTAAGAACCTCAACTCCCAGATATCCTCAAGCCAATGGACTTGCGGAATCGAGTAACAAAACTATTATAGCTTCGATCAGGAAGCGGTTGAAGGCTACAAAGGGAAGATGGGTCAAAGAACTCCCTTCGATCATGTGGGCAAATCGCATGACGCCACGCACGTCCACAGGACAAACCCCTTTCTCTCTCGTCTACGGCTGCGAAGCAGTCCTACCGGTCGAGGTCCAACTCCCAACCTCAAGGCACACTTCCATTGAACATAACTTGGTTGATCTAAGTTGCGACCTCGACGCCCTCGAAGAAATCAGAGAATCAGCCTTAATCAGAATGGCGTCGCAGAAGCAAGCGGTCGAACGGTATTTCAACAAACATGTCAAGGTCAAAGTCTTTCAAGAAGGCGATTATGTTCTTCGCCGAGTGTTCCAAAACACTCAAGAACCCAACGCGGGAAAACTTTCAATCAAGTGGGAAGGCCCGTACCGTATCTCTGAAGTCGTTGGTAAGGGAGCCTATCGACTCCAGACCCTCGACAATCAAGAGATCCCGCGTAGTTTGAATGCGACGCATCTCAAAAGATATTTCTTTTAAGATTACTTCTTTCTCATACAAATTGTTACTTGAAAATAAACATCATAGGATCGAAAGATAATTACGGGAACGCACAACATAGATGCCCAAGTTCATGAATCGATCGTCTTATCACGGGGGCATCTAAATTTCGTCGTACGATTGGTAGGTTTTAATGACCTCTCAATAAAAGTTTCTAAACTTGAAAATTTTTCATATTCATCGATGATATATATTCATGATTGTCAATACAATTCAAAATGTCTGAGTTATATTCATCATATTGCAAAGAATGCCTAAGTCGCACGATTCTTCGCTCATTTTACAGACGATAACATGTTCACAAAACGAACAATTATACAAAGACAGACTAAAACTCATTACACACTAATACGCTCGAGCGTAAACTACATAAAACAAAAAATGTGGAGAAGAGTGTCAGTCGTATGTTCTGCCCGGAGTCTTGACCTTCGAGATCGTGGTAGCGTCAAAACATGTTAATGCAAGGATCAAACGAGTATGTTAGGAATTGTTTTCCAACTCCTTACGCCATAATATTCTGAGAATGTGGCTCTTAAGATTAACGTTAAGGCTGGAACATCTGTTTTCTGACGAGTGACCTCCACTCCAATATTGTTCCCATCTTGACACACTTAATGAAAAGAAACAGAAGCATCTGTCAAATACGAAGGGAACACGTTAGCAAAACATAAAAATGAAAGAACATCGATAACACAAGTTTTGAAAGAAAAACTTACAAGGAACGACAGTTCGGCTAAACACAGGCCTTTCTCTTCAATAGAGATCCTTTGAAAACACTCCTCGGAAACTAAGGGCTGATGTTTCCCCAGATGCGGAAGCGACTTCATCCTGACAAGGACGTAGTCAAACGAGAGGGACGGCGACAGCGCAAAGCTGATCACCATAAGTTCCTCCTCGTTCTCTCCCGTCTTTACACCCCCGCCCCTGTCGGCTGACGAAAGGGTTGATGTGGCAGAAGACATCATCGCCAGGTGCGCAGAATACACAGACATCGTGTTCATCGTAACCAACATCGTCAACGATTCGGGTATCGCAACCCTTGATAGATCTCCAACCACCCAGGATTTAAACAAAGTCGAGATTCTAGAGAAGGGCCTCATCAGAAACAGAAAACTTTTAAAGAAAATCTCTAAAGAAAACAACCCATTGTGATCTCTATTTATGCAGGAAATCGCAACAAGTCGAGTCCGCTGATGATCAACACGCGTCCATACCTATCCGAATCTTCGACACCTGTCCTCGACAGCTGGTAAGCATCATCGTACGTCAGTATGACGTCATAACTTTTCAACTTCTCGTTCAGTTAAAGGTGAACCGGTTCAGTTCCACGACAACCAGGTAAGTCCCTCAACCCAGGTCACAAGTCCTCGACAAGCAAAATTTAAAACTTAAACTTAACATTCAATTTTCAAATTTTGGGGGCAAACTGTTTGGGCAAAAAATCACGTCGCTCGACCGCGACCAGAACAGGTAAGACGTATGATTAGGGACTGTATCTTGTATTAAGATAAGGTATCGACAAAGACCTAGAACACCATCGTCGTCCCTCATAAAAGGTAAGTCGAGAGTTCCTTACGACGCTCGACCATAGCGTCGCCCGATCCGCACGACTATTATATAGGGACGTGCGACTTTGACCAAAGCTAACGTTAACCATGACCGTTTATTAAGTGTTTAATGCAGGAGTAAAAGTCATTAAGGAGCAACGACTATAACCGACGCAATCATTAAACAGCCGGCGACCGTAACGGACGAAGATCATTACTCCGGCGACCGTTTCCAACCGTTAAGGCCATTAAAGTAGCATTCATGGATGAAGCTAAGGACGCGAAGACTATAAATATCAAGCTCAATCAACATTTCAACACATCGAGTATCCGGCTATTAACAACCGAAGCAATATTCAAGAACACCTGAAGTGAAGAACCATTATTCTAAGTATCGCTCTCGACGCACGACCACAGCCCTCGACCAACACTTCATACTTTGTTTCGTACACGACAAACACCTGTTTTTACGTTCAAACACTTGTACTTTACATTTCGAAGCATTTTCTTCATTTTTATTGTAATCATTGTACGATCGACACCAGTATCCAAGGATATCGCCCCTGATTGGCGACCATAGTGCAACGACGACACCCCCTGTCGTCCGCAGGTTTTTTCCTCGAATGAGGTTTTTCTTGCGTCATCAAATCCCTTGTTTCTTTACTTTATTTATCGTCGCACGTCTCGTCGAAAGATTCTTTCTTTAGTTGTTTAAGTCCACATCGACCTTTAGTTGTCCCTTTGGTGCGATTTTTGGCATTAACAGTTTGCGCCATCCGTGGGACCACGTCTAGAGAAAATCCTTGACGAATGTGCATTCTACTAATAGTTTCTTGGAGTTTCTTCTGTTTTCTTTTGCAGGAAAATGGCGGATAACGGGAATCCATAACAAGTCGTTATACCAGTACACCCAAGCTTAGAAAATGCACAAAACTCCCCAGCAGCTGGCGATGAGTATCATTTGGAGGAAATCATTCTAGATCAAAGCAAACCTGATCAAAAGATTCTTGTGGGTTCATCCCTTAATCCCCACATTAAAGAAAAACTCATATCCTTTTTGCAGGAGCATGCTGATTGCTTCGCCTGGTCACATGAAGATATGGTCGGTATTGACCCCAATGTCATTTCTCATAAGCTTAACGTCGATCCATCGTTCAAACCTATCAAGCAAAAACGTCGCAAGTTCGCTCCTGAAAGAAATAAAGTAATAAATGATGAGGTCGACAACCTCCTCAAGACAGGAAAGATTCGGGAGGTAAAATATCCTGATTGGCTCGCTAACGTCGTGGTCGTAGCCAAGAAGAATGGAAAATGGAGGGTCTGTATCGACTTCACCGATCTCAATAAAGTCTGTCCAAAGGATCCATTCCCGTTACCTCATATTGACACCATGGTCGATGCAACCGCGGGGCATGAGTTATTAACGTTCATGGACGCCTATTCTGGATACAACCAAATTTTAATGCACGTTGACGACCAAGAAAAAACCGCTTTCATGACGGATCGAGGTATTTATTGTTACAAAGTTATGCCTTTCGGACTAAAAATGCAGGTTCTACCTACTAACGGCTGGTAAACAAGATGTTCAAAGACCATCTTGGAGACACGATGGAGGTATATATCGACGACATGTTAGTGAAGTCGAAGCAAGCGATTGATCACATCGATCACCTCAGGCAATCGTTCGATATCCTCCGGAAGTATAACATGAAGCTCAATCCGACGAAATGTTCCTTTGGCGTTAGTGCCGGGAAGTTCCTAGGTTATATGGTCACTCGTCAAGGCATTGAGGCTAACCCCGACCAAATCAAGGCCATCATCGAGATCAAATCTCCTCGAAATTTCAAAGAAGTCCAGAAACTCACCGGTCGAGTAGCAGCTCTAAACAGGTTTATCTCTCGATCTTCATATAAATGTCATCTATTTTATAATGTCCTCAGGAAAAATAGGGGCTTCGACTGGACCAATGATCATGAGCAAGCCTTGCAAAAAGTCAAGGAATACATGGCATCGCCTCCTCTGTTGTCAAAACCTCACGATCATGAGATCCTACAGTTGTATTTGGTTGTCAGCCCAAATGCAGTAAGTGTTGTTCTGACACGAGAAGATGAAAAACAGCAATTGCTGATCTATTATGTAAGTAAATCACTTTTAGACGCAGAAACCAGGTATTCCTCTATGGAAAAATTACTCTTATCACTAGTCACTGCTGCTAAAAAACTACGTCATTACTTTGAATCACATCCTATTACTGTCGTGACAAACAAATCAGATGTAAATTGGCCAAACTCACAAAAGCATTAAAATCCAAATCACATGCTTCATTAAAATAGGAAAAACTGATAAAAGTATCAAATCATCTGTTCATAAGCTTAAACCAAATTCAAACCAACCCCAACATCTAAAGATTAGTACATGTTGGTGGTGGACAAAACAAAAGAAAAGGAAGAAGAATAGTATGTGTAAACATGATAATCATGAACGTGATGAATGTAATGGTGAACTCCCTTCTCTCGGCTTTAATCCGCTTCGCGTGGTGAACGTCTCCTCAACCGATCCTCTATCGTGGCTCCAAAAGACGCAAAATGTCTCTGAAAATCCGGAAAACACCAATGTATAAAAACGAAACAGGGGGTTACGCGACTTGTCCTGCGGCTTTAGGCCGCGTGGAAAGTCGCGCGGTTTTCTGAGGTGTCCGGATCAGGTCTGGTTCATGGATCTGGGTCCTGGTTCGGGTACGGGTCTTTGGCTTCCGTTGGGCTTCGTTTTGGGCTCTTTTTCGCTTCATTTCTTGATGCTTGTCGCCTTTTAGATTACCTGCACATTTCACTTGGTAAAACATAAAACTTCGCCTTTTTGCTAGAACACAAGCCAATATCATTGGTTTGAGGACCGAAAATGACGCCAAAAAGTGGCGTTATCAACAACCCCAAACCGAGTGTTGCTTGTCCCCAAGCAAATTAGCGATAAAATAGAGTAAAAGCACACCTCAGTGAAATAATAACTGCACAACTCCCAATTGGTACCGCGTGATGCACTGGTGATTTCCTATACCCGTGAATACCTATCTCACTCTCGCCTCATTCTTATACTGTTTGATCTAAGGCCTTCCATTGTGAGTTGAACTCGTGACTACTCTGATTGCATTAAGGTCATACTAGGTCCAAACATGCTAGGGAAAACATTTCGCCTCGACCCTACCTCACGGGATACTCTCATTTCACTCGAACCTAGGATATCGCATATGTTGTCATGTGTAAGGAAGTTATGAACAAGAATACTCGAAAATTACATGACAACTCTAATGAAAGATGCACAAATGTCCAAAACGTTGATCTCAGAAAGGAACCAAGTAGCAAGACCGGGAATATTAGTAAAGGTAGTCGTATACTATAATCACGTTTTCCAGAAGATCATCCAGGTCTTTACAAGGGTTGTAACGGGGCTAGGGTTATGGCTGAGAACGAAGGGTAAGCGGATCAAAAATCCTTGGTGTGTCAATTTTTAGCAGTTGTGAACTTCTTGACTTCATTTACTATTATTTGGCCCTCATTGTTATTGCTGGAGTCGCTTTGACTCTCTTATTTAGCTGCTGTAAAACTATCTAACAACTGTATTTAAATTTATTTATTTTTTTTAGTTGGGACTTCATTGGTCCTCTTTATTTGATTGGGGCTGCATTGGCCCTATTTTCTATATATTTTCATGACTGTCCTGTACTGCTTCTGATTGGCACACTTTCGGTTAAGGGTTGGCTAAGGCTTTTGGCTAGGGTTTGATGGTGGGTCTGAAATAAACAAGTTGATGAGTGCTTGGCTGCAAAATGGGTTATGGGTACACACATAATGGGTCGAAAGGAACGATAGATAAAAGTGGGTTAAACATACACACAATGCCTGGAATCATCTCTCAAGGTCCACACGATATGGTCTACTACACCCTTACCCAACATCCCGATGGTCGTCTTTGCTACTCAATGCAATATTATAGCGAGATCACTCTATAATCACGACAAGGATTTTGAAAAAGTGTATACGAATTAGGTGTTTAACTCCCTCGAAATGAAAAACGTCTTTTAGGCTTAAATCTCGCTGTCAGGTGGTCTCCACTAATGTCCCTAGTCATGTATTTTCCCGGTCCTTCCTTAATGGTCACGTTACTATCACAAGGTTCTTCCCACAATGGTCGGTCTCAATCATTCAAAACAAAAATTTAGCTACTATGATCTAACCATTCAGAAGTGCAGGAAATCTACGTGCATAAACGTGGGCCCGATTGGGCAACCCTAAACCTTACCCACACATTGTCCCCAATGTGTAAGTAAAGTTGTAGGCGATGCGACACAAATCATTGTGCAATTATTACAGTCATCATGCAGGAGAGACAAAGTATTAACACGAAACATCAAAGAGCTAGCCTAAAGTTTTTCAAATATGGGCACCCCAAACCTAGGCCGTGGCCTAGGTTTGTCAAATAAAGCCAACCCCAAACCTCGGTAAAACTGAGGTTTGCACAGGATTAAAAGTGAGTGTGTAGATGTTGAAAAGTGAGGCACCCTAAACCTAAGTGAAACTTAGGTTTGTTGCATCTCTTTTGACTAAAAGAAAACAAAACATCATACACCACTAGTTACATACAGAGTTAGAACATACCTGTTTGCCCGAACGGAGGAGATTCTCTTGATAAGTTGGAGCGACCTCGGGGAGAATCCGGAGGAGAAGGAGAGAGAAAGCAAAAACAAAGGAAATCAAAGCAAAAGACGAAATAAAAGAAAGAACGAAACACACAAAACAAGAAAGGAAACACAGCCTGAGAGCATCTAAAAGCGTCAGGGGCACCCGCGCGGTTTAGGTCGCGGCCTGAAAGCTGCGGGGAATCCCGCGTAAGTCCCTGCTTCTCAAAACCCAACAGAGAACTGTGCGGTTTAGGCGCGGCTTGAGGCCGCGGCCAAGACCGCGTATGTCTCTATTCCTTTTTTTTCTTTGTAAATAAAAACACTCCAAAACATAAATAAAAAAAGAAAACGCAAACCTTGGTGGGTTGCCTCCCACCTAGCGCCTTGGTTTCGGTCGTGGCTCGACCTTCCTTCTGATCACTCCTTCGGCTTTCCGTGATTTCCCGGTTCCTCTTCATCTCTACCTCTTTCGCTCTCGAACATATTGAACACTGGCTTTTCACCACCAACCCTTAAGGTCATCTCGCCTTCTTCCATGTCGATCAGCGCTTTGCTCGTGGCCATAAATGGACTTCCCAAAATCAGCGGGACCTCTATATCTTCATCGATGTCCAGTACCACGAAATCCACCTGAAAGTAGAACTTGTCAACCTTGATGAGAACATCCTCTATCGCTCCATATGGATACAATATCGATCTATCCGCAAGCTTAAGGGTCATGTAAGTTGGCTTTACCTCTCCCAAGCCAAGTTTCCTGAAAACAGACAAGGGCATTAAGTTAATACTTGTTCCTAAATCACATAACACCTTATCAAAATTAAGATTCCCAAATTGAATAGGGATCGAAAAACTCCTTGGATCCTTAAGCTTCGGGGGAAGTTTGTTCTGAATGATGGCACTGCACTCTTCAGTAAGTGCAATGGTAGACTGGTGTTCGATTGCCCTCTTCTTGGATAGATGTCCTTCATGAACTTAAGATATGTTGGCATCTGAGCAAGTGCTTCTGCGAAGGGGATGTTGATGTGTAGCTTCTTGAAGATGTCAAGGAATTTCTTGAATTGTTCCTCGTCGTTACGTGCCTTCACTCGATTAGGGAATGGTAGCGGTGGTACAAACGGTTTGACTACCGGCTTCGATGGAGGTGTCACCTCTTTTTCCTTCGGCTTCTCCCGATCAATCATATCACTAGAACGATCATCCTTCAGCTCAACACTTATCTCCTTGATCGCCTTCGAGCCACTTCTCAGATAAATAGCATTGCATTCTTCTCTTGGTTTCCTTTCAGTTTGACTCAGAAATGTCCCGGGAGCTAGGGTATGTAGGGCTTCAGAAATCTGCCCCACTTGCCTCTCAAGGAGTTTGATGGAGGCGGTGTTCTGTTTAGTTGCTGCTTTTACTGTATTCACCGTGCTTGCTAATTCTCCAACCGTGCTATCCATCTTTGTCATAAACTTCATCATCATATCCTCTAACCCCGGTTTCTTCTCCACGGATGGTCCTTCGTCGAATTTCCTTTGATTGAAATCGTATTGTTGTTGCCCTTGAGGTTGACTCCATGAAAAATTAGGGTGTTGCTTCCACCCCTCATTGTAGGTGTTCGAGAAAGGGTCATTCCTTGGCTGGTTATTCTGGTTCTGTAGAAACTGAACCTGTTCAGGTTCTTGTGAAGAGGGGAACACTTCTGGACTACCTCTTTTCAAGTGGTTCGTGATAGCGGCTAATTGAGCTTTTATTACCTTCAGTTCATCCGATTCCTGAACACTAGCTACCCGTTTGTTAGAAGATCGTGGAGTGGCATAGCTATGCTCGGCTAAGTTCTCGATCAACTCGACTGCTTCTTCATATGTCTTATTCATGAGAGCTCCACCCGCTGCAGCAGTGATGTCATTCTTGAACTGCGGGTGAAGGCCTCCAAAGAACGTTTGGATAATCACCCAGCCGTGTAACCCATGATGTGGACACTTTTTTAACATGTCTTTATATCGCTCCCATACCTCGTATAGAGTCTCTTGGTCCCATTGAGCGAAGTGGGTAATGTCGGCCATTAGTTGCGCGGTTCTTCCCGGTGGGAAGAACTTCTGGAGAAATGCAGCTTTCAGGCCTGCCCATGTAGTGATCTGATTCGATGGTAGGCCCTCTATCCATATTTCAGCTCTACCCTTTAGGGAAAAACTGAATAGCCTCAGCTTGATCGCATTCTCCTCCATCCCATTGATCTTGAACGTGTTGCAAATCCGTTCAAATGCACGAAGATGTGCATGAGGGTCTTCAGTTGGCGCTCCCCCAAACTGATTCTGCTGTACCATCACGATGGTACTCGGCTTGATCTCAAAATAATTTTCCACAGTGGTGGGTGCTTGGACTCCTATGCGTGCGCCTGCCACGTTCGGGTCGGCAAACGACCGCATAGGACGTCTTTCCGGAGGTGGTGGAGGTGGGTCATTGCGAGGAGGTCTCTCGTCACCCATCTTCAATTGTCTTTGGGCTTTGGATGCTTTTCGTATCTGGCGGGCGGTTCTTTCAATTTCCGGATCGATCGGTTCGATTCCTTCCCCTCGGGTTTTCCTTGGCATAAACCAGTTAGTACCTGAAACGGAACGAAAACAAAATTAGCAATCCAAAAACTGAAAGTGATTGAACGAAATAACAAAATAAAAAATAAAAATGTTCAATGTAATAGCGCTTATAGCTGGTAGTGCTACCAGTTGCAACTAGTTCCCCGGCAACGGCGCCAAAAACTTGATAGGCGGGTTTACACCCCCCTAAATCTAACCGCAAGTGTATGGGTCGAAATCAAGTAATAGTATAAAAGTACGAGTATCGAACACAGGGAACTAGGAACTAAGTATCACAATGACTATAAAATCTATTAATTGAACGGTCGCAATTTTGACTAGTTGGTATTAACTAATTAATTGCAAGAAAAATAAATCACAAACGGGACAGTAAACAACTTAGGAAACTCTGATAGAGAAAACAATTGAGGGTTGGAAATCCTATGGTTTTCACATATAAACACCTGACTCAAAACAATTACCAGTCATTCCCTTTAATGAATACCCAATCTCTAAAATCACCGTTGTTCTTTCTCAAGCAACAATGGGTTTTATCTTGAAAGCACAAGTTTTATCTCTCGATCTCAACCTATGGAATTCAAAACACATTAAAATCAAGATTTCAACGGGACTAAAGTTTACTTGGTATATCTCTATTCAATTTCTCACCTTAGGCATGCATATCTAATTCTAAGTAACAATTAATTCTCTCGAACTTAATTGCTAACAAACAAATCAGAAGTAAATTGGCCATACTCACAAAAGCATTAAAATCCAAATCACATGCTTCATTAAAATAGGAAAAACTGATAAAAGTATCAAATCATCTGTTCATAAGCTTAAACCAAATTCAAACCAACCCCCAACATCTAAAGATTAGTTCATGTTGGTGGTGGACAAAACAAAAGAAAAGGAAGAAGAATAGTGTGTGTAAACATGATAATCGTGAACGTGATGAATGTAATGGTGAACTCCCTTCTCTCGGCTTTAATCCGCTTCGCGTGGTGAACGTCTCCTCAATCGATCCTCTATCGTGGCTCCAAAAGATGCAAAATGTCTCTAAAAATCGCCCCTCAGCTGCTAGCCGTCGTCGTGTGTCGAGATCCTGACCTAAATCCGGAAAACACCAATGTATAGAAACGAAACAGGGGGTTACGCGACTTGTCCCGCGGCTTTAGGCCGCGTGGAAAGTCGTGCGGTTTTCTGAGGTGTCCGGATCAGGTCTGGTTCATGGATCTAGGTCCTGGTTCGGGTACGGGTCTTGGGCTTCCGTTGGGCTTCGTTTTGGGCTCTTTTTCGCTTCTTTTCTCGATGTTTGCCGCCTTTTAGATTACCTGCACATTTCACTTGGTAAAACATAAAATTTCGCCTTTTTGCTAGAACACAAGCCAATCTCATTGGTTTGAGGACCGAAAATGACGCCAAAAAGTGGCGTTATCAGTTACCAACGGGCTTGATGTTGATCCAAACCCTCAGTGATTTGATAATGACTCTGAGAAACACTTAGTGAAAATTGTAAGTAGACAATATGTATTAATGTTTTGTCATCAAAGAAAGTATACTAAGTCTGTTTAGTATCGCTGATGAAAACATACGCTTTAATTTACTTATTCAGCGAACACTGTTCATCAGTGAGCCCTGAGCCTATTCAGTCTCACTGATGATCGCTGATAGTTTAAGTTGTTTACTTATGATCCCTGAAGACAAGATTCACGTCAACCATGTTCTACGCTGAAGTCGAAGATCAAGCCAAAGAACCAGCGACTAAGTCTACTAGTGACCTGATGCGGATATCAGCGAAGCCAAGACTTATCCACTCAACGTGAAGTTTCAAGTAGAAGACTTCAGCGAACGCTGAACTTTATCATTCACTGATAAAGAATCATTCAGCGAACGCTGATCATGAAGCCTCCTCTACAAGTAACTTTTGTCTTATCCCCTTGCACGCCTCCTTACGATTTTGTCAGAACGGACATCCCCTTTGTCCAGAATCGTACAACCAACTCTGATTCTACATTGTTCATCATGCGACCACTAGGTTGTCTACTGAAGTCAAACCATGCAACCAACCAGAGGCTGCCACGTGTAAAGGTGTACTATTGTGCATTAAATGCATGCAGTATATAAAGGACATCTTACATCATTTTTGAAGTGCTCGGCCATTCCTCTCTCGCCGAACTACTGTGTGAAAGAATATTATCCTTAATATTCTTAATCTTCTTTCTCTCTTTTTCTAGTGCAAGAAATCTGTGTGTTCTCATAGTTTGTTTAGATTAGGTTTATTCCTTAATCTTGTTCTGCAACAAACTGTAAATTGTTTGATACATATCAATAAACAATTTAGAAAGATAAAAATCGTGTGTTTGTATTGAACCCCCCCCCCCCTTCTACAAACTCGTATAACCCCTTTGGGACCAACACTTGACAACTCCGCGCTTTCTTTGTTCTCACTTGCCTCTTTACTTCCGGACACCGACTGATCTTGCTTGGCAAGGAGAGCTTGCAAAGTTTCTTGAATCTTTCCAAGTTCAGCAGCCAGATTCTCTCGAGTCACAAATGCAGATCCACGGCCCCGACCGTGTCCCCTCGGCTGGTTATGCACCCTTGCTGTAGCCGAACTCTCCTGCTGAGATACTTCTTGATCAACTGGGATCTCCACACTCTTCGCCCTACGGCTCACTCATGTCGTCCTTAGGATTGGGTTTCCCCCATCCCTTTCCACTTGAGTGGCGGCTCGGCGGGGCGTTCTCCCCCGACCCCTACCGCGACCCCTACCTCTTCCCCGAGTGGTCGTCGCCCTAGGAGGTTCCAGCGGTCCGTTAGCAAAGACCTCATTCTGAATCCTCTGACTAGCATGTACAGACCTGCCCTATAGCGTTCTTCCAGCCATATCGAGAACTGAAAGAAACCAGCGATTAACCTTTGCTTGACAAGACACAACAAGATTTGCTATATAAGGCAGTTTAAGCACGTACATGTACCTGTAAATTTACAATTACACTGGTCAGGTGTAATCCCAAATTTACCTTGCCTGCCCTTGATACCTTATTCCTAAGCGCATTTATAGTGATCTTTCCTAGAGGCAATCCTATATCTCGGTTGTGTTCTCATCCTACAGTTTAAGTTTAGCCCCGACCGGTCACCTAAATCCCTTAAACTAGGGCTCCGATACCATTTGTAACAACCCAAAACATTACCAGGCAAAACATGAATAAAAATTCCCAAAATCGGGTCCCAATTACAAAACATAAGATGTCATTAACTGAACAATTAAAGTCTGAACTATTCAAAAATTGACAGCGGAAGACATTCTATCCATAGCCGAGACTTTCTATCTACGCGATCCGTCATAACTATAGGCTTTGTGCTAAGGCTTCCGACTCCTAGCTCAAGTCGTCTCCTTACCCCTTCTGGAAGCACCGCTAACGCGCTTCCTTGAAAATGGTTTAGGTTTGGAAAGCGAGGGTTAGACCAAACGGTCTAGTGAATTGCACAATGTAAATCATTTCATTACTAAATCATGCTTGTCACCATATGGCATCACACAGGGTTACTTTAATTCCACAATATAAATCATTTCATTACTAAATCATGCTTGTCACCATATGGCATCACACAGGGTTACTTGCACAGTGTTCAAGGATCGTACCCATCAAAACCACGATCGGGGCCCAAGCAGACTCCCCTCTCGCCTCATATCGGGCCCCAAGCAGACTCCCCATTACCCGCGTAGGGAGGAAACGAATTCCACCCTACCGGTTTCCAATAACTCTCAAGGGATCATCGGATCCCGAGGTACACTGATCCCACTGTGCAACCCGACTCCACATAGCATGTACACACAACCAGCAATATATCACAAAGCGTATAATCTCGATAAACAATTTCATAAGATTAAACAAGACTTTTGCAAGAAAACATACTTTTATAAAAGATTTATCAAGCTTGTGAATAATTGTACTCATAAACATACCATGATCAGTTAAAAGAATTAACATTTCATTTCACGTAAAAAGGTTAAGGGAACTCACCTGATTGTAGTAATCTTCCTAAACACGCGACTCAACCAAATCGAACTCACACCTAAAGCATACAGTACATTCTGGTTAGTGACACACTCCGAACTCTCACCTCTGAACGCGCTCTGAGACCGGAGTTCTCCCATCCGGTATCCCCTTCCAGAAAACCCCATACTGGGATCCGGTCTCCCTTCCGGAAAGCCCCATAGCGGGATCCGGTACTCAACCCTGGAATCCCCATCCGGGATCCGGTCTTTCACTCCCGGAACTCCCAACCCGGGATCCAGTACGTAATTCCGAAAACCCCATCAGGGATCCGGTATCTAAGCTCGGCTCAATCCGGAACTCCACTCCGGAAAACTCAATCCGGAGGTTTCAATCCGGAATCCGGTATCTAAGTCCGGAATAGGCGATTTCCAGATGTCGAACAAAAAACCCAAAATCTCTTCGACTAGATTAAATCCAAAGCTTTTGATACGAATTCCTTTTTCATAAAATGCTAAGATTACTCCCTAAACCTCGCATATTCCCTCTATCAATCAATTCAACCACTTAACAATCCGATTTAGAAGTAAATTACTATTTCGTTCTTTCATACAAATATATTGTTCAACCACTAAGACACCCATAACCTTGATTACTACTATAACTACTAGACAGAAAATAAAAGAAAGGAGTCGAGGCTTACCAAATTGAAGTTTTATTGATCGAAATTGATGCTGATTGCAGTTCTTCCTCTCCCTTTCTCGCTTCTCTTCTCAGCCGCAATCACCAGGAATGATGGAATAAATGTGGGAACCTAGGGATTTGCTCCCTTAAATATCTTTCATTAATTTCCAAATGGTTCCTCCCCATCTTTTCCTTTATTAAACTTTGGCCACAAAACTTCCAAACATTTGATAGGAAACCTGGTTGTTACACTTAACATGATAAGTGTGAGAAGTGGATTTGAACCTTTGATCACTTTTAATCAAATTCCCTCCCATGAATTGTGGGTTAGAAGATGATTGATCCGGTGCATCTCGATGCATCTTATCTCGGTACATCTCATCCTAATATGCATTCATTTTTCATTCAACGGTTGATAACCACTTCTCATGTTAACCTCAACTTTTCACCGAACCCCACCTATATATATATATATAGAGAGAGAGAGAGAGAGAGAGAGAGAGGAAGGTTCAAACGAGGAGCGCATCAATTTAAGAGAACGTGAGGAGCACTCCCATGCTTCTGATCACATATGATTTACAACCCTAAAAAATCGGATTTAACTCAAAAATTCGCGCAAAGGTGGCGCGAGGCGTGGCGCGATGCTGCAGGTCGCGGATCACATGTGATTCAACACTGTAAATCATTAATGATTCATAACTGTCAATTCGAGTCCAGATCAGTTGTGAATCACATGTGATCCACAACTGTCAATCACATGTGATTCATAACTGTCAATTGCTCCTCACGTTCTCTTAAATTGGTACGCTCCTCGTTTGAACCCGCCTCTATATATATATATATATATATATATATATATATATATATATATATATAGGGCCCTTCTTTTGTTAACCCCCAAATTAGAATTAACCTTATTAACTATTATCAACCAATAGGAATCAAGTATGAAGTTTGGTTTTGCAACATTCTGGACTATTTAGGCAGGGGTATATCTGGAAGATTTTTTTTATTACGCCTCCAATAATAAATTTCTGGAATATATTTTAGTTTAATATTAAAGATAATCTTCATCATCTCTTTTCTTAATCTTATCATATCATTAATAAATCTTTTCCAGTTTTTAATGGTTCCTTCATAATCGATCCATCTTTTTTCTTAATATTATCATATCATTAATAATATTTTCCAGATTTTACTGGTTCGTTCATAATCGATCATGAATTCTACTCAAGAAGAAAGATTTTACTGGTTTCCATGAATTCACATATGCACATTCAAACCATTTGCATATATGCACATTCCATAATTTGCATATACGCACATTCCATAAGTTGCATATACGCACATTCCATAAGTTGCATATACGCACATTTCATAAGTTGCATATATGCACATTAGAGAGTTGCATATATGCACTTAAAAAAACTGTATATACGTAATCTTTACGCGTGAAGCATATATGCATACATCTCAAATTGCATATATGCAATTATAACACGAAAAAAATAATTCCATCATTTCACATTTGCATATATACACATACCAAACTTGCATATATGCACATACCAAACTTGCATATATGCACTCGAATCGAACGAAATTGGAGGTGGTATCACTCTATTTTTAAGAATCGATTTTGAAAACGGGGCTGATCGAACTCATTTTTTAAGAGATTTAGGGACCACTTTTTGACTTCTGGATGATATGTGCCGATTTGGAGATTGGAGAGAGAGAGAAACCATCTCATAAAATCAAATCCCTTAAATGTAGCTTTCTCTTTTTCTTGTTTCCATATCAAGATTTATCAAATGACAACAATACCCCTCTGCACATATGCTTTAGCCGTGTTTTTTGTTTAAAAATGAATTAAAATATGTTTTTGATCTAAGCCATTGATCTTGATTTTTAAGGGTCCATATTAGTTAACGTAGTTAACACTAAATGACTGGTTAACAAAAGAAGGGGACCCTATATATATATATATATATATATATATCATGAATTCATTTTGGAAAGCCCAAGCATCACTATATACATTGTCATGAAACTTTATCCGACTTGTTTTGAAAATGATGAATCAAAAGTTCATTAGAGACTCGACCCTTTCTTGATGAAACTTAAAGTGTAGAAGTAATACGTAAAACTTTTCAGTATTTATTATTCTCAAAATGTTATTTCTCTCTTGTTATTCGTTTCACTTGGTTTTTGAAAATAAATTGTTTATATATGGTTTATCTCTTTGAGTTTTTTGTACGGTATATATAGACAGACAGGCTCTCATTTTTGTTATGTTTAAACAACTCCTATTTTAATTTCATGCTCAAATGATCCATAGTCTACATGAATCTGTTTTAACCCTTCCTTATCTGGATATATTTGAAATAGAGTTTAATTAATCCAATAAAAGTATAAGAGAAGTCTTGTGAGCATCTGTCATCCAATTTTCCATGCAGAATTTCAAACTTCTTTCGAGCTTGGTTTCCTTTTTCCATCGATCCCATGACAGAGCCCGTTGGATATGAGAGAAACAAGATCCTACTCCTTATTCTAACCATCCTCCTATGGTTGGCTTCGATGGCATGAATCAACACATCTAATGTCTCTTTTGTGCTTCGTTTTAAACATGAAGCTATGTAGGCAATTAGGCATATACCCGGATGCGAGACCGTCCACTCCTCTGTCCATGTTTAGAGGAATCTATATATAATCGAGCGTTGAAGCTAGGTTTAGAGGAATACGAAAGGTTTGCTTCTAACATCAAGATAGATTCCTATTTGTTACAGTGACAACGTTATCGTATATAGTACATTGTGATTTTATATGGGGTTGGGTTCCGGTGAGAACAGAAGTTACGGTGACAAATGTAAGAAGAGATCTCTACTATTGGATCAATTCTAAGTTTCTAAGTGAAGTTCAACACTAATGAGATGCACCAGGTCAATTATCTTTTTAAAAGGCAATTCAAGGTCCATATTCCTTCTTTCGCTCCTCGGCATAACTCTTTTTTTCAAACGATCCTTAGTGTTATTCTTATATGGGGAAACATAACACAAGCATCATAAAATTTGTTCTATTATATACCCTCTAATTATAGATGAAACACCACAAACTTTATACAAGTTGTTTTGAAACCAGCAAATTGGAAATTCATCTATATAACTGATGACCGTGACATAATTTAACCCTTTTCTTTGTCGAAGTTTGTTTATTTTGTCATTTGATTTACTTAGTTTTGAAAGTAAATTGTTTTTCTTTTTAACTCTTCGAGTTTTCTTAGGCCATCAGTAGCGGGCTTCGGGATGGGCTCGGGATGGGTGAGGTGGCAGCGGGGTTGGGCTACGGCTCGGGATGGGCATGCGGGGCGGGATGGTTTTCGGGGATGGGATCCCGATCCATCCCGAGGGTTTTTTAAAAAAAAAAATTTAATTAAATTTTTTAAAAAATAACCGTTGAACGGCTCTTTCTTAAAAAAAATCTCAATTTAATCCCACTATATATTTAACCCTCAACCTCTTATTTCTCACACCTCTCAACCTCTTATTTCTCACACATCTTATTTCTCACACCTCTCAACCTCTTATTTTTCACACTATCAAATTCTCTCAATCTCACACCTCTCAAACTCTCTCAAATTCTCTCAACCTCTTATTTTTCACACCTCTCTCATCATGAATCCAAACAGAACACCTACATCCCGTCGTAACCGACCGAATACACCACAATCGCAAGAAGATCAAGAGCTTGGTTTCCAAGCGTTTACACAACAAGGTTATCATCCGCAATTCTCGCAACAATTTCCGCCACAATTCTCGCAACAATTTCCGCAACAATTTCCGCCACAATTTCCGCAACAATTTCCCCAACAATATCACCAACAATTTTCGCAACAATTTCCTTACCAATTTACACGTCCCGGTTTGATTGAACAAGGTTTTACTCCGGCCAACTACAATCTTCCTTCACCCGCAATCAATCTCGACGACGACATTGTTCCGGAAACCCAACCTTCTACCCCGAACTCACCACAGTTTATCCCGACACAACAATCTAACCCGGAACCATCAAATCTGAGACGAACGAAAGCCGCCAAACAAACGTGGAGTAAAGCCGAGGAACTCACGTTAGTGTCGGCGTGGGTTGACGTTTCGGAGGACCCCGTGGTCGGTAACGCACAAAGCGGTGGTAATTATTTTTACTGTTATTATTCTTATTATTATTATTATTATTATTATTATTATTATTATTATTATTATTATTATTATTATTCTTATTATTATTATTATTATTATTATTCTTATTATTATTATTATTATTCTTCTTATACTTTATTTTACATAAATGTAGGAAGTTTTTGGGCCCGAATCGGGCAACTGTTCTTTACTCGCATGGGTCGTGAACCAGGTTATAGATCAACCCATCAACTCAATAGCAAGTTCAACGACGTCAATAAAAGAGTTAATTTGTTTGGCGGCATCTACAACAACTTGCTCAGTAATAGATCAAGCGGGATGAGTGAGGCCGATATATCCCGAACGGCACACGAACGGTATGTAGCACGCCATAACGTTGCTTTCACTCACGAACAAGCTTGGGACATCCTAAAAAAATGTCCAAAATGGGGAGCCGTTCCAACGATGACGACAACTTCATCGCGGGGTTCAAAACGTACCCAAACTTCCGATGATGACGATGACGAGACAATTCAACGACCCATCGGGAGAAACAAGGCAAAAAAAACATCAACGAGTAATACGTCCGGGACGAATACGGACGAAAGTGTTACTCAGTTGTTGACGACGTTCAACGACAAGTTTGATGGTGCAATTGAATACAAAATGAAAAAACTCGATGTCGAACTTCAAAGGTTGGAACACGAACGAGAACTCGAACGAGCAAAACGATTTGATGCAGACTTCCAGTTTTACATAACCCCGCATGATCACCTTCCGGGCCCCGCTTTGATGGCTACGCTAAAGAGAAAAGAGCAAATTAAAAAAATATCATGATTGGAATGACGACGAGTAGATTTTTAAATTTATTTTGTAATTTTTAATTTTTTAATGAATGATATGAATTTTAATTTTTATTATTTATCTTATTTTTATTTATTAAAAATATATATAAATATTTTTATTTTGTTAAATAATTAAATGTATAAATAAAAGAATTAAAATAAATGAGGTGGCAAAGGGGTTTGAGGGAATGGGGTACGGATGTTTAGGGATCGTTAGGGATGGAGTGAGGGATGGAAGAAAAGCTGATGTGGCGCTGATGTGGAGTGGAATCTTTGAAAGATAGAAGGGATGGGGTACTGATGGCCTTAACAGATTAAACACCAAACGGGGGGTTTAAATGATCATATTTACATTGAGCATAGAGATCGTCATCAAAATGATTATATATATATATATATATATATATATATATATATAGTGGTGGGTTCGAATGAAAACTCATTTTTTATTGTGCACGTAAGAACCAATACTAGTCATGGGTCATATTTAGAAAACTAATCAATCGTTAAAACATAATAAGATTAATTGAGAAGTGATTAGGGATAAAACTGGAAATTCAAAAACTTTTATCCCTCTTAAAGTTTAAAATAAATTATCTTAAAATTATTTATATTTTAATTAAACAAATTTCATCAAAAAAACGAGAATTTCGTGCTCTTCGATATGACATTCATCTCGATATAGTTTTTTTTAAACGGATTTTACGTGAAATGCTATATATTTGTTATATTCATTATGAATATGTATGTAGGTCACTCGGTGTCCACATTCAATATGAATAATAAATGTGAACGTTCATTCACTATTCATGATGAATAATACAGTATTCAGGATGAATAATACAGTATTCAGGATTAATAATACACTAATTCATGATTCATGTATTATTTATTCACTCTGAATGCAGTATTATTCACCTTGAATGCAGTATTATTCATCTTGAATGATACATTATTTATGATAAAAATAATATATGAATGACCCGTGTAGGTGTGGACACATGGCGCATTCTCTTTTGTTCCCTGATTCACAACTGAAACTTGGTTTTATTCATTATGAATATGTATGCACATCCCCGGGTGTCCACATTTAGTATGAATAACAAGGGTGAACGTTCATTCACCATTCATGATGAATAATACACTATTCAGGATTAATTATACAACATTCAGGATAAATAATACACAAATTCGTTAATAGTATATTATCACCCTAAATAATGTATTATTCATCTTGAATGATACATCATTCATGATGAATAATACATGAATGATGCATGAAGGTGTGGATATGTGGTGCGCTCTCTTTCTGTTCCCCGATTCACAACCGAAACTCGATAGGTTCTCGATTCATCTCGATGGCTGTTGGATGACGGTGATGAAGAACACGATGCCTTACGACATTGAAAAATGTGTTGAAGAAGGTGATGTTGAGTTACGGACTTACGGTGTCAAGGTGTTGTACACACTTGAACGTACATAAATATTCATAATCAATATAACACATATATAGCATTGACGTAAAAACGGTTAAAACAACAACAACAACAACAACAACAACAACAGCTATATCGAGATGGATGTCATGTCGACAAACACGAAATTCTCGTTTTTTTGATGTAATTTGTTTGATTATAATATTAGTAATTTTTAAGATAATTTATTTTAAACTTTAAGGGGTAAAAGTTTTTAATTAAAAAAGAAAACTGAAAGTCAAATATGGTAGGCGTGAGTTTAAATTATCTTTCTTTTTAACTCTAATCATCTTAATTAATAATTATAATTAAAAACTCTATTTAATATGAGTTGCTGGATCAATAGAGATCGAGGGGTCGAGATTCGTCCTAACGTGCACAATGAAAATTTAGTTTTCATTTGAACTTTCCTCTCTCTCTCTCTTTCTCTCTTCTCTCTCTCTCTCTCTCTCTCTATATATATATATATATATACTACATATATAAGCATTTAGACCTAAAGTCTTAATTACTACCTTTGATGCACGATGTACAACAATTTTATGCATAAATTTTAAAAACTCTTAATTACAAGTAAGACTGCACAATGTACAAGTTAAAAACCTTTTGATTAAAAAAACAGCTGACCCCTTCTGGCCCATACCGAGGTACAAAAGGGCATGGCCAGGTTTAGCCCATACCGTGAGTGCCACTGCCACACGCATAATGAGAGTACTCCATACTGAAATGGAAGATTTCTCACTTCTTCTACCTGCTACTTAATGGCTCCTCAAACTTCACGATGCATATAAATCAGATGAGAGTATCGTTGTCTGTTTGATTTTGATTTGAAGAAACCTACATCACTTCTCCTCTCCGACTTTTATTTCAGGTAGCGTACGAATCCCTAACTCTTGATTTTATCCATTTAATAAATGTTCTGTTGTGTTTTCATCCATTTTACCTGATTTGATCGGGTGTACATCATGTTTCTATCATTGTTATGTTTAAACAAGCAATTGAATTTTGAAATTTAAAGAAATGTTTTTGATTGAGATAAAATGTAGTTGTTTTTCTGAAAAGCAAGGGTGCTGGTTTGAAGTTTAAGAACTTGATTGTTGTTTGCAGTCAATTTCATATGATTTAACATAAAATCGTTGTTATTGCTATGGATTTTGGGGGAATGTTAAATATTCCTGTGAATATGTTCCTGGAATCCATAGTATTGATCGTAAATTCGTATGAAACATTTTGATCTTATTGATTCATCATGTTTATGCCTTAATAATCAACGACATTGAACATACGGTCAATTGGAAACTCATGTAAACTTGGGGTACAATATGGTGAAAGTAGGTGGCATCGAATGAGATGTATTAGAGTTTGTTTCGGTTTATTTTAGGGTATGATCAATATAAGTGGTATAGTTTGGGAGCTTAGGTGAAGTATCATTTTTCAGTGGGTATTTTAAAAGTGTCTACGATGGATGATTATTATGGCCTTATGGGTAAAACATAACATATATGTCTTTGTTTCATTCCTCCTTTTTGTATGGTTCACTAAATTTTCCTGTTCTTTTACAAACTCACTGGACCACAAGCTTCTCAAGTATAAGTGCTTACTTTTCTTGTTAGATGCATTCTGGAGTTAAGATGGGAAAGGCATTTGCCTTCAATCTTGACAACATCGTTGATTCTTCACAGGCAAGTCAAATGTTGCAGATTGCAATGGACAGAGGTATTAAATCTGCAAGTTCCTTGTGATGTTGTGCTTAATCATATATTTCTTATGCACAATTTTTCTATGTTCCCTAGCCAATATTCTAATTTAAGTGATTCTCATGTGTACGAAACTAACAAGTAAGGAGTCGTTTACCAAACGCTTACCCGGATAAGCGCTTACGGGTAAAATTTAACGCTATCACTTACATACCGGGATTTTCATTCTGCTCAGTTTGATTTTTGTTTGCTCGATTTTAAGTTCTGTTTTCTTCTCTCAATCGATTTTGATTTCTGTTTGCTCCTCTCAATCGATTTTCATGTTTGCTCCTCTCATTGAGGTAAGATTTTTTATTTTTGTTTGCAGGTATACCATTCATATGTGCTCCTCTTAATCAAGTATACACTCCTGAAGATTCAAATGCTCCTCTTAATCAGGTACACCTCAAGTATATATTTGGGATTTTATTTTCAGAACCAAAAGGGATTTTGATTTTCATGATTTCCGTTTCACTTTTATCAGAACCACCAACATTTGTGATAATTGTGTTGGTTGTACTGAAAATGAAGTTAATAAAAGAAAATTGATAATAAAAGGGTTGGTATCCATATCATTGTTCCAAAATATTGCAATTTATAGTGGATGATTTCTTCCCATATAAATCAAGTTGTCTCCATCATCAGAGCCACCGCTGCCTTTGCCATAGCCGCCGGTGGAAGAAGAGGGGAAATGTGGTGTGGGTGTGGTATTGACTAAAGAAGAGGTTGAGAAGGAATCATATGCAGTTGGGATAAATAATGGAAATGGTAATGCTGAAGCTGTGATTACGACAGCTGCATCGACGACAGCGACCAATTTGTGAGTAAATTTTTGGTTTTAATTATTTGCTATGGTTTATTTATTTCAAAATTTTCAAACTTCATTGAAGATTTCCATGATCTGTTGAATGATTCTTGCTTTTTTTTGTTCCTGGATTCTGCAGAAGTACAGCTAATTTGAATACTGAAAGTCAAAAGGAAGAAAAATTCGAGAGAGATTTGATGGTGAGGCACATATCTCAACCTCTTGTTTCTTGATTTTCGTATGTTGTTCTTTTGGAATTCTTATTGTTTCCAATTTTTAGGCTCCACCTCCTCAAGTGATAACGTCTCCGGAAAGGGATAGGGATGTTGGTTTTTCTGATCATAAGCAGATGGCAAAGCAGGTAATGCGCTTTTTCTTAGTTTCTCAATTATTTTGATAAATGAGGTGTATAATATATTGCATTTAGCTTTAAGATATTCATTCTGCAGGAAACAAACAAGAATCTCAAGGATAAGGAAGATGAGAAGCTCAAGAAGAGTGGTAAGGAGGATACCATGGAAGCACTTTTATCTAAAGATGTAAGCTTTTCTCACTTATTTTCATTAAATCTTTAGGACCATGAAAGATTATGAAGAATTGGGTTTATCTTTTTTGTTTTAGTTTGAAGTTGGGAGTGAATTTTTGTGCAAATTTTGATGTGTTTCATCTGCAAATATTGTTATTTTGATGTGTCTTCTAAAACCTTGTATGTACATCCAGTTTAAGCTTACCCTTGTACCATTCACCTAATGATATGTTGAGAGTTTAAAAGAGCTTTATCTACTTAATCCAACATTTTTAATTTACTAGAAGTTTGTGATGCAAAAGCTAAAACCGTCCCAAAAATGTTCGACAATTCTGGTAATAGCTATAGTACTATCTACTTATTTTCCCAACTCAAACAAAAATATTATTATTTAACCATGCTTTTAGGAAAATATTTAGCATCTGGAAATCTAAGCATTACTTTACAAGATGTTCCTCGGTTTATTTGCTTAGTTGTTTGAATCAACATGCTTAGTTGTTCAAATGCACTTCTTTTAAAGTATTGCCTTAGCTTTTATTCATTTACCATTTCATTTGATGGTTTATTATATATGTTTTTGGCTATTTTCTACTGTTATATTTAGATATAATGCACTGATCGAGATAAGCTTTTTCACATCCTTGCAGTTTTGAAGTTGGATCTCGTACAAAAGAAAGTCTTGATTGGCACTTGAGTTTTAGCATTGTTCTAGAATTATGTAAGTTCTCTTTCTTTTGTGTTATAGACTTATAAATGTTATTTTGCATTGATTGACAGTTTATGTTGCTTTTGCATTAACCGGCACTTTATGCTATTTCTGCATTCATACAAGTTAGCAACAACATATTAATGGTTCTTGCTACCTGAAAGTGTGATATGGCGAGTCAAGAACTGATTAATGTTGGTATTTCCTGCATAATATTGATAGTCAAGATAGAAAAAGTATGTTATGGTTAGTTGCTGACTGAAATGGGTGGAGCCCATTGCGATCTTGACATATTCTGCAAAAAATAGACAGATTGTTAAATCTTGAGTTTTTTATTAGAGGAGGAGCATTCAATGTATTGTAAAAGAAGGAAAAGGGGAGTCATGGAGGATTGTTTATATGCGGTTGTTGGTTGATCTCCAAGGAGATTCCAAACATGTATAATTCGATTTCAAATGATTTGTAATGTTAGAACGAAGCAAATGAAGTACCATTTACCTTTTCTTTTTGGTAATTTTGTACTCAACTCAAGTGTTGTGTTGCTTTATCTATGTGTTTACCGATTTCTATAAAACTCAGATTGATTGTGCTTGGCCATGGAGGTATAATCAAGTGGATTTGTGCACAAATAGTAGCTTACTATTTTTATGCCATGCGACCTCTATAATATATGCCCATGTTGTTGTGTTCTTCATTACATCCGTATTAGGCGTTCTATTTATGGTTTGTGATTGGGCTTCTGATTTTGGTGATTTTTTCTGCCTCAGTTAATCTGGGCTTGTTTTAAAGATGTATGATAGCTTTTGTCATGTTTTATGGTTGTGGATTTAATTTTGGGGGCTTTCAGGGTTTATAGGCTTCCATTTCATGAATCTTGGCATTCGTTCTTTGGTCAATTGGTCCTGCTTGATATTGGGCTCATAAGACTATGTATGATCCATGCTTTTGGAATTTTTTATTATGGGCTTTATTTTCACTTGAGTTTTCGGTTTTTTGTGGCTTTGTTAGTTTTTTAATGTTTTTTTCAAAGCATTTTCTTGGTAAATGTTTTGTATTGTACAAATGGGTAATGATCTGTTGGATGTTGTTACAAATATATGATTATACCATTTTATTGTAAAATAATTTACAAAGATTAGTTTTGCTTTTGGGTTGTACGAGATCAGGAGTTTTGAAGATGGTCAAGGCTTTTTCTATAACGGTCTAACCAATATCATTCTTGAAGGTCTTTGCTGCCAACTTTTAGCAGTTAGTATGTGGTTTAACGTTGTTTAGGTGTTGTCCTGGGCAGATTGATTATATTCGTCCTGATCAGATATGAATAAAGTATGTTCTTGTTTTGGTTTATTTTGGGATACATATGTTCATTTATATATTCCTCATTCACTTAATTGCTTGTTGGTACGAGGTTTAGTATTCAGTGAATACTATATCTTTTGGTTCAGATTGTATGTCCAAGGTTTTATCAACTATGGATGGCGAGAAAGAAGATTTTGGATGTTTTTTTCACATCAATGGTTGCAGGTGGTATTAGGTTGGTTTCCCCTTATTATTTTTACATCATACTGATTGGAAGATGGGTTATTTATGCTTAATGGGTATGGGATTGCAACTTGATGAAAATTGAAGGGTGTTACAAAAACAACTGATAAAACGAGCTGAACAGTTCAATCCGAACCGAGAAAGACAAAAAAAATCCAAAAACCAAAAAAACCCGGGTATTCGCCGCCTGGTACGGTTTTGAATTTTAAGTACCCACGGGTGATCTTTTATGTGTACAAGTTTTTGAAACTGATTAAAAAGGTTGATTATCGGTAACCGTGATCGGCCCATATGGAACCCACCCGTAGGAACCACAACTAAGGAAACATTTCAGAGTTGACTTAGCCCCTGAGGCTAGCTGAAGGAGTCAAGCTCATCTCCCGCATGCTTCGAACTTGAACATGTGTATTTGAGAGAAAAAAAATCACTCAACCCCTTTGTCAAACTCGAAAGCTTTTCATTTTTCATTTACGATAAAATTTTCACACCTTACTCACCCCGTGCATTGCACGGGTATACGACTAGTATATATATATATCGTCATATGTGTTAAAGTTACAAAATAATACGTTAAAACATCTATATCACGTGTATTCCGATGTCCTTTGGACCTTTCTAAAGTTGTAAAAAACACATCATTCATATAATACAATTATGGCTTGTTAGAATAGGGGGCATTCAAATGAGAACTAATTAGTTTGTGAGAACTGTAAGAACCAATCTCAGCCAATCATTTAATATATATATATATATATATATATATTAGTTCTTATATATATATATATGTGAGAATATATATATATTAGTTCTTATATATATATATATGTGAGAACTGTGAGAACCAAATAATATATATTAAATGATTGGCTGAGATTGGTTCTTACAGTTCTCACAAACTAATTAAAATAATACGTTAAAACATCTATATCACGTGTATTCCGATGTCCTTTGGACCTTTCTAAAGTTGTAAAAAACACATCATTCATATAATACAATTATGGCTTGTTAGAATAGGGGGCATTCAAATGAGAACTAATTAGTTTGTGAGAACTGTAAGAACCAATCTCAGCCAATCATTTAATATATATATATATATATATGTGAGAATATATATATATATATTAGTTCTTATATATATATATATATGTGAGAACTGTGAGAACCAAATAATATATATTAAATGATTGGTTGAGATTGGTTCTTACAGTTCTCACAAACTAATTAGTTCTCATTTGATTACACCCCTGTTAGAATATATATATATATATATATATATCCTTGAGATCATGTGAGACCAGACTATTTTCGTGAGACCAAAAAATTAACACTAAACCTTCACAGCAAAAGACTGTGAAGGTACTGTGATGGTAAACCTTCACAGTATTTTTGCTGTGAAGGTTCGTTGTTTTCCTTACCTTCACAATGAATCACTGTGAAGGTTTAGTGTTAATTTTGTAGCCTCACGAAAACAGATTGGTCTCACATGAACCCAACCATATATATATATATATATATATATATATATATAGGATCAGGTTCAGGGGAAAACCTTAAAAAAGGGAAAGCTGGTGGCCCTTCATCTGGACGGTATGCACTTGTACATACAAGTAAATTAAGTTTTCCGTTTTTTTAGGGTTTCCCCTGACCCTCCCTCTCTCTCTCTCTCTCTCTCTCTCTCTATATATATATATATATATATATATATATATATATATATATATATATGTTAAATCAAATGAGAAGCACAAATATGTTACAAACACGTAAGAACTGATATAAAAATATCTTTACGTATATTTGTTTCATAATATGATAATTTCACATGGATTTGTTCACCATGTGAATATTTTTTACATGTATTTTTCATTTCACTAGGTGAATCAAAAATGTTTCTTCACATGTAATATTTTTACAAAGTGAACACGAACATAGGTGAAAAAAAAATATCTTAAATCATAGGTTTTGATGGAAAAAAATCATGTAAAAAATATTTTTGTATTGGTTCTCATGGGTTTGTAACATATTTGTAGTTCTCATTTGATTATCGTCATATATATATATATATATATATATATATATATATATATATATATTGGTGGGTTCTATTGAGAAGTTGAGGTTAAATAACATGAGAAACGTGATGAGTGGTTACCAACCCTATATATATATATATATAGAGGTGGTTTCATTTGCAAACCAAATGAAACCACCTTTATATATCAAACTTTGCAACTCATCTACAAACCGTAGATTTGATTAATCAATGGTCAAGATGTAAATGATTATTTTTGGTAACAAAAGTTATAAGTTGATATTTTTAATAAATGAAAATGTCTAGGAAGGACAAAATCGTCCAAATAACTTAAAAATCCAGTTATCAATCTTTATCAATCCTTAACAATCTTTATCAATCTTTAACAATCTTCAACAAAATTCGGTTACAATATGAACATATGATGAACCATCTTCAACAAATGAACCGACGAATATTAACCATCTTCAACAAATGAACTGATGATGAACCATCATCAACAAATGATTTGATGATGAAACATCTTCAACAAATGAACCATTGATGAAACGTGTGATGAAATTTGTACAAGCTATTGCAATCTGTGATAAAACATGTGATATAATATGTGATAAAACCTATGGTGATGTGTGGGTGCTTGAGAATTCGTCCATGCAGGTCGAAAAAGATGTGATCATATCGTTCAATCTGGTGTGATGAAATATGTGATGTCGGCGAGAATGATGAAATATGGTGTGCTAATATGAGGGATAAACTATTTACCATGTGGTTTTTCTTGAACCTAGTCGCCGACGAGAACGGTGATGCCACATGAAAATGGTGATGCCGCATGAAAACAACTCAAAGGATAACTACCATATATATAACGGATTTAAGAAAATAACCATTACGCCCTTGTAAATTAAGAAAAACATAAATTAGAGAGAATTCATTGATTAATTGATATTGGTGTACAAAGTTTGCACAATAGGGGAGGTTTGCAAATGTTACACCCGAAAATTTCGATAAGGTAAATTAATATTGAAGTCCTCAAATTTCCCATAATTGACTTAAATTGTCTGAGGGGGTGCCTGTTATCATAGTTATGTGCATCGAGGGACTTTCGTGTTATTAAACGAAGATTTTCGAGGCTTCTTGGACCTGGGAGATCATGCCAAAGAGGCATAATCGCGGGTCAAGGTCGCAGAGGCTGGAGGCCTCTCGGTACACATCGAGCGAACATGCCATCGATTGTGACAGATTGTCACTTTCGTTGGGCATTATCGTGGGGAAGCCAAAGCTCGCAGTACTTTACCGACGATAGTGCCGACGAGAGTGACAAAATGTCACTTTCACTGAGCATACTCGCGGACGGGGTCTGGGGTTTATATAGGACAACCCCGATTTTAAAGACATTTTTTATCAAATTTGGACAGCTTTGGGTTTGACGATTCTCTCTTCATTTGGGTAGGTTTTCTTCCCCATTCCTATCTTTCTTCATTGATTCCTCTTAGCTACCACTCATGAACATTTAATGCTCCTTTCTAGGGTTCTAAGCTCTAGTGGAGAAGACTTCAAGCCTCAAGCTACACCAAGATTTATCACTTACCTTCTAGCTTCCTTGGTTTTAGGTATTAAAAAAAAATTTAAATCAACAAGGTAAGTTCAATCTTACTTTCCAAAACTTTATACATGTCAAAACCATATTTTAAACATATATTAATCTATTTGTTATTTTGTTCATCTTTATGCAAGTTATAACCTAAATTTTGGTTTTGTGGGATTTTAGGGTTTTTGAAGGTTGTTGGTAATAATGCTCAAATATGAGTTTAAATGGATTTTAAATGTGTGTTTTTTATTCTTCAAAGTAGTTGGTACTCTTTTTCTCATATTTATGGATTTTGGAAACCTAAGTCAAAACTAGGGTTTTGAGACACTTGAAGATTTTGATAAAAGATTGTGGATGATGATTCCTTATGTTTAAATAATACTTATATTGATGTTTTGATAAACCTTGGAACCAAATGGTTATTTTCCCAATAGTAGGGTCATGATAGCAAAATGAGGGATTCATTTATAAGCTAGTTTAGTTTTTTTTTTTATAAAGTTCATCTAGGCTTTGCCTAGACTACATCCTTGGCAATTTGGAAACAAACAAACAAAGCGGTCGTCTGAGACTAAGCCTGGCCACATAATGTTGACGCCTGGACTAGAACCCGGGGTGGAAGCTAGTTTAGTTTAGATTAGTAGGTTGTCGAAATGTATCTTTTATTTTCTTTTGGGTTGTAAACGCCTTAATATTTCTCCATTTTTTGGTAACATATTTATATCTAGAATGTCATATTTTACGTTTATTCAGGTTTAAATGTACATATATTTTTAGGGTGTTACAACAAATATACTTGTATGTGTATATAGGCGGGGTTCAAACGAGACTATCCATATTTAACCCTTGATAAAAAAATTAGAATAAATGAAAATAAATTAGTATTTTTTAACAATATTCGATTTTCTTTGATTTGTATTTATCCCTTAAATAATGTTAGTATCATCAGCGCACCAGGGGAGGCGGGCCGGGCGCACACTCAGGACCCACAAAAAGTAGGGGCCCAAACTTTTTTAGTATATATAATATATAGTATATGGTATATAATAGTAGTTTTAAAAAATTAGTCAATAAAAGAGCACAAAATTTTTTTAGTATCTAATAGGACCCAAAAAGAACTTAACATTATATTAAGGGCCCACAAATAGCAAGGGGACAAATTTTATTTAGTACTCGTATATACTATATAATATATAGTAGTAGTTCAGAAAAATTAATCAATAAAAGAGACACAATTTTTTTATTATCTAATAGGACCCAAAAAGAATTTAACACTATATCAAGGACCCACAAAAATAGGGGCCCAAACTTTTTTAGTATATACTATATATTATATAGTATATATAGTATACAAAGTTTTTTTAGTATCTAATAGGACCCAAAAAGAATTTAACATTATATTAAGAGCTCAAACCTTTATATTAGAATATAGTATATTTCTTGTTATTAACTAAGAAAAATCATTCCTTTTGAAAAAATGACCAACCATATGAGACTATCCACCGTATATCTATATTAGGATTTCAAAACTAACCTTGTTTTTTCATACATTATGGACTTCCTTATTACCTAATATTGAATGCATAATTTAAGTATTCTCCAATCTCTACAACAAGAATAAAATCTCAGGCTGTAACCAACATAAACTTTTGATTCTAAGATTGATGATTCATAAAAAAATATGTATTAACTCTAAAAGTTTAAAATGGTGATGAAAACATTAATATGAGGTGATATGGAAACGAAAACCCAGCCGATTTATATTAATTTGCATAGAATGTTACTCCGAATAGTCAACATTGTGACATAAAATGATGTCGATCTATATATTAAAGGTATATCATATGATGTGTTTGACGGTGGAACGAATTTATGATGCTAGGTAAAAATGATATGATAGATAACATTAATTTAAAAATAATTATTGATTGATTTTGCGTCTAAGAATTATAGGAAAAACAGTTTAGTATGAATTACTAATATTTCTTGAATTCAATGTTGTTTCTGATGATAAAAAACAACATATAGAAAGAAAAAAAAGTCATACTTATCAAGGGCCCATTTTTACATCTCGTCCAGGGCGTACAATATGTCAGGAACGGCCCTGAGTATCATTGAAGACTTCTTATGTCGAAGCCTTCGTTGTCGATTGTAATACCCAGGGTAAGTCCGTTAGATTTTAACAATAATTTATGATGTTCAGGGTAAGTTTGGGGTAAAATATAAGTTAAGGGTGTTTGGGTCATTAATGAGAAGTTGAAGGTCTAGAAGGTACAAATTGATTTTTGATATACACCTTAGGCTATCAGGTGTATCTTTATCCAGTTATAGAAAGAGTGTGTATGTGTGCGGGAGTTCTGAAGGCGAAAGAAAGCGAAAGAGGAAACCGTACGAGTAGGGCTTCAATTGATCGGGTTAAGAAGTAATTTGGAGGTAAGTCCTTTATATATTGTGTTTGTAATTATGAATAGAATATATCTTTCGGTTTAGAGTATTTAATTTCACGTCTTGAATGGATTCCAATCGATTTCTGGGTAAATAGAACCGACGGTGTTCTTGAGGACTCCCGGTGAAATCCCGGTATAATCAACTTCCGGTGGAGTTCCGGTAATATGGACTCCCGGTAGTGTGGAATCCCGGTAGTGTGAATTCCCGGTAATATGGACTCCCGGTAGTGTGGAATCCCGGTAGTGTGAATTCCCGGTAGAGTTGACTCCCGGTATAACAGACTTCCGGTAGTGGAGAGTTCCGGTAGTGTGAACTCCCGGTATAGGAACTCCCGGTACTAAGAGTCCCGGTACTGTATAAGTCCCGGTACCCTGTGTAGTCCCGGTAGTGAGTTAAATACAGTGTGTAATGGAACAATTGAGGATGGGAAATCGTTAGGCTTTACGTATTTGGTTAGTAAAGCAATTTGTGTATCTTAACTTGTTTCAGATTCCGTGGAATCGTAGTAAGGGATAGGATCGTTTTGAAAGAAGCTTACGAACGTGTGAAATAACCATAACATGTGAGTTTTGCTTTGAAAACACTTTTTAACTGGAATACATACATGTGTGGAGTTGGGAGTGAAACTGTTGATAATTATGTGCTCGTATGTGAATTATAATATAGTGAGGTATTATATTTGTTAGTCCCAGATGGCTTAACAAGTATTGTAGAAGGGGGGGTTGAATACAATACACAAAAATTTCACAATTTTAATTCTTATATTTGAAAAACTTTCAAAAGAATTACACACAGAAAACTTAAGATTGTTGCGGAAAAGAACAGATAAACTATTCTAACAATCTTACACAAAGTATACAACAAAACAACTAAGAACACTAAGAGCAAAGCTATTGAGTTAAGGCTTAAAAGAAGGTTTCTTGCACTGAGAGAATTTCTTTTTAAAAGCGTGAGGATTGCATGAAGAGCACTTCTCCTTTTATAGTGCCAAGGAGTGCCCAAGCATTAAATGCTTGGGACACTTGTCATCTTCACATATGCTGATAATGTTGACTTCAGGAGAACTGTGAAGTCCTTGTCACTTTTCACTAGGTGCAGACAGAGTAGCTTGAGCAGATAATAGGGACCTTAGCTGAAGGTGGATAAAAAGACAAACTGTCACTTTTCTCTGCTGGAGGATATTGTCCCATAATAAATGATCTTCTGTCTTGAGCCTTTAGCACCGAAGTGGTTTCCACCGAGATTTGACAAGTCTTCGGTGGAAAGAAGACTAGTCCACCGAAGTTGCAAGTAGGATTCGGTGGTAACTAGTCCACCGAAATTACGAGCATGTTTCGGTGGTGAGAGGACCACCGAAATTACAAGTATATTTCGGTGGTGAGAGGACCACCGAAGTTACATGTATATTTCGGTGGTGAGAGGACCACCGAAGTTACATGTATATTTCGGTGGTGAGAGGACCACCGAAGTTACATGTATATTTCGGTGGTGAGAGGAGCACCGAAAGGGTCATCGGTGGGAGAAGGCCACCGAAGATGTCCTATAACTTCGGTGGAGAGAAGGCCACCGAAATGTCAAGGGATTTCGGTGGTGATGACTTGTTTGAAAGTTGCCGAGAGTCTTCTATTTTCCACAAGTAGAGAGTCTTCAAGCTTGGTTTCGGTTGATCTTCGACTTCACCGAACATTTGCTATCTTGTACAAGTCATTCAAAGAACTGAACTAAAATATTCTAAGTAGGAGTTTTAGGGAAAACATTGGTGAGTCAATTTCAAATCCTTGGTGACCCAACAATCTCCCCCTATTTGAATTTGAGCTCCTTATCTTAGAATATTCAAGAGTAAATAAAAGCAAGTGCGTTTTTGACCCTTTTTACTCTTTTGGGTTCTTTTCACATAGACCATTCTTTTTGATCTTTTTGACCTTTTTCTTTTGTATGTGTATGTATACTATGTACAGTATTTACAGGGAACAAAAAAAATGAAGTATGTACGGAAATAAAATTCAAATAGAGATACTTGTATTAAGATAAGTTCTCGTACAATTTTTACAAAAAGAGAAATTAACTTTTACAAGTACTAAATGGAGAGAACTTACTTCTTTGAGGTTTTGCGGCGCTTGATTTCATCCAGTAAGTTTCTATAGAACGGTTGAGCTTCGGGGATGTTCGGAAAGAGGTTGTGAATGCCTTCCAGAAATATGGTATCGGCTATGGACATCTGGGCAAATCTGAAGAATGCCCGACGACCGAGACCGTCGTTGAAGAATAATCCTGGTATTGGTGAGAGGCTCAAGGTTGTGGTAGGATAGGGAACAGAGGTGGGAATGGTAAGGTTAAGATTGCTTACATTTGGGATTTTACCTTCTCTTGCCATTTCCTTGAAGACTGAGTCAGGAGGATTTTTGACTTTGGGGAGGATGATCTTCTCTTTCAGAGACAGCAGTTTGGCTCTTTCTTCGGTGGAGAGAATGATGTTATGTTTTCTTTTGATCTCCTTCATCTTATTCATTAGACCATCAATGTATTTGACAAAGATGTCTTTCCTTGGATTTGGACTCCTGACGAGGTGTTGAGTGATTTCATACCATTCCGAGAGACCGAAGAGTTGGAGATGGCTTTCTTTCACACTCTTCATAGAACCATCTTCCCAGTTAATAATCAATCTGATGTCTTGAGGATTTGCCTTGGAGGTGGCAATCTTTACTGAAGAAATTTGTGACCTATAGCTCCGGTGGTGCATGGTCTTTTTGTACCAATTAATTTCTTCATTCTTTTGTTGTTCCAAGGCACTGAGCACCGATTTCTGTGTTTGGATGGCATCGGTGGACTTGACTTTTGAAGCTTCTTCTGTGGCAGCTTTGAGAGAAAGATCTCTGGATTTGTCTAAGTCGATTTGAGCTATTCTTGCTTCCTCAATTTCTTGAGCAGAGAGGCCAAGTTCGGTGGTGATTGGTTGAGAAGCAGGCTTGAGTTTGAGAGTTTCAGCGTCCTTCGGTCGAGCCCCATATTTTGTCAGATCCTTTTTCTTCTTTGCTTCTCTGGCCAATTCTTCGGCCGAAAGAATTCTTTTCCCTTTGTCTTCGGAAGCATTGCTGGACTGCTCCCCCTCAACTGATGCATTAAGGTCAAGAGCTTCGGTGGAGCCAGTATTGGTCGGTGAGAGTGAGACATGTTTCGGTGGAGAAGAGGGTTTCGGTGGAGAAAAAGGTTTCGGTGATGAGGATGGTTTCGGTGGTGAGGATGGTTTCGGTGGAGAGGGTTTCGGTGATGAGGATGGTTTCGGTGGAGAGGGTTTCGGTGGAGGCTGGTTACTGGAAAGTTTCTTTATGGATGGAAGTTTCGGTGGAGCCGTGGTTTTCTCCCCCTCAGGAACAGCCGGCAACTTGAAACCTAACTCATAGAAGGCCTTATCAAACTTGGAGTGTAGGAAGGCCAGACTCGTTTCGGTGGTATGGGGAACCAAGGCAAAATCACCGAGATCCATTTCCCACTGGGAACGTTCAGGACTGGGTGAGTCGGTGGAAGGTTTGGAGAGGGACTCCACCGTGGTAGAAAGGGCAGATAATTTTTCTTGAATGGGCCGTAGGGCTTCGGTGATGGCATCAAGAAGAAGATGCGGTAGCTGAGACTCGAGGGTAGAGATGCGGGAATTGGCTTGGGAGATTAAGGTGATGGTAGATTTAAGAAAGGTAGAGGTGCGGTCAATGTGCGGGGAAGTGTGGCCACCGATTTCGGGAAACTGGAAGAGTAGTCGGTGGGGGTCAGGTTCGGGAATGGGAATATGGAGGTAAGGCACCAAGTCGTCGGTTTGAAGCATTCGGGGGGAGCAGGTGATCGGGGGGGAGTAGGCGATCGGGGGGGTGATTGGTGTGAGGACGAGGGAGACTCGGTGTGATGTTCTTCGGTGGACGGGATGGTTTGGGGAGAACCAGTGTCCGCTAAAAGAAAATCAAAAAAATCAAAGGGTGCAATTGGGGGGGAACCCTTAGAGGGTTGTGCAATGTCTTCGATCGAAAACTGATCGGGTGTAAAGCTGTGTAGTGTGAAGTCAGAACCCTCGAGCGGAGAGATATCGAGGTCATCCCCACCACCCAAGGAGTCGAGTGGGGAGGTATGTGGGGGGTTCTCCTGAAATGTAACTGAGGCCTTTCGAGAGGCAACAGAGGAGACGGTGGGGTGTGTCGCGGGTACCCTTGGCCCGGAGGGATGAAGTTCAACAACCGGCGATTTTGGAGAATCGACGGTTGGATGAGTCGGTTGGGCCGATGGTTTCCGAGACCTCTTTGGAAGAGATCCCGAAGGGGAGGGTGAGTGCCTCCGCTTGTGAGAAGGGGTGTGAACCGGGGAAGTCTCCGAGGGATCTCTCGGTGACGTGGTTCGAGAAGCGGGAGCGGAGGTGCCGGTGGCCTTTTGTCGTTTCTTTTGAGTGCCACCCGACGTCACTCGGGACCGGGGAGAAGGGACCACAACATTTGGAGTGACCTCGGGAATTTCCAGGTGGCGAAACCCGGGAATTTCCGCGTCACCCCAACGAAGTTCGGGAGATAGAGCGAAGGAAATCATACCTGGGCGTAATGGGCGATCGGTGGCGAGCGGCTTGACGTTGAGGGTTTTGGTGCCCACAACGGGAGATGACCATTCATACGAGAACCGGGGCGAGGAAGAGCGGCGATCGGTCTCCAAAGCTTTGGAAAGCTTGTGTTGTAAGATCATGGAGATGAAGCGGGGAAAAGCAACGTAACACTTCTTGGGAGTTTTGATGACCTCGACAAGCTCTGAGAAGAAATATTGGGCGAAGTCAACTTTCCTTTGGAAGATGAGGGCATGAGCGAGTTTGTTGACGTGTGAGGGCGATTGGTCATGCCCACTTGTTTTGCGTGAGAGGCAATGGATAACGTGAGCGAAGAAGAAATTCCAAATGCCTCCCATTTTGCTGCGAAGAAGAGTACCGGGGCCTTTGGAGCTTTTGGAGGAGTCGTCGAGCACATAACCGGTGGTAAGAACAATGTCTTCATGGATGGTATCCAAATACATGTCTTCATAGTCGGAAAAGGCGTCGATCTTGAGAGCTAGACGAACATCATCGACCCCAAAAGTGAGGTCGTGATCACCTTCGGCATTGGTGAAGATGGAGGCGTGAATGGCCTCATTGGAGGGATCGTACACGGAGGATAGCCAGAATTGACTAATGAGCATTTTGCTCATCCTGGGGTTGCATGAGAAGGCATGAAGAAGAGGAGAGCGAGACAGAAATTTAGCGATAGTAGAGAACTCGGGATGAGCGGGATCGGATTCAAGGCGGGCAACGTGATTGCATTGGTTGAAGCGGAGGTCTTCAAAACGTGTAGGAATTGGATATCGAGAGGATGCCATGAGAGAGATATGTTTGGAGGAGAGAGAGAGTTGCAGGTTTGAATTGTGAGAAGGAGTGGGTAAGAAATGAAGGGGGGTATGTGTATATATAGGGAAATGAAAAGGCACTGTGATGATGATTTTGTATGGGAAGAGGGGACATGCGGCTCTTGAGGTGAAAGGGTTGTTGGAAATCGGGACAAGGAGCGGCGGATAGGCGAAGGGTCTGACGCAAAAGCAATTGAGTGGTCACAAGTGGGCTTTGGGAACCGTGTGAATCGGTGTAGACTCGGTGAAGCTTCGGTGGAGGAATCGGTGTTCGCTCGGTGGACGATCGGTGGAAGTTCGGTGGGACTTCGGTGGGACTTCGGTGGGACTTCGGTGGAAGAAAGGTTTACCGAATTTGGATAGTACCACCGAAATGGGGCTTCGGTGATAGAAAGGTTCACCGAATTTGGATAGTACCACCGAAATGAGATGATCACCGATTTGAGACTTCGGTGGTGGACAAGTTTCACCGATTTGAGATGACCACCGATTTGAGACTTCGGTGGTGGACAGTTTTCACCGATTTGAGATGACCACCGAAATGAGATTTCGGTGGTGGACAGATTTCCACCGATTCTGAAAATTTTCACCGAAATGTGCTTCGGTGGTAGGCACGCTTCACCGATACTCGAGATTATTACCGAAATGGAAAAGAGATAGAAAAGATTCGACACATAGGTTTATCCACCGATGAGAGATCGGTGGAGAGAGAGAAGTAGATACGAAGGTGTCCACCGATGTGAGATCGGTGGAGCATGAACACATATTTATTCTTGGAAATTGCACATCCCAAGTTCACTGATGAGAAAGTTGAACCTGGTTTCATCAAGAGGTTTGGTGAAAATATCAGCAAGCTGCAAATCGGTGGGAATGAAGTGTAGTTCAATGTCACCTTTGGAAATGTGATCTCTGATGAAGTGATACCTGATATCGATGTGTTTAGATCTAGAATGAAGAACAGGATTATTTGCTATAGCTATAGCACTGGAATTATCACACAGAATTGGGACTTTAGAAAAGAATTGATTATAGTCCCTTAGTTGGTTTCTCATCCATAGAATCTGAGCACAGCAGCTCCCAGCAGCTACATATTCAGCCTCAGCAGTAGAGGTTGATACAGAGTTTTGTTTCTTGCTGGACCAACTTACTAATTTTCCCCCAAGGAGCTGACAGCTTCCTGTAGTACTCTTTCTATCAATCTGGGAACCTGCAAAGTCTGAATCTGAATAACCAATTAGTTCAAAACTCGAGTCTTTGGGATACCAAAGACCCAAGTGCAGTGTGCCCTTAAGATACCGAAAAATTCGTTTTACAGCCTTTAAATGTGATACTTTAGGATTGGCCTGATAACGAGCACATAGACAGGTAGCAAACATAATATCCGGTCTGCTAGCAGTTAGGTAAAGAAGAGAGCCTATCATACCTCGGTAAAGAGTAACATCCACAGATTCACCTTTTAGATCGGCACACAATTTCAAGGGAGGTGCCATGGGAGTTTTCATAGGAGAGCTATCTAGAAAGTTAAATTTCTTCAGAAGGTCCCGAATATATTTGCTTTGATTTATAAAAATTCCTTCTGAAGATTGTTTGACTTGAAGGCCTAAGAAAAATGTAAGCTCTCCCATCATGCTCATCTCATATTCACTCATCATGAGAGAGGCAAACTCATCACATAGGCATTCATCAGTGGCACCAAAAATGATGTCATCAACATAGATTTGAACAAGAATGATATTACCTGAGGTTTCTTTGATGAAGAGAGTATTGTCAATTTTACCTCTGGAATATCCATGCTTGAGAAGAAAGTTGGCAAGAGTGTCATACCAAGCACGTGGAGCTTGCTTGAGACCATACAAAGCTTTGTCAAGTCTGTACACAAAGTTTGGATGAGCTGGGTCTTCAAAGCCAGGAGGTTGTTTCACGTAGACTTCTTCTGCAAGTTCCCCGTTGAGAAAGGCACTTTTAACATCCATTTGAAAAACCCTAAAATTTCGGTAGGCAGCATGAGCCAGAAAGATCCTTATAGCTTCAAGTCTTGCAACAGGGGCAAATGTTTCATCATAGTCAATGCCTTCTTCCTGTCTGTATCCTTGAGCTACCAATCGGGCCTTGTTCCTGATCACAGTACCATCTTCATCCATTTTGTTCCTGAATACCCACTTGGTTCCAATGATTGTCTTGTTTCTGGGTTTGGGAACCAATCTCCAAACTTTATTTCTCTGGAACTGAGAAAGTTCTTCTTGCATGGCAGTGATCCAACAAGGATCTGATAGAGCTTCATCCACTTTCTTGGGTTCAGAGAGAGAGAGGAAATTCACATAGAGACAGATATTTCCAACTCCTCTGCGGGTTTGGACACCTGCTTGTTGATCACCGATAATTTGATCTATGGGGTGATCTTTGGTCCATTTTAGAGCAGGGGGTAAAGGTGATGGGGTATGAGGAGTAGAGTGAAATGGAGTAGTAGGATCAGAGGTTTGGTGTAAAATGGGATTTTCGGTAGTGGAAGCCATGAGATTTTCGGTGGGATTAGGGATGGAAGAAGGGCTTCGGTGTAGAGTTTCGGTGGAAATAGGGAAATTGGTGTGAGAGATGGGTTGATCAATTTCGGTGGGAAAGAGTGATCCAGCTGGGTTTTTTGAGATGGATGGATTTGAGGGAATAGAGGAGATATCGGTGGAAGTGACTAAGGGAGTATCACCAATACATGATGAAATCCATCTGTGTAAATCATCCTCATCACTTGAAAGTGAGGAACATCTGAGATCATCAAACTTGACATGGATGGACTCATCAATGCTTTTTCTTCTGAGATTGTACACCCTATAAGCTTTGGAGGATAAGGAGTATCCAACAAATATTCCCTCATCTGCCTTGGGATCAAACTTCCCAAGCTTTTCACGATCATTAAGAATAAAGCAGATACACCCAAAGACATGAAGAAAGCCAATATTTGGTTTTCTACCATGAAAAACTTCATACGGGGTTTTATCATGTCTTTTGGATATTACTGACCTGTTTTGAGTGAAGTAGGCAGTATTCACAGCTTCGGCCCAAAAATAGGTGGGAAGATTTGATTCGCTCAGCATGGATCTAGCGGCCTCACACAGTGTTCTGTTTTTCCTTTCCACCACTCCATTTTGCTGAGGAGTACGAACAGTGGAGAAGTTCTGAGAGATCCCTTTCTCGGTGAAGAAGTCTTCAAGAGCACTATTTCTGAATTCAGTGCCATTGTCACTTCTTACCGAGCGGACAAGCTGGCCATTGAGAACTTCATTTTTCTTGACAAAGTTGATGATTTCTTCAGTAGCATCACTTTTGTACCTGAGAAAGAACACCCAAGTATATCTGGTAAATTCATCAACAATAACAAGAATATACCTTTTGCCTCCAAGACTTGGGGTGCTGACTGGTCCACATAGATCCATGTGCAGCAATTGAAGAGGAAGAGTGATGGAAGAGCATTGCTTCGTCTTGAAGGATGTTTTGGTGAGCTTTCCCTTTTCACATGCATCACACAGCTTCTCTTTGACAAAGTTCAACTTTGGCATGCCCGTCACCAGCTCTTTGTTGGAAATTTTATGCAAGGTCTTGAAGTTTAGATGAGAAAGACGTTTGTGCCACAACCAGTTTCTTTTGGATGCATCATTTGACACAAAGCAGACATTTGAAGAAGAATTGGATTGCCCCATATCTATGACGTAGACATTTTCCATCCGTCTTCCCGATAATACCACATTGAAATGTTTGTCTACCACAGAGCAGACACAAAGTTCAAAGATAACTTTGTATCCAAGATCACACAGTTGGCTAATGCTGAGAAGGTTATGCATGAGGCCGTCCACAAAAGCCACTTTATTGAAGGTTACAGATCCGTTAGAGAGGGTCCCGTATCCTTTGGTGTAAGCCTTAGAATTATCACCAAAGGTTACAGATGGACCTTTTCCCGGCACATAGTTGATGAGAAGAGACTTGTTTCCCGTCATATGGCGTGAGCACCCGCTGTCTAAATACCAAATTTGATGGTGCTCAAAAGCCTGCATGCAAACACATATTAGTTCTTTGGTACCCATTTTGTAATGGGTCCTTTGGGGTTAGAAGAGCTTGATTCCTTAAGCTTGGATCTATCAATCCTATCCTTGGGACAGTCCTTAGCCATATGAAAAGTGTCACCACAGTTATAGCATTTTCTATAGATAAAAACCTTTTTAGCATTTTTCATGTTTTGGCTTTTATCATTTGTTCTTATAACCTTGTTAGAGGAGAACAGAGCAGGGGGCTTGGACCCAAGGATTCCTTTGGATAAATCTTTGGAAGTTGATTTTCTTAAAAGCACAGATCTAGGTACATAGGTGTTGTAAGAGGGAATGTTTGGGGTAGAACTTTTGGGATGAGAGCTTGCCATGCAGTTGACTACCGATTTTCCTTTGTCAGCACAGGAAATCCTTTTTGAGTGAACAGGAGTTTCTCTTTTGGGGATCTTTGAGGGCTTCGGTTCGGTGTAGGTATCTATGTGAATGGATTTCAACACTTCATGAAGAGGAATTGGAGGGTCATAGATTGTGGGATCGGTGGGCACAAAGGAGATGAGATCGGTGGGTTTAGATCTTTTGGAAGGATTAGCTTTTGCAAAGTTTGAGGAGGAGGCTTCATCCATGACTGAAAATTTGAGCTGATCATGGATGGGTTTGGAAACGTCATTTGAATCTTGCTTCTCAATAATTTGCAATGAGGAGTCTTTGGCCTTTAAGGATATCCCATACTTTAAGGCTTCACACAGATCTAACGAGTTCAAAGAGATGGAATCACAAGAGCTGGAATCAGAGAGATCATTACAAGCATTGGTGGGGGGAACAAGAGCAAAAGTGGACTCACAAACATCAGTTTTTCCAAATCCTAGACCGAACTTGTTTGAACTACAGATTTGACTTTGAAAGATTTGTTCAAGATTTTTGGAAGAGCTTGATCATTTTTTGATGACTTCTTGTTCCCTTTTTAGTTTCTTAAAGAGAGAGTTCTTTTCTTTTGAGATCACATGATTTATTGTTTTCAAGTCCTCAAGCTCAATTTTTATTTCCTCAAACCTTTTAAGCTTAGACATGCAAATTTCAAGTTCAGCTTTGAGCTCTTTCACTTGAACAGATTTTCTATTCTTACTGTCTTTAACAGAATAAAAATCTTGAGTTAAAGATTCATAAGCATTGATCTTTTCAATATCAGACATATTATTGAAGGGATGTACCTGAGCGTAGGCTGTGGAGCACCCAGTTGCCACTAGAGCCATAGGTGAAGTGGCACTTTCGGAAACTTCCATTTCTTCTGAGATGGCCACGAAGCATCTATTCTGAGAATCACTGTCGGAGGTGTCTTCGTCGTCCCAATCGTGGGTTTCTGCCATGAGACCCTTCCCTTTTCTCTCTAGACCCTCACTCCTTTCCTTCTCTTTCTTGTACTTGGCCTTATATTTCTCGGCACGCTCCTGATGATTTAAGAAGGATGGTGGGGACTCCTTTTTGGGAAAGGTTGATTTGAAAGGCATGTGTTTGGATTTTTCCCTTTTTGAAGAGGGATTGTCAGAAGAAGTAAATTTGGACTTGGAGATACGCTTGCTTCTACACTCAGATGCAAAATGTCCTTTCTTGCCACAGTTGTAGCATTCCTCATTGGACTTGTCAGAAGAAGTTTTGAAAGATGAAGTTTTTCTAAGACTTCGAGATTTGTTGAAGGGACGAAACTTGTGTTTAGAGCCGGCCATCATAGCCATCTCATCCGACAACTGTTCAACCATGATATCCTCACCTTCATCATCAGCATCACTAAGATATGCTTCCGTTTGGTGGGTTACATTTGTTTGGCTGTCATTGTCAGAGTCAGATGAAGGATAGGTGATTCTAGGAAGATTTTGAGAATTCTTGGAACTTTCACTAACAAGAGCTATAGAGGAGCTCTTTATTTCCTTGATGAAAGATTTCCGTTGAAGCTTGGTTTGCTCAAAGTTGAAGAGAGTACCATATAATACGGTTAAGGGCATGAACTCAAGGTCCTTGGTAGTTTTGATACAAGTACATATATTTTCCCAAAAATCTGGGAGACAATCCATGAACTTGCACAAGACTTCCTCATTATCATAGACTCTGCCCAACAACTTAAGATCATTTAAAAGAGAGTTGAAGCGGTTATAGAAACTAGGAAGAGATTCTCCTTTTTCAAAAGAAAATAGTTCATACTTTCTGATAAGACCAATCTTTTTGCATTTCTTGACTTCCTCTGTACCTTCGTACAGAACACGTAGAGTGGTCCACATTTCTTTGGCAGTTTCAAAGTTCACCAAAGAGTGGTAGACCTCATCAGGAAGAGAGAGAGCAATAATAGCTCTTACCTTGGAGTCAAGAGTAACTAAACGTTTCTCCTCATCAGTATACTTTTTAGGATTTTTTAGAATATACCGACCAGTAGCACTGGATTTTTCCTCATCAGAATCACTTGAGATTTCCTTTTCAAAGGCCTCTTTGCCTGGCCTCTGCGTGTCATAGCGAGCCCAAACTCTGGGGATAATGGGTCCCTCGTTGAGAATGGTTGGATATCTAGTATCCACTCCTTCCATGAATAGCATCATGCGGCTTTTCCACAAAGAGAAGTTGTTGGGATTGAACTTAGGAGGTTTTGAAATAGATCCGTTTTCAGAGAAGTTATTTTGAAAAGAGTTTTCAACAGTAGAAGAAGAAGAGGCAGCCATCGCAGATCAAGTTTATGGAATTAAACTTCCTGCTCTGATACCACTTGTTAGTCCCAGATGGCTTAACAAGTATTGTAGAAGGGGGGGTTGAATACAATACACAAAAATTTCACAATTTTAATTCTTATATTTGAAAAACTTTCAAAAGAATTACACACAGAAAACTTAAGATTGTTGCGGAAAAGAACAGATAAACTATTCTAACAATCTTACACAAAGTATACAACAAAACAACTAAGAACACTAAGAGCAAAGCTATTGAGTTAAGGCTTAAAAGAAGGTTTCTTGCACTGAGAGAATTTCTTTTTAAAAGCGTGAGGATTGCATGAAGAGCACTTCTCCTTTTATAGTGCCAAGGAGTGCCCAAGCATTAAATGCTTGGGACACTTGTCATCTTCACATATGCTGATAATGTTGACTTCAGGAGAACTGTGAAGTCCTTGTCACTTTTCACTAGGTGCAGACAGAGTAGCTTGAGCAGATAATAGGGACCTTAGCTGAAGGTGGATAAAAAGACAAACTGTCACTTTTCTCTGCTGGAGGATATTGTCCCATAATAAATGATCTTCTGTCTTGAGCCTTTAGCACCGAAGTGGTTTCCACCGAGATTTGACAAGTCTTCGGTGGAAAGAAGACTAGTCCACCGAAGTTGCAAGTAGGATTCGGTGGTAACTAGTCCACCGAAATTACGAGCATGTTTCGGTGGTGAGAGGACCACCGAAATTACAAGTATATTTCGGTGGTGAGAGGACCACCGAAGTTACATGTATATTTCGGTGGTGAGAGGACCACCGAAGTTACATGTATATTTCGGTGGTGAGAGGACCACCGAAGTTACATGTATATTTCGGTGGTGAGAGGAGCACCGAAAGGGTCATCGGTGGGAGAAGGCCACCGAAGATGTCCTATAACTTCGGTGGAGAGAAGGCCACCGAAATGTCAAGGGATTTCGGTGGTGATGACTTGTTTGAAAGTTGCCGAGAGTCTTCTATTTTCCACAAGTAGAGAGTCTTCAAGCTTGGTTTCGGTTGATCTTCGACTTCACCGAACATTTGCTATCTTGTACAAGTCATTCAAAGAACTGAACTAAAATATTCTAAGTAGGAGTTTTAGGGAAAACATTGGTGAGTCAATTTCAAATCCTTGGTGACCCAACAATATTTACATGTGTATTATAAATGTGTTATAATACGTTGGCCGGGTTTAAGACCGGTGTGATTGGCTATAGAACCTGTATAGCGTTGTTTGGCTGTAGATGTTGTGCAGCGTTGTATATTATTAGTTGGCTTGCTACCACTAATATGGCCAGAAGGAATGAAAATGGGAAGCATAATATATGTGAGTTTATTTGGATGTATACGATTGTGTTGCGTGATTTATATGATTAAAGTTTATTTAAATGGTTTTTAAACTAACAGGGGTTTCTCACTTAGACCATCAGGTCTAACCCTCATTTTGTTTTAAAAATATGTATTCCAGGTGGTGGATCAAGTAAGGGCAAGTAAGTAGAGTAACAGGTGGATGGATAGAGAGAACGACTTTAAGTTGAAGCTTTTGACTTGTTTAGCAGTTGTATTGCAACGTTAAATGTTATGCATGTAAATAGTACAGTATTTGGGTTACATTTGGTTTTCTTTCAATTGTAAGAGACTACTGGACCGTACATGTAATGTGAAGTTCGTTTGTTATATCTATTTATGTTATATTGTGTGATATGTTGTGTACTTGGGATTTGGGGTTGTTACATCGATAATGACGTGGTTTTATTGTGATATTGCTTTGCTAAATGGAAGATTTCTTATGATGTAATTTTGTTGTGATAACGTTGTGATAATATTGTGATAAATCGAAAACCAGTGATGATCACGTCCATAAACATCGGCTCTATTTGTTTATTTTGTTTATTGTAGTTTTCCTATTTTACTCCCTATATGCCTTCGATAATCCTAAAATGGGTAAAACAAAATGATGAGTTTACAATTGTTCTTGCATTTGTGTAAATCACAATTGTTCTCACATTTGTGTTATAGCCTTATAAGAGTTTCAAATACAAAACATAGAATTCTTACTAACCAATCTTAACCATCCATCCAACTTGATAAATATTTGGTTTCATAAACATTATGATTGTCTCCTAATCTAAAGCAGTGATCATAAATAAATGAACTCTATCATATTTCATATTTATCTCAATTCTTTCCTAATATAAGTGATGATCATATTTTTATATGATCAATAAGAATTCTATCATTTATATTTTAAACTATAATATATATATAGGGTGGGTTTCATTTACAAACCAAGCAATTTGTACAAACTTTGCAAACTACTATATTAGGAAACAACATATATATATTAATGGTAATTATTATAATTCATTACTAATGATTGTGATATATATGGAAGATGATAATGTTTATTAATTATGATCATGACTTTAGATTAGGAAACATAATAAAATCTGATATTGATTAGAGTTTATGAACGGCTAAGATTGGTTTGTAGGGTTTGTACAATCTATTTGGTTTGTAACGGAAACAGACCCTATATATATATATATATATATATATATATATATATATATATATATATATATATATATATATATATATGTGTGTGTGTGTGTGTGTACGTTGGTTACATGGTTAATTGGTAAAAATATCAAAGTGTATTTATCATATTTTTAGTTAGATATACAAATAACCAAAGGGGTTAGAAATCCCTCAACTAATACCATAAATCAAGTATAAGAGAATAAAGATGAGGGGATGGAGCTTACATTGAAGATGTTGATCTTCAAATCACTTGAACAAGGCTTCTTTACCAAAATCTTCAAATGAGAGACTCTATTTTTCTTTGCCTCTATCCTTTCTATTTCTCTCAATCCATTTGTAACAAATGAGAGAGTGGATGAAACAGTTTTCCCCTCTTTAGTCCCCTTATTTAGCTTAAAATCCCTAAAAACCATAGAATTATATTTAGTAAAGTTACCTTTTAAAGTTAAGGTTATTACATAAAAGAAACCATTAATATTTTTCACATGTACAAGTCTGAAGTTTATGGTTATATATCAATTACAATCTTTTGAACAGAAAAAATAAAATAATAAAAAATAAAACAAATTAGAATTCTTTTAAGAAATTTTGTGTGTTAATGACCCCACTTTAGGACATCTCTAATGGGCCACACTATATTTTACATCAATTTTAAAAGTAGTGTAATTTTTAGTATTAATAGTAAATCTTCTCCAATGGGTAACACTATTTTTTAATATTGATGTCAAAAGTAGTGTAAGTGAATAGTGTTACACCAAATATAGTGTAATACTATTCATTACTCTAAATTTAGTGTAGAAAGTAGAGACCACATTGGAGATGTGAATAGTGTCATTTACACCAGTTTTAGTGTTTAGTGCAAGATTTAGTGACCCCATTGAAGACATCTCCAATGGGTCTCACTATATTTTACATCAAATTTCAAAATTAGTGTAAAAAGTAGTGTAAATTTTATGTTAATAGTAAATCTTCTTTAACGGGTAATACTAGTTTTTACACCAAATCCTAATATGCTACGCATATTCCTTCTTTATATTTGTTTATTAAAATTTTAATAATATCTTTATATTTAATAACTTTACAATTTATATCCATATTTTTTATTTATATCATAACTTAATATTTTTTTTATTAATTATGAATAAAATTATTTTAATACATAAAACAAATTTTTTTATTAAATATTAAAAGTTACATTAAAACAAATATAACAAGAGAACATATATGCATTTAATTATTTTTCGTTACTATATTTTTCCCACAAATGATCAATTAACACATTCCTAAGTTCGAAGTGTGCTATTCTGTCTTTGATTTGTCTATAACGAGTGAGAAATTGTTGAAATTGGTTATTATCATCCATCACCATTTCAATCTCTATTAGTGTCTGATACATAATAGATGGAAGATAAACGAAGAGCTATTGGATACACAAAGGATGGGGACAAACTTTTATGTCAACTTTATATGCAAATTGCTCAAGACCCTATTAAAGGTGTGTATCAAACTCGTGACCAATTTTGGTCCCGTGTTGAAGAAACTTACAACAATGTAAAGGATCGATACCACTTGGAGTATTCGTCCAAAGAGGTCACTCCAATCTCGGGTTCTTCCTATAGAAAATAACAACAAGAAATTTGCATGCATGCATTAGGCAATATGAATCCAGACATCAAAGTGGCACTTCGGATGTTGATATTGTAAATATAAATGTATACCATGTTTTTTAGATTATATTAATTATTTGTTTATGCAGTTAGATCAAGTAGGCATGGGAATGAGACCCGCCCTATTGGGGAACCCGGTGTACCTACCCCGACGGGGATGGGGATGGGGATTCCCCGCAAAATCGGGGAATGGGGATGGGGACGGGGATCCCCGAAAGTTAAAAACCGGGGACGGGGACGGGTAATGGGGTCCCCGCCCCTCCCCGTCCCCGAATATTAAATATATTCTATATGTTTATTATTAATTATATTGTTTATACATAATTAGATTTAATATCTATTACATTTAGAAATATTATTTTTACATTTCTTTTAATTTATATACATTTTTTAAAGTTGTTTTACCTTTTTAGATAAAAAAAAGTTGAAGCCAAAAACGTTGGATTAAATGGTTACGTATAATGTTGCGACTTCGTTCACATATGAATATTTGATACTCTATAAAAGCAAAATTTTAAAAATATGAGACTTAAACATGAACCATTATCGATCGAGTGTGGTATTTAACATATTTGATTTCAAACATCTTATATTATATAGCAGGGAGAAAATCCCCGATTCCCCGTCGGGGACGGGGATGGGGATGTGATCGTATTCCCCGGTGGGGATGGGGACGGGGATGGGGATGGAGATTGGGATCGGGGACGGGGATGGGGATTGAGGTCCCCGCCCCATTCCCATGCCTAAGATCAAGCCAAACAGATGTTGTCGGAAGATCCAAAATTCAAGAATGGTTGGAAATTCGATCATGTTTGGAACATTATTAAAGATTTTGAAAACTTTCAAGATGGAAATACTCGTATAAAACAAATACCAATACCAATACCAAACCGAGATGCTTTTGGATATGTATCTTCAGAGTCTGAAAATCTAACCCCTTAATCTGCTAGAAATGCATCTCCGGGATTGTCTTCATTTTCTTTAAATTTAGAAGAAAGTGACGACATAATTGGTGGTTCTATATCTCAACGACCAATAGGGGTTTAATATTACATTTTCATCGAATATTTTATTATATTGTAAATTATTTATTTAATTAAAATATAAATAAGAAATTGATATAAAAATAATTTGCAACATATATAACAAATAAAACCTATTAGACAAAAATAACAAATCTCAAAATTGAGGGACAAAAAATGTAATTGAAAAGAGTGATGTAAAAAGTAGTGTAAATGAATAATGGTACACCAAATATAATGTAATATTATTTAATACATTAAATTTAATGTAGAAAATAGAGACCCAATTGGAGATGTGAATAATGTCATTTACACTAAATTTAGTGTTTAGTATAATATTTAATAACCCAATTGGAGATGGTCTAAGGGGTTGTTTGGCAGTTGCTGAATAGTTTGGTGCAAGATGATTAAGTGGTTAGAATGATTAAGAGGCTCTTATGATATGATGCAAAATGAAATATGATTGTTTGGTAATTGTTCATAATGAAATGAGGGCGCTTAATGGTTAAAGGGGGCTCAACATATAAAACCATTCAAAGGGTTTTAAAACCATTAAGAGACATATTTTTTTTGCCAAAAAAGATTTACCTCTTAATGAAACTATTTAAACTATTAAAAGGTAAACAATTGAGGGGTAAGGAATGAGAATGAAATTGAAAAATGCAGTTTGATTTGATATAATATAATGGCCCAATTACCCTAAACTCATTTTAATTTCATACATGGCCAAATTGAGGGAATTGGAAATCTTATTCCCACTCAGTCATCTTTCTCATGCATCCCTTCATCTCTCGATGTTGAACGGAAAACATTTTTTATTTTCATATTAGATGTCACATATTTCTATTAAAAAATTATATAAACAATTTTTTATTAACTATATTGATTTAACTTAATGCAATGCTCATTTCTATTCCTATTTTTCTGCATTCTCATCTTCATTTTTATTTTTTAAAATGAATCAAACTGTAACAACCCTTCTCAAAAAGACAAGGTAAACAATATGATATCTCAAGCATAAAATAAACAAATGCCAAAACGGCCCTCATATATTCTTGTCTACAAAACTTAATCCAACGGTTGCGGAAACAACCGGATTACAGCAGAGAATAATAAAAGTATAACTATAACTATTTGAACGTCTAACAAAATTATCCCAGGCTACGCTCCACAAGATGCCAAGCCACGAGCTCACACATTGCCTGTACGCTTATCTAATTGCTTACCTGAAAGGGTTTAGTTTTGAAAAGCGAGGGCTAGACCATGTGGTCTAGTGAGTTCCCTCAAAAGCGTACCAGAACCACAATTCACATATTTACAAGATATAAAAAATGTAATTCAACACACCTTTAACATGATATGCACACAATTATACATGTTGATGGCCACGATATGGTCACACACACCCGTGACAGTGTGTTAGGGCACACACCCGCCCTTGATACATTATATGAAACAAATTCATATATATAATACATTATTTATGGGACACACCCCCCATATACACACCTAAGCCATCGCATGCCCACACACAAGTGATCACACCTATAAATCACACTATCATGCATGTCCAACAATGTTAAGAAAAATATACGGTTTAAACAGTATTTGCATACATAAACACATTTGGTAAAGTTGTTGGATTAGGGAGACTCACCTGGCGTCCACGATAAACTCCTTCAACGGAAACCACCACACTTAGAACTATACACCTAACAATTTAAATCCCAAGAAGATAGTGAGGGTCGTTCCTACAATCCTCTCAACTAAAATCTTAAATCTCACACAGCAACGCCCAACATCTCATACTAAGAAAACACTCACAAAACACCATTCACCTTTTCGGACCCATGAGTCCGGATAATATTTACCGGAAAATCCCGGTTTCCGGATTATGTTGCTTTCCGAAAGTTGCCTTCCGGATTCCTAGGACTTCCGGACAACTATCCAACTTCCGGACTCCCGACTCTTCCGACTCCCGACTCTTCCGGACTCCTAACTTTTCTGGATACCACTGTCCTAAGTCCGACTCTTCGGGCAAGTGCGACTTTCCCCCAAAATCCACATATTCTCACTAACCATATAATTAAACCAAAAATAGGAGTTGGATTTAAGTCATCAGAGAATAACTTGACATCTCTAACCCATTTCTTGTCCGATTTAGGTTACCACTTCACACGCAGATTGTCTCTCATCACTTAGGTTATCGAAGGCAGAAATTCTCAATCAAACTATAGAAATTTCTCTTAGAGAAGAGGTTAAAGAAGAGAATATTACTTTTAAGAATGATTGAGATGCACCCCTTGAGTTTCCAATTTCAAGCTTTTGCCTCCACAAATCGATTTTGCGTTCTTCCCCAAATCGCACACACACACACACACTTTGTAACCGCTACCAATTAGTTTAAGAGATTACCTCCAAATTAGGGTTTTTGACGCCTTTTATACCCTCTCACTACTCCCCCAAACTTTCTTTTATTCTCACTTTTACCACCAATTTTCCATTTAGTTCTCAATTGGTACGGGTTATTACAACATCTACCCCTCAAAAGAATTATGTCCCCGGAATTCCATCTTCGAACAAGTGGGGGTATTGGGACCTCATGTCCGATTCTAACTCCCAAGTTGCTTCTTGGCCCTTGTGGTATTGCCACCGGACCTTTACTAAAATTGTCTCTTTGTTCCTCAGTTTTCTGATCTTACGATCTATTATCGCCAACGGTTCCTCCACATAATTTAACTTTCCGTCCACCCGTATATCTTCTAGTGGTACAGCCATACTTGCCTCTGCCAAACACTTTCTTAGGTTCGACACATGAAAAGAAGAATGGATTCCTCGAAGCTCCTCGGGCAACTCTAATTTATATGCCACCTCATCCGCACACTTGGTTATGGAAAACGTCCCGATATACTTAGGCCTTAGCCTTCCTTTCTTCCAACACGGACAACTCCCTTCCAGGGAGGGACTTTAAGTATCACGTTGTCTCCTACTTGGAATTCCATTGGTTTTCTTCTTTTGTTCGCATACATCCTTTGGCGGTCTTGAGCCACCATTAACTTCCCGCGAATCTGGTTGATTTTATCAGCAGTCAACCGCGCGACCTCCAGTCCCACCAACTGACTCACTCCCACGACACATCTTCACTCTTGGAAGATTCTCAAATAACCGTACATGTCGACCCCTTTGCTTCTCTATAAGGATTCTTTTTCTCCCACTTTCCATAACCCTTCAACAACATGGCGTATACCAACAAATTATCACACTTTCGGTTAACTACAACCCTATATAATTCGCATAATATGACACCTCAGGCCAATCGTACACAATACCGTCCACATACCTGGACTCACGGTTTTAAAACGCGACACATTAAGAGTTTCACACACAAATTCACTTCCGAAAAAGAATGAATTTACAGAGGTTAACGCCACATCAACATGAATTCCTTATTAAAATAACGAACACTCAATTCACCAACTTAACACAAGGTCAACCTTGAATATCACTTTAACTCACAGTTATGATTTTCTTCATCAGACGACACACAATTCTACAATCATTTTCCCCAACACGATATACGTCAATGCAGACACTTTCTTTCCTGAATTGCATTGACTACAATTCATCAATGTTAATTCATCTCATACGTTCTCACCACGCCATCATCCCACACTATACTTAGCTAAAAGTAGGAAACTTCCACACTCCAACATCTGAAGCAGCCACCAAACCAAGTCGAACCAATCCTGAAGACACACATTCAAATTCTCACTGCATCCAACAATCGTCCATCCATATATGAAATAACTCAAGCTTCACCCACTCAACAGGAAGGAGCGACCACTCTCACACAAAACTATCCCCAATAGCCTAACACCGGACAACCATCTTACTTGGAATATTTCCCACACTAATACCCAGTTTAATCCAATGGTCCTTCATTACAAGCACTACATTCGACTACCTTCTTCCACTCCCTCCTCAAAACATAAAACATGCTTTCAAAGAACGGCTCACTAGAGGGTGCACACTTTTAACCAACCACACAAGCTAGCTTCCCTCGACCCTTAAACCATCACGTACACGCAAATCCTCGTTCTTATACTCCCACTTGGAGTTTATGTATCCAACAATGACACTCTGTAAGCGTTGCCTCCCATCTTCTGTATCGCTTGCCAAACTTCCTACTTCTAGTTTACTCACTTATTTCAACATACAATCCCCACTTCCTCAGGCTAGTATGGAACATTGTCCGTCCAACATTGACCACTCCATACACGCAATTTCAACGGTTACTGTGCCTAACCAACGGTTTCACCACATCTCACACGAGAAAAATTCAATCAAGTCATTCCGAAATAACACCCAATGCTCGAAGTCACCACCCACTTATCGTTTCCCAAACGAGGTTAACCCACTCCTTTGAATTTTCGTTACATACAAGTATTAGCTCAACATTCCCAAAGATTTCGTATCTACTACAAAACATCACAAACTAACCAATCCAACATCTTCACCAATATTTCAATGACACAAGACAAACTCACTCATCAACTCATCGCAACCAAAGAGCACACAATTTTCTCCATTAGGCATCCACCAACTACTACTCCACTCTTTTATTCTAAAACTAGCAATACAATAACACGAACCAAACATCCATGCATCTCATCAAATATATATGCCACATTTGAATAACTTACATCAATTTCCAAGCAAGGATTCCCACTTACGGTTATCCCATATCAACAACGCCAGCCCATCACTCAACATCACAACAACTCATTACCACCAATAACTTACACGTCTACTTTGTATAAGTTACCACTAACTTATCCACACCACAACATTATACTAGAGGCACATCCTCACGATCAATTGTACACACAATAGGCCTTGCCTTCTCCATGACAACCATAACATATATTTGAAATAAAGTTATCTCGCGGCCTGGTCTTTTCTCAAACCTAGATGAACCACAACTTATGATCGTCTACTTCAGTCGATCAAGTCTTTGTCCCCAGTCGGCTCTTCGGAATCCACACGAAACACGCTTAACTAAACCAAACGATAAGACACTCCTTTGTAGGCCACATAATCTACGTGTCCCACCTGAGTTGTGCTAACTACTTCATTCATAAACGAAACATCAACCGCATAGGAAAATCACCTATCCAGCTAGCGATTCTCCACTTTCATAACACTCATATAAGGCGGTCCAACATCCTGTCTGATACACACCTTTCCCCAACCGACCTCTTATATCCGCGTATAAACCTGACAAAATAATCACACCAGGGTTACTTTTTCTAATTCCAATCTCTTGACAACGATCTCAACAACCGTCGTTGACTTCAACATCAACGCTCGACATGAAGATGATGTTTCAACGGTGCCTCCGACAATGAGAATTTCCAACGAAATCTAATTCTTCCCACGCATCGTAACTAACTTTGTGCCCCACAGTCCGCACATGTTTGAGCCACAAGACTTACCCGACAAATAGCCTAAATACAAGGCCACCTCAAACTCCGGCTCCACGCCAATACCATTTCATCATCATACTACATCGCTATTTATTAACAAGCTACTTTTAGAAGTATCTTGCCCACTTCAAAATTCATCCGAAACACCCTACCGCCACCCCCCGCCGCAGCCACCAACCACGCCTCAAATTGTTGAACAAGAGCACAGGCTACCCTAATACAACCATCACTAAAGTCAAAGACCGAGACTTCTGATATTTGTCGCCCTCCCAAAAAGGGACATCAAGGCCACGAATCGACCATCGACGACTCAACCATACACCTCCACTATCGAAACCCATCCTCATCCTTAAATATGGTATCTCCCATTACCTAGCGAGTTCATAGCCTTCATGCATGACGACACGATGATTTAAATCGTTTTGAACATTTGAATGTACGCCGTGAAACAAGGTTAGATATGAATGACATGACACCGCCATAAAAGTAGCCACACACACATCGATCTCAAGGATCGCTCACACGCAACTCATGATATCTCACAACCTTGTCCAACAACCGAAATTTGCATTTACTGAAACTCTTTTCGTGCGATTTGTTGGGTCATCAAAGATTTGAAGATGAACTGATCTCCTTACATACTTTGAAAAACATCTTTTATACTTAGAGAAATTTTAGATGGTTCTTTGTAATAGCTTAGTCATACTGTCAAAGTTCGGTGAAGTCAAAGATCAACCGAAATCAAGAAGAAGTAAATCTACCAATGCGGATTGAAGATGGACTTCTCAACCCAAACTAAGTTGTCTCACCGACTGTCTCCATGAAAATCGGTGAGATCCTCAAACAGGAGAATCCTCCCTTAGCTTCTTGCTAAGAAGATTTTCATCATAAGAGGCCATGTTTGCCATCCCACCGATTCTCTCCATGAGAAATCGTTGGGATCTTCAAAATAGGAGGATCGTCACATAACTCCTTCCTAAGAAGACTCTCACCTGTGTTGTCCATGAGAAATCGGTGGGATCCTCAAATAGGAGGATCCTCCCTTGTGTCTTTGCTAAAAGGTTTTCTCATCAAAGAAGGAATGTCTGAGTGTGGAAGAAAAATGTGCATTTATCCTTTTTCCCATTCTCATATATTGTCACCATCAAACCTTTCTAGCATCATAGGAAAAGACACATCAACTTTTAAGAGTCAAACCTATCCTTCAAATGACAAAGTGACAAGTGTCTCATGCATCACATGTTCATGGCACTATATAAAGATGAAGAATTCTCCATGCAAACTACTTACGGAATTTTTGAAGATTACTCTGTGCTCAAGACACTCTACTCCTTTCTCTCTTTGAACTTTATAGCTTTCAATCTTTGTGTTTTAGAAGTTGTTTAGTTTTCAGTATTACTTTGTGAAGATTGTTAGAATAGATTTTATCTGTTCTTTCCGCAACAATCTAATTGTTCTATGTGTTCTATGTGTAATTCTTAATTTGAATATTTTCAATAAAAGAATTAGTTAAAGTGAAAAAATTGTGTATTGTATTCAACCCCCCCCCCCCCCCCCCTTCTACAATACATGTTCTTGTTCTTATTAGCCATCTGGGACTAACAAGTGGTATCAGAGCAGAAAGTTTAATTTCAATAAACTTGATCTGCAATGGCTGCTTCTTCTTCCAACAATGAAGCTTTCTCTCAAAACAATTTTTCTGAAAATGGCTCTATAGCCAAACCTCCCAAGTTTAACCCCAACAACTTTTCTCTGTGGATAAGTCGGATGATGCTTTTCATGGAAGGAGTGGATAGTAGATATCCAACCATTCTCAGTGAGGGACCCATAGTCCCTAGAGTCTGGTCTCGCTATGAAACCAAAAAAATCCAGTAAGGAAGTTGTTGGCAAAGATGATTCTGATGATTCCTATGATGAAGAAAAATCTGGTGCTACTGGTCGTTACATTCTTAAGAATCCCAAGAAGTATACTGATGAAGAAAAACGTCTTGTGTCTCTTGATTCTAAAGTTAGGACCATCATTGCTCTCACTCTCTCTCTTCCTGATGAAGTGTACCACTCTCTGGTAAATTTCTCTACTACCAAAGAGATGTGGTCCACTCTGTGTGTTTTGTATGAAGGTACAAATGAAGTTAAAAAAGAGCAGAAAGATTGCTCTTGTTAGAAAATATGAACTCTTTTCTTACGAGAAAGGAGAATCTCTCTCCAACTACTATAACCGCTTTAACAGTCTTCTTAATGATCTAAAGTTGTTAGGTAGAGTGTATGACAATGAGGAAGTCCTGTGCAAGTTTATGGATTGTCTTCCTGATTTTTGGGAAAATATATGTATTGTATCTTGATCATATGCCTCTCACTTCTTTATATGGAACTCTCTTCAACTATGAGCAGACTAAGCTGCAAAGGAAGTATGTCATCACAGATATAAAGAGCTCTCCTCTAGCTCTCCTAAGTGACTCTTCCAAAAGAACTAAGTGTATTCCAAAAATCACCTACCCATCTGACTCTGACCATGATAGTCAAGAAGTTCCCAATGAGCATTCAGAAGCATATCTTAGTGATGCTGAGGATGAATGTGAGGAAACTTCAGTTGACAAATTATCTGATGAAATAGCCATGTTGGATGGGTATTCTAAATCCAAATCTCACCTCTCTTCTGGAAAATCTAAGTTTAGTAGAAAATCCTCCTCTTCTTTATCCAAACACTCCTCTTTGGACAAAACTAATGAGGAATGTTTTAACTGTGGTAAAAGGGGTCATTTTGCCTCTGAGTGAAGAAGTAAACACCTTGAAAGACCCATAACTTCTTCCTCAAACCGATTTTCCTCAAAATATGGAAGATCTTCCCAAAATTTCGGCCAACCTCTCTCTTCTGCATGTTCTGACCGGGCTGAAAGATACAAAGAAAAATACAAGAGGGAAAAGGAAAGAAATGAAAGACTTGTCAGAAAAGCAAAGGGTCTGCCTGCTAAAACTCATGATTTGGCAGATGAACCCACGTCTGAAAGCGAGAATGACACTTCAAATGTGTGCTTCATGGCCAAGATAAATGACATGGATGATCCAGAAGGCCACACCCCCTCAACTGCTATTGTATCAGCTAAGTGCTTCTCCTCCTCATCACAGGTACATCCTTTTCACTCTCTTTCTGATGCTGAAAAGATTGAAGCATTTAATTCTTTAACCATTGATCTCTATGATGCTAAAAATGCTAAGAAAAAGGTAAATGCTCAAGTTAAATCTCTCTCTTCTCAACTTCAAATATGTCTTTCCCAACTTGATCAGTTTGACAAAGTTAAGGCTGAGCTTGAAGATCTAAAATCCATCAAATTTATTCTTGCCAAGGAGAAAAACAAAATATCTAAACGTTTTCAAAAGGAGCAAGAAATTGTGAAAAAATGGACCAGTTCCTCCAAAAATCTAGAAAAGATTATTCAAGATCAGATTTTGTGTAATGTCAAAACTGGTTTAGGCTTTGGAAAAATGGAAACTAGTCAATCTTCAAAAACTCTTGCTTCTACCTCCTGTGTTTCACCACCTTTTTATGAAACCTCCGACTCAAGTTCAATTGGCTCTGTGTCCATGAATTCTGGTGATTTGTCTGAAGCTTTAAAATTTGGCATGTTTATAAAAGCAAAAGACCCCATCTCCTTTCCAAATGAAAAAGCTCAAGGTTCCAATGACTATTTCAAACCTATCTATGATTTTCTGAAAAATCTTGACTTTAAATGCAACATCCTCCTCTGAACCCATGCCTTCTAAAATTCTCAAAAGAAAATTTTCCAACTCTAACAAAATTCTTTCTACATCTGAAAAAGTCAAGTCTTTGTCTGCCGACCTTTTCTTAAAAAGAAAATCCTCAGATTTTTCCAAAAATAATTTGGTGGCTTCTTCCACCGATTTTGTTCCCCGATCTGTGAACCTCAAAATGTCCAATTCAAAAGAGATAATTTTTTCCTCCCAAATTTTGAAAAAGGAATTTTAGGTGTTGCACCCCAAATCTTTGATACTCTATCAAAATCTTTGAGGACAAACATAAAAGGCAAAAGTAAGGAAAATGTCAAGGTTCTAAAAAGGCATTTCTTTATAGAAAATGTTATATCTATGGTGATATTTTTCATTTTGCCAAAGACTGTCCAAAAGGAAGAATTGACCTGAGTGATACCAATTTTTTTTCTTCAACATCTAACCCGAAAGGACCCTCTACCAAACGGGTACCTAGGAAATAAATTCTTTGTGATTGCAGGTTCTGAACTAAACAGATGGATCTATGTGGACCAGCATAAAAGTGATACAATTGAAGAAATCATCAAGTTCATCAAGAACTCTGAAGTATCAAATGGTGAACTTATGGATCTCCTCTTGTATTGAAAAACCTTCCCATTGGCACACTCACTAGTGCCAACCTCTTCTCTGCCGACCTCCCACTCTCACCGACTTGTTTTCATTGGTGGACCTCCACTCACCGATGGTCCTCTCACCCTTATCCTACACACCTCTCAATGCTTACATCACTCCAATTCCCTATGTGTCACTTTCTCAAGATATTCTCTCTCTTAATGGTGATCCTCCTACTTCACCAAATTTCACTCTTGATCAGCAACCCAACTTTCTTCAAAACCCTTCTACTACATACTTCTCCTCAAAACCTTCCCTCTTAAAAGCCTCCGAACTTAATCTATCTTGGGTCATCAAAAATTGGAAGATGGAATTCCAATCTTTTCTTCACTTTGAAGATTTTCTCCAAGATGCCTTAGAAAATTTCTCCATCCTCTTCTGGAGATGCCTTAGAAGATTTCCTCCGAACTCTCCAAGACATTACTACTTAAAAAACAAATAATATATATATATATATATATATATATATATATATATATATATATCAGATTTTGATGTTTGTAAAACGTGAATACGTAAGTGTTTGATGCCAATTGGGATGATTATAAAAGCTTTTATTTTGTGTTTCTGTACAAGTTTTTTTTAAAGAAAATTTCCAGGCAAATATTATAAAGACGAAAAAAACGAGAACAAAAGAGTCTAGGCACAAGGCCAAACACCAAACCACCAAAGCAACTTGGCAACCGAACTATACCAAGCCACAAACAACCAGAAACGACACAACTCACACAAGCTCAAACGCATACAAAAATGATAAACCCACACCCATACCAAGAGAAACACCCAAACTTCAAAAAGCAACTGAACGCCTCAAGCCATACATCCATTAGCAATCACCGATCGGGACCTACCTTTCCACGCCACTCGCAGTTGAACCACTTCCTTTATGCTCTTGACCACTTGATCCACCGTTCTTTTCTTGCCTTGGTACAATCTCCCATTTCTTTCGCACCAGATAAAATAAACAGCAGGTCCAAGAAACAACTTTGTCGCAAACTTTTTTGGTCTATCACTCGACATAGCTATAACAATGTCCTCCCACCGGTTCGGCCAAACATCAATATCATCCTCTCCTTTTATCCGGGACCACACATCCAACAAGAACCTGCAAAGAAAAAATAGGTGGTTGTGCGAATCCATGCCATCTTCACAAAGGGGACATGTCCATGCAGCATCCTCCCGGCTCCACACCGCTAACCAATCTTGCGTAGGGAGTCGATTATAACAATCAACCCAAACACAAAATACGTGTTTTGGGATATGACCTACAAACCAGACACAATTATGCCAAAAAATTATCGTGTATGGCCCATCCAACGACTGTCACGCCGCACTAACCGAAAACTCCACAAGATTATTATTTCGGTCAACCCAACTCGATTTGTTCCTATTTCCCAACTCAATCGCCGGTAACTGGTAATTAGTGAGGATCGGGAATCTTTGGATCCATCTCGCCGACCACGCCCCCATAAACCGCTCCACCACCTCGCGAATTAAGACGGATGGATAAAATCCAGCTGAGATGATAAACCGATACGAGAGAACAGAAGCTAACGGCTCACCATGCGTCCATCGATCCTCCCAGGCATTTGTATCCTCTCCGCTTCCAACGCGCACCATAATGTGAGATCGCACAAGATGTCGCAAATCCATCAACTTGCACAGAATCCACGACCATCTCGAACTTTTCTGAACCAACCAGAAATGCGTTGATCTTAGACAAAAAAGATAAACCCACCTTACCCATAAAGATTGTCGACGATTTAGTATATCCCAAACATGTTTGGTTAAAAGAGCCTGTTTCCATCCCGCCAATCTTTTAATACCAAGACCACCACACGAAGTTGGCGTACAAATTTGATCCCACGAATTTTACATCTTCCGCGAGAGCTATCACCTTGTGACCATAAGAAGTCACGAAACAAAGCTTCCAACTCATGAATCACACCTGACGGAAGAAGGAACGTGGACATCCAATATAATTGGAGCGATTGAAGCACCGAGTGAATGAGTTGACGCCTACCCCCAAAAGACAAAAGTTTTGCCTTCCAATTCTGGATACGCATTTTAGCTTTTTCTATAATTACACCAAAATCCGCAAGTGAATTCAAATTATTCTGAATTAAATAATAAAAATAAAATAACTAAATAAAATCTAATTTGTTTTCAAGTAAATTATGAAAAACGTCTGTCTCTGTAGTTTAGTGAAAATCTGGCTTTCATTAGGGCATATCCAATGGGTCACACAATATTTTACACCAAATTTTAAAAGTAGTGCAAAAAATAGTGTAAATTTTAGTGTTAATAGTAAATCTTCTCCAATGGGTAACACTATTTTTTAGAAGATGTGAAAAGTAGTGTAAATGAATAATGTTACACCAAATATAGTGTAATATTATTCATTACACTAAGGTTATGTTTGGCAAACTAGTGGATAAGCTAGCTGGTAGCTGATAAGCTAGCTGTTGACTCATAGGCTAGGTGGTAGCTGATGTAACACCCTAAATTTTAAGTATTATGATTTCGAGATGTGTGTGAAGGTGTGTGTACATGATTTATATAATTATTTACCTGATTTCCAAAAGCTTGGGTAATTAAATAGTAAGTTTACTTTCTTATTTAATTATTGGGTATTTGTTTATTTAATTATTACGGTTTAAATAATTAGGATGGGAGACTTAAGTGTGTTATTGATTTAGTAAATTATTTATATATATAAAAAAATCATATCTATTCTTTTTCCTCTCACACTTATCTCTCTCACCAACCTCACCCCTCCCTCTTTTATTCTTCCTTTCCTCACTTTTTCTCTCACACTCTTTCTCTCTTACTCCTCTCTCTCACGGCTTTCCCTCACCCACAACCCATTTCTTCATTTTTCTTCTCCTTCAAACAACCATGGAGGATCTCCTCTAAACCATTTTAGAGGAACACTCAAAGCTATCCTCTCAAGACTTGAGGCAATTTATTGTCGGTCAAGCTCCACATTCTCAACATTCATCTTCAAGAGATTTTGGAGTTTTCTAGGGTTCTATCAAAATCTAAGTGGTGAGATCATCCTCCACTACTCTAAACTTTTGTATGAGGTAATAATGCTACATTTATGACTTTTAAGTATTCCTATTTCTCAAAATGTGGTTTAGAAGATTTTGGGAAAATTAGGTCAAAATTAGGATTTTTCGGTCAAAATGGAGATTTTGATATAAGATGTTTGGGGAACGATTCTAAGCACTTGAATATGTATATTTATGTTTGGGAACTCATAGATCTAGATTTTTAAAAGTTTTGGCTTGAGGATTCAAGTTTCTTCAAAGGAGCTCAAATTGGGGGAAGACCTAAATTTAGCCTAAATCTAGCAAGGTGAGTTCAAGTTGTTTTGTAAAAACGTTGTACATGCCAAAAATGTTTATTTTAAAGTGTTTGTGCGTTTTACATGAAAATTATCCATTTTGAGTTATTTGGTGGGTTGTGATTATTTGAAGTGTTTAACTTTATAAAATCGTATAAACACCCACATTTGGGATTTTTGGATATTTTGATAAATAAATCATGATTGAAAGTGTTTTATTAATTTATTACATAAATAGATGTTAATTGGTCAAAATACGCTTTTAGTGTTTGTTGGAAGTATGTATAATTCGTGTTATTGTATGCTTTGAAAATATGGTCGTGTGAGTCTTTGGATTTTGGGCATTCCCGTCCTGACGAACATTTTTGAAATTGTAAACCTTTTGGTTTTGGGGAAAAGATGTATTTCGAGTATTTTGATGAGTAAATCTTAGGTATTGATATTTTAACGATTTATTTTACGAGTGTAAATCTTTTGGCATAAATTCATTTTGATGGGTGTTTTGGAAAATGATGTGTCTTAACCTAGAGTGGTGTGGACTTATTTATGTTTATGGAGCATGTTTCGTATAAACGTGAGACATTTACGTTTTATTTTATTTTACGGCTTTTAACAAATGGTCTTTTGATTTAGTGAACTTGTGGCTTGGTATTTGATCATGTTGGTTTTGGGGACATTATTCAAGTTTGATGGCTCAACGTAGAGCTTTGGTCATGATTTATATTTATTTGAGAATTACATGTTTTGAATGCGCTAGTTCATTCGTTTGGAGTCATGTAATGTTTTAGACCTTATAGCTAGGGGTGAGCAAAACCCGACCGGCCCAAACAACCCGACCGACCCGAGCCCCGAACACCCCGAACTTTGGTCAACCCGAACACCCGTAGCCCGAATGGTCTGAACCCGAAGATTAGCCTCGGTTTAAACGGATCAGGGCGGGCGGATAAAATTTAAGGCTGAACCCGCCCGAACCCCGAAGTATTTTTATATATATATTTTTTTTCTTAAATATTATTTATATTTTATATTTTATAATTGATAAATTGAATTAGTCAATTAGATTTAAGGATTCAAAATTCAATACATTCGGACATTCAGTCATTCACGAACACGATTCTCGTCTCTATAGTCTGTAGTGTCGAAGCCATACGCCCATACCCACGATTCTCGTCTCTGTCGAAGGCTCGAAGCCATACCCACGATTCTCGATTCTCGAAGCCTCGAAGAGGGTTTTACCGAAGTCGAAGGAGGGTTTCATACTTTCATCTCATCTCTGTCGAAGCCTCGAAGTCGAAGGTATCTCATCTGAAAGTAGGGTTCATTCTAGTTTATTGTAAACCTTTTCAAAATCCTTTTTTAGAAATTCTAGTTTATCTCATCGAAGGTATCTCATCTCAAATGTAGGGTTCATTTTTAGAAATTTAGGTTTTACCCTTTTTGTGTTAATGTGTTACTGTGTATGTCTATTTGTGTTAATGTGTTACTGTGTATGTCTATTTGTGTTAATGTGTTACTGTGTATGTCTATTTGTCTATATGTATGTCTATATACTATATAGTATATACTGTGTTAATGTGTTACTGTGTAATGTGTAAGTCTAATTGACTAATTGTCTATATGAAATTTGTGATAGAAAGTTAGAAACAGTTGTGATTTGTGAAGTTGTGTTACTGTCATACTGTGTATATATGTCTATATGCACATGTGCATATAGACTAAATTAAACTTTCATTTAGTTTAATTTAGTTTTAAATGTCTATATGAGTATATGCACGTGTGCATGTTTGTTAAATAGTTAATGTAGTTTACTTTAAATATCTATATGCACATGACTCTGTTTGTTTAATGTAGTTTACTTTAATCAGTTAATGCAGTTTACTTTTTAATTTAGTTTAATTTAGTTTTAAATGTTTAATGTAGTTTACTTTAATGTAGTTTACTTTAATGTAGTTTAATTTAATGTTTAATCTAGTTTACTTTAATGTTGTTAAATGTAGTTTACTATTGTTGTTAAATGTAGTTTTAAATTGAAATGTCTCAATCTCAAGCGGATAGTAGTGCACCACCACAGTCCGAAACAAAAAAGAGAAAAGCTATTGGTCCAAGGTCGGATGTATGGGATCACTTTGAAAGAATTTTAGATGAGAAGGGTAACACAATAAAAGCAAAGTGTATATATTGTCCAAAAGTATACGCGACCGACCCAAAAAAGCACGGCACTTCTTCTTTAAAAAACCATGCCATTTCATGCCTAAAAAACCCTCAATCTAAAGAGACTAGACAAACATTTTTGGCATTTGCTTCAAACTCTGAAAATGAAAGTGTCTTGACCAATTGGGTTTTTAATCAAGAGAGAGTTAGGAAAGCAACAGCTAAAATGATTATCATGGACGAACTTCCTTTTAAGTTTGTAGAGGGTAGGGGGTGGAGACAATGGGTGCAAGAAGCATGTCCTCAGTTTACCGTCAAGATGGACGGTTAATAGAGACATATTTGCCATTTATTATGAAGAGCGGAGTAGCCTAAAAAGGTTTTTTAAGGAACACGGACAATATGTTAGCTTAACCACCGACACTTGGACATCGGTGCAACAGATCAATTATATGTGCATAACTGCACATTATATTGATGCCCAATGGAAATTGAACAAAAAGGTAATCTCTTTTGTGCCAATCCAATCACACAAGGGAGAAGCAATAGCCAAAGCTTTAGAGGGTTGTTTGGTTGACTGGGGCATAAAAACATATCTACCATCACAGTAGACAATGCATCTAGTAACGATGTTGCACTTGTGTTTCTGAAAAGCAAGCTAGTATCTTGGGGGTGTTCATCTGTTAGGGCACAATACTTGCATGTTAGATGTGTTGCTCATATTTTGAATTTGGTTGTCCAAGATGGCTTGAGGATGGCAGATTCAGCGGTGAAGAAGCTTAGGGATACAGTTAGATGGGTAAGGGGCTCTCCAGCTAGGTTGTTCAAATTTAGAGAGCTTGCTACTTTAATTGGGGTACAAGAAAAAAGCTCACTTTGTCTTCATGTTCCTACTAGATGTAACTCTACCTACATGATGATTAGAAATGCCATTCCTTACAAAACCGTGTTTGAAGCCTATGACGGACATGAACATGATGGCTCGTTGAAGACAGATTTGGGTGATTCTATGCGTGCGGATTATGATTGGGTGTACTTAGAGAGCTTTGTAACCCTTTTGGAGACCTTTTATGATACGATAAAAATCTCGGGCTCTCTTTATGTCACTTCTAATGTTTACTTAATTAACTGAGATATCTGATTTGGGGTTCTTCTTTACGGAGATGATGCGTTCTGAGAATTTAACCGAGAAGGTACAACTATTTAGCTTACTTTATATTGTTTATTTATAATTTATATTACATATTTAACTTGATTTAGTTTTCTTGAATTTTCTATAAACAGGCTATGGGTGAAAAAATGAAGAAGAAGTTTGATAAATATTGAGGTGATCCGGAGAAGATGAACATGGTAATTTTCTTTGCCGACATTTTTGATCCAAGAGATAAATTTGAGTACATGCCAACACAGTTCACTCAGTTGTTTGGTGAAGAAAAAGGTAAAGTATGTTTTAGGAAAGTAAAGTCTCATCTTACTTCTTTGTTTGAAGATTATGTGCAACAATATTCTGAACTTCTCAATCTCAAACCCAATCCCAATCCCAATCCCAATCTCAATCGGGAAAAGGTCTCCCCCCTCTTGGAAAGTCAAAACATGGAATTAAGAGTTTGGTAAAGAAACAGAAACTTCAAAGTGGGGTCTTGGTTGCCAAACGGAGTGAGCTTGAGGTATACTTAGGTGAGGCCATTGTAGATGATTGCGACGGATTTGATTTGCTTATGTGGTGGAGAATGAATAGTGCACGGTTTCCCATCCTTTCAAAAGTTGCAAGAGATGTCCTCGTCGTACCCATTTCTACAGTTGCATCTGAATCGACCATTAGTACAAGTGGGATGGTGTTGGATAATTTTAGGAGTTCTCTAACTCCTAAAATAGTTGAAGCACTTATATGTACGCAAGATTGGTTAGGGGGCCCTACTGAACCGATTGCGGTGGAAGAAAATTTGGAAGACCATGAAATGTTTGAGAAAGGTACGAATACTCTATAGGCTATCATTTATAAATTATGATTACGACTTTAAAATTTGTTACTTGTATTTTAAAACTTGCAGAAATGGAAAATTTAAGAATTGGAACTTCTTCGGCCCGTTGTAACGAAGAGAGTCCTAGTACGCATGCTTCAAATGATTTCGAAGGATTTGAAGTTGAGTCATGATTTGGAGAAAGGTACTTTTAATTTGTTACTTTTAATTTTACATGATTTGAAGTTTTGAACTTTGAAGTTGATTCATATGTTTTTACTTTTAATAATTTAATTTGTTACTTTTAATTTTGTAGGATTCAAATGAAGATGAGTCATGAGTTGGAGTGTTGGACGTTTGCCGTTTGGTAAGTTGGAATGTTTGTCACTTGGTTGGAATGTTGGATTGGTGGTTGGAACTTTTTTGGAGTTTGTAATTTGCCAATTTGGTTTGAACATTTATTTGTTTTGTAACTCTTTTGAAAGTTGGTTTACTACTTTACTTTGGTTTGTTTTAATTTTAGTATTGAAATTGGAAGTTGAAACTTGATAGTTAATTTGTATTTGTAATTTTTGGTTTAATTTGTTTTGCTTAATTTTTAGTAATAGTAATTTTAGTATTTAATTTGTTAGTTTGTTACAATTTCTGTTGGACTCAAAGAAGCCATGAAAAATGGAAATTGGGCTGGAAACTGGCCCAACCCGATCCACCGACCCGAATAACCCGCCACCCGAATTCACCCAAACCCCAAAATAATGATTGGACAGGTTTCGGGTTCCCTAAACCCCACCCGAAACCCGATCGGGTTGTGGGTTTTCGGGCCCGACCCGACCCGACCGATGCACACCCCTACTTATAGCTATGGATCCATAGGCACTTGAGTTTTTATGTACAATGTTAGGATGCTAGTTTTCCACATTGTAGCACGGAATAGGCATCGGGTTTCATGATAAGTAAGATGTGAGCCTATATGGTCGGGTATTGTTTCATGAGCAGTAAAGTGTAATTCCAATGTGCTTTCTTGGATTTGGATAGCTCAATGTATAGACCTAGAGGGGTTGAAGTTGATACTCCACGAGTGTACGCTTTAAGTATCTGAGCTTGATATGTCTTATGAATATAATCCAAGTGTTTGGTTTCATTACCATAGATATATGGCCTACTCTTCCGTTCCGTCACATTCAATGGAACATGGTTTCCCCCGTCACCGAAAGGTGTTGTTTTTGGTATTGAATTTTATTATCCGTGTTTTCGGTGACATTTTATATGTATGGATTGTTATCCATGATTTATGTGTTGAGTACTATGCCCCATCCGTGCTTTGGATGTTTCGGGATATAAAGTTTTACTCATGATTTCATTAGTTGGGAAATTAAATCATTATTCACGTTTTGAGTGAGTTTTGGATTGAGTTTACTTCACGATTTGAAAATGTTTATATTGGTGTTGTCATCACCTAAAATACGTGTTATTGGGAAACAAGTTGTTTTCGTATTATTATAAATTCTCGTGGAAATCAGGATCAATGTTGCAACTCTTTCCTTTTAACGATTTATATAATCATGATGATGTAGATCCCAGATTGACATGTAACAATAAAATCAATGAGCAATATCAAGAACAATTGTTGATTTCAAGTTGTCATCCATCTCGTATTCATTCAAAGTATCGTTCAGAGAATATTACAATTCAAAGTAATGGAACGATTATGGATCTCTCTAAGCTCTAATGAATTGCTAACCTAAAACTAAAGGTTAACAAAACCTTATATACTAAGGCTTTAGACAAACAAGGCCTAAGCCCATTAGGCTAAACTAAGCCAATTAACACAATTAAGGCTTTTACAATAATTAATTAAACTAATTAAGCTCTATATAATTTGTTGGTCCCAGCTATTGAGTAGCAATGGTAAACAAGTATTGTAGAAGGGGGGTTGAATACAATACACAAAGTTTTTCACTTAATTTAATTCTTTTATTGAAAAACTTCAAATAAGAATTACACACAGAAACTATTGATTGTTGCGGAACAGAACAGATAAATCAGTTCAAACAATCTTACACACAGAGAATGAAGAACAATTGAAAATACACTTAGATAAACAATGAACTTCTTTGAAAGAGAAGAGGAAATGCCATCACTTGGAGTCTTGAGGATCTTGTAAATTGGTTATTCTTCAAGGTTGAAGATGGTCTCTTTATATAGTGCCTCATGCATTAAATGCATGGACACTTGTCAAGCAGGGGTAGGAAGGTAGGAAGGCAGGTCTTCTGAAAAGTACTGAATGCACTTTTGTCTTGAAGCGTTTACCTGCTTGTTGAAGTTGATCTTTCTTGAAAGAGATAAGAAATCCAAATAACCTTTTTCCGATCCTCGGATGATGTCTCTATCATTGCAAGATTTCCCAAATATATTTTGCAGATAAAGTAGAATATACTTGTTGTTTGACCGAAGATGTTTTCAAAAGATATCTTCAAGAATTCTTTCTCAAGAATTCTTCAAGTGATCCTGTCGATCATGTCTTCAACATCTTCAAGTGATCGTGCCGATCATGTCTTCAACATCTTCAAGTGATCCTGCCGATCATGTCTTCAACATCTTCAAGTGATCATGCCGATCATATCTTCAACATCTTCAAGTGATTCTGCCGATCATGTCTTCAAGATTGTCCTTGCTCTTCAAGTGTTCTGGCCTAAGACTTAGGATGTCTTCAAGTAGCAGCTTAATCTTTGGCTGAGAAGTCCATCTTCAATCCGCTTTGAAGATACACTTCTACTTTGTTTCTTCGGTTGATCTTCGACTTCACCGAACATATTGAGTTACATAATTAAGCTGCTTGTAAAGAACCTAAAAAGTATTCTAAGTATGAAATGTGTAAAATGAAAGACTGGAGGTCATCTTCAAATCCTAAGTGACCCAACAATCTCCCCCTATTTGAGGATGACATCCATACTTAGAAACTGAAGAGTAAATACTTAATAATTCATTTTGACCCTTTTTACTCTTTTTTGGGTTCTTTTCACACAGTCCATTCTTTTTGTTTTTTGTTTTTTTATGTATCTGACATTTACAAGTAAAATAAAATAAAAAGGTGTAGTTGTACAAACAAATGAAAGAAAAAGGAAAGAAGTATAAACAATATGAACAAAACTGTTAGGGTAATATTTGGTTGATTAGAAGTTCAAGGGGCTAATTGTAATAGTTTAAATTAGGCCTTGTTAGTGAATGGGCCGTGGGCTTGTTAACCACGGGCCCGCTATATATAAAGCAATCTAGCCTTAGAAAAATAGCCTAGTTGTCTCATTTGCTTTCCTACACTTTTATTGTAATCCTCTCAATATTGAAAGCTAATACAGAGATGACCAGTTAAAATCGTATACTTTACTGTTTAATCGTTTGATTTCATTATCGTTGCACGGATCTGGAACTAACAATTGGTATCAGAGCAGACGGACAAGATTGATTCAAAGCATTCAAGTTGACTTCTGGTAAATTTTTGACTTTTCTCGTCTGTGTCATTCTTGAAAGTTCAAAACCTTGATTCTGACAAAATTGATTGTTTTTGTTTATTGGGTTGTGTTAGTATCGTTGTTATATTCGTTTCTGCAAATTTTCACATCCTAATTCGATCGTTTGAGTGGTTTATTAAGCAATTTAAAATCAAAAGTTTTGGTTGTGTTCTTCATCAAAAATCAAATTTTTACCATCAAAACTTGTTGTTTTTGCTTTAAAATCGATTGGGTTAGTGTTATTTTTGTGTTTGGAAGTGTTTCTAATGTTTCAGGAACGTTTTTGAGCAACCCTAATCGATTCCCAATCGATTTCATCACTTCAGCCGTCCTTTCCGGATACATCAGCCGTGGTTTCCGGACAGTTCTAAACTTTCCGGATAATCGCGTAATCTTTCCGGACACGATCCAACTTTCCGGGTAAGTCTTTAATTTCAATCTTTCCGGGTAGATTTGTTCCGGAAACCCAAAGTTTCCGGTAAAATATTGTTTTCGGACAACTCAAAGTTTCCTGTAACCTATTTTATCCGGACAACCAAAAGTTTCCGGTCAAATTGATTGTTTCCGGACACCATCATCCGGGAAGCATATCATCCGGTAACACCAAGTTATCCGGAAAGCTCCTCATCCGGTAAGTACTACCACCCGGTAAGTTCTGCTTATATTTAATTCATCCGGTAAACTTACTTCACCCGATAACCTTATTTTTTCCGGATTCCTTATCCGGAAACCACCCGGATTCCATAATCCTGGAGATTTCTGAACCCTCATTTTTCGCAGGAGGGGGACATTTAAGTATCTTTTATACTGTTCCACTTTGAATCGAACCAACGTCTGACGATCACATTAGTGCAACCATCAAAGATGTCACGAGATGCTTATGCCATAAGCAACCACACCACGCCTCCAGCTCTTGGAGAATCTTGTCAGGTATGTCTACCAACCCATAACGCTTTAGTTGATAAAGTTCAATTGCTTGGTCAAAAGGTAGAGTCATATATGTTATCCTCGAATGAACAACTACTTGAAATTAACTCGTTAAAAGTAAAGTTAGATGCTCAATCGAAGATAACTGAAAAGCTTAAATCTGACAACACATACCTAAAGGAAAAGTGTGCTAATCTTTCAATAGCACCAAAAGATCTTTGAGCTAAGATATCTGATCTGACCATAAAGCTTGATCGGTGTTTGAATGAGAAAGCAGAAATTGTTTATCAATGCTCTGCTCTTCAAATTCAGCACAAGGAGTTTGTCACTAAAATACTAGATCTTGAAACAAAACTCCAGAAAAGAGGTCAAACTGATCAGACCATACACATGAATAAACCCAAGGAGTTCACTTATTTTAACAAAGAGTGGGGAATCGGATACGATAACCCACACAATTTGAAAAAGGGTAGATACCAAACACCTACGTTGTATGATTTTGCTTGTTTTGGGTTAGATAAAGAGTATCCGGAATATGCCATTCAAGGGACTGGTCCTCTTAAACCCGAAAAGGAAGAGGAAACCGAGGAATATAAGCGCACACACAAACGAGGGATACAACTTCCGTTTTGTTATGAACCTTTGAACTATTCCTATCAAAAGAACAAAAAGTATCTCTCAAATGACTACTTCGACCCTTACAAGGTTGCGAAGCCCAAGGATTCCTCTAAAAAGGATGAGGACAAAGCACCCGCAACCAAGACTGAGACGGACGAGTTTAAACTCTATGTTCCCCCTCTCATCTTGGAGGCAAAGATTGTCGAGTTGGAGGAGTCACTTGAGAAAGAAAGGTATGTTTTCTAAAACGAAAAGAAAGCCCTGATCTCTGAGATTGAGAAACTCAATTCTAAGAAACTTGAGAATCTACAACCGATCAAAACCGAAGTTGTGTCTGATGAAGGACAGGAAATTCTTCGGGAAGAAATCACAAAACTCACATCAAAGCTGGCTGCCTTGGCAACAGATGTGATGGATGAGTATATGAAAAATGGTCAGCTCCAAGAGCAAATTGTCCAGCTCAAATCTGAGAAGCAGATTTCACCCGAGTCTTCCTCGAATTCATCTGAGACGTCTTCGTGTAAAGCTTTTATCGGTAAAATATCTACCACACAAGACGGTAACGATTCTCAAGATGAGTGTGTTAAAAGGAATTTAAACTCTGATTTTTTCCTAGCTTCCGCACCAAATTCCCCAAAGAACACTGACACTAAGTGTTCCTCGCCTTCCTCGACCGATCCAAGTCCAGTAATTCCGGATGTCCATTTTTCAGAATATATGAACTCCGAAGGCAATTCTGATGGAGAGTTTGAGTCGTTCCCTTTCGACAAACCTCTTCCGAGTCACACTGATTTTCTGTCACCAGTGGTGAATCGACCGGTCAACTTTGAAAAGGGTGTTTGTTCAAACACAAAGACCGCAACTGTGATTAAGATTTCCAAATCTAAACCTGTTTCTCAAAACCAATCACAGCCGAGGCAGAAGACCGAGTGATTGCCTATCAAAAATCCTGTTTCTTTAAAAGTCACTGACCACGCTGTTAATGTGGGTTCAGATAAAACCGGCCAGCCTAAACAAGATAAACCAAAAAGGCTAGATAGGGAATCCATTGAGAAAGAGGCATCAAAGTCATTTAACATTGTTTTCTATCCTAGGATGCATAAGCATGATTGCGCATGGAATCATAGGAATAATTTTGTTAAACGAGATGTTAATTTTCCAATTAAACTCTACTCCATTAAGTAATTGATTCAATTATTGCATGATTGCTTATGTTGTTCTAGTTGTGGTTGGAATGACTTTGATGATATCAATAACAATGATTGGTTTGGGTCATATCACAGGTATAATCATACACCCAAACGCAAACCCCGTAATAACAAGAGAAAATATCATAAGCAACGGGGTTCTCAAACAGAGGTTAAACCACAGCGGGAGACCAAACCCATTCCAAAACGGGCTCCTCCCACTGAGGTTAAACCGGCCCCCAAGAGGCAACCTGCTACAAAACTTGTTCCTCCAAAAGGTGTACAGTCTATACCTAAGAGGCAACATGTGCCAAAACCAGATACTCCAAACGGTGTACAATCTGCACCTAAGGGGAAGTCTGAGTCAAAGAAAGTTCCTACTCGAGGTGCCAAACCTAACCCTCCTGGACCCAGGCAAATCTGGGTACCAAAGGTCCGCTAATCTTGTTTTGCAGGACGGTCATGTGTGGTTCTTACACTCTGGATGCTCCATGCACATGACCGGAAGGAGGGAGCTGCTCACGATCTACAAGGAACAATATTACGAAGACGTGAGGTTTGTCTATACCAGTGTGTTCACGAGCTGCTCATGTGTTTAGGGGGAGCATGATCAGCTATCAGGTAAGTTTACTCAATTGTTGAGGGGGAGCGTCACACACAATTTTTCTTAAATGTGTTAAAAGTTTTTGTGTGTGTGGACTCTTCCGTGTGGATTTCACCACATGCTCAGTTTGAGGGGAGTGAGAGAAGGTTTGATTTCGATCCCCACAGTCCTATTTTTGCAAAATCTACAAAGACAGGGCAATTTTTGGTGAAAATCCCAGACTTTCCGGACAGGTTTCCGGAAACCCTATCTTTCCGGATAGGTTTCCGGACCGGGTCCTTATCCGGGTTGGATGGGAACCCGGATACCGCACCCGGATTCTTGGCTCTATATAAATCGCATCCGGACTCATGTGCACTCATTTATCCGGATAGTATGCCTTGTCCGAGAAGTTGTGTCTTCCAGTTTTATGTCCGGATACCCCTGTTTGTCAAGTCATGTACCTATTTTCCTACTGCCAGTCCTCAATCCGTCTCAGATTGAGCCACTTATTGCAAAGGTACGTGTTGGAACCTGTTCATCCATCTTGTTTACTAACTTTGGGTCTTTTACAGATATTCCATGGCGGATAAAGAGCAACATCATTATGTTCATCACTTAAGGGGGAGCGTCACACTGTTTTCTTAAAAGTCTAAATGTTTTTTTCCTTGTGTTGATGTCTCCCAAGTAAATCACACTCTCACTCCGAGGGGGAACAAGTCAATCCCCATGCATGTTTTAAGGGGGAGCGGGATAATATCCGTGCTAGGTTTGAGGGGGAGCATAATATCTTTCATTTTTTGTCATATACCTGAAGCCCTACCTGCACCGAGTGTGCTAGCTTATAGACGAGAGTTAGGGAATCCCATGGTCCAGCCAGCGCCGGAGGGACCTCCCCAGGGACATAGAACCAAGGGAGTATTTGGTGATGAATTAGATCATGTGAGAAGGAGGGAACTGCGTTCGAAAGCGAACCAGGAAAGATTGAGCCGTAAAGATAACGAGGCTCCTGAGCGAACCCAACCGAGTGATATCCGGGTCGCCACATCTACTATCCCGTCTCATTTGTTGGGACGGGGTATTGAAGAAGCCTTCGTGGACCCAACGGAGCAATTGCACGACCCCCTTATCCACTCCTCCGTCTCTCAAAAGACGGATGTTTCAACTTCACACGGGGATATAGCACAACTTCCACCGGCCTCTCACTCGGAGAGTGCTGGTGTTGAAACAAGCGACCAGCAGCCCCCGGTCGCGACTTCATTTCGTGCACAATCGAGTCTAGAGCCATTTGCTATTGAAAATCCTTTGGCTAGGACACAAGAGGAGCAACACCAAGTCGAGATTCTTCGTGACTCGACCGGAACCACCGTAGTGTCGTCACCTTTAGGTGGCACGCGAGGATCGGAGGAAAATCCTACCCCAGCTACCGACATGCCAGCTGTGAACGTAGGTGGCTCTGCCTCTCAGGTAGATGCCTCAATGGGTAATCTAAGTGATCCCGGTGTTACTCACCCTGACTTTGTGTCGCAAGGGTCCCTGGACAGCACCCTCAAGGATATCCGAGAGGCAATGGAGCAACATGTCGCCGCCGAGCTCGCCAAACTAATCAAAGGAAAAGCAAAGATCGTCGAAGCTGAAACCGCACCTACAGCTCCACCGACATTCATTCAGCCAATCTATTCGGTGGATACTCTGAAGGCGATGCTTTTGGCTCAGCTACTCCAGCAATCTGAATCCGACGCCTCAACTGAAGCAGACCTAATCTCCGTTCTGAAAACTCAGGTCACTGCTCCTTCATCATCTATTACCACTCGCCTGGATGCAATTGACTCGACTCTCAAGGACTACAATCAAGCGCTCACAACGCTGTCCGAGAGAGTCCGTTCCCTCGAAGATACCTGTAAGAGTCAAGCAGGCGGTCTGAAGCGGAAACACGATGACCAGGATGATCCTGATCACCGTGAGGGGGAGAAACGACTAAGACCTACCGAGACTGCCCCTATCCTCACAGAATCTACAATTGTGGTTCATCTGGAACCAGCAACTGCGGCAACAACAACCGACGCCGAACCTGAAGTCGAGTTGCCATTAGCCGAGATGGTAATAGATATGGATATCTCAGATGATGAAGACCCGACGGTTGAAAAGCCCGAGGGTTCAACACAAGAACTGGTCGACTTTGACTCATCAGACAGACCATTACTGGATATGATCGATCCAGACTGCGAAGCCAACCCGGAGACCGAAGATGCATGGTATGAAAAAGCCGCCAGTGCCGTAAATCTCCAGGTAAACTTGGTTTTCCCGATTGATGAAGACGACAACATCGACTATGATCAGTTCCTGCTACAGAATTTTTATAGCATTTCTCCCGTTCACTCAAGCAAAGCCGCCGAAACTTCTGAAATACCCCAATCTGCAACTGACAATCCTACGACATCTCCTCTACAACAACAGACAGCTTCTGATCTTCCTCCTCCACCTCAGCAACAAATCCGTTGGGAGAAGATCACCGTACTTATCCCTCATCTGGAGGAAACCCTGAAGAAGTTGTTTGTACACAAGCTACGCCAGATCGAGCCGACCTTTTGCCTTGGTATTTACAACTACAGCCCTGAATACCAACGCCGATACATCTGCGCAATGAAACGGTGTCTACCAGTCAGCCAAGTCAGAACCAAGCATCAGATCACAGAGGTACTCAACATACAGTCCAACCACGTCATGAAAATTTTCTATCCAGTATTCATCGTCCGCCGAGAAGATGGTAATGAATGGAAATTTTCTGAAGCCGACTTCCAGAACCTCCGACCGTTTGACTTCCTGGCTCTTCTGAAAGACCTTCGCACTAGAACCATCCGACCGCTTACCGTTACAAAGGCGCTCGAAGCTGTTCGTCGATTCCTAGTCCGCACAATTATGATGTCTTATCTAACGGACTTCCAAATGGCTATCGAGAACAGGGCGAAGAAGGTAAATTTGATAAAGCCGAATCTGCAAGCTCCTGAGTTGAATATGTATCCCGAGAACGCTATGCTTCTAGAACCAGAATTTGGGATCGTCTTCATCATTGAACAGAAAGAGAAAAGATTTCTGCGGTTCAGTCAGGTAGAAAGATTCTGCGACGGCACGCTCTACAAAGTTCGAGATGCTCTTCGAAAGATCATTCAGCACGAGTCTGAAAATCCAAGGGTTTCGTATGTTCCTAATCCAATGAAATAACTGTTCGGAATGCCTTGGAAATGGTTGAAGAATGCATCGAATATCGTCGTGCTATCAGATGGTTCGAGATCCACTTCGCGCTTCGAAAAAGATATGTCGCGAACTGGCGCCAAATCGAACTTCAAATCAAAGGGGGAGATTGTTAGGGTAATATTTGGTTGATTAGAAGTTCAAGGGGCTAATTGTAATAGTTTAAATTAGGCCTTGTTAGTGAACGGGTCGTGGGCTTTTTAACCACGGGCCCGCTATATATAAAGCAATCTAGCCTTAGAAAAATAGGCTAGTTGTCTCATTTGCTTTCCTACACTTTTATTGTAATCCTCTCAATATTGAAAGCTAATACAGAGATGACCAGTTGAAATCGTATACTTTACTGTTTAATCGTTTGATTTCATTATCGTTGCACGGATCTGGAACTAACAAAAACAAATATTACCTGCATCTTTGAAAGGGCGAGTTGAAACTTGTGTCTGACTTGAGGATTCTTCATTTTGATCAGCAGCGTGTTGATGTGTTGGAGAACTTTATCTTTCAGGCACTTTTGCTTTTCTTCAGACGTTCCAAATCTTCTAGTCGTTCACTTACTCCAAAAGATTTCAGCCAAATGAGTCTGTGGTTTTTGGTAGGAGACAAACCCATTATGGAGACCATCTTTGAGGGAGGGTTGAGTTTGAGTGAATCAGCCTCAGGATGCTTCTGGCCATCTCTTGCATCTTCTTTCTTTTGTTGGCATCTTCAGCTCTTCCTGTTCAACATCATCATCCTTTGTCTTTGTTTTGCTCCCCCTCAGTTAGATCAGCCGGTCTTTGTGTTCCTCCCCCTCAGTTAGATCTGTCCGGACTGATGTGCTCCCCCTTAACCGGTTCGCCGATTTCCTCATTTTTTTCGAGTTGGACACTGGATATGAGTACTGAGGGTTGATGTTGCTCCCCCTCAGATGAATTCTCCCCCTCAGCGGCCGACGAAGGGAAAACACTAAGAAATGTTGAAAAATCGGCCATGGTGTAGGAAAATCGGCAGTTTTTTTTTTGAAGCTTTATATAAAGTTTAGAGGAGAGATAGATGGAAGACGAGATGTGTGAAGAAATGAGAGGGTAGGATGGGGTATTAGTGAAGGTAATAATTTGATGGATAATAGGATGTAGGAATTGGTAGAGTGATGGGAGAGGTATAGTGTTTAGGGATGTAGGAATTGGAAAAGTAGGAGAGAGAGTGTTTATTAAAGATTTGAACCTAAAAATAATTTGGGTGTAGGAGATAGGAAAAAAACGGTACATAGTGGTGTGGGTGTGTGTTCGGCAGCAGCAGCAGCAGCAAAAAAAGGTGGAGGGGGGGATTATTTTTGACAGTCAATAAAAAGGGAGGGGGGATATTTGGCAGCTAAACAAAATCGGTGGGGAGGGGTAAATCGGCAGGAAAAGAAAAGAGAGGGGGGATGGTTTCGGCAGAAAGGAAAAAAAAAGGGGGAAAGGGGGGGGGGGGGGTCGGCGGAAAAGGAAAGAGGGGAAGGGGGAATGGCGGCTGGAAGGGGGGGTTTGTCATAATCACTTTTTATTTTTTTGATTGGTTGGAAATTAAACAAAAAAAACAAAAATTGTGTGTGTTGTTTGGTTTGTGGCAGGAAGCGTCATCCGGGGGGGATTTAATATTTTTTTTATTTTCTTCTCTTTTTTTTCTTTCTCTCTCTTTTTTTTATTTTTCTTTTCTCTTTTTTTTTTTTTATTTTTCCTTTCTCTCTCTCTATCTCTTTGTTTTTTTTTGTACATCAAAAATTGACACCAAAAATGATGTTATCCACATAGATTTGAACAAGATTAAGATTACATGAGGTTTGCTTGATGAAAAAAATGTTGTCCATTTTACCCCGAGTATACTTGAAAAAATCTGCTAAAGTGTCATACCAACACAAGGAGCTGATTTAAGGCCATAGAGAGCCTTATCCAATCTGTACACATAGTCAGGATGAGAGGGATCTTCAAATCCAGGAGGTTGTGTTTAAGGAAGAGAAGGTTGAGGTTGAGAGACAGAGGAAAATCTTCAGGAGTGGAAGAGGGCAAATTGGTAGAAGTGGAGGAGAAGAGAATATTTGATGAGATGTGAGAGTGATGGGAAGTTAGGGAAGTTGGTAGAAGGTATGGGAAAAATAAGAATAAGATAGAAAAGTCTGTAGGCAAAGTCGGTAGGCAAGATTCTGTAGGCAAGAATCGGTAGGCAAGAGTTGGTAGTCAAAGAGTTAGGCAAGGTGTTAGGCAAGGAGAGGAATAGTTAGGCATAATTGGTAGGCAAGGAGAGGAGTAGGTAGGCAAGGAGTTAGGATGAGGAAGATACCTGAAAGATGTAGGAGGGGATGATGGCAGTCTGTCAATGATAGGGTCTTCAAAAGGTGGTAGACTTGAAGATGAGTCATCATATGAAGAAAAGATAGACTTAGGAAATATAAACTTAGGAAAGATAGACATAGGAAATGAGGGTGAGAGGTAAGGTAAAAGGTGAGAGGGTTAGAGTGTATAGTTAAGAAGGGTGTGGATTAGAGGTAAAGACATCTTTGGTAGAGTACTTGTCAATTCTGTGAAAAGGAGGAGAAGTACTTAGCTGATACAAGAGCAGTTGAGAGGGTGTGACCTTCTAGATCATCCATGTCATTTATCTGGGCCATGAAGCACACGTTTGAAATGTCCTTCTCGCTTTCAGATGTGGGTTCATCTTCCAGATCATGAGTTTTAGCAGGCGAGCCCTTTCCCTTTCTAACTAGCCTTTCGTTTCTTTCTTTTTCTCTTTTGTATTTTTCTTTGTATCTTTCAGCCCGGTCAGAATCATATTTGGATCTTCCCGGTTTTGAGGAAAATTGTCCCGAGGAAGAAGTTATGGGTTTTTTAAAACGTTTACTTATGCACTCAGAGGCAAAATGACCCTTTTTACCACAGTTAAAACATTCTTCATTTGATTTGTTCGAAGAAGAGTGTTTGGAGAGAGAAGAAGAGCTTTTTCGACTAAACTTAGATTTTTCAGAAGAAAAGCGAGATTTGGATTTAGAATACCCATGCATCCTGGACATTCCATCTGATAATTTTTCAACTGAAGTTTCCTCACATTCATCATCAGCATCACTAAGATATGCTTCTGAATGTTCATTGGAATCTTCTTGACAGTCATGGTCAGAGTCAGATGGATAAGTGATTCTTGGAGTACACATAGTTCTTTTGGAAGAGTCACTTAAGATAGCTATAGAAGAGCCCTTTATATCTATGATGACGGACTTCCTTTGCAGCTTAGTCTGCTCATAGTTGAAGAGAGTTCCATAAAGAGCAATGAGAGGCATGTGATCAAGATCCTTGGTTGTCTTTATACAAGTACAGATGTTTTCCCAAAAATCAGGAAGACAATCCATAAACTTGCACATGACTTCCTCATTATCATACATGCGACCCAACAGTTTAAGATCATTAAGAAGACTGTTAAAGCGGTTATAGTAGTCTGAAAGAGATTCTCCTTTTTCATAAGAGAAGAGTTCATATTTTCTAACAAGAGCAATCGTTTTTCTCTTTTTCCCTTCAGACGTACCTTCATAAAGAACACATAGAGTGGACCACATTTCCTTAGCAGTAGAAAAGTTTACAAAAGAATGATAAACCTCATCAGGCAAAGAGAGGGCAATGATGGCTTTGACTTTAGTGTCAAGAGCTACAAGACGTTTATCTTTGTCATTGTACTTACTGGGGTCCTTTACAATGTATCTCCCAGTAGCAGGTGTTCGTTCTTCCTCATCAGAAGAAGACTCATCATCATCCTCATGTTTATTTTTGGCATTATAAAGATCCCAAACTCTAGGGACAAGAGGTCCTTCATGGAGTATGGTGGGATATCTGATGTCAACTCCTTCTAATAAGAGCATCATACGACTTTTCCACAGAGAGAAGTTATTAGGGTTAAACTTTGGTGGTTTGGCTATGGATCCATTGTCGTATGATCCAGCATTTGAGTTTTGAGAAGAAACATTGTTTAAGGAAGAAGATGAAGCCATTGCAGATCAGATCAAGTTTATTAGATTAAACTGACCTGCTCTGATACCACTTGTTGGTCCCAGCTATTGAGTAGCAATGGTAAACAAGTATTGTAGAAGGGGGGTTGAATACAATACACAAAAAAATTCACTTAATTTAATTCTTTTATTGAAAAACTTCAAATAAGAAATACACACAGAAACTATTGATTGTTGCGGAACAGAACAGATAAATCAGTTCAAACAATCTTACACACAAACACACAGAGAATGAAGAACAATTGAAAATACACTTAGATAAACAATGAACTTCTTTGAAAGAGAAGAGGAAATGCCAGCACTTGGAGTCTTGAGGATCTTGTAAATTGGTTATTCTTCAAGGTTGAAGATGGTCTCTTTATATAGTGCCTCATGCATTAAATGCATGGACACTTGTCAAGCAGGGGTAGGAAGGTAGGAAGGCAGGTCTTCTGAAAAGAACTGAATGCACTTTTGTCTTGAAGCGTTGACCTGCTTGTTGATGTTGATCTTTCTTGAAAGAGATAAGAAATCCAAATAACCTTTTTCCGATCCTCGGATGATGTCTCTATCATTGCAAGATATCCCAAATATATTTTACAGATAAAGTAGAATATACCTGTTGTTTGACCGAAGATGTTTTCAAAAGATATCTTCAAGAATTCTTTCTCAAGAATTCTTCAAGTGATCCTGTCGATCATGTCTTCAACATCTTCAAGTGATCCTGCCGATCATGTCTTCAACATCTTCAAGTGATCCTGCCGATCATGTCTTCAACATCGTTAAGTGATCATGCCAATCATATCTTCAACATCTTCAAGTGATCCTGCCGATCATGTCTTCAAGATTGTCCTTGCTCTTCAAGTGTTTTGGCCTAAGACTTAGGATGTCTTCAAGTAGCAGCTTAATCTTTGGCTGAGAAGTCCATCTTCAATCCGCTTTGAAGATACACTTCTACTTTGTTTCTTCGGTTGATCTTCGACTTCACCGAACATATTGAGTTACATAATTAAGCTGCTTGTAAAGAACCTAAAAAGTATTCTAAGTATGAAATGTGTAAAATGAAAGACTGGAGGTCATCTTCAAATCCTAAGTGACCCAATAATCTCCCCCTATTTGAGGATGACATCCATACTTAGCAACTGAAGAGTAAATACTGAATAATTCATTTTGACCCTTGTTTACTCTTTTTTTGGGTTATTTTTACACAGTCCATTCTTTTTGTTTTTTGTTTTTTTTATGTATCTGACATTTACATGTAAAATAAAATAAAAAGGTATAGTTGTACAAACAAATGAAAGAAAAAGGAAAGAAGTATAAACAATATGAACAAAACTGTTAGGGTAATATTTGGTTGATTAGAAGTTCAAGGGGCTAATTGTAATAGTTTAAATTAGGCCTTGTTAGTGAACGGGCCGTGGGCTTGTTAACCACGGGCCCGCTATATATAAAGCAATCTAGCCTTAGAAAAATAGGCTAGTTGTCTCATTTGCTTTCCTACACTTTTATTGTAATCCTCTCAATATTGAAAGCTAATACAGAGATGACCAGTTGAAATCGTATACTTTACTGTTTAATCGTTTGATTTCATTATCGTTGCACGGATCTGGAACTAACAATTGGTATCAGAGCAGACGGACAAGATTGATTCAAAGCATTCAAGTTGACTTCTGGTAAATTTTTGACTTTTCTCGTCTGTGTCATTCTTGAAAGTTCAAAACCTTGATTCTGACAAAATTGATTGTTTTTGTTTATTGTGTTGTGTTAGTATCATTGTTATATTCGTTTCTGCAAATTTTCACATCCTAATTCGATCGTTTGAGTGGTTTATTAAGCAATTTAAAATCAAAAGTTTTGGTTGTGTTCTTCATCAAAAATCAAATTTTTACCATCAAAACTTGTTGTTTTTGCTTTAAAATCGATTGGGTTAGTGTTATTTTTGTATTTGGAAGTGTTTCTAATGTTTCAGGAACGTTTTTGAGCAACCCTAATCCATTCCCAGTCGATTTCATCACTTCAGCCGTCCTTTCCGGATACATCAGTCCTGGTTTCCGGACAGTTCTAAACTTTCCGGATAATCGCGTAATCTTTCCGGACACGATCCAACTTTCCGGGTAAGTCTTTAATTTCAATCTTTCCGGGTAGATTTGTTCCGGAAACCCAAAGTTTCCGGTAAAATATTGTTTCCGGACAACTCAAAGTTTCCGGTAACCTATTTTATCCGGACAACCAAAAGTTTCCGGTCAAATTGATTGTTTCCGGACACCATCATCCGGGAAGCATATCATCCGGTAACACCAAGTTATCCGGAAAGCTCCTCATCCGGTAAGTACTACCACCCGGTAAGTTCTGCTTATATTTAATTCATCCGGTAAACTTACTTCACCCGGTAACCTTATTTTTTCCGGATTCCTTATCCGGAAACCACCCGGATTCCATAATCCGGGAGATTTCTGAACCCTCATTTTTCGCAGGAGGGTGACATTTAAGTATCCTTGATACTGTTCCACTTTGAATCGAACCAACGTCTGACGATCACATTAGTGCAACCATCAAAGATGTCACGAGATGCTTATGCCATAAGCAACCACACCACGCCTCCAGCTCTTGGAGAATCTTGTCAGGTATGTCTACCAGCCCATAACGCTTTAGTTGATAAAGTTCAATTGCTTGGTCAAAAGGTAGAGTCATATATGTTTTTCTCGAATGAACAACTACTTGAAATTAACTCGTTAAAAGTAAAGTTAGATGCTCAATCAAAGATAACTAAAAAGCTTAAATCTGACAACACATACCTAAAGGAAAAGTGTGCTAATCTTTCAATAGCACCAAAAGATCTTCGAGCTAAGATATCTGATCTGACCATAAAGCTTGATCAGTGTTTGAATGAGAAAGCAGAAATTATTTATCAATGCTCTTCTCTTCAAATTCAGCACAAAGAGTTTGTCGCTAAAATACTAGATCTTGAAACAAAACTCCACAAAAGAGGTCAAACTGATCAGACCATACACATGAATAAACCCAAGGAGTTCACTTATTTTAACAAAGAGTGGGGAATCGGATACGATAACCCACACTATTTGAAAAAGGGTAGATACCAAACACCTACGTTGTATGATTTTGCTTGTTTTGGGTTAGATAAAGAGTATCCGAAATATGCCATTCAATGGACTGGTCCTCTTAAACCCGAAAAGGAAGAGGAAACCGAGGAATATAAGCGCGCACACAAACGAGGGATACAGCTTCCGTTTTGTTATGAACCTTTGAAGTATTCCTATCAAAAGAACAAAAAGTATCTCTCAAATGACTACTTCGACCCTTACAAGGTTGTGAAGCCCAAGGATTCCTCTAAAAAGGATGAGGACAAAGCACCCGCAACCAAGACTGAGACGGACGAGTTTAAACTCTATGTTCCCCCTCTCATCTTGGAGGCAAAGATTGTCGAGTTGGAGGAGTCACTTGAGAAAGAAAGGTATGTTTTCCAAAACGAAAAGAAAGCCCTGATCTCTGAGATTGAGAAACTCAATTCTGAGAAACTTGAGAATCTACAACCGATCAAAACCGAAGTTGTGTCTGATGAAGGACAGGAAATTCTTCGGGAAGAAATCACAAAACTCACATCAAAGCTGGCTGCCTTGGCAACAGATGCGATGGATGAGTATATGAAAAATGGTCAGCTCCAAGAGCAAATTGACCAGCTCAAATCTGAGAAGCAGATTTCACCCGAGTCTTCCTCGAATTCATCTGAGACGTCTTCGTGTAAAGCTTTTATCGGTAAAATATCTACCACACAAGACGGTAACGATTCTCAAGATGAGTGTGTTAAAAGGAATTTAAACTCTGATTTTTTCCTAGCTTCCGCACCAAATTCCCCAAAGCACACTGACACTAAGTGTTCCTCGCCTTCCTCGACCGATCCAAGTCCAGTAATTCCGGATGTCCATTTTTCAGAATATATGAACTCCGAAGGCAATTCTGATGGAGAGTTTAAGTCGTTCCCTTTCGACAAACCTCTTCCGAGTCACACTGATTTTCTGTCACCAGTGGTGAATCGACCGGTCAACTTTGAAAAGGTTGTTTGTTCAAACACAAAGACCCCAGCTATGATTAAGATTTCCAAATCTAAACCTGTTTCTCAAAACCAATCACAGCCGAGGCAGAAGACCGAGCGATTGCCTATCAAAAATCCTGTTTCTTCAAAAGTCACTGACCACGCTGTTAATGTGGGTTCAGATAAAACCGGCCACCCTAAACAAGATAAACCAAAAAGTCTAGCTAGGGAATCTATTGAGAAAGAGGCATCAAAGTCATTTAACACTGTTTTCTATCCTAGGATGCATAAGCATGATTGCGCATGGAATCATAGGAATAATTTTGTTAAACGAGATGTTAATTTTCCAATTAAACTCTACTCCATTCAGCAATTGATTCAATTATCACATGATTGCTTATGCTGTTCTAGTTGTGGTTGGAATGACTTTGATGATATCAATAACAATGATTGGTTTGGGTCATATCACAGGTATAATCATACACCCAGACACAAACCCCGTAATAACAAGAGAAAATATCATAAACAACGGGGTTCTCAAACAGAGGTTAAACCACAGCGGGAGACCAAACCAATTCCAAAACGGGCTCCTCCCACTGAGGTTAAACCGTCCCACAAGGGGCAACCTGCTACAAAACCTGTTCCTCCAAAAGGTGTACAGTCTATACCTAAGAGGCAACATGTGCCAAAACCAGATACTCTAAACGGTGTACAATCTGCACCTAAGGGGAAGTCTGAGTCAAAGCAAGTTCCTCCTCGAGGTGCCAAACCTAACCCTCCCGGACCCAGGCAAATCTGGGTACCAAAGGTCCGCTAATCTTGTTTTGCAGGACGGTCATGTGTGGTTCTTACACTTTGGATGCTCCACGCACATGACCGGAAGGAGGGAGCTGCTCACGATCTACAAGGAACAATATTACGAAGACGTGAGGTTTGTCTATACCAGTGTGTTCACGAGCTGCTCATGTGTTTAGGGGGATTATGATCAGCTATCAGGTAAGTTTACTCAATTGTTGAGGGGGAGCGTCACACACAATTTTTCTTAAATGTGTTAAAAGTTTTTGTGTGTGTGGACTCTTCCGTGTGGATTTCACCACATGCTCAGTTTGAGGGGGAGCGAGAGAATGTTTGATTTCGATCCTCACAGTCCTATTTTTGCAAAATCTACAAAGACAGGGCAATTTTTGGTGAAAATCACAGACTTTCCGGACAGGTTTCCAGAAACCCTATCTTTCCGGATAGGTTTCCGGACCGGGTCATTATCCGGGTTGGATGGGAACCCGGATACCGCACCCGGATTCTTGGCTCTATATAAATCGCATCCGGACTCATGTGCACTCATTTATCCGGATAGTATGCCTTGTCCGAGAAGTTGTGTCTTCCAGTTTTATGTCCGGATACCCCTGTTTGTCAAGTCCTGTACCTATTTTCCTACTCCCAGTCCTCAATCCGTCTCAGATTGAGCCACTTATTGCAAAGGTACGTGCCGGAACCTGTTCATCCATCTTGTTTACTAACTTTGGGTCTTTTACAGATATTCCATGGCGGATAAAGAGCAACATCATTATGTTCATCACTTGAGGGGGAGCGTCACACTGTTTTCTTAAAAGTCTAAATGTTTTTTTCCTTGTGTTGATGTCTCCCAAGTAAATCACACTCTCACTCCGAGGGGGAACAAGTCAATCCCCATGCATGTTTTAAGGGGGAGCGGGATAATATCCGTGCTAGGTTTGAGGGGGAGCATAATATCTTTCATTTTTTGTCATATACCTGAAGCCCTACCTGCACCGAGTGTGCTAGCTTATAGGCGAGAGTTAGGGAATCCCATGGTCCAGCCAGCGCCGGAGGGACCTCCCCAGGGACATAGAACCAAGGGAGTATTTGGTGATGAATTAGATCATGTGAGAAGGAGGGAACTGCGTTCGAAAGCGAACCAGGAAAGATTGAGCCGTAAAGATAACGAGGCTCCTGAGCGAACCCAACCGAGTGATATCCGGGTCGCCACATCTACTATCCCGTCTCATTTGTTGGGACGGGGTATTGAAGAAGCCTCTGTGGACCCAGCGGAGCAATTGCACGACCCCCTTATCCACTCCTCCGTCTCTCAAAAGACGGATGTTTCAACTTCACACGGGGATATAGCACAACTTCCACCGGCCTCTCACTCGGAGAGTGCTGGTGTTGAAACAAGCGACCAGCAGCCCCCGGTCGCGACTTCATTTCGTGCACAATCGAGTCTAGAGCCATTTGCTATTGAAAATCCTTTGGCTAGGACACAAGAGGAGCAACACCAAGTCGAGATTCTTCGTGACTCGACCGGAAGCACCGTAGTGTCGTCACCTTTAGGTGGCACGCGAGGATCGGAGGAAAATCCTACCCCAGCTACCGACATGCCAGCTGTGAACGTAGGTGGCTCTGCCTCTCAGGTAGACGCCTCAACGGGTAATCTAAGTGATCCCGGTGTTACTCACCCTGACTTTGTGTCGCAAGGGTCCCTGGACAGCACCCTCAAGGCTGTCCGAGAGGCAATGGAGCAACATGTCGCCGCCGAGCTCGCCAAACTAATCAAAGAAAAAGCAAAGATCGTCGAAGCTAAAACCGCACCTACAGCTCCACCGACATTCGTTCAGCCAATCTATTCGGTGGATACTCTGAAGGCGATGCTTTTGGCTCAGCTACTCCAGCAATCTGAATCCGACGCCTCAACTGAAGCAGACCTAATCTCCGTTCTGAAAACTCAGGTCACTGCTCCTTCATCATCTATTACCATTCGCCTGGATGCAATTGACTCGACTCTCAAGGACTACAATCAAGCGCTCACAACGCTGTCCGAGAGAGTCTGTTCCCTCGAAGATACCTGTAAGAGTCAAGCAGGCGGTCTGAAGCGGAAACACGATGATCGGGATGATCCTGATTACCGTGAGGGGGAGAAACGACTAAGACCTACCGAGACCGCCCCTATCCTCACAGAATCTACAACTGTGGTTCATTTGGAACCAGCAACTGCGGCAACAACAACCGACGCCGAACCTGAAGTCGAGTTGCCATTAGCCGAGATGGTAATAGATATGGACATCTCAAATGATGAAGACCTGACGGTTGAAAAGCCCGAGGGTTCAACACAGGAACTGGTCGACTTTGACTCATCAGACAGACCATTACTGGATATGATCGATCCAGACTGCGAAGCCAACCCGGAGACCGAAGATGCATGGTACAAAAAAGCCGCCAGTGCCGTAAATCTCCAGGTAAACTTGGTTTTCCCGACTGATGAAGACGACAACATCGACTATGATCAGTTCCTGCTACAGAATTTTTATGGCATTTCTCCCGTTCACTCAAGCAAAGCCGCCGAAACTTCTGAAAGACCCCAATCTGCAACTGACAATCCTACGACATCTCCTCTACAACAACAGACAGCTTCTGATCTTCCTCCTCCACCTCAGCAACAAATCCGTTGGGAGAAGATCACCGTACTTATCCCTCATCTGGAGGAAACCCTGAAGAAGTTGTTTGTACACAAGTTATGCCAGATCGAGCCGACCTTTTGCCTTGGTATTTATAGCTACAGCCCTGAATACCAACGCTGATACATCTGCGCAATGAAACGGTGTCTACCAGTCAGCCAAGTCAGAACCAAGCATCAAATCACAGAGGTACTCAATATACAGTCCAGCCACATCATGAAGATGGTAATGAATGGAAATTTTCTGAAGCCGACTTCCAGAACCTCCGACCGTTTGACTTCCTGGCTCTTCTGAAAGACCTTCGCACTAGAACCATCCGACCGCTTACCGTTACAAAGGCGCTCGAAGCTGTTCGTCGATTCCTAGTCCGCACAATTATGATGTCTTATCTAACGGACTTCCAAATGGCTATCGAGAACAGGGCGAAGAAGGTAAATTTGATAAAGCCGAATCTGCAAGCTCCTGGGTTGAATATGTATCCCGAGAACGCTATGCTTCTAGAACCAGAATTTGGGATCGTCTTCATCATTGAACAGAAAGAGAAAAGATTTATGCGGTTCAGTCAGGTAGAAAGTTTCTACGACGGCACGCTCTACAAAGTTCGAGATGCTCTTCGAAAGATCATTCAGCACGAGTCTGAAAATCCAAGGGTTTCGTATGTTCCTAATCCAAATGAAATAACTGCTCGGAATGCCTTGGAAATGGTTGAAGAACGCATCGAATATCGCCGTGCTATCAGATGGTTCGAGATCCACTTCGCGCTTCGAAAAAGATATGTCGCGAACTGGCGCCAAATCGAACTTCAAATCAAAGGGGGAGATTGTTAGGGTAATATTTGGTTGATTAGAAGTTCAAGGGGCTAATTGTAATAGTTTAAATTAGGCCTTGTTAGTGAACGGGCCGTGGGCTTGTTAACCACGGGCCCGCTATATATAAAGCAATCTAGCCTTAGAAAAATAGGCTAGTTGTCTCATTTGCTTTCCTACACTTTTATTGTAATCCTCTCAATATTGAAAGCTAATACAGAGATGACCAGTTGAAATCGTATACTTTACTGTTTAATCGTTTGATTTCATTATCGTTGCACGGATCTGGAACTAACAAAAACAAATATTACCTGCATCTTTGGAAGGGCGAGTTAAAACTTGTGTCTGACTTGAGGATTCTTCATTTAGATCAGCAGTGTGTTGATGTGTTGGAGAACTTTATCTTTCAGGCACTTTTTCTTTTCTTCAGACGTTCCAAATCTTCTAGTCGTTCACTTACTCCAAAAGATTTCAGCCAAATGAGTCTGTGGTTTTTGGTAGGAGACAAACCCATTATGGTGACCATCTTTGAGGGAGGGTTGAGTTTGAGTGAATCAGCCTCAGGATGCTTCTGGCCATCTCTTGCATCTTCTTTCTTTTGTTGTCATCTTCAGCTCTTCCTGTTCAGCATCATCATCCTTTGTCTTTGTTTTTCTCCCCCTCAGTTAGATCAGCCGGTCTTTGTGTTCCACCTTCTTGGTTAGATCTGCCCGGACTGATGTGCTCCCCCTTAACCGGTCCGCCGATTTCCTCATTTTTTTCGAGTGGGACACTGGATATGAGTACTGAGGGTTGATGTTGCTCCCCCTCAGATGAATTCTCCCCCTCAGCGGCCGACGAAGGGAAAACACTAAGAAATGTTGAAAAATCGGCCATGGTGTAGGAAAATCGGCAGTTGTTTTTTTTTTAAGCTTTATATAAAGTTTGGAGGAGAGAAAGATGGAAGACGAGATGTGTGAAGAAATGAGAGGGTAAGATGGGGTAATAGTGAAGGTAATAATTTGATGGATAATAGGATGTAGGAATTGGTAGAGTGATGGGAGAGGTTGAGTGTTTAGGGATGTAGGAATTGGAAAAGTAGGAGAGAGAGTGTTTATTAAAGATTTGAACCTAAAAATAATTTGGGTGTAGGAGATAGGAAAAAAACGGTACATAGTGGTGTGGGTGTGTGTTCGGCAGCAGCAGCAGCAAAAAAAGGTGGAGGGGGGGATTATTTTCGGCAGTCAATAAAAAGGGAGGGGGGATATTTGGCAGCTAAACAAAATCGGTGGGGAGGGGTAAATCGGCAGGAAAGGAAAAGAGAGGGGGGGGATGGTTTCGGCAGAAAGGAAAAAAAAGGGGGAAAAGGGGGTGGGGGGGTCGGCGGAAAAGGAAAGAGGGGAAGGGGGGATGGCGGCTGGAAGGGGGGGTTTGTCATAATCACTTTTTATTTGTTTGATTGGTTGGAAAAAAAACAAAAAAACAAAAATTGTGTGTTGTTTGGTTTGTGGCAGGAAGCGTCGGCCGGGGGGGATTTAATAATTTTTTTTGATTTTCTTTTCTCTCTTTTTTTCTTTCTCTCTTTTTTGTTTTTCTTTTCTCTTTTTTGTTTTTCTTTTCTCTTTTTTTTATTTTTCCTTTCTCTCTCTCTCTCTCTCTCTCTTTTTTTGTACACCAAAAATGATGTTATCCACATAGATTTGAACAAGATTAAGATTACATGAGGTTTGCTTGATTAAAAAAATGTTGTCCATTTTACCCCAAGTATACTTGAAAAAATCTGCTAAAGTGTCATACCAACACAAGGAGCTGATTTAAGGCCATAGAGAGCCTTATCCAATCTGTACACATAGTCAGGATGAGAGGGATCTTCAAATCCAGGAGGTTGTGTTTAAGGAAGAGAAGGTTGAGGTTGAGAGACAGAGGAAAATCTTCAGGAGTGGAAGAGGGCAAATTGGTAGAAGTGGAGGAGAAGGGAATATTTTATGAGATGTGAGAGTGATGGGAAGTTAGGGAAGTTGGTAGAAGGTATGGGAAAAATAAGAATAAGATAGAAAAGTCTGTAGGCAAAGTCGGTAGGCAAGAGTCTGTAGGCAAGAATCGGTAGGCAAGTGTTAAATCCAGATCCGTTCAACAATATAGAAATCGTAATGATAAATCAATAAGAACAATGATTTCCAACTGTCATCCCTTTCATTAACTTTCAGAGAGAATTTACAATAAGAGTTTAGAAAGTAAAAGGATGATTAGCTTGTTTTTCCAAGCTAATCTTACATTAAATACTATGGGCCCGTGGCTAGCAAGCCCACGGCCCGTTCACTAATAAGCTCTAATTTAAACAAATACAATTCAACCCTTGAACTTTAAATCAACTATAAAACATGCCCTAACAGCAAGAGTTGGTAGTCAAAGAGTTAGGCAAGGTGTTAGGCAAGGAGAGGAATAGTTATGCATAATTGGTAGGCAAGGAGTTAGGATGAGGAAGATACCTGAAAGATATAGAAGGGGATGATGGCAGTCTGTCAATGATAGGGTCTTCAGAAGGTGGTAGACTTGAAGAGGAATCATCATATGAAGAAAAGATAGACTTAGGAAATATAGACTTAGAAAAGATAGACATAGGAAATGAGGGTGAGAGGTAAGGTAAAAGGTGAGAGGGTTAGAGTGTATAGTTAAGAAGGGTGTGGATTAGAGGTAAAGACATCTTTGGTAGAGTACCTGTCAATTATGTGAAAAGGAGGAGAAGCACTTAGCTGATACAAGAGCAGTTGAGAGGGTGTGACCTTCTGGATCATCCATGTCATTTATCTGGGCCATGAAGCACACGTTTGAAATATCCTTCTCGCTTTCAGATGTGGGTTCATCTGCCAGATCATGAGTTTTAGTAGGCAAGCCCTTTCCCTTTCTAACTAGCCTTTCGTTTCTTTCTTTTTCTCTTTTGTATTTTTCTTTGTATCTTTCAGCCCGGTCAGAATCATATTTGGATCTTCCCGGTTTTGAGGAAAATTGTCCTGAGGAAGAAGTTATGGGTTTTTTAAAACGTTTACTTCTACACTCAGAGGCAAAATGACCCTTTTTACCACAGTTAAAACATTCTTCATTTGATTTGTTCGAAGAAGAGTGTTTGGAGAGAGAAGAAGAGGGTTTTCGACTAAACTTAGATTTTTCAGAAGAAAAGCGAGATTTGGATTTAGAATACCCATGCATCCTGGACATTCCATCTGATAATTTTTCAACTGAAGTTTCCTCACATTCATCATCAGCATCACTAAGATATGCTTCTGAATGTTCATTGGAATCTTCTTGACAGTCATGGTCAGAGTCAGATGGATAAGTGATTCTTGGAGTACACATAGTTCTTTTGGAAGAGTCACTTAAGATAGCTATAGAAGAGCCCTTTATATCTGTGATGACGGACTTCCTTTGCAGCTTAGTCTGCTCATAGTTGAAGAGAGTTCCATAAAGAGCAGTGAGAGGCATGTGATCAAGATCCTTGGTTGTCTTTATACAAGTACAGATGTTTTCCCAAAAATCAGGAAGACAATCCATAAACTTGCACAGGACTTCCTCATTATCATACATGCGACCCAACAGTTTAAGATCATTAAGAAGACTGTTAAAGCGGTTATAGTAGTCTGAAAGAGATTTTCCTTTTTCATAAGAGAAGAGTTCATATTTTCTAACAAGTGCAATCGTTTTGCTCTTTTTCACTTCAGACGTACCTTCATAAAGAACACACAGAGTGGACCACATTTCCTTAGCAGTAGAAAAGTTTACAAAAGAATGATAAACCTCATCAGGCAAAGAGAGGGCAATGATGGCTCTGACTTTAGTGTCAAGAGCTACAAGACGTTTATCTTTATCATTGTACTTATTGGGGTCCTTTACAATGTATCTCCCAGTAGCAAGTGTTCGTTCTTCCTCATCAGAAGAAGACTCATCATCATCCTCATGTTTATTTTTGGCATTATAACGATCCCAAACTCTAGGGACAAGAGGTCCTTCATGGAGTATGGTGGGATATCTGCTGTCAACTCCTTCGAATAAGAGCATCATACGACTTTTCCACAGAGAGAAGTTATTAGGGTTAAACTTTGGTGGTTTGGCTATGGAGCCATTGTCGTATGATCCAGCATTTGAGTTTTGAGAAGAAACATTGTTTAAGGAAGAAGATGAAGCCATTGCAGATCAGATCAAGTTTATTAGATTAAACTGACCTGCTCTGATACCACTTGTTGGTCCCAGCTATTGAGTAGCAATGGTAAACAAGTATTGTAGAAGGGGGGGTTGAATACAATACACAAAAATTTTCACTTAATTTAATTCTTTAATTTGAAAAACTTCAAATAAGAATTACACACAGAAACTATTGATTGTTGCGGAACAGAACAGATAAATCAGTTCAAAAAATCTTACACACAAACACACAGAGAATGAAGAACAATTGAAAATACACTTAGATAAACAATGAACTTCTTTGAAATAGAAGAGGAAATGCCAGCACTTGGAGTCTTGAGGATCTTGTAAATTGTTTATTCTTCAAGGTTGAAGATGGTATCTTTATATAGTGCCTCATGCATTAAATGCATGGACACTTGTCAAGCAGGGGTAGGAAGGTAGGAAGGCAGGTCTTTGAAGGCAGGTCTTCTGAAAAGTACTGAATGCACTTTTGTCTTGAAGCGTTGACCTGCTTGTTGAAGTTGATCTTTCTTGAAAGAGATAAGAAATCCAAATAACCTTTTTCTGATCCTCGGATGATGTCTCTATCATTGCAAGATATCCCAAATATATTTTGTAGTTAAAGTAGAATATACCTGTTGTTTGACCGAAGATGTTTTCAAAATATATCTTCAAGAATTCTTTCTCAAGAATTCTTCAAGTGATACTGCCGATCATGTCTTCAACATCTTCAAGTGATCCTGCCGATCATGTCTTCAACATCTTCAAGTGATCCTGCCAATCATATCTTCAACATCTTCAAGTGATCCTGCCGATCATGTCTTCAAGATTGTCCTTGCTCTTCAAGTGTTCTGGCCTAAGACTTAGGATGTCTTCAAGTAGTAGCTTAATCTTTGGCTGAGAAGTCCATCTTCAATCCGCTTTGAAGATACACTTCTACTTTGCTTATTCGGTTGATCTTCGACTTCACCGAACATATTGAGTTACATAATTAAGCTGCTTGTAAAGAACTGATAACGCCACTTTTTGGCGTTATTTTCGGTCCTAAAACCAATGAGATTGGCTTGTATTCTAGCAAAAAGGCGTGGATTTTATGGTTTATCGAGTGAAATGTGCAGGTTATATAAAAGGCAGTAACCATCGAGAAAAGAAGCTAAAAAGAGCCCAAAAAGAGCCAAAACGAAGCCCAAGATCCAAGCCCAAGACCCGCGCCCGAACCATGACCCGAAGCTGACCCGGAGGCCAAAAAGAACACACGCGACTTGCAAGTCATGCAGCAAGCCGCGTAACCCTCTGTTTCAGGATTATAACTTTGGCGAATTTTCTGATTTTAGGTCATTCTCAACACGGCCTTAATACGACGAACGACAGCGACTTAGGGGCGATTTCTGGAGACTTTTCACGTCTTTTGGAGCCACTAGAGAGGATCAAACGAGGAGGAATTCATGACGCGACGCGGGTTAGAGCCGGGAAAAGGGAGTTTATCACTACATCTTTCGCGTTCACATTAATCATGTTTACAGACAGTTTTTCATCCCCTTTTCTTGCGTTTTTGTCCCCCAACATCATGAACTAATCTTTAGATGTTGGGGGTTGGAATGAATTCTATTTAAGTGTACAAACATGTGACTAGTGACTTTTATCAGTTTTTCCTACTTTAATGAAGCATGTGATTTCGTTTTTAATGCTTTTGTGAATTTGGCCAATTTACATTTGATTTGTTGTTTCTAATTAAGTTCGAGAGAATTAATTGTAACTAGAACTAGGAATCGCATGCCTAAGGTGAGAAAGGAGATAGAGATATTCCGAGTAAGCCTTAGTCCCATTAAAATCTTGAGCGTAATGTGTTTTGAATTCCATAGGTGAGATCGAGAGATAAAACTTGTGCTTTTCAAGATAAAACCCGTAGTTGCTTGAAAGAGAACAACGGTGATTTTTACAAGATTGGGTATTCATTATACGGATTAACTGGTAATTGTTGCGAGTCAAGCGTTTGTATACGAAGTTCTTAGGATTTCCAACCCTCAATTGTTTCCTCTATCAAAGTTTCTTAAGCTGTGTACTGTCTTGTGTTGATTTATTTTAGTTGCATTTGATTTGTTAAACCAAAAGTATTCTAAGAACCTAAAAAGTATTCTAAGTATAAAATGTGTAAAATGAAAGACCGGAGGTCATCTTCAAATCCTAAGTGACCCAACATAATTCTTTATATATCTTTCTAATATGTAGGACATTTATGGTCCTAATAGATGAACACTCTTGAACTCACTCGGCGTTAGCCTAACCTTTTTATTTTTCGGCATGTGCATCGGGTACCGGTTGGGAAATGGTATTAGCGACACTTTGATGAGACAAGTGCAGGTTAGGTGCACGTGGAGGATGTGACGTTGAGTGATGTTTCCGCATTTAGAGATAGCGACTATATTGGGGTTTTAGTAACACCTGACTTTTATTTTGTCATTATATAAGACATAAGCCATAAATGTTGAGGTCAATTATAGTATTATGTTTTGAGGTATTTCCAGTATCGAATTGTAGAAGAAGGTTTTACCCTTCATTTGATGTAATATTGAAAGTTTTAAATTAGTTGCTCTTTCCAAATTTGAGAGTGTTACAACTGATAAGCTAGCTGATAGCTGATAAGCTAGCTGATAGTTGATAAGCTAGCTGATGAAAAAGTCGCGTTTGGCAAAACTAGCTTATGAACATGTAAAATGACCAAAAATGACATCTTCAAAAAATTATCAATCATAATATTTAATAATATAATTAAAATAAATTTATAGCAATATAATATGTTAATTAATACAATCAATGTAGTAAAGAAATATTAAATAATATAACATGACAATCTGGGGAGAAGAAACCGGGGCTAGAAGACATGATGATGAAGTTCATGACCAAGATGGACAGCACGGTTGGAGAGTTAGCGAGCACGGTTAGCACAGTCAAGGCGGCAACTGATCAAAACACCGCATCGATCAAGATCCTCGAAAGGCAAGTGGGGCAGATTTCGGAAGCCCTACAGAACCGACCTCCCGGAATGTTTCCAATCAAACCGAAAGGAAAAACCGAGAAGAATGTAATGCCATTTATCTGAGATGTGGCAAGGAGCTGATCGAGGAGCCTACACGAGAACCACCAGCAAAGGAAACCGAGCCTAAAGAGAAAGAGGTTGTAGATTTGGATGAGCTAGAGGTTGATGAAGAGGTGGTGATTGAAGAGAACTTAAAGGATGAAGAGAAGAAGAAGCAGTCAACCACACCAAAGCAAACACCGGTCAAGCCGGTAGTCCCGAAAGTGCCATATCCGAACAGGCTTAAAGCCCAAAGGGAAGATTTAAATTTTTCTAAGTTTCTTGAAGTTTTTAAGAAATTATATATTAACATCCCTTTTGCAGATGCGCTGGCACAAATGCCAACCTACCTCAAGTTCATGAAGGAGATTCTATCCAAGAAGAGGACGATCGATCACCAGTCCACCGTTGCACTTACTGAAGAGTGTAGCGCGATCATCCAGAACAAGCTTCCCCCGAAGCTTAAAGATCCAGGGAGTTTTTCAATCCCTATTCAAATTGGGAAGTTTAATTTTGATAAAGTGTTGTGTGATCTAGGAGCGAGTATTAACTTAATGCCTTTATCTGTTTTCAGGAAACTCGGCTTGGGTGAGGTGAACCCAACTTACATGACACTGAAGCTCGCGGATCGATCGATCGTGTACCCGTATGGGGTGATAGAAGATGTGCTCATCAAGGTCGGCAAGTTCTACTTTTCGGTGGACTTCGTGGTGCTAGACATAGATGAAGACATAAAAGTCCCGCTGATATTGGGAAGATCCTTCTTGGCCACGAGTAGAGCGTTGATAGACATGGAAGAAGGAGAGATGACCCTAAGGGTCGGTGGCGAGAAGGTCGTATTCAAGATGTTCGAGAGGGAAAGAGGCAAAGGTGAAGAGAAACCGGATGAGCAAGGAAGGTCAGATACGGAAGAATCCGCGAAGAACCGCAAGTGTGGGCGATTCGATTCCGCGGATACCGAGCCAAGTTGAGAGCCACACAGTCGTGCCACGACTTTAACTACGGCGCTGGGTGGGAGGCAACCCACCGAGGTTTGTGTTTTCTTTATTTTCTGCATTTGGTGTGTTTTTATTTAAAAAAAAAGTTTCTGAAACAGAGACTTACGCGACTTGTGCCACGGTTTACAAGCCGCGTGCCAAGTCGCGGGGGTCCCTCTTTGGTTTTTAGAGTTTTTTTCGTTTCCTTCGCTTTCTTTCGCTTTTTGCTTTGTTTTTCCGTATTCCCCTTCTCCGTCTTCTCCGATGTCTTCCAACTGGGCGTTCCAATCTTTCAAGAGAATCTCTCCGAGCAAACAGGTATGTTCTAACCCTCTGTATTAATGAGTGGTCATTATTAGTCAAACGAGATGCAACAAACCTAAGTTTCACTTAGGTTTGGGGTGCCTCACTTTTTAAACATCTACACACTCACTTTTAACCCTGTGTAAACCTCGGTTTCACCGAGGTTTGGGGTTGGCTTTTGTCTCGACAAACCTAGGCCGCGGCCTAGGTTGGGGTGCCCATATTGAAACGATTTAGGTTAGCTCTTTGATGTTTCTTGTTAATATTTCGCCTTGTCTGTCTGATAACTGCCATAACTGCACAATGAGTTGGGTCGCCTGAACTGACACTTGCACATTGGGGACAATGTGTGGGTAAGGTTTGGGGTTGCCCAATCGGGCCCACGTTATGCACGTAGATTTCCCGCACCTCTGCATGCCTAGATCACAATAGCTAAATTTTTTTGTTTTGAATGATTGAGACCGACTATTGTGGGGAGAATCTCGTGATAGTGACGTGACCATTAGGGAAGGACCGGGAAAGGACATGACTAGGGACATTAGTGGAGACCATCCATTAGCGAGTTTTGAGCCTAAAAGACGTTTTTCATTTCGAGGGATTCATACACTTAATTCATATACACTTTTTCGAGTTCCTTGTCGTGAATATAGAATGATCTCTCTATATTATTGCATTGAGTAGCAAAGACGACCATCAGGATATTAGGTAAGGGTGTAGTAGACCATTTCGTGTGGACCTTAAGAGATGATTCCAGGCATTGTGTGTTTGTTTAACCCTGTTTTTAGCTATCGTACATTTTTACCCATTTGTGTGTAACCATAACCCCCTTTGTAGCCAAACACTCACCTTTTTCATTTCTAAACCCACCTTTAAACCCAAGCCGAAAGCCTTAGCCAACCCTATCCGAAAGTGTGTCAAACAGAGGCGGTAATGAATAGAAAAGATAGAGCGGAAAAGAAGGAAATCAGGCCAGTCATGAAAATAAATAGAAAAGAGGGCCAATGCAGCCCCAATCGAATAAAGAGGACCAAGGAAGTCCCAAGTAAAAAAAATCAGTTACTTAAATAGTATTTATAGCAGCTAAATAAGAGAGTCAAAGCGACTCCAACAGTGACAAAGAGGGCCAAATGATAGGAATTGAAGCTATAAAGTTCAGAATTGCTAAAGTTTGACACACCAAGGATCGTTGAACCGTTTTTCCCCTTCACTTCTTAGCCATAACCTTAGCCCCGTTACAACCCTTGTAAAGACCTGGATGATCTTTTGGAAAATGTGATTAAGGTATACGACCACCTTTACTGGTACTCCCTGTCTTGCTACTCGATTCCTTTCTGAGATCAACGTTTTGGACATTTGTGCGTCTTTCAATAGAGTTGTCATGTAATATTCGAGTATTCTTGTACATAAATTCTTATACATGACAACATGTGCGATAACCTAGGTTCGAGAGAAATGAGAGAATCCCGTGAGGTAGGGTCGAGGCGAAATGTTTTCCATAGTATGTCTGGACCTAGAACAACCGTAGTGTAATCGGAGCAGTCACGAGTTCAACTTACAATGGAAGGTCATAGATCAAACATAATAAGGATGAGGCGAGAGTGAGATAAGCATTCACGGGTATGGGAAATCACCAGTGCATCACATGGTACCGATTGGGAGTTGTGCAGTTATTTTTATTTCACTGATATGTGCTTTTACTCTATTTTATCGCTAATTTGCTTGGGGACAAGCAACGTTCGGTTTGGGGTTGTTGATAACGCCACTTTTTGGCGTTATTTTCGGTCCTAAAACCAATGAGATTGGCTTGTATTCAAGCAAAAAGGCGTGGATTTTATGGTTTATCGAGTGAAATGTGCAGGTTATATAAAAGGCAGTAACCATCGAGAAAAGAAGCTAAAAAGAGCCCACAAAGAGCCAAAACGAAGCCCAAGATCCAAGCCCAAGACCCGCGCCCGAACCATGACCCGAAGCTGACCCGGAGGCCAAAAAGAACACGCGCGACTTGCCACGCGACTTGCAAGTCACGCAGCAAGCCGCGTAACCCTCTGTTTCAGGATTATAACTTTGGCAAATTTTCTGATTTTAGGTCATTCTCAACACGGCCTTAATACGACGAACGACGGCGACTTAGGGGCGATTTCTGGAGACTTTTCACGTCTTTTGGAGCTACGAGAGAGGATCAAACGAGGAGGAATTCACGACGCGACGCGGATTAGAGCCGGGAAAAGGGAGTTTATCACTAAATCTTTTGCGTTCACATTAATCATGTTTACAGACAGTTTTTCATCCCATTTTCTTGCGTTTTTGTCCCCCAACATCATGAACTAATCTTTAGATGTTGGGGGTTGGAATGAATTCGATTTAAGTGTACAAACATGTGACTAGTGACTTTTATCAGTTTTTCCTACTTTAATGAAGCATGTGATTTCGTTTTTAATGCTTTTGTGAATTTGGCCAATTTACATTTGATTTGTTGTTTCTAATTAAGTTCGAGAGAATTAATTGTAACTAGAACTAGGAATCGCATGCCTAAGGTGAGAAAGGAGATAGAGATATTCCGAGTAAGCCTTAGTCCCATTAAAATCTTGAGCGTAATGTGTTTTGAATTCCATAGGTGAGATCGAGAGATAAAACTTGTGCTTTTCAAGATAAAACCCGTAGTTGCTTGAAAGAGAACAACGGTGATTTTTACAAGATTGGGTATTCATTATACGGAATAACTGGTAATTGTTGCGAGTCAAGCGTTTGTATACGAAGTTCTTAGGATTTCCAACCCTCAACTGTTTCCTCTATCAAAGTTTCTTAAGCTGTCTACTGTCTTGTGTTGATTTATTTTAGTTGCATTTGATTTGTTAAACCAAAAGTATTCTAAGAACCTAAAAAGTATTCTAAGTATGAAATGTGTAAAATGAAAGACTGGAGGTTATCTTCAAATCCTAAGTGACCCAACATAATTCTTTATATATCTTTCTAATATGTAGGACATTTATGGTCCTAAGGCCATCCGTAGCGGAGCGGGTACCATGGCCGGGTTCAGCTGAGGTGGCATGCGGGTAGGGGAGGGTAGCATCGGGTTGGCGCTACGGGGTTAATCGGGTAGGGGGCGGGTAGGAGTGGGTTCATGAACTCGGGGAACCCGAGCACTACACAGTGTTGTTTTACTTTTTTTTTAATGTTTTTAGGGATATCGGGTAGCATTGGGTTCATTGGGTACTGGTACTCCACTTTTGGGTAAGGAGGGTAGGAAAGAGAAAAGTTGATGTGTCGTTGAGGTGGCAAGTGGGTTCATTGGGTTCATTGGGTACGGGTACTCATGGTCTAACAGATGAACACTCTTGAACTCACTAGGCGTTAGCCTAACCATTTTATTTTTCGGCATGTGCATCGGGTACCGGTTGGGAAATGGTATTAGCGACACTTTGATGAGACAAGTGCGGGTTAGGTGCACGTGGAGGATGTGACGTTGAGTGATGTTTCCGCATTTGGAGATTGCGACTATATTGGGGTTTTAGTAACACCTGACTTTTATTTTGTCATTATATAAGCCATATATGTTGAGGTCAATTATAGTATTATGTTTTGAGGTATTTCCAGTATCGAATTGTAGAAGAAGGTTTTACCCTTCATTTGATGTAATATTGAAAGTTTTAAATTAGTTGCTCTTTCTAAATTTGAGAGTGTTACAACTGATAAGCTAGCTGATAGCTGATAAGCTAGCTGATGAAAAAGTCGCGTTTGGCAAAACTAGCTTATGAACATGTAAAATGACCAAAAATGACATTTTCAAAAAATTATCAATCATAATATTTAATAATATAATTAAAATAAATTTATAGCAATATAATATGTTAATTAATACAATCAATGTAGTAAAGAAATATTAAATAATATAACATGTTAATTAAAAGAATTTAAACTTTATTATTACGTATATACTATAAATTTTGAATTTGTTAAAACAAGTTTTAGAAAAAATATATATTAACTTATGATTTTAAATATCCGTTACATATAATATAATGTGGTTAAAAAAGATAATAGTAATTGATAATTAAAATATATTGATTAATATTAAAAAATATTTAAAAACAATTTATATGATCAACATAAACTCTAAATAATTAAAAATTAATATCAATGTATAGCAGTATAATTAAAAGTTAATTTAATAATTTGCGGTTAATATTAATTAATAATAATTAAATTTAAAAAATTAATATTTATATATAATAATAGTTGATTAATAATAATGAGGACAATATTGAAATATTCACAAAAAGCTACTCAAAAGCTACTCCAAGGCATTGTTTGGCAAAAAAAACTAGCTTATAAGCTAACTTTTTTTTTGGTTTACATGTTTTGATGACAATAAGCTAGCTTATACGCTAGCTTTTTGAAGCGTTATTTGGAGTAGTCTTTCAGTAGCTTTTTATGAATAAATTCCAATACTGTCCTTAATATTATTTACCAACTATTATTATTAATAAATATTAATTTCTTAAATTTAATTATAATTAATTAATAAATATTAACTGAAAATTATTAAATTAACTTTTAATTATACATTGATATTAAATTTTTATTATTTAGAATTATTGTTAATCATATAAATTATTTTTATTTATTTTTTAATATTAATGAATATATTTTAATTATCAAATAGTATTTTTTTAATTATTATTTGATTACTTTTTCATATTATATATAACGGTTATTTAAAATCATATGTTAATATATATATATATATATATATATATATATATTCTAAAACTTGTTTTAACAAATTCAAAAATTATAGTATTGTTGACTTTATTTTTTATGTTGTATTCAAGATTACTTGCTTAAATTATAAAAACCCAAATTGTATTTGCTTAAATTGTAAAAGCCCAAATTGTATTTGTGGGCCTTAATGGCTAATGGGCTTAGGCCTTAAAACCTAAGTATTTAATGTGTTGCTTGTTAGAGTTTTAGGTTAAGCCCCCTAGCCTCCATTTTGAAAGAGTCATACGCAAAGAGAGAGAGAGAGCTTCAAGAGTGAGTTGTGCTTAATTCATATATTGTAAACTCCTCTTTATCAGTCAATACAAAGATTATTGCTATTATTATTGTTACTTGTTGTATCTGGGATCCTACAATTGGTATCAGAGCCAAACAGATTAGAATTTGTGCTTCAATCCATTGATTTTTCTCAATTTTTGAGAGATTATTGTGTTTTTGTGCAAAGTTGAGAGCTCTTCAAGTTCTTCATCTTTTTGGTTGGTTTTGGCCATTAGAGTTCTTCTACTGGTTTAGAAACGATCAAGGGTTGTTAGTAGATAATACCTGAGTGTTTTATTCCGCAAAATCACTAGGTTTGTAGCTCAGTTTGTGCATTTACTCAATTTTCGGAGTTTTAAACTTTTATTTTTCTGCACTCTGTTTTGCTTCGAAAAACCACTTTCTGTTGGTTTTTGAACAAAACACCAAGCATTAAAGTTGCCCAGAATAGTGTCACGAACCTGCGTACCAAATTTCAGTTCAATCCGATCATTTTTGAAAAAATTTGACTCAAGAACATTTGAATCTTCATCCTTAACTTTTGTTTTGATGCACACGTTTTTGCTTCGAAAAAACACTTTATGTTGGGTTTTGGATAAAACTCGAAGAATTAAAGTTGTCCAGAATATACTCGTGCACCTACCTATCAAATTTCAGCTCAATCCGATAAGATTTGAAAAAATGACTCAAGCGCATAAATTCTACTTCTCACGAATTATCTGTTAACGATCCCACATTTTTAAATTTTCAAGTAACAATATGTCAAGACTAAGATTTAGTGCTGATGCTGATTCTCATTATTATTCTAAACTCAGTACTAATTTTCGCAAAATTATTCCTAATCTTGAGAAAGAGTTGGAGGAAAAGAACAAAAGCATTCTGATTGATTCAGAAAAGATTGCTAAGCTTGAAGAATCAGGTAAACTCTTAACCTGTGAAAATCTCGATCTTAAGAGAAAATTATGTGAGTCTGAAAAGATTTTTGAAGAAGAGAAGAAAAGACTTGAACTTAAATGTTTAAAATTTTCTAATTTGGTTTCTGATTTTAAAAAGCTTGTGGTCTGTGAAAGAGAAAAGTTTGAAAAGGAGAAAACTATTTTTGAAACAAAGTCTGTGGAATTTTCTTGCAAAATCTCATAATTACAGAAAACTCTTGAAAATGAGAAGAAAGAGTCTGATCTTGAAAGAAAAGAGTTTGAGAAGAAGAAGATTGAAGGATTTCAAAAAAAATGTTTGAAAGATGATTTTGAGAGAGAAAGAAAGGTTTTTAAAGCTGAAATGTCCAAATTGACAAAAAGACTATCTGTTTTGTCAACCAAGATTATGTTGGAGATGTATGAATTAGATCTTCTAAAGGAGTTTGATTTGAATCTTAAAGAAAAAGAAGTTTTTAGCTAAAAGGCTTAAGGAATTTGACTTAGAAAACTTTCGTGTTGATAATACAGATAATCTTGTTTTCAAAAGAGTGAAAATGGTTTGGAAAGTCAAAAGCTCTACTCCTGTCAAAAATGCTCGAAAGCCTTTTGTTTCTGTTTCATCTCATCACTCATATAACTGTAAATGCTTTAATCTTCTGTTTACATTAAAGAACCATTTGTCTAGATCAAACTGTGTTCAAAATGGGTCATTTCAAAAGAAAATTCTAAAAGACCCAAAGTGAGAAAAGTCATAGAAAGGAACTGTTAGGGCAGGTTTTATAGTTGATTTAAAGTTCAAGGGTTGAATTGTAATAGTTTAAATTAGAGCTTATTAGTGAACGGGCCGTGGCCTTGTTAACCACGGGCCCGATGTATTTAATGTGTGATTATCTTGGAAAAACAAGCTAATCATCTCTTTAGCTTTTTATTCGTATTGTAAACATTCTCTCTGAAAGTTAATGAAAGGGATAACAGTTGGAAATCATAATTCTTATTGCTTATCATATTCGATTTCATATTAGTTGCACGGATCTGGATTTAACAATTGGTATCAGAGCAGACGGACGGATTCGATTCAAAACCTCTCTAGTGATTTCTGGTAAGATTTTGACTTTTCCCGTATGTGTTCATCTTGAATTTTCAAAATCCTGATTCTGGCTAAATTGTTCAATTCTGTTTATTGGGTTGTGTTAGCATTATACTTGTGAGTAATTCTGCAAATTTTCGCATTCCAATTCGATCGTTTGAGTTTTAATTGAGCAATTTAAGATCAAAAGTTTTTGGTAGTGTTCTTAATAAAAATCCGATTTTTAACCATCAAAACTTGTTGTTTTTGCATTGAAATCGATTGGATTAGTGTTACTTTTGTGTTTGGAATTATTACTAATCTTCCAGGATCGATTTTGGGCAACCCTAATCGAAAATTCGATCGAGTTGAGCAAACAGCCGTGTTTTCCGGATAACCCAGCCATGGTTTCCGGACAAGTTGATAGTTCCCGGATAATTGTGTTATTCCATCAGGACTCCTCATTTTTCCGGGTAAGTTCTGCAATCCGGGTAAGTCACTATTCTTTATACTATCCGGGTAACATTTGTATCCGGAAACCCAGTGTTTCCGGACATATCTTATTCAGACAATCCATTGTACCCGGAAACTTCATTGCATCCGGAAACCCCAAAGTGTCCGGTAAAGCTTTTTTCCCGGATAACTCAAGGTATCCGGAAACCTATTCCACCCGGAAAACTTATCATCCAGAAAACCCTCACATCCGGTAAGTTCTTATCACCCGGTAACCTCATTTTTCCGGATTCCCTATCCGGAAACCACCCGGATTCCACAATCCGGGAGCTTTCTGAAACCTCAATTTTCAAAATTTTTCTAGGGGCGCTGCCCCCAGACCCCGCAAGTCGCAGGAGGGGGACATTTAAGTATCCTTGATACTGTTCCACTTTAAATCGAACCATCGTCTGACGATCACTCCAGTGCAACTGAAGATGTCTCCTGCTGAAGAAGACATGACAAAGCCGTGTCAGGTATGTGAACCTATCTTTTCAGAACTTTATGACCGAATGAAACCTCTTGCTGAACGGGTAGATTCCTTTAAGGCCACCTCTAATGAACAACTGCGTGAGATTAGATCACTATCTTAAAAGTATCCAGAATATGCAATTCAATGGACTGGTTCTCTTGAACCCGAAAAAGAGGAGGACACCGAGGAACATAAGCGCACACACAAACGAGGAATTCAACTCCCATTTTGTTATGAACCTTTAAACTACTCGTATCAAAAGGACAAAAAGTACCTTTCCAATGAATACTTCGATCCCTACAAGGTAGCTACACCCAAGGATTCCTCCAAAAAGGATGAGGATCTAGCACCTGCAACCAAGACTGAGACGGATGAGTTTAAACTCTATGTTCCCCCTCTCATCTTGGAAGCAAAGATAGTCAAGTTGGAGGAGTCCATTAAGAAAGAAAGGTCAATGTTTCAAATGGAAAAGCAAGTATTACTTACAAAGCTTGAGAATCTACAACCGGTCAAAACCGAAGTTGTGTCTGGTGAAGGACAGGAAATCCTTCGGAATGAAATCAATCGACTCACATCACAACTGGCAACAGAAAAGATGGAAGAGTACACGATAAATGGTCAGCTTCAAGAGCAAATTGACCAACTGCTATCTGAAAAGCAGATCTCACCCGATCTTTCCTCAAATTCATCCGACACGTCTTCGTGCAAAGCTTTCCTAGGCAAGATTTCTAGTTCGCAAGACGGTCAAGATTCTCAAGACGAGAGTGTTTTAAGGAATTTGAACTCTAAGTTTTTCTTAGCTTCCGCACCAAATTCCCCAAAGCACACAAGCACAAAGAGTTCCTCGCCTTCCTCACCTGACCCAAGTCCAGTAATTCCCGAGATAGATTTTTCAGAGTACATGAACTCCGAAGGTAACTGTGAAAAAGAGTTCGAGTCGTTCCCCTTCGACAAACCTCTTCCAAGTCACACTGATTTTCTATCCCCCGTAGTCAATCGGCCGGTCAATTTTTTAAAGGGTGACTGTTCTAAAACAAAGGACCCAACTGTGATTAAGATTTCAAAATCAAAGCCTATTTCACAAAAACAATCACAACCGAGGCAAAAGACCGGCCAATCACCTGCTAAGATTCCTGTTTCCTCAAAAGTCACTGACCTCACCGTTTCGGATAAAAACGGTCGCGCTAAACAAGAAAAACCAAAGTGGCTAGCCAAGGAATCTGTCAGATGCAGCATCAAAGTCTTTCAATACTGTGTTTTACCCTAGAATGAACAAAAACAATTGTGCTTGGAATCATAGGAATGATTTTGTTAAAAGAGATGTTAATTTTCCGATGAAAATTTATTCCACTCAACAATTGATTCAATTGTCGCATGATTGCTTATGTTTCTCTAGTTGTGGTTGGAATGACTTTGATGATATCCATAACAATGATTGGTTTGGGTCATATCACATGTATAATTCGACACCCAACCACAAACCCCGTAATAACAAAAGAAAATACTATAAACAACGGGGTTTCCAATCAGAGGTTAAACCACAGCGGGAGACCAAACCCATTCCAAAACGGGCTTCTTTTACTGAGGTTAGACCGGCACCCAGGTGGAAAGCTGCTACAAAATATGTTCCTCCTAAAGGTGTAAATTCTGCACCGAAGAGGAAACAAGTGCCAAAACCAGTTCCCTCCACCGGTGTAAATCCTACACCTAAAGGGAAAGCTGGGACAAAGCAAGCTTCCCCAAACGGTGCCAAACCTAACCCTCCCGGACCCAGGCAAATCTGGGTACCGAAGGTCCGCTAAACTTGTTTTGCAGGACGGTCATGTGTGGTCCTTAGACACTGGATGCTCCACACACATGACCGCAAGGAGGGGGCTGCTCACGATCTACAAGGAACAATATTAAGAAGACGTGAAGTTTGTCTATACATGTGCTTTAACAAGCTGCTCATGTGTTTAGGGGGAGCATAATCAGCTATCAGGTATGTTATTCTACTTTTGAGGGGGAGCGTCACACACATTTTTTCTTAAATATGTTAAAAAGTTGTTTGTGTGTGTGGATACTCCCGTGTGCACTTCACTCTACGCGCACATTGTAACACCCTCAAATTTGGAACGAGCAACTAATTTAAAATTCAATAGAATACCCAAAATAAATATAATTACTTCTACAATTCATTCCTTAAAATACCTCGGAATTTAAAACATTATAATTCCCACCATAAATTACTTAAACGGGTGTTACTTAACACAACACAAGTTGCAAGCCCCAAATAAGTGCGGAAGACTTCACTAATCTAAATCACCTCTCGAGCACAATACTAGCACACGACCTTTCCCACGTGTCACTAGAACTACTCCCAACCTGAGACCTGTTGCACATGCCGACAAATAAAAAGGGTTAGGCTAACGCCTAGTGAGTTCAAGAGTTTATAGCATGATTTATATGATTTGTAGAAAGAAGGTTTGCGACATAAATCATGATTTTCAAAAGAATTTATGAAAGGATGTAAACGACTCGTTTTCCAACGCACACAAAATCCATGAGAAATATTTCTCAAAAGGTATAAAGCGTTTTCTAAAATGAATTCCAAACCCAACTCACTCAAAATGTATTTGGACATAAATAACCCAAGGAATACAAACGTGGACAAAACTCCAATATTCCAAAACATCCAATAAGTATGAAGTATAGAACCCTGCCAATAACCATGAATACAGTTCGTATAAATAAAGTACGTCACCGAAAATATGGATAAGAACATATACCCAAAACCACACCTTTCGGTGACGGGGGAGACCCGATTCCATCGAAAGTGACGGGCACACAAAGTTAAGTCACTCGTGATGTTACTGGATTACACCTCAAGCCCCGACCTTAGTTCCCATGCCATAAAGACATCACAACCTCAAGCCATAAATAGATTGCCTTTATTGCATACCCCGTAGAGTTACACCTCAAAGACTTACAGGCGACCTTATTGCATATCCAGTCTAGACGAGTTACACCTCAAGTACTTCAATATCCCTTATTGCCTACTCGCTAGTGGCCCCCACGGTCTACGCATATAATCATGCATCCCCATAGTCCACTCCTCATGCACAAAGAGATAGACCATCAAATAAAGACTGACTCACTTGCCTATGGATCCAATGCAACACAGTCTACCAAAACATGCTCAACCCGGAATGAAAAAACACCCAAGCATGCAAATATCAATAATGTGCAATAAAATGCATCTGAACCTCAGTTAGGTAAACAAGTACCACAAAGCCGTTATTAACCCAAAACCTGACACGGTTAAGCAACAAGGGTATTCCCAAAAGGACTCACACCTTTACAATTCTCAAAATAACTCTTGACACTAAATCGGGTATTTCCCACCTGGTTTATAAAATCAATTTACACTAACATGATTAAACCGTCAAATAAACCTCATTTTGAGCAATTAACCTTTTAAAGACAAAATATGATTTCTAACCATCCAAATATTCAAAAGCCCCCAAATATGGGTGTTTTACACATTTAAGAAGATAAACACTTCAAAAGAGTTAAATTATCCAAATAACTCAACCACGTATCTTTTCAAGTAAAACACACACATATTTGTAAAATACTCATTTTGGCATGTACAACGTTTTCGCAAAGTAACTGGAACTCACCTTGCTAGATTTAAGCTAAATCTAGAGTCCTCCAAACGTAAGCTCCTTTGAAGAAGTTTGCATCCTCAAGCCAAAACCTCCAAAAACCTAAATTCATAATTTCCAACCATGAATATTCATATTCAACCACTTTAAAACTATTCCCCAAACATCTTATATTAAAATCTTCATTTTGACCAAAACCCCAATATTAACCTAACTTCTCCAAAATCATCCAAACCAAAATTGGATAAACAAAACACTAGGAGATCATCAATGGAACATTTATAACTCATATGAAAGTATAGAAACTAGGAGGATGAACTCACCACTTAGGTTTTGATGAAAACCTAGAAAACCCCAAAAATCTCTAAGATGTTGTGGATGAAACTTGCTCTTGCATCTATAGATGAAATCAATAGCATAAAATGAGTAAGGAACGCATCAATCTCCAAGAGAAACCCCCAAAATCGGTTAGGGTTTTGTGAGGGAGAAAAGGGAAAACGATTTGGGAGAAAAGGAAGGAGATTCGAGATTTACCACCACCAAACACCCTTGACTCTTCCAATGATCTTCCAAACTCTTTCTAGATCCTTGAAGAGCTCTCAAAAACGGAACCATAGCAACTTGAATCACCAAAATCGGAGTTGAAATAAGAGAGATGAAGAAATGAAGTTTGGGGGTGAAATTCGCGTTTTAAGCGGATCAGGTGCTCGCGGGCGCGAGCAAATGGGAGCGCGGGCGCGAGCAGAGCTTCTGCCAAGGTTTGGGTAATTGCTCGCGGGCGCGAGCAGTTCATTCGGTTTCTTCTTAAACACTGATTTGGCCATAACTTCTTCGTTATAGCTCCGTTTTCGCTCCGGAAAGAACCGTTGGACTCGTATTCGAATTCCTCATCCAACAAGACCATAAAATCTAAGATTTAAACCAAAATTTTTATTTTTCATAATTTTCTTAAAAGGTCGGTTCCACGCCGATTCGAAATTGTACTTATCCGAAAATTACGGGTGTTACAATCCTCCCAACCTTAGAATGATTTCGTCCTCGAAATCTACATCCTTTACAACCCAAGGCTAACCGACTCAGCGGCGACTATAATTTATCAGTTCCTAACTGGAATCTAAATTTCCCTCACACAGTCTATAAAGACAATTCCTCGAACAATTTCTTACCAACAAAACCCCTTCAAGTACACTGTACTTATGTCCGGAAGAACACTATAACCACTGGAATAACTCCTAGTCAGGTGACTCCGATTGTCTCCCAACCTTAGATGTTCCTTACTTCCCAATCATACCACATTTACGTGTTCTTAAATTTTCTCTCCAAATCAATCCGACATTCAATCACTACTAACATCAATCAAACTTCAGAAACCCCAACTAATTCCCGCTAATGAACTAGTATTTACTCTCAGCGGTTTACACCAAATTTAACACAAACGGTCATCACTGACCCATCATTTACACACTCCCAAGGATGTGTACAATTATCAATCATCGAGTTGACAGTTTCTGTTACCACACAAGGAAAGTCATTTCCCTAAATCCTCTTATCCTAAAGAGCATCTTAAGGTTACTACTACTGTCACCATCATTCTTTTAAAGTCGGCTACAAATCCCCGTTTACACTAACGGTTTCCGATCTCAAGACCACAAAGGTTGACACCTAGTTTTACCACCAAATTCTGAACTTTAACAGGACTCCACACACGAGTTCCGTTTACCGAGTGTTTCCACAAAAACTAAGGTTGTCAACAAAGCGGCTGTACCAACCTCGAAATGTGTTACCGCACGTCTAACCCTCCAATTACCACAAACACATTTTCTTTGCTACCGATATCATCCGGCCCATAATACCAACACGCGTGGAATACTCAACCTTCCACCGTCGAAGTGCTACACGCAACTACCCTTAACTGGGTTACATACCCTTTCCAAGGCCCTAACGAGTTCAAGGTTTTCGAGTGAATTATTTAACAAATATGCCAATCAACAAAACTTTTCATAAGAATTTTCAACACCAATATTTTCTCATCAAATTAAACTGCTATTATCAGTTTGGTAGTTACGCAAAAATGGACACGCTCGTCCCACATATGAAAATCATGTTGAAAATCATTTCATTGCAGTTCAGTTTACCCACAAAACGCAAAAACGTAATAAACAATTTCTTTAAAATGAACCGCCACGGTTCTAGTATGGATTGACTCATGACATACACGTAAAGTAACTGCCCAATTTAAACGGTGTGCAACAATTTTCACACGTACTTCAAAAGAAGCCCAAACGGCAATTTACTCAAAATTCTTTTCTGACCATTCAAATGGTATGGAACAAGGTTCCCCAACAAAATTTGTGCACGTCAGTTTATTATACAAAACCAGGAAACGATTCCTAATTACACCTCAGTCAAAACACAAAACGACTTGTGTAGGTTCCAAATTTAAAGACAAAACCAATCCGTTTCCATCATTTGAATATATCGACTTAAAACATCATAAAACTTCAAATTGGGGTAGACATGCAAGCTTGTAACACTTCTTAGAAATTTCTTGAAATGACACATATGCACCAAATAACTCACCCCAAAAGTTCAAGAGATGCAATCGTTTAAACTGATTTTCCAAAATTTCTCATCCGGTCATATAATGACACACGAGTAAGATGTTTTCTGACAAGGTTGCACACAATAAAGTGTTTTCTCAAAAACTTAGGAGAAATAAGTGTAAATAATTTGTTGACACCAAAAAGGGTTCAAACCTAATTTCAAATCTCAAGCTGCACTAAAGGTGCACGTCAATGTTCAAAACATAAGAAATTACACGCGCCATAGTTTCATATAAACATTTTTTCTAAAATTTTCATCGCGAAACATTTTCCTCAAAGTTTCGTACTTGGAACATAAAACGTCAAAACATCAATGCTTAAAATGTAATTGTTAAAAATACTCAAAACGCACATTTCCTCCAAAATCAAAAGGTTTTCAACTTTCCAAAACATTCGACAAATCAAAATTGACCACTATCAACGACTCATACTTTCGTGTGTTTTTTTTTCAAAACGTAAGTATTGCGAACTATGCATGACTTCTACAACACCAAAATACTCTTTGACCGAATGGTCACCATTTATACAATGAGTTAATAAAATAGTTCCACTCTTGTTTCGTTTAACAAAGTGTCAAGAAACATGGTCACCAAGCTATGCATACCCCTAAGTCGATATAACACATTTTACATAAAAATGCAAATAAAACATTTAGCTGACCAAAACGCACCAATCAATTTATTATGAAATGTCATCAAAATGTTCTTTCATGCATCACTTGAGTCACGTATAAATCAATCCATACACTGAACTATTTGCAACGAAATACTTAGTAATACAAACTTTTGAAAGAGAAGTTACGCGACGCTAGAGTTCCAATCTTATCTCTTCTTAGTCGCCTTATGGCATAAAGTTAACTTTTCTCAACAAAACTCAAGTGGGACCAAATGCCCAACATAACTCGTAAACTTTTCACATAAGCAAATAGAGTATGCACATTGTGAAATTATACTCACACGACTCAACATGTCGTAAAACAAAACTCCATGAACCGCCATGGACTCAATGACTCCAAGTCAATAAAACGGCGCTAAACACCATGCTTCCAAAGCCAATTTGCTATAAGCAAAATCATAAATAGGACGCCAAAATCCCAAAAATCCCCTTCTAGGGTAATACCACATAAACAACATTGTTTAACAACTCACATTAAACAAAATTTCCAAAATAACTTCACATAGACATAATGGAAAATAACTTTTCGTCCAAACTCTAACATATGTGGAGGAGATCCAATGTTAAAGTCACAAGCCGTAGTTATTGCCCAACATCTCAAACATCATAAAAATACGATTGTCATTACATCCAAAACAAATGTTGAACAACAATGAAGTAATGCAAAACAAATCCCGGCGGAGTTTGGAACTCCCGCAATAAAACGGTTTCATGCACTTTTAAAACCATAAGTTGAAATCTTGTGTGCCTGCCAAACATTTCTCAAAATTCATAACACAATCCACATAAGGATTGGAAACACAACAAATAGTTGATGCAATTTATTTCCAAAATAAATTTCGTGCATGATTTAGTCGGCATTCAACGTCTCAACTCATACTCCTCCAAAATCCTCCGGTCCACTATTGTCATCCGGATATTCAAACCTCTTAAGGCAAGTTAGGAGGTACATCAATTAACTTTACGGTTTTTCCTCAAATCAAAGTCGGCTCAATAAGCCTATGGTTCTAGTCCAACCTTCAATTTCGACCCGAAACGGTCTACTTAAAGCAAATATCATGCTTATCGTCACTCCAATTGACAATTACTAGGATCGCCCATCTATTCCAACGACTACTAGTTTAGAACCTCATTCACTACCCCAACGATCATCACATTAAAGTAATTCAAGAATGCACATGTACTAGTAGATTCACCATGACACTGGCCAGGTGTCACTATAAACGCACCGTACATGGTTATCCTTGTTATTCTCGACGTGATTCTCGTTTGTAACAACATCCATCAACTTCAAAACGTCCTATCTTAAAGTGCCTAATGGTGAATTTCACTCTCATTTACTTAAACCAACGCTAGTTTGAGTCTAGGTATCCAAAATCAACACCTAAATCTCTCAAACTTATGCTCTGATACCAACTTGTAACACCCTCAAATTTGGAACGAGCAACTAATTTAAAATTCAATAAAATACCCAAAATAAATATAATTACTTCTACAATTCATTCCTTAAAATACCTCGGAATTTAAAACATTATAATTCCCACCATAAATTACTTAAACGGGTGTTACTTAACACAACACAAGTTGCAAGCCCCAAATAAGTGTGGAAGACTTCACTAATCTAAATCACCTCTCGAGCACAATACTAGCACACGACCTTTCCCACGTGTCACTAGAACTACTCCCAACCTGAGACCTGTTGCACATGCCGACAAATAAAAAGGGTTAGGCTAACGCCTAGTGAGTTCAAGAGTTTATAGCATGATTTATATGATTTGTAGAAAGAAGGTTTGCGACATAAATCATGATTTTCAAAAGAATTTATGAAATGATGTAAACGACTCGTTTTCCAACGCACACAAAATCCATGAGAAATATTTCTCAAAAGGTATAAAGCGTTTTCTAAAATGAATTCCAAACCCAACTCACTCAAAATGTATTTGGACATAAATAACCTAAGGAATACAAACGTGGACAAAACTCCAATATTCCAAAACATCCAATAAGTATGAAGTATAGAACCCTGCCAATAACCATGAATACAGTTCGTATAAATAAAGTACGTCACCGAAAATATGGATAAGAACATATACCCAAAGACATAAAGACATCACAACCTCAAGCCATAAATAGATTGCCTTTATTGCATACCCCGTAGAGTTACACCTCAAAGACTTACAGGCGACCTTATTGCATATCCAGTCTAGACGAGTTACACCTCAAGGACTTCAATATCCCTTATTGCCTACTCGCTAGTGGCCCCCACGGCCTACGCATATAATCATGCGTCCCCATAGTCCACTCCTCGTGCACAAAGAGATAGACCATCAAATAAAGACTGACTCACTTGCCTATGGATCCAATGCAACACAGTCTACCAAAACATGCTCAACCCGGAATGAAAAAACACCCAAGCATGCAAATATCAATAATGTGCAATAAAATGCATCTGAACCTCAGTTAGGTAAACAAGTACCACAAAGCCGTTATTAACCCAAAACCTGACACGGTTAAGCAACAAGGGTATTCCCAAAAGGACTCACACCTTTACAATTCTCAAAATAACTCTTGACACTAAATCGGGTATTTCCCACCTGGTTTATAAAATCAATTTACACTAACATGATTAAACCGTCAAATAAACCTCATTTTGAGCAATTAACCTTTTAAAGACAAAATATGATTTCTAACCATCCAAATATTCAAAAGCCCCCAAATATGGGTGTTTTACACATTTAAGAAGATAAACACTTCAAAAGAGTTAAATTATCCAAATAACTCAACCACGTATCTTTTCAAGTAAAACACACACATATTTGTAAAATACTCATTTTGGCATGTACAACGTTTTCGCAAAGTAACTGGAACTCACCTTGCTAGATTTAAGCTAAATCTAGAGTCCTCCAAACGTAAGCTCCTTTGAAGAAGTTTGCATCCTCAAGCCAAAACCTCCAAAAACCTAAATTCATAATTTCCAACCATGAATATTCATATTCAACCACTTTAAAACTATTCCCCAAACATCTTATATTAAAATCTTCATTTTGACCAAAACCCCAATATTAACCTAACTTCTCCAAAATCATCCAAACCAAAATTGGATAAACAAAACACTAGGAGATCATCAATGGAACATTTATAACTCATATGAAAGTATAGAAACTAGGAGGATGAACTCACCACTTAGGTTTTGATGAAAACCTAGAAAACCCCAAAAATCTCTAAGATGTTGTGGATGAAACTTGCTCTTGCATCTATAGATGAAATCAATAGCATAAAATGAGTAAGGAACGCATCAATCTCCAAGAGAAACCCCCAAAATCGGTTAGGGTTTTGTGAGGGAGAAAAGGGAAAACGATTTGGGAGAGAAAGGAAGGAGATTCGAGACTTACCACCACCAAACACCCTTGACTCTTCCAATGATCTTCCAAAATCTTTCTAGATCATTGAAGAGCTCTCAAAAACGGAACCATAGCAACTTGAATCACCAAAATCGGAGTTGAAATGAGAGAGATATGAAGAAATGAAGTTTGGGGGTGAAATTCGCGTTTTAAGCGGATCAGGTGCTCGCAGGCGCGAGCAAATGGGAGCGCGGGCGCGAGCAGAGCTTCTGCCAAGGTTTGGGTAAGTGCTCGCGGGCGCGAGCAAATGGGAGCGCGGGCTCGATCAGTTCATTCGGTTTCTTCTTAAACACTGATTTGACCATAACTTCTTCGTTATAGCTCCGTTATAGCTCCGGAAAGAACCGTTGGACTCGTATTCGAATTCCTCATCCAACAAGACCATAAAATCTAAGATTTAAACCAAAATTCTATTTTTCATAATTTTCTTAAAAGGTCGGTTCCACACCGATTCGAAATTGTACTTATCCGAAAATTACGGGTGTTACACACATTCTAAGGGGGAGCATGTCATCTAATGCTCATCATTTGAGGGGGAGCGACACAAATTTTTCTTTAAATGTCTAAAGTTTTTGTGTGTCAGACTCTCCATTGCACATCCCTATACACTATCCGAGGGGGAGCAAGTTTTTCCCCATTCTCAGTTTGAGGGGAAGCGAGATAATCCATTTTTTTAAAATTCTACAGGTTTCATCTATTTGAAAAATGGAATTATTCTTTAAAGTGTAAAAGTGTCCGGACACCCATCAGTCCAGATGACTTTCCGGACCGGATGGGTATCCGGGTAGGACTATCCGGATTCCCTACTCTGTCCGGAAACACCCTTTGTCCGGATACTTTGTTTAGACCGGAAAGGTTTGCCATTTCGTCCTCTTTCATCCGGGTACCATGTTTGTCCGGAAACTCTATTTGTCCGGGAAGTATGGTCTCTCCGGGATGTTCTACATATCTTCATTATGTCCGGACTCCTGTGGATTTGTCAATTCAGCACCTGCCATCACACTGCCAGTACTCAATCTGTCTCAGATTGATCCATTTACAGCAAAGGTACGCGCCGGAACTTGTTTATCCGTCTTGTTTACTAACTTTGGATCTTTTACAGATATTCCATGGCGGATCAACAACCTCAACAAAATCCGAGGGGAAGCTCCACCCTGTGTTTTCTTAAAAATCTAAATGTTTTTTTGTGTTGATTACTCCCAAGTAAGTAACACTCTCACTCTGAGATGACGCAAGTCAATCTCCATGTATGTTTTGAGGGGGAGCAGGATAATATCAGTGCTTTGCATATGCCTGAAGCCCTACCTGTGATAGCATATAGACAAGAGTTAGGGAATCCCATGGTCCAGCCAGAGCCGGAGGGACCTTCCCCGGGACATAGAACATGTGAAAAGGAGGGTGTTAAGGTCGAACGCGAACCAAGAAAGATTGAGCCGTAAAGATAACGAGGCTCCTGAGCGAAACCAGCCACGTCATATCCGGGTTGCCACATCTACTACCTCGTCTAATTTGTTGGGACAGTGTATTGAAGAAGCCTCCGTGGACCCAGTGGAGCAAATGCACGACCCCCTCAGCCACTCATATGTCTCTCAAAAGACGGATGTTTCAGTCTCACACGGGGAAATAGCACAACTTCCACCGGTCTCTCACTCGAAGAGTACTGGTGTTGAAACAAGAGACCAGCAACCCCCGGTCTCGACTTCTTTCAGTGCACCATCGAGTCTAGCTCCACTTGTTATTGAAGATTCTTTGACTAGGACACTTGATGCGGAACAACACCAAGTCGCGACTCTAAGTGACCCGACCGGAACGTCTGTAGTGTCTCCGTCTGCCGGAACACGAGGATCGGACGGAAATCCTACCACAGCTATCATCACGCCAACTGTGAACGTAGGTGGCTCTACCCCCGTGGTAGATGCCTCAACGGGTAACCTAAGTGGTCCCGGAGTTAGTAACCCAGACTTTGTGTCACCAGGGTCTCTGGACAACACCCTTAAGGCTGTCCGCCAGGATATGGAGCAACAGATGCAGCAACATGTAGCCGCTGAACTTGCCAAAGCTATGAGCGCTATCAAAGGTAAAGGCCACCTCGTCGAAACTGAAACCGCCCCTGTACCTCCACCGATTCAACCGCAACCTATCTATTCGGTGGACACCCTGAAGACGATGCTATTGGCCCAACTGCTCCAGGAATCAGATACAACCGCCTCTACTGAAGCAGACCTGATCTCAGTTCTCTGATCACAGGTCACTGCTCCATCTTCATCTATTACCACTCGCTTAGACGCCATTGACTCGACTCTCAAGGACTACAACCTAGCGCTCACAACGTTGTCCGAGAGAGTCCGCTCAGTCGAAGATACCTGCAAGAGTCAAGCAAGCGGCCTGAAGCGGAAACACGATGACCAGGATGATCCTGGTCATCGTGAGGGGGAGAAAAGACAACGTCTGACCGAGACCGCCTCCCTGATCCAGATTGAAGCTACAACTGTGGTTCATCAGGAACCCCCAACTGCGGCAGCTACAACAGAAGCACCAAAAGCCGAGTTGCCTTTAGCAGACATGGTTATAGACATGGAGATATCAGATGAAGAAGACCCGACGGTTGAAAAGCCCGAGGGTTCAACACAGGAACTGATTGATTTTGACTCATCAGACATACCGATTCTGGACATGATAGATCCAGATTGTGAAGCCAACCCGGAGACCGAAGATGCATGGTACGAAAAAGCCGCCAGTGCCGTAAATCTCCAGGTAAATTTGGTCTTCCCCACTGATGAGGACGACAACATTGACTATGATCAGTTCCTGCTCCAAAATTTATATGGAACATCCCCCGTTCACTATGCTCAACCCGCCGGAACATCATCAACAAGACCCGAGTCTACTACTTCTGATCTTCCGACAACTGCTCCTCCCACGACAGCTTCTGATCTTCCTCCCCCTCCTCAACAGCAACAAATCCGTTGGGAGAAGATCATGGTACTTATCCCTCACTTGGAGGAATCTTTGAAGAAGCTGTTCGTACACAAGCTTCGCCCGATCGAGCCGACCTTCTGTCTGGGTATTTACAACCTTGACCCAGAATTTCAACGCCGATATATCAGCACAATGCAGCGGTGTCTTCCAGTCAACCAGGTCAGAACCAAACTTCGGATCACAGAGGTAATCAGCATCTATTCAAGACGAATTATGAGAATCGTGTACCCAGTTTTCATTGTTCGACGTGAACATGGGAACGAATGGAAATTTTCAGAAGCTGACTTCAAGAACCTCCGACCGCTCGACTTTCTGGTTATTCTGAAAGACTTACGTACAAGAACCATCCGACCGCTAGAGATTACAAAGGCCTTCGAAGCTGTTCGTCGATACCTGGTTCGCACCATCATGATGTCTTACCTAACGGACTTCCAAATGGCTATCGAGAACAAGGCAAAAAAGGTAAATCTGATCAAGCCGAATCTGAAAGCACCTGAGTTAAACATGTATCCCGAGAACGCTATGCTTCTGGAACCAGAATTCGGGATTGTTTACCTCAACGAGCAAAAAGAGAAGAAGTTCATGCGCTTCAGTCAGGTGGAAAGATTCTGTGACGGCACACTCCTAAAAGTCAGAGATGTTCTTCGAAAGATTATTCAGCACGAGTCTGAGAATCCAAGGTATTCTTATGTTCCGAATCCGAATGAAGTAACTGCTCGGAATGCCTTGGAAATGATTGAAGGTCGCATCGACTATCGTCGCGCCATCAGATTGTTTGAGGTACACTTCGCGCTCCGCAAAAGATATGTCTTCAACTGGAGAGATCTAGAGCGCCAACTCGAACTTCTAATCAAAGGGGGAGATTGTTAGGGCAGGTTTTATAGTTGATTTAAAGTTCAAGGGTTGAATTGTAATAGTTTAAATTAGAGCATATTAGTGAACGGGCCGTGGGCTTGTTAACCACGGGGCCGATGTATTTAATGTGTGATTAGCTTGGAAAAACAAGCTAATCATCTCTTTAGCTTTTTATTCGTATTGTAAACATTCTCTCTGAAAGTTAATGAAAGGGATGACAGTTGGAAATCATTGTTCTTATTGATTTATCATTACGATTTCTATATTGTTGCACGAATCTGGATTTAACAGTAACTTGGCAAACCAGCTAAACTTGGCAAACCAGAGGACCTTAAAACAGATCATAATCTCAACAGAAAAGGACCCATTTGGAAATGGGTACCAAAATGTCTTTAATTTGTTTTGCAGGTACATGGACTCCTTAATACATCTGTTAAGGACTCACACTACAGTGGACAATGGACTCTTAAACACTCAGTTTAATAACAGCATGCTGACAGATTTGCGATGCTGTAGTAAATTGATCATATCTCACTGATCAAAACACCGATTGATGCAATTCAAAAGGCCCTGGATTTAAAACACATTGGTGAACAGATTTCGTGTTTTGAGATTTCAGAGATTCAAAATCTAGAAGGGTCATATTCATCATCGAAGTAGACAACAGTGTGCTGACACAAAGGTGTTGGACAGATCTGCACAACTGTGGTAAATCTACCATATCTTTTTCGTACGAGCTCGAAAAGAGGTGATTCAAGATGATCTAAACAGATAACAAACAAATTAAAATTGTTTGTGTTTTGAGTTTTTGCAAACTCCAGAGCTATAATGGTCTAAATCAGTGTCAAAGTTGGTGTAACACTGTTGTTAAGCTACTGTTTGCTGCAGAATTAAGCCGCGACCAAACCTCTGTCGAGCGGCGACCAACCTATGCTGAGCGGCGACCAACCTCTGCCGAGCGGCGACCAAACCTCTGCCGAGCCGCGACAAACCTATGCCGAGCCTTTGTCAAGCGTCTGTCAAGCCGTGATCTCAGACCAACTTCTGGCGACAACATAAGCTTTGGCTCAGCCTTTTGCGACCAACCTCTGCGGTACTGTTCACCACAGAGCCTCTGTGAAATCTGACAGAGCCTCTGTGGACTGAACCTCAGAGCCCGTAGCCCAACTTCTTAGTACTTGCTATCAGCTTTGCGCACCTGTCGTATTTTCAACAGAACTCCCTCCTCGAAGCTCCAAATTTGATGAGTCCAGATGCGAGGGATTCCTAAGACAAAGATGAACAATGTTCGTGTTTTGAGTTTGGTCTGAATCAGTGTTATTCTTGGTCAGAATCTCTGCTAAAGTTAGTATACATCTGTTGGACAGAAAGTTGTGTTTCACTAAAATCATCATCAGAGCTCTTTGAAGTTTTCAGAGACTTAGAAGATCAGAAGCAGTCTTGAAGATCAAAGTTCATGCAGATCATAAAGAAGACCTCTGTCAGCACTTGATCAACCTCTGTCTAACGATATCAGCCTCTGTCGGCACTGTGATCAACCTCTGTCGACACTGCGATTAACCTCTGTCGACACGAGATCAGCCTCTGTCGACACGAGATCAACCTCTGTCGGCACTGCGATCAACCTTTGTCGCACCCTCTGCCAGTACCTCAGATAAGTTTAGTTCAGAGTTTTTACTGGTATTTCTAAACTCTGGCCCCCTGCATTTTTTTTATTTGAATTATTAGTGTTTTTGGATATTCCTAACAAATGAGGAATCATCAAAGATGATTACCAACACCTTTTGATTTTTACAGGATATCTGATTTCAAAGTGAGCTTAAATGAGATTTAATGCTTAATTTGAGGGGGAGAATGCCAATCTAATCATGCTAAATGCAAAGGTAAAATCTCTGAATTTTAAACCTTCATCATTTAAAAGAAGAACAACTTTAGAATGATTCAAATCTTTCAAATGTTCAAACTACTTCTATGTGCTCAAATGTATTTCATGCTTCAGAAGTTGATTTTAAATGGTTTTGTGCATAACAAAGAACCGTGGTAGTTTATTCTGAAAAACTTACTCGTGTTTGTTTTTCCCATATATAAATTCCAAAATTGCCACGTGTTACATTTTTGTTGAAACAGTTATTTCCACGTCTCATATATTCGTTGAATTTTTCCGTGGAAATACACTCGTTTGGATTCTCATTTGATTTCAATGAACGTCATTTCATTTCAATGATTCAATTCTTATTCAGACTAATAATTGTGACTTTTTCTTCATAATTAAACTTTCTAATCATTGATTAATTTCTTGAAAACACTTGTGCTTACTAAGTCAATCCGTTTAGTGTTTGAATTTGTTCATTGAAACTCCATATCAAATAATAGTGACTTCTGATTACTTCAGATCAGAACTCGTACTTCAAATGAATTTTACTTCTAAACAAATCAGTTTAGAACTCATTTTTAATGTTTTAAAGCTTCTGAATATTACAATTCAGAACCTGGTTCATATGAAATAATACAAGGAGTGTGTTAGGCATTTTCATGTTTCTATGGTCCATCTAGAACCGGAAGAACCTACCCAAGAAACACCTCCTTTCATAGATGTCAGTGAGATCTTAAAAGAAAAAGAAGTATTCGGAGTGAAAGAGTGATTGGTAAGAATGTGACAAGACTTAAAAGAATTAATTGGTCCTTACCAAACTGAGTAAGTCATCCGGGTAACTACATAATCTATTCATTCTCATTTTTTTGAGATGAATATTGAAACAGACATGGACCCAATGTCAATAACTCGTGTCATGTAATACCCCGGGTAAGTTCGTTAGTTAAATCCCCTTTCCGTTAAAGTTTAGTTAACTTTAAAGTTTCTATTTAGGGTAAGTTTGGATAAATTATAAGTAAAGGGTGTATTTGGTCATTAGTGAATAACTTAAGGACTAAAGGGGTATATTGATTTGGATATTACCCTTAATGGATTTAGATATTTTCTAAATCAGTATTATCCAGAAAATCAGTTCAGTGTGTATGTGTGTGTTTGGGAGCAAAAGAGGAAAAGAGAAAAGAAGAAAGCTAGGGTTAAGGCTTCAATTGGATTGCTTGGAAACGATTTAAGGTATGCTCCATGTGTATTTTGTGTTGGTAATTACTAGTTAATGGTTCCTATCGGAGTAGAATCATCAAATTCATGCTTGTGGCTAAAATCTGTCGAATCTGGGTAAAAATGGGGTAAACCGACAGAGGTGTCCGGATAATATGAATGTATCCGGATAGTCCTGTTGATAGTGTCCGGATGGTTTTGTTGATAGTGATCGGGTGACATTTTAGTGGTATCCGGACGAGTCTTTATCCGGGTAAGTTCTCTTTTCACTATTTTTCCGGATGAAATGGATATCGGATGGTATCCGGATACCTTGGTGTCCGGATTGAAGATGTTATCCGGATTGTTTAGGTTGTCCGGATTAATGGTGTTGTCCGGAAAAGTAGAGTTATCCGGATAAACTGTGGTTTCCGGATAACTTGGCTGTTTGGGTAATTTTGAGGATAAAAGTTATGTAGATGTATCTAGAGTCCATAACCTGCTAGTAAGTCTTATACATAAGTTGGTAAGGAGATATTTGTATGTAAATGGTTTCAGATTCTGAGAATTTTGGATAAAGGATCGGATAGCTCGGAGAAAGGTTTGGAAGCATATTGTAAGCATTCAGGTGAGTTTTACTTTAAACGTTTTCAACTGGGGAACATATATATGTGTTTATATATATATGAGTATGTGTGGATTGAGAATTTGTGAAATATATATATATATATATATATATATATATATATATATATATATATATATATATATATATATATATGTGTGTTTATATATATATATATATATGAAAAGGATATGTGTGATGGTGTGGTATATCGTATATTGAGATACGATTGAGTATATGCTTTTAAATATAAAATAATGAGATGTTATATATATGTAAGTATTATACTACACGAGAGCACGCCGAACTATGTCGGCTGAAGTGTGTGTCGTAGTTGTTGTACGGCGTTGATTTATTAGTTAGCTTGCTACCAACTAATATGGCCATGGGAACGAGGATGAGGATGAGTGGAGCACGATGCACGAGTCTTGTTTGGTATTTATATACGTGTGGTATGTTTATATTTTACGAAAGAATTACCAAAGGTTTATCTAAACTATTTTGATACAAAGGATTTACATAAAAGGTTTTATAATGATTTTGGAAAGGACCGGGATTAACTCACTAGACCCGTTTGGTCTAACCCTCATTTTGTTTTTAAAAATATGTTTTCCAGGTTAAGGATCGGCAAAGGAAAGGATTAAGTGTAAGGAGCTTTTGATGGGCGTTGATTAGGAAGCTTAATGTATTTTGTAGTTTCGAGACCGAAGGGACCGTTTGTGGTTTATTATGTATCTTTTATTATGAATGTAATGAAGTTATGCAATGTATGTTATTTGAAGCATGTTTGGAAAAACCGGGTTGTTACATATCACCCCACCAAGCTACTCAATATCCCTTAAAGGATATTTGTTTCACAAATACACGGAGAATTAGCACATAATCTATCTATTCCTTACTTGAAGGTTTCAGATATTGAAAAAGGAAGACATCATCTCCGGTCTCCGAACTTCATATTCAATGCACTGTGTCTATTGATTGATAATCTGTTGTCCAGATTACATCAATGCTTTTGATCCCTATACATATCATATACATTTTCTTCCACACAATATCACGAATCTTTGTGATTCCCATGCATATCTATGTGATATTGCCAGAACAGTTTGAGAAGTTTAATTTTTATAATTTTACTTCTATGATAACTGGAAGTCCTATCAGAGATTCATATTTGTCAACTCTGGACTTAGGCCACACAATTAATTTAATTGTTGTGATAACAGTTGCTATGTGCTTTTGTGTTAGATGATTACCCCTGGTTACTTATTCTTTAATGCAGATTCTCATGAGCCGAATGTGTTCGCTACTCTTCATCTCTTAGTTGTTTATCTACCATCGGTTATTACTCAAACTGGTTATACAAGCTTCCGCACATCAAATCGTTCTCTGATTGTTTGAGTTTAATCTTTGGGAGACAACCGAGATCAAAAAGGTAAAGCAACAGTCAATGGGGAGTATGCAACGATCAAGGGGGAGTTAAAGAAGGAATTGAAGCAACTGACTTTGTGGAAGATCGGGCTATTTTTAATCTTGGATACAAAGGGGGAGATTGTTGACTTTATTTTTTATGTTGTATTCAAGATTACTTGCTTAAATTATAAAAGCCCAAATTGTATTTGCTTAAATTGTAAAAGCCCAAATTGTATTTGTGGGCTTTAGTGGCTAATGGGCTTAGGCCTTAAAACCTAAGTATTTAATGTGTTGTTTGTTAGAGTTTTAGGTTAAGCCTCTAAGCCTCCTAGCCTCCATTTTGAAAGAGTCATACGTAGAGAGAGAGAGAGAGAGCTTCAAGAGTGAGTTGTGCTTAATTCATATATTGTAAACTCCTCTTTATCAGTCAATACAAAGATTATTGCTATTATTATTGTTACTTGTTGTATCTGGGATCCTACAAGTATATATGTGATAATAAATTTTAAATTTCTTTTAATTAACATATTATATTATTTAGTTTTTCTTTATTACATTAGTTGTATTAATTAACATATTATTTTGTTATAAATTTGTTTTAATTACATAATTAAATTTTTAATTGATAACTATTTGAAGATGCCTTTTTTGGTCATTTTACATGCTTATAAGCTACTTTTGTCAAACGCGACTTTTTCATCAGCTAGTTTATCAGCTACCAGCTAGCTTATCAGCTAGTTTGCCAAACATAGCCCAAGTAGCATTTCAAAAAACTAGCTTATAAGCTAGCTTATGGTCATCAAAACATGTATCTAGAAAAAAAGTTAGTTTGTAAGCTAGTTTTTTTTTGCCAAACGATGCCTAAATTTAGTGTGAAAAATAGAGACCCCATTGGAGATGTGAATAGTGTCATTTACACCAAATTTAGTGTTTAGTGTAAGATTTAGTGACCCCATTAAAGATGATCTTAGTCGTAATTGAGTTTTTTCTATATTCTTATTGGTAAATTTGAGCAGTTCAACAATACTTGCTTCTGAATCATGAGCACCATAATTTATACTACAAACTATTTATTTCAACTTGGGATCTGAAACTAGTATATATATATATAGAGGGAGGTTCAAGGGAAAACCTCAAAAAACTGAAAAACTGAAAAACTGATGAACACCTTAATAGCCCTTCATCTACACTGTATGCACTTGTGCATACAAGTAAGTTAAGTTGTTTTTTGTTTTGTTTTATGCACATGTGCATCATGCATTTGTGCATATTACAAATTACCTGTATGCATAAGTGCATACCGTTCAGATGGAGGGCTACCAAAGTGTTCCTTAGTTTTCCGTTTTATAAGTCTGTAACTTCAGGTCGAAAGAAGGTATACTATTCTGAGGGTAGGCATTCGCCCCTGAACCTGACCTATATATATATACTAGTGGTGTACCCGCGCGATGCATCACGGGTGAATCACAATTCCGAAACGTTAGTTTAACCCTAAATCATGTTTCTTTATCACTTTCGATTTTATTTCATTGCGTGGTTAATTTGCAAGTCAAATAATATATATAAAATTGAAGGTTAATATTGTGTATTAGCAAGATCGAATGGAAAATAATTTCACACGTATTAAGCTTCTAAACCCATAAACTCGGAACCTATTACAAAAATTGAAAATTTTAATTGAACAGAGAAATACAATCATTTGTAAATAATGTTCATCCGTATATCCAAAAAGCTGTTTAGTTTTCTTGATGCACTCATCCGTAAATATTTCCTGCAAAAAACACGCACTGATTTTAATAGAAATATATGGTACCAAATGTGTAGTAATATAATTATTGATTATACCTTATTCATCACGTAAAAGGAAGAAAAGCAATTTGCATTAGTATGATAAAATAACAAACATTAAGAAAAAGATTTTTCTTAAATATTGATGGCTTAATACAAACACCTATCCTCCCTCGGCTTAGCGAATAAGTTCATTTAATCCAATGGCTTAATGAATAAGTTAATACCGAGCACTTAAAAACGGCTTAGCGAATAAGCTATACAAGTCATTAAGCCCAATAAGACGATACCAAACAGCCCGTAAATCATTTTTACAGACGAGAGCTGAAAGGAAAACACTTTTATCATGTAGAAACAATGCTCCAGTTACATATCTCTTCCAGAACACCAACCTTAACCATCTGAAAATTACATAGGAATTCCGCTAATTTCTTTTGAGCATAGAATACAACCAAAGTTCTAAAACAAATAGCACCCAGATAAAGCTCACACAACATATCATTCCATAATATGCAGCCACTGCATTCCGTAGCCATTTGATAAGCACTACTTATTTGTGCTCTATGTAATTCACAGTCCAGTAATGGGACAAACACACTAATAACCAAACTTATTATCAACAACTGCAACTACAAAGTTTTGCATCTCTCTTTTCGAAATTTTATGTAGCATTATATAAAAGTATATTCCATAAAAGTTTCTTTTAAATTTAGATTACAATAATAGTTCTAATGAAACAACACTTAAATAAAGCTACCCAGCAATCCATCTTCTAGAACACACAGACTATGGAATCACATATTTGTTAACATTTATTTAATGCTTCTCATTTTTTAAGGTAAATTTATTGGTACATCGATGGAATACTGAAACTATTGTTTGAAATTATAACGGTCTAGTTGATGTAGTGTTAATTTCTTATTATTTGGTATATAACAGTAGATGATAATCTCATAACAACAGAAAAAAAGAAAGACAAGGTGAAATTCACAATAGAGGGATGATCTACCTTTTCTTTATATGTGGCAGAGCATTATCACAAGAATGATCTTTCATCTATAAGATAGATTCTACACATAACACCTTAATATGTAATAATACTATATAACTTACAATTCTGTGGAAAAGAGGCTCTAAAGATGAGCAAAGTCTTTGCAAGCTATCAACTTTGAGAGCTTCTTAAACATCAACTGTAGAGAAGTATTTATCTGCATTTGTTATCATGATAGGAGATTGTTATTCAAATTTTAAAGTAATTAACAATATTTCTGATAGATGCATTTCTTAGATAAAAACGAAAATAAATAATTCTCTACTCTCTTTTCACTCAAAATCAACATTATTGGGGCTCATATTCAATTTGACCGTGCATCTTAATGTTTTGAAAAGGTAGTGGAAGAGGCATTGTTCATTTGCTTTTTGCATCAGGATATGCAGAAGTTTAATATGATCTCAGAAACATCAGTTGGTTGTTTAGATCTAGTTATTACATCCATAATTTTGTTCAATAACTAAACCATACCCACTTCACGCTTTTAAAGATGCCTTCCTACATCCTATTGTTCAATGGGTTTTTACAATCTCTCTTTCTGCTTTTACCAAAATATGCGACAATAAATTATAAAAGCAGCAGTCAGCTTCCTACTGCCAACTTCTAAGATTTAGTTGTATTATTATTGTTCTAATAAAGCCATAGGGTTCAAACTTTTGAGGCAAAACTTTAGCAAAATGGTTTCACACGAGAAGAGATGGGTGAGAATTGCCAAATCATATGTGATTCTATAGTATATCACATGTGATTACCAAAGGGTTGCATGACCAGCCATTGAAGTGTTGCAAGTCACATGTGATTTACTATATAATCAAAGAGGGTATTAAGAGGTATTAATATGTATTAAAATGTATCGAGTGTATTAAGAGGTATTGAGAGGTATTAAGAGGTATTAAGTGTATTAAAAGGTACTAAGAGGTAAAGAGCGTATTAAGAGGTATTGTTGGTCCCGAAGGCGTATACAAGTTTGTAGAAGGGGGGGGGGTTGAATACAAACACACAGATTTTACTTTTCTAAATTGTTTATTGATAAATCATTAACAATTTACAGCTTGTTGCGGAAACAAGATTAAGGATAAACCTAAATCTAAACAAGTTGGAACACTAAGGTTTCTTGCACTAAGAGAGATAATGAAATTACTAATAATAACCTATCTTGAGATAAGAGATTGAACTTGTCCAGAGTTAGCAAGTTACTTCAAATGAAGTGGGTTCATCTCTTTATATACTGCATGCATTTAATGCAAGTCAGTATACACTTTACACGTGTCATCAGCTGGTTGGTTGCATGTCATTGACCTTGGTTGACAACCTTAGTAGCCGCATGGATGAACAGTGTAGTATCAGAATGGTTGTACGATTTCAGACAGTCGGAGGTTCTTTTCTGACATTTCGTACGGAGTCGTGCAAGGGAGGTTAAGACAAAAGTACTTTGTACGGAGGACTTCATGATCAGCTTTCGTTGATTCAGCGATCTATCATTTCATATCAGCGAATGATAGAGTTCAGCAATAACTGAAGTCTTGTACTTGATACTTCACGTTGAGTGGACAAATCTGAGTCTTCGCTGATCCGCATCAGTTCATTAGGAGACTTGTCACTGGTTCTTGAGCTTGATCTTCGATTTCAGCGTAGAACCTTTGTTGACGTGAAACTTGTCTTCAGGGATCATAGCTAAACAACTAACTTATCAGCGATCATCATAATGACTGAACAGACTCAGAGCATTAATGATGAACAGTGTTCGCTGAATGTTTAATTTAAAAGAGCGAGAGTTCCTATCAGCGGTACTGTAAGATCTTAGTACTTATCAGCGATAGTGAAACTCTGATACATATTGTTTACTTACAATTTTCACTAAGTATATAAGAAAGGGTCATTATCAAATCACTGAGGGTTTGGATCAACAATCTCCCCCTATTTGATTATGACATAGCAACAAAGAAAATTGCTATTAAATGAAAACATAAGGATAAAAAGAACTCATAAAATATTTGTCCCTTTTACTGTTTTCTGGGATCTTTTCAGTACTAATGGAGTAAAGTACATTCGCTGAAATCTTTCTTTAAAACTTTGAATCAGGATACAAAGAGAATTGAAAAGATTACAAGTACAAGCGAAATAAATTACAAGTACAAAAGAATAACTGATACAATAGAGAAAAGGCGATCATATCAGCTTATAAAGGTTCTTCCTTAATGAGAAGTTCATCAAGGGTCTTTGATGTGGGGATCATCCAGTCAGGGACATCTTCTCCTTGATTCTTTTTCTTCAGAGCTGCTTCAAAAATCAAGGGCTTCAGGTGTCTAGCTTTGATGTTGCGTCTGACTTCACACCAGTATACGAGATCTCTGAGTTGTTCGATGGGAGCGATGTCTAGCTCAGAGATACGTTGAAAGTGATGATTTCCATAGTAGTCTAAAAAGAATATACCATAGGGATCACTTACAACTATGCCAGGAATGAATGTTTCTCCAGGAGGTAGAGAGGTGTCAAGCATTGAGAGATCGGCATCAGGGCCAACAATTTCAGCACGAGAGAAACCAATGCCCGTTTCATTCCGAATATGAGGACCTGAACCAGAGGCTTTCTTTTTCTTATCAGGGACTTTTCTTGGTTGAGGAAGAGTAGGAGGAATATCCACAGCAGATGAAAGCAGGTCGATCTGTTTGTTTAAGATCTTCTCGACATGGCTTTTGAACTTTGAGCGCGATCCCTGAATGGCTAATTTTGTTTCTAACCATTCAGAGAGACCAAACTTTTCTAAGGTAGTACATTAGAAAGTTTGCTTGGTTTCGTCATCTCTGTAGACGTCCACTTCAACAACAGGAACTTCAGCGTACAGTCTTCCTCTAATGTTTGCCTTGACGATTTTGGATGGTCTAGATCAATAGGTCAGCATTTGTTTAGCCCATTCCAAAGTCGTATCAGAGACCTTGGTCTTTTCTCCAACGATCTCTTGAGCATCATCCCATAGCTGACGTTGAACATCAATGGGAACTCTTTTCAGCTTGGGGTCTTTTATTGATCGTTGAGTAAGTTTGATGGCGTATTCTCTGTCTTTTTCTTCAGCCTCCTTTCTTTCAGCGAGTAGGCGTTCAGCTCTGAGGTGTTTCTGGTATTCAGCTTTGGAAATTCTGAACTTTGGAGGAACTGAAGGAAGTTGATCACGCCTCAGAATGATTCGCTGATCCTCGAAGCGCTTTATTATCTCCTCTCTTCTTTTCTGATCCTCTTCACTTAGCTTTTGAGGAGCTAAGGAAGGTCTGCCTCTGTGCGAGAGTAGCTGTTCTTCTGGTTCATCAGTCTCAGAGATTAAATCTAAGACTGGGATTATTTCTTCAGCAGCAGCTGGTATTATTGAAGTCACAGTTGTGGAGCCTTCAGCAATATCCTCAAACAGGGGAGAGGACTAGCTGAAACACAGCGATCTTACGAGTAAGAACTTGGGTAGAATCAGATAGAGAGAATTGGTTCAAGTGTATA